>OX439442.1:10085429-10716500 GCA_949320045.1 Scotopteryx bipunctaria | reverse complement strand
ATTTAGAATAGTATCACCGTATCAGAACAATGTTTACACTAGAAATCAGTTTATAAAACTAGGTACTAACCTAACGATATGAGAGGAAAAAAGTAAAGAAGGCCTTTATCCTGGTTTAATTACTAACTCCAATAATCCAAAGGTTGGGCACTGGAAAAAATACCTACTACACAGTTTTTACTATAGCATTTTCCTTAGAGATAGTCCATTATGTATGTGAGGATACTATCCCTTAGTCGACTTTTACGACATGCTCGGGGAGAGAAGCAGCTGGACGCATTCTATGTTTTTTGTTTACTCGATTGTCAGTCAATCAATCAGTAACGTAGAAATTTCATATTTTTGTATTAGTGTACAAAAAATCTATCGTTTTATTTTGGCGACCTCGGTGGCGTGGCGGGCGAGTGCTCGGCTGAGACGCAAGAAGCGCGGGTTCGATTCCCGCTACGGGAGAAATATTTATATGTTCTGCAAATATTTCTTCCGGATCTGGGTGTTGTAGTATTATATAAGTATGTATTTACAAAAAAAAAGTATATAAGTATTCTATCAGCCATCTGGTGCCCATAGTACAAGCTTTGCATGGTGTGGGGCCAGATGGTGCTGTGTGAAATGTCCAAAAATATTGATTATTTATTATTATTTCCAGGTTCTGCTGAAATACACGGAATACAATGAACCGCACGAGTCTCTCACGAACCGCAACATAATCGAGGTACATTAAGTACGGCGTCATCTGTGTGCCCGTGGTCGCAATGCAATGTCTGCAGACTTGACTTATACCTAACAGCGTGCTTATACTTACAACCAGGGCCGGCGGAACTGAAGCGGAGTTGGAGATGTGTCAGACAAACTGTAGAATCGTTCATGACTAAAAAGTCCGTTCAAACTGAACGGTGTTTCGCTTTAAACTGAGTTCCAGAGTCACTGCTAGCAATTAGACGCACCTTGAACTCGGTTTGAAAGCTAGACGGCTTTCATTGAATAGTGAAATCGTCTAAGGGTCTCATGGACCACCCTGTCCACACAAAAAGGCAAAGCAAAGTACTGTAAAAAATTTAGTTGTCTTTTTGACTTTGTTTTTATTATGTCGGAACAGGGACGGTCTAGTTATGGAACGAAGTAATAAGTTGAGATCCTAAACATAGACCTTAGCGGGCATTTTGAAGCGTACGTTCATAGAACTAAATTCTTCAGACCACTTCACGACGTGTTTACAGGGAACGCTCGGGCTGATTCTAACATCGTTGAATTTGAATTTAAAATGACCTGTGCGTCTGTAAACATGACTAGAGAGTGGTGTGACTTTGATGGTTTACCTAAGTTTTTCGAACGTGCGTTTTTATTTGATAAATAGTTTAAGCGTTTGATAATGCCCTATAATGTACCTACTAGGTTATTTTAGACATAGGTACGATTCTACTGTTTGTTTGAGCATCTCCGCTCATCTTTACAGATGCCGAGCCTTACTAAAAATCCAACAGATTTAGTCAGAAACGTAGAACCCAGGCAGAGAAGCATGTTTATCCCGCTAAATAGAACTCGAAACACCAGAACTCCAGTTAATACTAACAGTTTATGAACCGTCCCAAATATTTATGTTATTTTTCCTTCCAGCATGGGTTTTATGTAAATATTTTTGTGTTTATTTGATTTAACCGCGCCTACCTGGATTGATATGAGGGTAAAGTCAGTTGCATCATTGCGTTCGACACTACACACATATGTACGCTAAAAAGTTTCTTTCGTACTTTTTTAGTCACGTAGTTTTGTCAGCACAATTTTATTTGCCCCTCTACATACTGACTATTAAACGAGAGCAACACATCTGACTGAAGAACTAAGTGATCCCCTCAGCAATGTCATGTCTATTGGCGTTAGCTGGGTTGATCAAACACAATTGTTTTTTGTTCTTTGATCAGATGTGCAATCAGTATAATAAAGCCTATAACACACAAACGCGATCATCAAATTGTATATCTGAATCTCGATGCTTGAAATAGGTACCACCTCTGAACGGCAGGCAGAAAGCTTATTTCGATAAAACGTTAGAATAAATACAAGTCCACTGAACTAGGCGGAAAGTAAACGAGCATCGCGTTTGTGTGGTAAGGGAAGCTATTTTCGTGTGTGGCCATCATCAAAACGGATAGAAATTTTAAAGTACAAAAAGTTAATTTCATGCTTTATTTCGACATGTCACTATTCTGTCCGCTTTGGTGGACATCTGCCCGAGTGTTCTAATTGCATGACGATAACGATCCATACATTTAGAACTTGGGCTCGTCAAGCCACCTGAGCTGTTTTCGCTGACACTTTCAGGCACTAACGAAGAAAGAGCATAAGAACGGAGTGATGTCACCAGACAGCCCCGAACAAGAGCCCGAATACAACCTGACCCCCCGCACCGAAGCCAAATACTCCAAGATTGACGAGGAATTCCAGATGATGATGCAAAGGAACCAGCTGAACGGAAGCCGTGTGGGCGTGGGTGTGACCGGGAGCAATTATAACCTGCCAGTGAGCGTCCCAGTCGGGAGCTATGATCAATCTTTGCTGCAAGCTAGTCCCCAAATGCATCAGTCTATCAGTCCACGGCCTTCGTCTTCGGAAACCGATTCAGGTAATAGCCGGACTACTACCGTGGAGGACGTATCTAATATAGAGGCCTTTACCCAACAGTGGGATGGATCTGGCTGCAGATGATGATGTACTAAATATATTTTGCCAACACTATTTTAACAGGTAGCTGAACATTAAAGAATTTTAGGCAAAAAATATAAGAAGGCCTGCCAATAGGGGAGTTATCACACTGGCAATTTGCGGGCACATGTAGCTAGCAGAATAGTTATGTATATGGAATTGACATTGACAATGACATAAGCATTTGATATGTCACATATCGCCCTCAAAGTCGTCATTCTAATCCAATCAATGATTATGAAACTGACAGAATCGTGGTAAAAAGCCACAGCCAAATAAAAAGTGAAGGCAAATCTAATCAAAACATTTCTTCTTTTCCAGTCTACCCAAGTGGCGGAATGCTTGAAATGTCAAACGGCTACCCCGGCTCAGGATCCCCTCTCGGCGCTGGATGCACCCCCTCCCCCTCCCCCGGGCCGGCCCCCTCCCCCCACCGACACCCGCACAAGCACCACGCCCCCCCGCCGCACCACTCGCCCCGCCACAACAACTTACGCGTAGTCATACCGAGCTCGATGCCCCCGCCGCAAGATGATTTATCATACACTGGAGAGGTAAGGTTCTAGGCCCTAGACTGTATTGCATAAACGTTTATGAACCTTATGACGGCCTCGGTGGCGTGGTGGGCGATTGCTCGGAGACGCACGAGGCGCAGGTTCGATTCCCGCTGCGGAAGAAATGTTTACATGTTCTGTAAATATTTCTTCCGGGTCTGGGTGTTGTGGTACCATGGTATTCGTAGTTTCTGATACCCACGACACAGGGAATCCTAGTGTGGGGTCAGGACTATGTATGTGACTATTGGGTGTTATTTTTATTATTATTTTTTTATCATGTCTATGTATACTCAGGTTGATTCTGCTGTGTATTGTCCTAAACTTAACTTAATTTGACATTCTAAAATGTATTAAAAAAGGGACGACAATATTTTGAGGACTGCCAAATTAATGCAAAACAGAATGGATACCAATATACCTATCGTAGTTTGAAAAGACAATTCAAGAGTATCTTGGATCTTGTCTAGAAGAGATCGCTCTTAAGCGAAAAGACCGCGATCGCTTGTAACGTATTTAGGTTTGATTTTATAGGGGATTTTATGTACAATAATATATTTTAATTCACAAAGAAAAATTTTCCCTGTTCATGAAAAGCTTATTAAGAAATTCTTCTTGATGAAAGCTTGATAAGACTTCAGGAAGATAAGTCTTAACAGAAAGTGAGGAAAAATATTAGACTGACTTACAGATTCTGTCAGATGCCCCACAAAATCGTTCGCTCTGGTTTTTAGATAGGGACTTTTTAGGATTCCGTACTTAAAGGGTACCAACAGGACCCTATTACTAAGCCTCCGCTGTCCATTCATCTGTCTGTCCGTCCGTCTGTAGGTAGAGAGTGGAAATGTTCATAGAGTGTGTATTTCAATTGCCGCTATAACAACAAATAATTAAAATAAAAGGGGCCCCAATAACAAAATATTTATTAAGTACGTAGAAAAAGCACATGTCTGATGGTACGGAACCCTTCGTGTGCGAATTCGACTCGCACTTGACCGATTTTATTATCCAAGTAGAACGAATCACAGATAGAAGCTAGTCATTTAATGGGTATATTTTTCCCTTCCAGACACCACTAAGCTACTCAGGACTTGGCAACTTCGGACCGCAGGACTTCAGCATGAGCTCGGACATGGGGATAGGGCTGACGTGGGGCGCGCACCAACTCCAGACGTTACAGCACAACAGGTACATGTCTGTATTCACTTTTATCCTTTCATATTCCAAGATTCGTTGTGGGAACTTGATGCTCTAAATGACCATACTTATCGACAAAACTTCACTTATTGACAAAATCAAAAGAAACTTAGTCATTGAAATCGATAGGATCATTTAAAAATGATCTTAATTCACGTTGAATTTACGCCTGTTCGTTTCGCGATCAAGCGTGGAAAATACAGGCAAGAAATCTCGCTACTCCGGAAAAATTGTTATAAAAGATTGTCAAAAAAACTATTATGTTCACAGGTTGTCAAATTTCCAAAACGAATCTTTAGTTTTAATAATTACCTGTAAGCAAAACTATAACTATTTCCCAGAGACCATTTTGTCACTAAAACCCCTTGATATTACAACAGAAAGCAATCTTACATAATTGTTGATAACTTATAAGTACTTCATATATAACTCCGCAAGAGAAAAATCGGAAAGAAAAAACTAAACAAAAATAAAGCCCCGCCGAGACAGTGTTACCACTGCCGTGACCAGGATTCGAACCTGGGTTACTACGGCCACAACGTAGGGTCCTAACCACTAGACGATCACGGCTACCGGAGCTGATAACAGATTAACGAAATTCGCAACCTAATCAAGAATTCAAAAGTTGTCGTTGACCACTTTCGCTTTTGATAGCAGGTTCGGCAACTTTTATTTTTGGAGATTGATATAATCTAAAATAATAATAAATATATTTAATAAATATTTGTGGACATTTTACACAGCACCATCTAGTCCCAAACTAATCAAAGCTTGTATTATGGGAACCAGGTTGCTGATAGAATACTCACATACTTTTTTTTTAATACTGTACCGAATTCTGAGCGCAACGAACCAAGAAATATTTTTAACATAAAAACATAAACTTTTTAGCGGTAGATTTTAAATTAGCCTATGTGTTAATTCAGAACTCAAACTATTTACATTTTCAATTTCATCAGAATCGGTTTAGTAGGGAAGATACGTGGCAATAAACATTCACACACACAAACTTTTGCATTAGCATACGAGTATTAGTAGGAAGAACTATTCAATTTCCTTTCATTTGCTGTTCATTAATCAAATTTTTGTAATACCTACTTAATACTTAGAAAACGCGCCAGTTATATGCATAAGAAACTACAAATTGCTCACGCCAATCTAGATCAGCCATGCGTAACAATGCAGTGAAAGCATTGGAACCTTGACTTGGAAGTGGAGACCCCTCCTTTTGCCCTGATTTAGTTCACCTGCGGGGAGCAGCATGGCTCAAGACTGCTGGTCGAGAGCAAGTTTGAAGCGAATAAGATCATCGAATACGCTGATACTGTCAACAGCTCCGGTAGCCGTGATCGTCTAGTGGTTAGGACCCTACGTTGTGGCCGTAGTAACCCAGGTTCGAATCCTGGTCACGGCAGTGGTAACACTGTCTCGGCGGGCTTTATTTTTTTTTTCTGAACTAACATCAAGACAATCTTCAAACAAAAGCCAACTAAATTCTAACTTCGCATTTTGAAGGTTTATTTTTAATCAAGAAGTTATTTGTTCGATTTTCAAGTTTCGTTGATAACAGCATTATTTTTATGTGCTAACTTCTCCGATTTTCAAAAATTCATCATTAATACCGCACAAAACTTGCTAGAAGAAATATGATTATTAGCTAATTTTTTTAGCTCTACATTGGAAAAACGCAGTCTCTTACCCACTGTAGAGTTTCAAGCTTTGCTTTACTTTAAAATCTTGTTTAAATTTGCTTATGTATATTCCAAGTCTTCTACTACTTAAGAGTACAGCGCAAATATTTTTTTCGAAAAATCCATCGATGCACGACCGGATTTGAACCCACGATCGAAAAACGGGGCTGCCGTTAGAGCGCCCAGGCTCTCTTCCTCAATTTCGGATTTAAAATAGGATTCATCAACCAGAAAAAAATAGCCAAGCGTGGTTTCTTGCCTGTATTTTCCACGCTTGGTCGCGTTACGAGGAAACGTTGGAAATGCAACGTAGATTTAAGACGTGTCCAAATGGTCCCCGTGATTTTAGTATAATTTTTTTTGACTTTGACTTTGACTTAGACTTCTTCCACCAACAGCAGCAGCTTGCCAGTCTTAGGCGGGGGGGGCACGCCGCCGCCGTCGGCCTCGCCCAGCAACGTGAAGATCAAAGCAGAGCCAGTGTCGCCGCCGCGCGCGCCCGACCACATGCACCGCGCGCCCGCGCCCCAGCCCGCGCACCTCTCCGGCATCGACGGTACGTACAATGGTGTGTATCGACTAACCTTATTAAACCTAGTCATAAGTTAGTACGTATGAGCTAGTGGCAAACTCTGCCCTCCTAGTGAAGAACGCAATAACTACGTCAAACATGTTTCGATATGTGAGTGAGAACGGAATGTTGTATTTTGTTGGGCGATTCCGAATAATGTACCTAACAATTTTTTGACAAAAATGCTAGTTACTGCGTTCTTCATTAGGAGGGCAGAACTCTTGGCCGACCTAGTCATCATAAGCCATCATCCCCATCCGCAGTAAGTTCGTATGGCCTACTCTTATGAAGGAGTTTTTAAGGCGCCTAAAGGCCTACGTCATGGCTTAACGACTTAAAAGCCGGGACCGACAATTTAACGTGCCTTCCGAAGCACGGAAGCGCTGAGCTCGTAATGCCACTTGCGGTCACCCATCCCAATTGTGACCGCGCAAAATGTTGCTTAACTTCAACGATCAATCAAGAACGTCTAAGCAAGCGACGAGCGCTTCAATGCGCAGTGATCAGCGGTGTTTGGAAACCACTCAACTAACTCCTAACTCAAGTTGGCCGCTGCAGAGCAAATGTCGTTAAATGGGGTCATAGGGATTCAAGTCAAGACATCACCTTACCTCACGTCCTTTTTGTACCGTCGGCCCTACTCAGGAGTACTTAATGAAGGCCACCGATAGTAGAAACGCTATGGCGTCCTACTAGATAAAATATATTTAACTTGTTGAAACATTGACTCGATAGAAGAAGATTTGCATTCGTCTGTGATTCTCACGGTCCGTTGCTAGCCTCATGTAGATCACTAAATATATCCCTAACAATTTTCATAATGGAACGATCTCGAAAATTTAAATTTTCTGTTTTAAGAAATTACCATCTTCTAATTATAAAAACGTCTTATATTGGCAATTTTGGTTGATTTAAGCCAGTTTTTACCCTTTAAATTTTTGCTCTCATCTCGCTTTGCAATTTAAAACGCTTTGAGTCTACGTTGAATTTATACCTTCATTAAATCCCTTAGTTTGAAACATGGAAGATGGTAATCCACATAACTAAGATGCTTGTGTAAAATCGTAACCATGTCTGTACACTTCGCAAAAGATTCTCTTAAAACAATATTTAGCTTTCTAGGTAATAAATGGTCCACTACACAAATGCTCTAGAAAGGCCACCATTAGAGACGAATGGCGCAAAATTGTGCCACTACTCCTGAGCTGACGACCACGACCACTCTTTAAAGAGTGTAGCGACTAAGAAGAGGTAGAACCAATTTTGTGATATACATTTTGTTGCAGGTTCTGTGTCGTCGAGTAACATGGGCTCGCCAGGCGGGCAAGACATGCGGCACGGCTCGGTTCCGCTCGACTATGAACAGCCGCACACCAACAAACGGCCGCGGATCGAGGGCTGGGCCACATAGCTAGGCTATGAGGCCTTCGGATCCTACCCGAGGCCCCTCCATCCGCACTGCTAGACCCGGCCCGCTGCCCCCGGCGGCCCACCCATCGAGCTTCATCGATATCGATAACCACCGTCCTACCCAGCACATCCCTAGCTCCCCCGCATAGTATCACGTGCTACAAGTCTGAATGGTGCATTCGGTGCTCTCCATGGCACGGTCGAGCAATGTACAAAGTCTTGAGGCAGTATCCCTTCTCCGATGTCGATGTTAACGTTCAATTTTACACTATACGTAATTATTATTAATGCACACGTAAGTACACTAGTAAGTTTTAAATGTTAACATTAAGTACAATGCATAATATTGGCAACCTTCTGAACAATTTTGAACTTGTATCTAGTTACTTCAAAATCCCCTTTGTAAATAGATGTTATATGTGCAATCCGTGCCATTGTCTGTTAGCTTAAAGTTAGTCAATTTTACTTAGTGACTATGAGTGCAGGAACAGTGGGCGTTGAGTGTCGAGGTCCAGCCGGGACGTAGTGCGCGAAGCAGAGACTTCATCAAGTGCGTAGTGCAAACACTTTAAACTACTGTTGACTTGTGTTAAACTAGTGTTTTAAAAGTTTTTTGTGCCATTTTAAAATATATTAGTGTGACATCCGATCTTGAATCTATGTAAATTAGTCGAGTAGCATCGCAGAAGATAATAAAATTATGTATTGTAAGATATACTTTATCTATTGACATATTTATACATGGAAATATAGTATTTACATATGTATACACGTCCCTTTAGGAACGAATGTTATGTAAGTAATTAGGTAATTGTTAGTTACATAGTGATGAGTATATAATGGAACCACACGAAGCTTTAAAATTTCTTATGATAACACTTTGCACTCTAAGCAGACTAAGTGAACACGTATTAAAGTGTAGACGATCTAAAGAATCGACACTTGTAGTTCTGTATTGTTTCAAACAGCCACTAAAAATGTTAGAGAAACGGCAAATCAGGCATTAACACTCAGTTTGAATAAGTAGGTGTGTTGTCCAAGTCCTAAATTGTTTGATTTGACTGATTTGCCTCTACGCTTCGAATCCATGTTCTATAATGATATCTTCGGTCGTTTTTATACAGACCAAAATATCAAGTCAATTTTGAATATCATAATAATGTAATTTTACTTGTTAGATTTATATATGTGTTAGAATTTAGTGGCTATGGTAAATGGGCATGTTTGTTGATGAGTACATCCTTCTAATTTTGTTAATGTGATCTGAAGTTGTAATTCTACTTAATTAGTGAATTTAAAATTTTACATGCATAATAAATCTCAGCTTTAATCACACACACAAATATATTTTTCACGAAAAACTGCATATTTTGGTATAGCACTATAAATCACAATCCGCCCTATTTTTAGATGATGTGTAAACGGATGGATGTTTGGTGTCCATTGTATAAATGATAATAATTATAAACTAATTTAAGGTAGAAACTGTTAATTAATGAGTTCACGTAGGGGTCATCAATCCTTTATATGCTTTAGGTATCCTGTCTTTTTACCTCTAATGTCGTAAATTCAATTCAATGACAACTTTTAACATTTTAGAGAAATTGTATAGTTTGTAATGTCTAATATATATTCTCCCAGTTATCATGCAAAACTATATACAGCGTATATATTGTGGGTTTGCGGTGTATCCTTTCTATGCCCTATAACATCGTTTCACTGGTAGATGCCTTACTCACAGTGCCTATGTACCACGTACCAAATTTGTATAGTACGATAGCATTTTTACTTTATTTATTCACATCCTGGTAATATTAAGTCTTACAAAATGTTATATTGTTATAAAATAGTACACACATTTTATATTATCATAAAAATTTACACATACATTTAGATCATCGTAAGAACTTATCGTAACTTTATATTGAACGTTGCTATACCACATTTTAAGGCAGTGTGACTGTCTGTTGTAAATAAAAGAATTAGGTCGTAAAAGTACTACTTGCAAGAATAGATAGATACGAGTAAGTCCTTCAAATCACAATAACAAAATGTTAGCGCATATTTGTTAAATTTTGTACAGGGAAACCAGTTTCGAAGTTCAAAAGTCTGAACGCATAAAAAATGTATTTTCGCATTGTAAAAATAAGACACACGATTAGTTGTAACGAAGTAAATATTTTACTACAGGAGCATAATGAATGTTGACCCATTTTAGGGATATGTTGTAGAAAACTTGTAATTACACTCTAAATGTTAGAAAATGTTATTGATGTGATAAAATAAAAACACTGTTGCGATTTCGGGCCCCTTTCTGTTATGTCCGCCCGGTGCTTCTGCCAGGGTCACGTGGTTTACACATTTTCTGAATTCAATTTTTGATCTAGCGCGTGCCGACCCTGGCTCTTCTATTGGCAATGTTGTTTGGGCCCCTTTCAAGATTTTTCATTACGTTATCTGCAAGTTCGTTCCTAATAGTTCCTTCAGGAAGTCGATGTGCTTTGTATAAAAATTTGCTCAATCGTGTTTGTTTGGCGATGAAGCGAAATCTCCTGATTATTTCTTGTTAAAAACTATTCGTTGGCATTAAATTCTAGTTTAAATTGAGAAGTGCAAACTCAATGTACCTACATCACACAGTATCGTTACCTATATACCTATCAATTAATGTAAGGCTGATCAAATAAATACTGATCAAATAAAAGTTCACCTGCAATTATGTTTATGTAGTTGTGATTTGCACAAATAATATTCTGATTATACGAATACGAAATAACTGTTTTCTTGCAAATAGTCGATGTGGAATATCGAATAATGGTGTGCACTGAATATTTGTATCGAGTTTATCTTGTACATTCATCTGTTAGCTGGTATTGGGAGCATTATTTCCGAGGTTGTGAGTTCTATCGGGAATTATTTCATGTATGTTATTAAAATATTTTATTTATAATATTCTTTTGAACGCACAACAAATGTTGTGCGATGTTGTAAAAAGAGTTTGCTTAATATGTTTTGTAGATAAACATTGTGTATGTGTTTACCCGTATTTATTCTGCTGTGTGACAATAGCAAAAGCTATTATTTATCAGTTGTTTTTTATTATCTAGTTCATTGCATTTAATTAAAATGTAGTCATAATTAATGTAAAACCAGTATGGTTATGTCACAGACTCAGTAGAGAGTTATGGTAATGTCTACTTTAATAATCCCCTCGCTATTGCTATTGCGTCACAGTTTTCGAACAACCCAAATAGAATATAGGAATTTAAACATATCCTTATTGAATACTCAAGTCGATTTCACATTATTGTCTCTTTGTAACAGCAGTCGTGCAATACATACATACATATATATTGAGAATGCTTAGGTATTAGGTGTATTTTCGTTTGAATTTACGAAAAATATAAACATCTGTTGTATTTTAATTATACTTCTACTGGTAATTGAGAGATGTTCGGCGATGTCTTTCGGGAATTTTAAGTCATTTTATTGTAAAATTATTTTTAAGTAAAGGCCGGGCCAAATATTGCATTATTGTATGTCTTACGGCGCCTGTGTTTCTGTGTCGAGGCAGCCATTCTCTGCCCGTGTGTGGATTATTATGAATGGAACATCTCAGTGGTTGAATGAATAAATGTTAACGACAGTGTTAGAAAATTGTTATAAATTATTTTGATGACTGTTCGAAGGATAATAAAGAGTTGGATGTCATTTTGTCTGTTTTATTTCTTCTACATAGATAAACATGTACCTAAACGTGTACCTAGACATTCATATAATTAAAATGGAATCTTATAACTAATAAAAAAAACAAGATTCCTTTAGTTGAATAGTGCCGTCGATAAAACTTTGTCTTTAGTTGTGCCGATAGCTTCTTTATTTTTCTCACCATCATGATTTTTCTTATCACTTATATGACTACCAAACGCCCCTTTCGAAATATTGGTAATTCTTTCCTCCTCTGTTACCTCCACATTTTTTACAATTCCTCTCATAACTCGATCTCTTTCAAATATCTCATTTACTTCACGATCCAAATCAATAGAACTAGATCTTCTCGACTCCCATTGATCTGCCTCTAAATTTTCATGCACCATTATACTTTTCTCAGTAACATTTATGATTTGACCTTCCAAAGTATCCCGAGAATCAGCGCTCGAGTTTCTGTCGAAATGGATTCGGCTATCACCATTTTTTGAATTGTTGCTGGCAGTTGTGGATATCAGTTCCTCTCGAGAAGTAGCATTTGATGGTTCTTTCTTTCTGAATCGGCATTTTTTAGAAAAACCTCCCATCCATTCAGACAGGAGTGCAGTGGCTGCCATAAGAAATCCAGCTCCTAGTAAAAGAAACATGCCTTGCGTATCTGCTAATGTTAATCCTTTCTCTTCTGCTGATGGTATTTTGAGAGAAGATCCAGATGTCGCCTGTAATAAATGTGAATCAATTGTTATCTTACTTTTCGAAATATTAGTGTGAAAAAAAAAATTGTATACCTACCTACTGTAGATACCAACATGAAATTAGTTTTCTGGGACTCATATTATAAATAAATATTATGTTTATAAATGATAAAAAAGCTGATTTTTTTTTTCGAACATCTCTGAAGTTATTTTCAGAGTTTTAGTGTTGTCTTGTTGCAGAAGACTGACTACATCTATTGTTCAAAACCAATTCTTAAAATTCTTAAAACTTACAGCTAACAAATGTCCCGTGGTGCTTCTCTGCATCTCCCAGCGCACCTCGTCAACGATCTTACTGACAAACCCGCTCTGGAACATTCTCCTCATATCTCCGCTTAGTTTTGCTGTGTACAAGGAGTTGTTGGGAAAACCAATTGTAACTCCAAAAGGTACAAAGCACTCGTTTGAAATATGCAGAGTTGCTCGTTTTCTAAAATGTGATATTTAAATAAATACTCACAGAAAACTATGTTCATATTATCTGCTATTGTTGTATAAAAAGGTACCTACTTTAAAATATTTCAAATAAACGTTTAGGTTAAATTTGTAAAAAAATGAAAGCTTACTTTGTAGCCGAGAAGTTGGATTGGACAATATACTCAAGCTCAGATTTGGATCCCAAGAACGCGTATGGCCAGAAAAAAGCCTTTGTCGTGTTTCTTATGCCAGATTCTACATCTGGTACAAGTTCCAACTTTGTCATCAATTTCTTTGTCTTTGGATCTGAAGAGTTGAAGAACCATCTTTCCCAGCCACCTCGTTCTGAATAAAAAATATGTACCTTCAACCTCTCGCTGCTCTGATAAGAGCAAATATTTTTCAATTAAATATCTCACCCAAAGTGCCAATTCTAAAGAAGCCATCAAGTAATTGCTCAATGGTGTCGACAGTTTCAGGAAAGATTGGCAAAGTAACGAACGCTATGATAGATCCGGTGTAGCAGCTTGTTATTATTATGGTGAAGATCCAATACCAACCTAAAACATGACACCGAAAGAGGTTACAAAAGTTACTGACTAGATAGACTATCACAAGTTTGACAAACGATTGCTCGTTGAGCAAATGTTTCATAGGTTGTTGATATCACAGGCTGATCAGGCAGATAATCTGTATCTTTGACTAAAATAAAAGAAACACCTAAATAAAAGAAATATAACACAGGAATTCAAATAATAGCAACTGTGGACTAAGAAGCTAATTTACCTTTGAACATAATGGAGCATCTATTAATCTTACCAATCAGAAGTCTTGTCGTAACCTTATCAGTCTTACTCCAGGAGTTCTTGCCCATAAAGGTGAAGCAGTTGGTGAACGTCCCGAAGACATACCAGAACATGTTTTCAATCTCGCCACTGTTGTTGATGAGGTGTCTCAGGGTATGCTTGTCGGAGAATGCGAGAGGGAACATGCCGAATAGGTAGGTGAACGTTAGAGCAACCCAAACGTGCCAATGGAAAGGGCCGAGTATTGCTCGGTATCTAACAAAAAATGGATTATTGTACAACGTACTTATAATTTCAAAGAGAGCTAGGTACATAATTCGTCTCGTTGTTAAAGTAGCCATAGTTGCCTCCTGTATAATATACATATCGACGCTTGAAAGGCAATAATTACCAAGCGACATTTTGGGCGATATTGAGTTATATATATCATTGAAATCAGAAAAAAATTCTGCGTCGATTGGTCCCACTCTCATGCCGCTAGGACGAAGTTTGTTGTCGTTTGGTAACTGAAAAAAATGCACATTTTCTCAGTTTTCGGCGTCCAAGCGACTATAATTTTAGCGATTTATGAATAATTTTCACTTAGTATGTATTCGATTTTTACTCTTTACACTTAGTAATTTTTGCCTAGACTCGAAATAATGTGTTTAAACATTTAGTATTTTTTGCCTTGCGGTACCTAGGGTATGAACATCGCTTAAGAAATTTTACCTGGTACAATTTTAATTTTTCTTGTAACTTAAGACTTTTTAACACACCTTAATTATGTATTCATTTTCATTTAGTACTTTTTACCTAAATGCAATGGATTTAAACAAGTAAAGTAGTAATATTTACCTACCTAAAAAGTATATTATTTTGTCGTTTGGTAATTTTTTACCTGCCGTTCTTTTACTGTTTTTGTTACTTATATAAACTATTTCTGGTTATGAAATTTGTATAAAAGTTAGCTTATCCCTGATGCACGTATTTTGTTTTGTCGCTTATCCGCACTGTAAAGTAGATTTTGGGTGGCGGTTGGGAACAAAATAATGATTACGTCTTCACTGAACCGTCGCATAGGTAACCCGTGTGCTCACGCGCATCGCACTTAGTGCTTTATCGCGTAGCTTAAATTGTACTGGGTAAATGCAATATAAAGATTTTATGAGTATAGGATTATTTAATACGCATTTTTATTGATTTAAATTTTTGATTTTAGGTACATAATGAATCGAAATAAGTGAGTAGATACCATCATTAAGCAAGCTATGTCAAACACCAATGTGAATAGCAGGGATTTGACCTTAGTAATGTGCTACCTGCTTTGTTAAATAATCAAAGTAATAATTTATTCTCTCAATCGTAACTAATAGTTAGCGAGCGCAGCGAGCTTCAAGCCAATGCGAGCGAAGAGAGCTGAATTTTTTAACTCAATGTAGCTTTAAACAAATCTTTAACAAAAGGTTAGTCACAGGCCTAAAACCTCCACCAACCTGCACTAGGGCAGCGTGGCGGAATATGCTCTAATTCGTCCCTCGTCAGATGGAGGCCCATGCTCAGTAGTTAGTGATTGTAGATTACTACAAGGGCTGTTTTGATGTTGATGATGACGATATCGATCGAAAACCTTTGTTCGAAACTCTTTAATTTTGCGTACTAAAACCTAATTTTTTTGTTACTTGGTCAAAAATGCCTTACACTTACCTTACTTAATTTGTTCTATGGTTGAAATTGCTTGGCAGAATAATTTTTATGCTTTTTATTTCGATCATTTTACCTATATGTCAAACATCTGTTACTTCTGGATGCATCATTTTGCTTAAAACACAATTATAAAATACTGGGGTTTAGTTAATTTTACTTATTTTATAATCAAAAATCGTTGTCAGTAAGTAATTTTTGCCTGTTTGTGATTTTGATTAAAATTTTACTAACCGACACTATTTCTTAAAGTATTGGTAAAATTCATATTTTTTAAATGCCAGTATATAGAGCTTTTAAATAGCATTTAAAATTCGTTGGAATCAAGTAGCTATGACTAATAGGCGATCTTTGACGAATTTTTTTCCGAAAAAAAAAACTTTAAAATGCTCTCCTGTAAAGTTGCTAACATGTCGCTTAGTAATTATTGCCTTTCAAGCGTCGATATATAGTATTTCTAGTATAAAAGGAAGGTTTTTATTTATAATGATTACTAAGTTAAGTTAGGTGTACATATTTTTTTACATAAATATATACGTCTTTCCATTGTTAGAAAAAAATCTAGTAAATGTGAAATATCATTAGCAAAGTACCTACCTACCACTCGTATGTATAGTTTATATTTATATTTTCTGTATGTAGATAGTAAACTTTAAATTATGATATTGATTGATACCTTGGCAAAGCAGTTGACATAAGCGTAATGAATACGGCACAATCCTGAGAGTGAGAAAAGGATAAGTCCATTAGTTTTGCTCTGTCACTCGTCACATACATTCCTGCTATTCCTATATCTGCTCTTCCAGTGATTATTTCTTTAGTAACCGCATCTCCCGGTCTAAAAATATAAGAACAGTAGTAGGTAGGTATAGTATCTTCTCTTAGATAAGATTACTTCTTCATAAAGTTTTTTTTATTATTTTACCCCAAATTCAGTTCCTGTGGTTCCTTGACTTCGATGGAGAAGTTATTACGTTCAGCCATTAGGCGTAATAATCTTACTTCGATTCCATCCCAATAAACTCTAGGATTTCCGCCATCAAGATCAGTTTTGACTCTGTAAACCGTTAGTTTTTAGTTAAAAGTACCTATCATCTTCTTCATCAATATCAATCTATAGAAGTTCACTGCTGGACTTAGGCCTCCCGAATATACCAACTTTCATTGTGCTGCCTATCCACCGACTGCCCGAGACCCTCATAATGTAATCGGTTCATCGGGTTGGTGGCCGTCCTGCTATCAAAATTATTAATAAAAACGTTATCAAAAACTTATAACCTTCTAAAGACGAATGGAGGTTGGTTGGCAGCAGCAACAACAAATCTATGACCTGCGTATCCTTGGGACATTTTTGGTGGAAACAAATTGACGTCTCTTGAGAATTTTCCGTGGGTCCATGAGTTTAACACCACTGCTTGACTAGCACCCAATCCATCTATAAACAGCTTGTGGGTATATAGGATGTATGGTGCTTCCTGAATAACAAATATGATCGTTTTTTATCAAACCAATATGATTGAAATCTTTAAAATTTCAGTTTTACAAGTTTTCCTGCTAGTAGGTACTGAACGAATTTCACTTTGGTTACAAAAATAAATAATACTTACCAAGGTACTATCATCACCATCTTTAAAACTTTGTCCAACTACCAGCAAATTAACAAACATTCTCGACATAGATCCAGTCAAAAACTCCTGCACAGCCCATTGGGAAGACCTCGAAACCACCACAACTTTACTCTCCGACTGTTTGCCCAAAATACTAGCACTTATTTTGACGTCATATAGAAATATTATGTAGTGGAGACATTCTTTCACTGGAAGTAAAAGCTTAGGTTCTTGCAGCTTATTCGTGTCATTTATAAACCCATGGACAAAAGACACAGGGAAACCTTTTAGTAGGTTCTGGAATAAGTAACTCTCTTTCGATTTCACTTGATTATCGTAAAGTATCACTGGTGTACAGTCCTTCAAATATGTTAGAGTGATATTATGAAGAAGTTGAATTAGCGAAGGACTCTGGTCAAAAGCAGCGCTTTCATTGAGGAAATGTTCATGCCAAAGTTCTTCTCTGGTTTTAGGATATCCATGAAACGCTGTATCTACTTCTCTTTTAGCATTTTTATCAGTCACCTTATTTATATTCGCATTTCTATTTAACGTGTTTTCCTTGCCGAAATCTCTCCATAGTAAATTGTCTTTCAAACCAATATGATATTTTTCTGTTTGATCTACTTTTATTTCTTTCTTTTTAACGTTGGGTTTATGCTCACTATCAAGAAGCGCCTGAGATGCATAGTACTCTACTTCTTGGCCTAAAATCACCCTGGCTAAAACCAACAGTATAAACTCAGAAAACACCATTTTTACTGAAACTTGAAATTGAAATGAGAGTACTGACATAAAGCTAGGGGTTTTTATAGTATTATATGGACCTTGGTCAACAAAATATCACTCAGGCAGGTGTTATGATTGAATTTAATTTTTGATGAAGTCTGCAATATTGTGGTCTTGACCGGAGGCCTTGACTTTTGTTATTTTGTATGAACTTTAGTATTTTCGACGGCTATAACGACATGAAGTGTAGGTACCAGGAACTTTAGAATAAAATAAATAACATTTAATTATAGCATTTTTATTCTCAATCAGCACTGGTAAATAAAATACAGTTCGTACTTACATAAATAAGATTCGAAAAATCAATGCCAAAAATACAAAATATATCTCAGTGCAATCCTGACCGTTAGAAGTAGCCATGTCGTAGATAAAAAAGTGAAACTACCAATTTTAAATACTAAAACTAGGTACCTATATTTACATATACAACAGATACTTATAAATAAAACAAATAATCTTAATTTAAATAATAGTTGTTGCAAAGCTCTTTTATGCTTTGTTTGCAGTAGCAGACTAAAGCTCTTATAAAATATAATTAAAGATAAAAGTGATTTAAGAAACTGTAAATTCTATAAAAAAATATTCAAGCGAAAGTAGGTAAAAGTATTGCTAAAGTTGTAATACAATTTTTAATGAAAGAATTATTTTAAAACGTCAATTTTATTATGTGTAGTATCTAATAGAGCAGTGTATTGCTAAAGTTGTAATAAATTTTTTAATGAAAGAATTATTTTAAAACGTCAATTTTATTATGTGTATCTAATAGAGCAGTGTTGTATAGACATGTGAAGCATCACAGTACCTAGATAGGTACTTGGCGATGTTATCAGACATCTACACAATAATACGAATTCGTATAGTGACCACACGACCAATTTTACCTAATTTTATCTCTCACGTTTCAGAAACTACAAAAACTTACATATTACAATAAAATTCTAAACCTATATATACAAATTATTATTAAGGCAGTGTCAACTACGAAGCTGGCAAGATTAGAAAACATATTTTCTAAATTTTAATATGGCTTTCGTTACGTCGAAAATGGTAATCTGTTTATTCAATGACTTCTAGAAATTCGTTACTTTAAAAAAATATCACTTGCAGTTATGATGATTTAAAGTTTTTAAACTTGAATGATCTAACCTATTAATAATGAACTAAATACGAACACATAATAGGACATAATTATTGCAACACACACGAGTATCTTTCACTACAAAATCCACGCAGCTAATCCTAACATTGTCTTCACGCTATACGATTGAAAACACTTAATATCACAGTTTCCAATACAATACGACAAACGACTTGGTGATTCAAATCACATCGAAAATTGTTCTATAGTAACATGTTTTGTGACCATCGATAACTAAATGGCACTCTTTAGTTGGTGACAAAACAACTGTGCCTCCACCATGATCTAACAAACACTTCAGTAAAAATAGCTGACGCTTTTACAAACATAGTTTTAGGCAGCTCTCGGTGGATTCACTGATATTAAATTTACCGATCCGTGCCTCGTAGGCTTACGATATCTATACAATAGGATCATCATAGTCCTACATCAGTTTATCTAAATGATTTTGATCTTTATTCTCCGTTGTCGTTGTCGATGCGTGAAGATCGGATGCCGGATTTGCCTGTCCACGGATACACTTCAGGGCAGGGTTGACACGTTCTCATGTATCTGACTCCGGACTTGTGCCAGAGATTGCAGACCTTAGGGTTGTTGCACTTCTTGGGGCGGTCCTGGAAACAAATAAAATATGTAAATAACACCCAAAAGCCACATAAATAATCCCCGCACGAATAGAATAGAAGTTTATTTAACAACAAACGTCACATTGAACTTACAAACACTACATATACGCTCAATATACATACACTCTTATTTTATTATAATACAAGGCGGAAAAACATAGGCACCCATACTAGGTATAGCCTGTATTATGGCATGCCTACACCTTCCTCCGGACTTATTTAAAGTACATGGGTACATATACACGTAAGTACTAACAAATGCAAACAGGTTTGGGTTATCAGAAACTAGGAGTACCATGGTACTACACCCAGACCCAGTAGAATATTTGCAGAACATTTTTACCGCCGCAGGAAACTCTTGCATCTCAGCCGGATAATGTGCTGTAACATGATAATGTGCTTTGACCTCGCTGGGCCAGTGCCCAGCGAGGTCAAAGCACATTATCATGTTACTACCACCACTACGGAGTCTTTCGCTACTGATTAAAAATCTCCTTTCTTGTGAACTGTTGAACTCTCCTACTCTGACTAGAATTTTTTTCCGAAATGCTTAATAACGAACCTGATAGTTGCATTGGAAGGGCTGGAAGCTATTCATCCTAGAGCTCGGAGTGGGATCCCTAACCCACTGCAGCGCCTGCCAGTTCGTCACTATCCACACGTCTTGCATCTGGTTGATGAAGTCCATGAACATGATAAAACCTTCCTTGTGATGGGGCTGCGTGAACCAGGCAGCGTGGTAGAAAAGACCGAAAGGAGCTCTGAAAAAAACAAAAAGATTATATTCAGCATGAAAAAAACCAAGATTCATAATAAATCCTTAAATATGAACGTGCCTTTAACTAGTATACTAAGATTTTTTCAAACATCTTGAGGTTTTCTTCTGCATTTTATTGATGTGTGTTGCGTACCTGTTAGTAGTGTAATGCCGGTCGAAGTTCTTCAGCAGCATTTTATATACGCCTTCAGCTTCTGGTGGATTGGCGCAAGCGTCACCCATCGAGCAACGGCCACCGTTCAGATCCTGCCACATCACCATAGGAACTTCCCATACACCTGAAATATCATGGAAAAATCACAATACTAGGTATACATGCAAAAGTTTCTGTCTGAGTGTGTATATTTGTTCCCGCTTGTATAAAAATAACTTATTATTTAATTACGATTAAACTTGAAACACACATCACTATTGTTTATATCTAAAAACATTTTGTTAGCGAAAATGGCTACTTACCAGGGTAAGACTTAGTCGGGCACGGCGGAATCATACAGTCATGGAACAGCTTGTAATCAAGGGTGTAAGGCCAGCTAGGAGGTCTGTTTTCATACACAGGCATAGACGAATCGTATGTGAAGTTAGAATCGTACAACATCTTGAACATTTTGTTTCCTCCGATGGACAAGAAGGGAGCTCTCATCCCCCTTACGTCTTCAAGTTTAACTCCACCGTAAGCAGCCAAAATTTCTCTTTGGCCACCCACTTCTCTGTTCCATTTTTTCTGAGAGAACTGCTCTCCAAAACTATGGCTAAAATGATTTAAATAATTTAGTAGCAGGAAAACAAAAGTCTTAAAATCCAGAAAGTGCTTGTTGCAAAAATTTCAAAAATAGGAAAATAGTTTGTACACCAAAGACCCAAACCTCTAAAAAAATAAAGAAAACAAAAATTTAAAATGTAACCAAAAAGCAAACAATGAGACAGAAATCAAATGTGAAATGAATTATGTGAAATTTGAAATGATTGGTGGGTGCTGATGTTGGTGCTTAGATTTTAAATCGTATCTCTGGGTGCTGACAACTAAATACATTTAGGTGTGCCCTGTGCAGTCACTTTAAAAACTTACGAAATCGTGTGTGAGGCAATCTCGTGCCCAGCAGAGTACAGATTTTGGACTTGGCTGTAATCAGTCCATTCATGTGATACGTAAAATGTGGCCGCGATAGGACAGCCGTTGGGGTTCACACGACCTTTTTCAAAGAGGTCCTGGTATAGAACCTTGTTCAGATCATTGACCGAGTCGTCGAAGGTCAGGAGAACAATCTGCGGTACTTGTTCCACTGGCAAATCACCTATTGTCGGGATGTGTGCATGTGGTTGTGTAAATGTGCCAGGAAGAGGAAGAAAGAAGATAGGTCAGAAGGTTGGAAGAGGGAAAAAAAACAAAACAAAAATATTAGTAATACAAAATAATAATAATAATCAAGCACGAAGATATAATACCATTGTTAGTCGCACCTATAAAAGAAACAAGAATGACAGATTCGAATATTTCTTTCTGAACTTACGATACAGTATGCGAGGCAAACTCATGCCCATCTGCATACAGATTTTGAACCTGACTGTAGTCGGTCCACTCGTGAGAAACATAAAAGGTAGCAGATATGGGACAACCGTTTGGATTAACCCGCCCTCTCTCGAATAGCTCTTCATAGTATGGTTTATTCAGATCATTTACTGCATCGTCAAATGTGATCAGTACTATTTGAGGTACTTCATTGACTGGTAAATTTCCTATGTCATAAAAAATGTTAGCATCTAGTAATATTATAATTTTTCATGAAATGTTTGATAACATTCACAGGATCGTACCAGGAATATCTTTTCCCCCGCAGGAACAATCAGGAAGCAAGCAGACATCCTTTCTGCACTTTGCTGCGGTCTTGTCAACGGTAGGCTGGGGGTACACTGGGGCAGGCCTTGACGGAGGATTGGCATAGATGTCGATGAACTTAGTGTTCTCCGAAACAATTGCAGTAGATGGCTTGAGCGTGGGCCGGCTGCGGCTGCTCAAAGAGAAAACAACGTTAAGAAACAATTTCAACCTAAGGCTAGAGCTACCGAATTTTACCAAAAACATGTGAACATTATAAAAAAGGCGTAGCTGTTGGCACAGTTATTAGGTCAAACAAAAGCAAATACAAATATTGTCTAGGCGTTTGTTTGTCCAAATCTCAGAATTTAAAAACACTGATTTTTACCATTATTAGTCAGACATGTTCGTAAAACACAGAGATCTAAACCAAAATATACCTAAAGATGCTAATATCGGTGGATTTCTATAGACTGATGCTGATGACGAATATGGGTAGTAGGTAGATAATTAATTTGAAGAGTGATTATATGACAAATATTAGTTAGTGGTAAACTAAAATTGAAATTGTCTTTACAAAAGTTTAGCTCCAACACTTCTTTCCGAACCACCTGTAAAAATCAACCATCAAATGGTATTTCCTATATTCAGACGGGATGGTTGAAAAAGTAGCATTGTAACGATAATAATGAAAGTTTTGATAGCATGATGAATGTTTTTTGGTTTTCTAACGTTGGTGGTGTTCCTCTGTTAGGTGCGGGCTGAGCTGCATCATTGCCGCTGAGCGTGGAGTAGTGTGCAGATCCGCGGCCGCGAGTACTGGTCGGCCTGCAATAGACGAAAAATAATAAAAATGTTCTTATCAAATCGGTCTGTTAGTATGCGTGAATTTCAAAAGCTTGGTTTAAATTTTCAAGTTATTATATCTTTTTATATAAATAATACATTAAACGTAAACGTTTTATATAAATAATACATATATAATTAGTAACAGATAATTATGTAAGTTCATGCAAATTCTAGTTTGTTTGGTGTATTATTGGTGCACTTAAAATCTATGTGATGAGTTGCAATGGGGTGCGAACTACATCTAACTACATTGAGGAACTTTCTACATTAACTAATATTAAACACAGTTTGAAGTTGAACGCAAGGTAACGTGAACGTTTTATTCAAAAGTGTGCAGGAAATGGAAAAGGTCGCGTCAGGAGTTAACAATTCAGATTTTGAACTCAACCGACTGGAAGTCCCCCAATGAAAACAGAATGTTAAGCAAAAGAGTTTAGCTGAGGGTGCTATTAGACGATAGGGTCGATGATATTGTCTTCATGCTAGTTACTCGCGAGGCGGAAAGTAAGGACTCGTAGACAAAGCCTCCACCGAATGTGAGAAACGCCTTAGACTACTAGCCGGCGAGTTATGTACCTCTGATATTTGATTTCGTTGCATTTTGGATCTTGCAGACTGTTGTCTGACGAGCATTTGGACGACGATTGGTAACTCCTGCGCCCACTTCCAGGGTTTGACGCAGCTAACTTTATGGCGGGATTGACTCGCGAGGCTCGCGTGGGGAAGGTTACGCTTTTAGTCGATTTCATAGTCGGAACTTTCTTTACAGTCGTCGTAGTCGATTTGGTAGTACTTGTCGTCGACGCGATTTCACTTTTAACTTCTTCAATTGAAGGCGCGTGCCAATCAACTTCGGAAGTCTTGGTTGTTTCGACTTTTGTTTGCACTTTAGGTGTTATTCCGTCATCTTTATCAAAATTAACATTGATAATGTCTGTGGGTTTGTCTTTGATAAGATTCAAGAACTTCCTTGAAGTTTCGACTGTGGGTTCAGTCGTCAAAATTGGTTGCGGTGCGTTCGTCATAAAGCTATTGAATTTTGATTGGTATATTTCGGAACTTGGCATATATTGCCTCTCAAATGTTGAACTCTCTATAATAAAAGGCGTTGTCGCAGGTGATGTATTAATAAACGGAATCGTACTCATAGTAGTCATGGCTGGTGCAGTTGATGAAAAATCTTGACTAAGTAATTTACCATCGCTTGAAGTAAATAATCTACTAACACTAGGTTCAGTAACAATTTGTAAGCGTTTGACATTACTCCGTGAAGGTTTTTCATCGACATACTTCAGTGGCCTTTCCTTTTTATGGTATCCTATATTCACAACATTTTGTTCCGTTATAGATGCTTCAGAACTTGAAAATTCTTGCACAGATTGTGGGGTAGGCGAACTAAACTCTAAGAAAGCCTTTATAACATCTTTGACCGTTCCACTAAACACTTCAGTGGTTTGATCAGGAACGACCTCATCTTCAAGGCGATAACTATAGTACGATGGTTTTACGCGAGACTCTTTATTGCTATTAGAGTTATAGTACCTTTTCGCTGTTGTTGATGTAAAGGGAGTTGGTGTGGTTATAACACTTGTTGTAGCTACTTGCTCCAAATTCTCTTGTCTAGTTTTATTTCTAAACCTATCTACAGTTTTGTAAGGAGAAATTGCTGGCTCATTCCAATAATTTTGCCAACGACCTCGATGTGCCCTAGGTGTTATATTAATGACGGGGTTACTTTTATCGGGTTCTTCAGGAATTTCGTTATCAGGACGAGCATTTTGCAAGCCAGCTTCGATCAATGCTCCAACACTTTCAATATTTTCCGATGAATCACGTTGATCCTTAGTATCGTCTTTTGAAAATGGTGCAGGTCGTTTGATAACTGATTTTAGATAGTATTTAGTAGTGGAAGGAGAAGTTGTCGTTTTTACCTTTGGTTGAACTCGAGTCCTGCTTGAAGGCCTATTGTACACAGGTATGTCAAACTCTTCACTGATTTCAAGACGAGAATCTTTTCTTTGCATAGGATTTTCTGATGATCTCTGATAAGAATCTCCATTTTGTGATTCAGTTGATTTATCGAACTTTTCGTTTGTTTCACTGCTGCTGTCATAATAATATCTATTTGGGCTTTCTTTAGATTGAGAATTTCGATTTACCACGGAATCACTTATTCGCGAATGGCTATAATCTTTGAAGGGTCGAGAGAGCAAAGTAAGAGTGTAGGGATTACTGGTGTTATTAGAGTTACGTCTTATTGAGAAACCTGTTGTTAGGGACACAAACTTTTTCTTATCTTTGTCAGTATCAGAACGCACCACTTCCACAGATTGGTCGTTATTGTTAGTCACTTGAGAACGTCGGGGGAAAGGAATCGTTTCAGTCGTTGATGCAGTTTCTTGTAATCTATAGGAATTGTCAGTCTTTTCAAAGGGTTTGGCAAGGGTGGAGAAGTTTATTACTGGAGAGGATGTTACAGGATATGGAGAGACAGATTCGTCAGAAGACTTATTGTCAGAAGACTTATTGTCAGAGGACTCAGGGAGAGGAGTCTCAACTGTGGATGATCTGTTGAATACAAAGCAGAAAAAAATATTTCTAATTCAAGCCTTTTAAGAATAATTATATAAAAATGTACAAGACTATAATGGTATTTATGTGTGCGAAAAAAAATAAGTGCAATTATATTTATTTTTTAGTAGCAAGAAATATGTATTTCAAAGAACTAGAGCTATAAACTGAAAAGATACTACAAAAGCCTATTGATATTTTTACACATAATTTCAAATTATATAGGTTAGTCACTTTTCTATAAACAAATTCGTCAACCTTCAAACAAATAACGACATAGGTAGATAATTAGTAAAAGAATGTTAGACGTTCAGTTCAAAGGTTGCTTGTGAGTAAATGATTCTGAAATGATGTTATTTTTTTGCATGAACTGAAGCGATGAACTTGGCTCTTAAGTTTGATATCTTTTGTAGTACCTTGGAGTGTATCGTGACGGGGTCATAGCCTCTGTGTATGGTGCAGTGGTAGAGCGTTGTGTGGTGCTCGTGCTAGTCGTTTGAGGGGTCGTGCTAGGGGCTTCGTACAGGGTCGTCCTCACGCTGCTTGGATTATGATCATATCCCAACTCATTACCTTCGCCCCTGGACGCATATTTTTTACTGTTTAAATATTGTTTTGTTTAAGAAAGTTATTTTATAATTTATTATTCTTACCTTGTAGATTGGCGAATGGGTGGTTGGTACTGATTCTGGTTGCTTATCTGAAATTTTTATAATTAAAATCATTACACAAGATTTTTAAAATATTTTGAATGAAAATTAATAAAAGTCACTTATAATTTGTATTCTTTTAATTATTAACATTATTGTTGGTCAGCTCCGCTGTATTGACCATGTGTCTTATACACTGACCTATTATTATTTATTATATTCGTCCCGGGCACTACATCGTCCCGTTAGTGTAGACAAAAGTTGTCTCCTGACGCTGTAAAAATCATCTAGTAAAGATTGCCTTATCTATGTTGGCCAAAGATATTTCCCTTAATCCACCAACTAGAACTAGTTCTAGAACTATGAACTCTCCCACGGTTTCTTGACATATTTCACATTATTGAATGTAAAAGATCCTCACCTGTCCTTGTAAAAGAGCATCATCATAGTCATCATGTGACACGGGCCGGGGGCTGTAGGTTTCGACGGGTCGCCTCGCTGGCGGCGGCGTGCCCCGATACGTTTGCTGGACTGCTGGTCGGAGCGATGCCGTGTTATATTGCTGAACATAGTCTGCCGAAACCACCACCGAAAGTTAGTGCGTTTTAGATGTGCTTAGGGTAGATAATATGAAAATGGTGTTTGTGTATTAATAGGTACCAAAAGTCAAAAAGATTTAGGATAAGTTTTTCTCCAAGATCATGCACTTTTTTGTGAATTATTTAGTTTAGGATACCATTTTTATCTTTGTTTAATTATGTCACTCAACCAACTAAGGGTTCCACAGGGTTTGTTCGTTAATTTGTTAATTTCTGTCAGGAGTATGTTTTTTATTGAGTGTATAATTTACTTTGATTTGTTTTTGTTACTAACGGTGCACGTAGGTAATTATGGGTAAGGTTTTTTACTTTTTAATTCCAAGGAAAAAAACAAAGGTGATGTTTAGTGTAGAAAGTGTAAATAATTGTTCAAGAATTTTATAATAGGGTTCATGCATTCGAAATGTTAGGATTTTTATGTTTTGCCAAATTCCTTCGATTTTTTTTCCTATTCTTAAATATGCATAATATAATATACTCGTACTGCATAGAAAGCGGGTCGAATAAAAATTAAATACGATAACTTTGAGCAATCTTAAAATAAACACTAAATTAAAGTTTATTAAAATTTCATCCATACTATAATATTATAAATGCGAAAGTAACTCTGTCTGTCTGTTTTTAAACTTTTTCACGTTTAAACCGCTGAACAGGTTTTGGTACCCAATTACATTTTTCGAAATCTAGTGAAAAATTGTAATTTTTACTTAACCTACTCTTATTCATAAATAAACTTTCATGACTTTTATTTCAGCACTATAAAATTTTCTATTATACAGTCTTTATTTCATAAAGCTAGTTTTAATATTTTGGATGTTATTCAAGTTTTTGTTACCAACCCGCTTTTTTTGAGACCCAGTGTATTTTGTTATAATCGTAGTTATTATTATTTTTTTATTCCCTCACCTGTATCTTTGTACAATTCACCATCTTCGTCGTAAATAGCGTAGTAGGGATCGTATTGGTCAGGATTATAGTTCTGAGATCCATTGTACAGCATTTTAGGTCGTGGACTAGGCGAGTAGTTAATCGGAGTCACGCTTTCCGTAGGTTCCAGGCTGAAATATTCCAGTAAATTTCATTTAGTTTGGTGCATGATTTAACTTACCAAAAATAGATTCTAAAATTCGGGCTTTCTACAAAGCTGGCTAGAGTCGGTCTTTGTTTAGTCAAAATTTAGTCGTAGTCCATATTAGTCAGCATTAATGGTGCATGAATGAGTCTTATGTATATACAGAAGGATACAGCGTTAGGTCAAGAGCTGGTCGCATGTTATAGAAAATCCCGTTAATATTCATACATTTTGTGAATGTCTCTTTGTTAGTGCATGGTGATTATGTGAGGGATTATCCTCTCCTCATTACCTGTTTGTACTACCATCATGCTTAGTCTTAGTGAAACGTGTTTCTTGGTTGTGGTTGTCACGAGGTGTTGATAGCATTTGAGCAACGATATTTGGGTGTCTGCCCCTCCCTCTTGTAGGTTGGTCACCTGTAGGATCTATTACAGCAGTCGGCTTAGCTAACCTATGCCTAACTGTATAAGGTCTTAGAGTAGTCTGATTCAGATACTTTGGAGGTTTCAAAGTATTAGGGCCATTCTCATGCAATGGTCTTCGGAAGTGCGTTCGGTTTCGATGAACAATTTCGTAGTTTGAAACTTCTGGACGGATTAGCACAGTGGGTTTCGGCGAGGCGTAGCTGACTAGAACCGGCACGAGAACTTTTCCATCGCTATTTTTGTTATAATCTTTCTGTGGCGGTTTAGTAATAATAGACACATCGTTATGGTTTTTGGTGGCAGTATCAGGTTTGAAAATTGGGCGTCTAGGTTTAATATTTACAGATTCTTCTTCAGAATCCTCGTAACTATCGGCATCGTATTCTTTGTAATTTTGTGCCATGTGGGGTCTTTGGGGCTTTATCTCAGTGCTAGGCATGTATTGTGATTTTACAGGAGGTTCATAGTACTCGTCTTCATCATAGTAGTAGTCGCCCATTTCTGGAGATGGCTTTGGTATGGGTCTACGTTTGGGTGCAATTGTTGTTGTGGATGATTTTGTAGCAGTAGCATATTGAAAACTCTGATGTTTGGTTGTTGGTGTTTGCATCGATGTCCTTACAGCTTGGGCAAATAAGCTTCCTAACTTAGCGTGGTCAGGTGTTGTACTCGGTCTGATGGTTACGTACTGAGTAGATATAGATTCGGTTGAGGAATTCCAATACTGCTGAAGAGCTTGCAATTGCTCGTTAGCTAAAGTTGACAGTGGATTTGGTGTCGTGCTTTTTATAGTTATATAAGCACTGTAAGGTTTTTGTGCATAAGATTTTCCGTTAGATAGGTGTTGTGGAGCAGACATAATCTTTTCAGACTTAACGACGTATGGCTTAGGTGACGAAATAATAAACGGAGTTCCAGTAGCTGTCAAGAAAATATACGGTTTTGATGTAACCGTAAACTGCTGGTTTTCCTTCAATCTTTGATTAGGTTTTAGGGTTATTTCTATCGGCTTACTAAAACTATAGCTTATTGGCAGTTGACGGTCATCTTTAAAGTTTGGCGGTTTTAGTTTCGGTCTTTGAGCTTCGAGAGGTACTCCAGCATTTTGTCGGTAAGCGTTTTGTTGTTGCTGATTATGAGCATTTTGATTTGTTGTTTGACTCTGCTGTTGATATTGCTGGCTGGTTTGAGGTCTCTGAACGTACTGATTATTGTTTTGTTGTTGTTTTGGAGTGACGGGTCTAAAAACATCATCTGGCCCACTGGGCACACTGAACGGTCTAGGTGTACTCATTCCATCGTAACGTAACGTTGAAGAATGTGGTTTTGTTTTTTGATGTGGAATTGGCGTGATTTCTACTGCATGCGGTCTAGGAGTATTACTTTGTACATGTTGGGGTCTTTGCGTTGTATACTGGCCGTTGCTTAGTTTTAATAAATAAGCATCAAAATCAAAGTTTGGGTCAGCAAATGGGTTCTCGATGCTAGCGTATTTGTGACTGGGGTGTGTATATCCATAGGGTTTCGGATAGTCATGTTTATATTTGTCATCTTCATCTTCATCAGAGTATTCTTCCTCGTCTTCCTCAGACTCACTCTCAGGCTTAAAGTTTTGTTCTGGTCTATTGTATTCATTAGGATTTTGATAATTATTTTGAGGTCTTGCGGAAGTCTGAACAGGTTTTCCAGTCACCATAGTACTTGAAAGCAATGATGAATCTTGAAATACAATTTGTGAATTTGGTCGGTTTGTAATAGGCGTAAACTGATTATTACTTTGATAATTGTTATAGGCGTTATTATAATAGCCCCCATTTAATGATGAAAATGGATTTTCATTGTTGTTCAATGCAGATATTGGTGGACTCTTTGTAATTATTTGTGTAGCGACATTCAGTGGGTTATGAGGATGTTTTGATCTTGTATCAGATAAACTTGCTTTGAATGGTCTGTGTGATTGAACATTATCTGTTTGATAAACTAAAAAAGGATTAGCTGCTGAGTATGAGTTGCCATTAGCGTATTGTGGTCTGCGATTTTGATCATAATAATTGTTATTATTATCACTATTATAACTAGCTTGGTACCTAGCGCTTTGTGAATTGGGATTATAGTTTTGTTGGGGTATTTCAATGAACTTGATGGGTTTAGCTAATGCCCAGTTTTTACCGGGAGACTTATATCCATTTTTAAGATAGTATCTGACTTGCCGTTTCCCTCTTTCACTTTCATCCAGGCCGTATGTGTTATCATCATCACTATTCGCTTCCGATTCTGTCACGATTTCAAAGTATTCCATTGACTCACCGCTGTCATTTCTTTTGGACATTTCGTCAGTGCTGTTAGATCTAGTCTCATTTTTACCTACGTCTACTGTTACTACTTCTCTTTTCTTTCGCGATAGTGTCCTTTCTTTCACGTCATTTTCGTTGATATTGTTCGTCTCAATGTTAAAACGTCTGTCATGATGAGAGTCAGTCAAAATGTCGTTGTCACTGAAACCACGATAATGTCAATTAATTTCATACTCAGGTGTCGACTGTCGTTAACTTAGCTTGCATATTTGTATATGTTTACTTACCTGTAAGTTTGAGGTGCTGGTGTGATAGCAGCTGCTCTCCTGTCATCGACTTGACTACCGAAAGAGAACGATCCAATTTTTCCACTATTCTGGGGGATAGAAGCTGGTATGATGTTATTATTAAAGTTTCTTCCGGAATTGACAGCTTGGGATGCGTAACCATCTCTATCTTTCTGAACCTGGCCTATGGTGGAAGGTTGTCCTCTGTAAACTCGCTGTTGTCTATCGTTTTCAATTTCTTCGACCGGCGGTAAATCATCTACTTCAGCGTAGAGTTGTTGTTGCTGAAATTGAATACATTTAACGGTTATAACACATTTATCCGTTGAATGAAATGGCGCTTATGAAATACTGTATAAGCGGAATATCGGTTCAAGGGCCGCAAGCGGATGTTCAGCCTTATTTGAATGTCAAATTAGCTTTTTGCTACTAAATATTTAAAGTGATAAAAAGAGCTGTTGAAAACCCTGAAACTATGGTGTGGTAATTTTAAATACCCTATCATAAACGTACCTTTTCGTACTCATCGCGGTTGAATTTAGGCTGGCCTCTGGAGGTGATGACGGGGTTGGGCTGGGCTCGCGGTGGAGGAGGAGGGGGGTTGCGACGTGGAGCTGCACGAGGAGGCTCACGGGGAGGCTCGCGCTCACTCAGTCTCTCCAACTCTTCGCCACCTGCAGCACTGATGCCGCCATCACAGCCAACGTTACGAGGCCAATCGCATGTTTGTAGTTCGTGGCTAGAATTAATGAAATATTCATTTAGTGGCACGGTTTTTTTCTTTGTGTTTAAAATAAATCACCATACTCTTGTTCCAATCTGTATCTAGTAATAATCAGTACATACCTGTACATAAGGCCACCAGTGCAGGACTCTAGCAAGGCACCGCCAAACACGCAGACGTAGTACAGGGTGCAATCGGTGGGATGTGGGTAGTAACCAAACTCTTCAGGGCAATCGAAGTCGACATGCTGCCGTTTGGTCGCGTGAGCGCTTCGGGCCGGGGACCGCTGGCGGGATCGGTCTGACGCGCCGAGGCATTCTGGAAAAGAAAATTTTATTTAGTTACATGCGCACAAAAATAACTGAACATCATCATCATCGTCATTTCCCTGTCCTAGTCCCACTTTATGATTGTGGGGTCGGTACAATATGTATTCTCCTTCCTTTTCCCTCTGTCAGAAGTCATTTCAACACATATTTTTACAGGTAACTTCTCTACTTTCACTAATGCGCGGTTCCAACGTTATTGTTAACTAACGTTAACTAACGGACGATGATTCGTTCATTACCATAGCAACGTTGTTTTTCTGTCTAAAACGCTCTTTTCGACTGTTAACAACCTATACTTATATGTTATTCCAGCACATGTACTATGTATATTCCAAGTTTTATTCAAATCCATTCAATCATGACGGCGTGATTGAGGCACAAACATACATCCTCACATCCTCACATCATATTTTATAGCCGGATAGCACTCGAGCGAAACCACGGGCGAAAGCTAACTCTTGATAAAATAAACAATCTAAAAGAGTTTTCGTATGAAATACCAGGATTTGTCCCACATCTATCTCCATCCCACATATTGCTGAAGCATTTGAATAGCTTAACCCGTATTCCGCATATTACAAATTCAGAGCAATACACAAACCAGCCTATTACGTGTCCTAGTTAGAATAATCGTGTGCATAAATCAAAGCTCTAAACCGCGTTTGTTGATCGTAATAGTAACCAAGGCGAAGTATACAGGGTGTACCCAAAACATATTTTCTAAATGTATTTTCATTTCTGTCTTAGGTACGCCAATATTGAACTAGATTTATTTTTTCAAAAAAATACTTAATTTGTATCTATATGACAAAGACATGTAGCAGGAACAATGACTAGTGAAAATCGGACTATCATCACCTGAACAACGCATGCAATAAAAAAAGCATCTTCGCAGGTATGACCCGTCTTTATATTTATAAAAAAAACCTTTAAAATCCTTTCACCACACTAGTTTGAAATAACTAGTGTAAAGGGAATCTACTATATGCTGCAGGTTGGGATATGAAATTTTGGAAAAATTAAGACGTTGCGTTATTTGTTCTATACGGTATAATTGGCAAATATCAGTGACTAGCGGTCGCCCGCGGCTCCGCCCGCGTGGATGTCGGTTACCGCTGCAAAAAGCCTACCCAGGAAAGACACGGTCAGTCGCGAGGTCGGCTCCCTACGCAGCGGTCGTGCAGCAGAAATCGTAATATTTTAATTTCGCCATAACTTCAAAACCAAACGTCCAATTTTAATCATTCAAAGACCAAATATTATCTCCATAAACTGTTCTTAGTGATGAAATCATTTATTTTGATAAGGATTAATAGCATGAGTAAAATAAACGCGTTTAAATGTAGTCCAAAAAAAATTCAAGATTTTTAAATAAAAAAATGGTTGCTGTGCCTCACTCGACATAGATGGGTATAGTGTGTCGCGGACTTTTTTGTAGATATTTATAAGATCTACAATTAATTAGAACATTTTATGGTTCTATCTTTTATAGTTTAGGCAGCGTACGCAAAATAAGTAACTTTTCTGGTTGATTTTTTACACCTTGTGTCCGAAAAACCCAAATATCTTACGGAACCCTATTTTTTTCCAAAATAAAATATAGCCTATGTTACTCGTGGATAATGTAGCTTTCGAATGGTGAAAGAATTTTTAAAATCGGTCCAGTAGTTTTTGAGCCTATTCAGTACAAACAAACAAACAAAGTTTTCCTCTTTATAATATTATATTAGTGTAGACAAATTAACCTATTTAAAAAATAATCGCACACAACGCGAGTGTGCTTGCTCCGAGAAAACGGATAGGCGCTCCCGAACAACTAGTGACACGCTTAGCAGTAGCAGTTGTAGTTGTAAAACCCAACAGTCACATAGTTCCGACCCCCACACTAGGACTCCCCTGAGTCGTGGTTATCAGATATTTACCGTATTAGCAAAATCTCTTAATTGTGAAAATCAATGATTAAATCAGATGTTTTTTTTTCAATTAAAATTATTCCTATATATAGCGAACCTATTACGGATACTGAAACATCCATATTAATTTGGCGACTGTTTAAGATTTCACCTGTATTAAATAGTGTTAAGTACTAGGTACACCCTGTATATCCGTACTGCAAGGTACAATTGCAACATTTCCCGGCCTTGCGTCGTGGTTCGAATGCATTGTTGAATTCTCTAAAATTCTACGCCTTGCCGGAGATACGAATATCAAGATCGACGTTTTGCACGCAACCGCCTACGAAGTAGGTACTGATATTAATATTAATATACCGGATTATATCATAAGGCCTTGCTTGGATTGCTTACATAAATAATATCCAACAAGACTCAGACTTTTTACATAGATGCGTTGTATTTAGCATGAGAAAAGTAAGGTAGGTAACTGCCCGATTTTCAGTTAGTCGCGCACTAGACATTGTCACGGCAACATTTAAGACTAAGCCGCGGGTTTCCTCACGATGTTTTCCTTCACCGTTTGAGAGTACTGGTATAGGGCACATAAATTTTTCGCGCAGAAAAATCCAATAGTACGCGACTGGATTTGAACCCACGACCTTTGGATCGGGAGGTGGGGTCACTACCAACCAGACCATCAGTGCTGATTTAGGCACAGACACCCTTAAATTCGCTAACATTCAGGCGGCCTAAAAACTCCGTCACTAGAGTTGGCTCATACGAACTTACTTTTACTAAAATTCAGATTATAATATTAGTAGAATAGAATAATACAACATGTGCATGATATAACTACAATAAGTAATATAAGGTAAAGATTAGTAGGTCCCGAAGATTAATAATGCTATTGTATCAGCATCAATACAATTCTGAGACATGAAAAACCATACAATTCCCATTGTTACGAAACGTATGGGTATTGTGAAATAGAAGTAACATGAAGAGTAACATGAAGTGAAAGATGCAGCCAAAACAATGCAGAACTGCCTTGATCTTTTTATATCAATATCAGATGGGCAACGTTATTTTATATAACGTTATTTCTAAACACAGGTTACCCCCCCCCCCCCCCTAAATTTCAGGCTGCGACCGCGCATGCCTGTGAGCGACCCGCCTTAGAAATTCAGTTTGTGTCCAACTGTCCAGACAAGTGGGATAGAACTACCTGCTATTAAAATGAACTGTTCATAACGGAAGTCATGGTCTGCGGTCAACCAAAGTTTACTCTTATAATTGGGTCCAAGCTAATTGAACAAGGAAGGAGATTGTTTAATCACTAGAGCACTTATAAGACTAGAGAGTTGGTAGTTGTGCAAACAGCCCTAACTTGCATAGGTACCTAACTTTGTAGAGGGGTCTCACCCACTATACGCTGTTATAATTAAATAAAATAAATAAATATTTGTGAACATTTTACACAGCGCCATCTAGCCCCAAACTGAGCAAAGCTTGTATTATGGGCACCAGATGGCTGATAGAACACTTATATACTTTGTTTTGTAAATACATACTTATAATACTACAACACCCAGACCCGGAAGAAATATTTGCAGAATATACAAACGTTTCTCCCGTAGCGGGAATCGAACCCGCACCTCTTGCATCTCAGCCGAGCACTCGCCCGTCACGCCACTGAGGTCGTCAGTGTTGTAATCAACCGTCTTGCCACAAAAAAGCAAAGTGCCTAATGTCAAAAAACTATGCAACCTTATTTTTTTCTGGTACTGGCTACTTTTTTAGTGAAGAAAATAAATAATTTGTAATCCTTGCTTAGGACAGGAGATGACGCGACAGACCCAGGAAACGATTTGGATACATTCGAAACTATAAATTTGGAGCACAAAAATTGGAAAATGAAGGGGGGAGACCTTTGCCCAGCAGAGGGGCACTATAATAGATGCACGACCGGATTTGAACCCACGACCTTAGGTTCAGAAGGCGGGGCCGCTACCACTAGACCACCAGTACTATGAATTCCGCTGTTAGAGTACCAGAACCTTAAGAAAATCATAAAATCCCATTACATAGACAATGTTATCAAAAGCAGTATCAAGATAGCATAAAGATTAAAGTTTCGCAAGACAACCTTGTATTTGAAAATAAGTAACAATGAACACTAATAATTGAACAATTCCAGGCAGTTTCCCACATATCGTAAGAACAAGGTGTACTTTAGAAAACCCGCGAAGAAAATGACTCTAAGTTACTGGACTTATTAAACCTCTAAACATGGGTCTAGCTGGGAAACTCGGTCATCCTGAGTCCACCAAGGCTATTTTCGTGCGCTTGACACATATTTTCGACCTTTTTAGTTTCTACGACATGCCGGTTTCCTCACGATGTTTTCATCCGCATTTGAACCCACGACCTTAAGATCGGAAGGCGGGGGTGCTACCACTAGCCACCAGGAAAATGTATGGACTACCATTAATAGAGCGATATCGACAGCATCAAATTTGCAATGCAAAGCAAGAGATAGAAAAATATTATAACTATTTTTTTAAATAATTATCAAAACGAGGAGCCTTTGGTCATGCCTTTCTACTGTTAATGAAATCGTACCATATTCCTATTAGATACCCTCAAGCAATAAACAGAATTCAATAAAGCCAGAGTGAAATGACCTTTATTTTAATAGTATTGAGGTTTATGTCGACATGCAACTGTCAGAATAAGGACTAAGCGAATGGTCTACACGACATGCCCCGGGCACCTCGCTCACCTCATAGATTTAGATACCTATATAATATCCTAAATAGGCATAATAATACTTCTGTCTACATCGTGATATTTTGAAAATGAGAAAACAAAGTAGTGGTCACCTGTCTACTAAAGTAAGTAAATTCGTATGAGCTAGTGGCCAACACTTGTGACGGAGTTTTTAGGCCGCCTAAAGGCCTCTGTCATGGCTTAACGACTTAAAAGCCGAGACCGACTATTTAACCTGCTCTCTAAAGCACGGAAGCGCTCGGCCCGTAATGCCACTTGCGGTCGCCCATCCCAATTGTGACCGCGCACAACGTTGCTTAACTTCAACGATCAATCAAGATCAATTCAAGTTGTTCACTCAGAAGTTAGTATTACTCCTGATACTCGACTGCTATAATAAAGATTGCTTTATTATAGCAGTATGACCAGCGCACAATTAGGATCTAAATTGTCAATTTGATGTCAAAGTCGCCCCTATCTCCTGTTAACCCGCTCTCTTATGGCCGATTCCATTATTCTACTAACGGACAACGCATCGTTCATTACCATAGCAACACCTAAATATTGCACCTATGTACTTCTGATTCAAGTTTCAAGAGGGATATGGCGAACCATGGCTATAAGCCGATCAGCCTTAAAGATGGATGCACCTATTTCTATACCCTATTTTCCTATTTCAAATCTATCAGAATAAGTAGAGCATTTACTGCATTTTAACAGTACATAGCTATTTGTATTTGGCTTGTTTTAAGTTTAATACATGAACGTAATTTGATACCTAGAATAACCTCATTATTATTTAGAATGTTCTGATCTAGATAAGTAAGGCGTGGTAAACAAAGAAAATCAAAGCCTTGAATAATGAACTGCTTATTGCACAAGCAAAAATTATCGCACATAATGAAATCAGAGTTATCCGTAATTACTTAAAACCTTGGTTTTCTAAATCCTTTCACCACACTGGTTCGAAAGTACTAGTGACACGACTAGTATTGAACGAACGGGAACTTTTACTGCAGGTTTTTTTCGTTTGTAGCGGGCTACCTGTGTTAGAAACAAGCTCACTACACCTAACACAATGTCTAGAAGAGAACACAATGTCAGCAGGACGAGATGGATGGAGTTAGTGACGAAGAAAGATGTGAAAGATTAACAGAGGGATATAGAAGAAGAATACGTGTTGTGCCGACCCCACTTAAAGTGGCAGGAAGATGATGATTCTATCTCATCAGAAACAAATTAAAAAAGAAGAGGAAGAGAAACAATAAAGAGATGACAACATTCCTCGCCATGAGAATCAAACTCTCGCTTCGAAGAGTCGCCTGCCTTACGTATATTCTTGTAAAACCATAGTTTCATAAAAACATTGCAGCGGACGGAAAGAGACCACGCCTTGATAGCAGAAGTACGGAATAAACGTTTAGAATTACTGTGAAATCGACCCGGTTTCAACAACTCATTAATCAATTAATTGATTCCTGATCGTGACTGTCGAAATCCAAGGGTAATACTGAGTAACAATAAGATATAGAGTGTGTGAACTTATCGTATAGTATGAACAAGTTAAATATAGAAGTAGTTTTATTGAAATCCAAGGGTTAGTGACGAGTAAGAATAAGATATATAGCGTGTGTGAATTTATCTAGTCTGGTGCTTCTCTCCCCGAGCATGTCGTAAAAGTCGACTAAGGGATAGTATCCTCTCCACCGTTATTGACCATATAATGGGCGATGGGCTGACCACCTGTCACCATGGTTCACCATATCCATCCTGGGACTCTTGGATCAGGAGTGGCTGCAAGTTTTAAAGAAAGAAAGAAGAAGAAAGTTTTCTTATGATTACTTGTGGTTCTGCCCACTACTGGGATACGTGCGTGATAATATGTATGTATGCTAAAATTTCAAAGTTTGTGTATAAGTGTTCGTGTATGTTTGTTACAACTTATATCCGTAACGACGGAAATGATTGAGCAAACAAAACAAACAATTTTAAATACCTTTTTATCCATGCTTATAGGTACAATGCAGGCGCAACCGCTGGTTGAGGTTAGCGTTGATCAAAAATCAGATCTCTAGGACTCAAAACCATAACATTTTCTGAAGCATATGTAAGCTTACTAAAGATATATGCAGTTAAGTTGTCAGCGACCACTAATCTGATGGTAATAAGCTCCAATTAGCTCACGGACTCAGCATGAGAACTAGTAATGGCCAGCTTTGAGAATGTACCAATTTATCCGCATTGCGATATGACATGTCGAAACGTATTGTGTGCAAAATTTCAGGGTTTGACTGCGCGCTATCGAAATGCACGAATTTCTTGTAAAACATGGTGTCTCTAATGAGGCAGTCACTACGGCGGTTAATAGTCTGTCTATTAAATGCCTTGTTCTCATTTCGCCATTTTTAAGAGGCTAACTTTTAAAATTGTTTATTGTAGGCTATTATGACTACTTTATTGAAATATAAACACAACTATACTCACATGTGGGTTAATTCAACAAAATACTTCGAAATATAAAAATTAACGTTCAATAAATATTGTTCTCTTCAGAAAATATTACAACATCTACATACCGCCTTTTTTATCTTTTTTTCTCCACTTCCAAATCGGTACTAGACCAAGGAGTATTTTATCATTCCACCAAACAAATGAGGTTTGTGATAATGTTTAGCGGCAATACCGAGTAGTACCTAATCTGGTGACAATAGCAAGGAGGTAAAATAAAACGTGATATTTATTCTTCCAAGATATAAGCTGACAGTATGTTGGTTGTTTTATTTTAATCCTTACCATAATTTTGTCAACATAACCTGACAAGTATAATTAAAAATAAAACAGTATTCGACTATAAAATCGATCCTATAAAAGGATAAATTAATATTTGAAGTCCTAACTTGGTAAGTAAAATCCTTTTATGGTATTTTATATCAGACGTAGGTAGATAACTATTATGTGTACTTATGTACCTATTTACAATTTTATGCGTCCAGTCTAACCAAGTTCAAGGCTCTTAGTGCTATTCTAAGAGCATTGCCTCTTATCTTCCTCTGTACTGCCGATTGCATTTCCATGTTAGCGCAATCAAAAAATAAACTCTATAACGATAAAGAGAATCACGCACACGAACGAGTGCACCGCGCGGTTTTGCGACATCGCTTGGTACTGAGCTTAGCTTGTCACTTTAAATTGCGACGCCGCTCAAAATGAAGTAATTACAAATTACTTATACTGAATGCAACTTTACTGATTATTACTAATTACTAATATAACGCGATGCCGCTCGGGGTGGCGTAGTCAAAACTGCAATCTATCTCGTTCGTCTCTGCACGCGTCTCGCTGTTCCGCTTATTATAATAATAATAAGCTTTATTTCAGACTACATTAAATGAGTAGGAAAATACACATTTCGGTCCATACAAAACAAATGCCTTACAGACTAACATACATAACAATAATAATAAACTTATTTTCGACGTAAACCGCGCGGTCCGCCGGTGTGTGTGTAAAGCGCTTAAGGTAGGATAGAGTGGGTGACTATAGTGTAGTATTGGTAACATTTGCATCCTACATCGGTAATGTATTTACACCCACCCTGTAGCTGGCTGTAGAGTAAGACAAATAAAACTATTTCTGATTGTAATTAGAGTCGACAATCAGCGATAAGTAATAAAATAAATAAAACTTGCGACTTTAATCTAGATACAGATCAATGATACATTATTTGCAGGTTATTTGGTGCTGTTGATTTCTTAAGTTCGTCATTTTTTATATTTTTCAAAGTCTAAAAATTGTATGTATTATCACGCTCGTATCCCTAATGGGGTGGACAGAGCTACAAGTACCTAGTCATAAGAAATCTTGCAGCCACTTCTGATTCAATGTCCCAAGATGGATATGGTGAACCATGGTGACAAGTGAACAGCCCATCGCCCATATAGACTTTTATGATATGCTCAGGGAGCGATGCAGTTGGATGCATTTCAAAAATTGAGTTATATTTTTTCTTTTAGTAGTCCTTTTAGTCTCTAAGCCACTTTAGAGAGATCTCGAAGAACTGAGATGGTGGGCAGAATTTGTATAAGATAACGCCCAACAGGACGTTAGAGGTTAAAAAGCGGTGCACACGAAAATATCCATAAGTACATGTACTTTATAAATAGGTATCTTCAAAGATCGATTACGAACGTTAAAAAAACGGTTACTTGTATGGGGCCCCTTTTATTTTTTTAATTTATTTTATTATGCGTGTGTTTAAATGTGATTATGTGATTATGTGTGTGTGTGTGTGTTAAGATACTGCGTAGGAGGTGAATTGACCAGGACCAATGTGGGTGAAACAGACAGCTAGTAGGAAGGATTTGAAGTAGGTACAAGATAGTGGGCGATGGTCGTGATTACTAAATGATTTATAGAACAAGATGTGGTCGTGAGGATATATATGATACTAACATTCGTCCTCGGCTTCACTCACATGGTACCTATCTATCATCCTGGAGGTACCTGTACCTAGATCTATTATTTCAGCACATGTGTTGTTCCAAGATTTACGGCGTAGCCGTGATTAAGACACAAAAAAGCCGGTCAAGAGCGAGTCTAATTCGCACACGAAGGGTTCCGTATCACCGGTTTTTTAAAACCATAATTAAAAATAAACAGTATGTTTTAGCGCTCGTGGCATAGCTTGCTTAGACGTTCTTGATTGATCGTTGAAGTTAAGCAGCGATGTGCGCGATCAAAATTTGGATGGGTGACCGCAAGTGGCATTACGAGCTGAGCACTTCCGTGCTTCGGAGGGCACGTTGAATTGTCGGTCGTGGATTTCAAGTCGTTGAGGCTTTTATATATAATTGTTTACAGAGGCCTTTAGGCGGCCTAAAAACTCCGTCACAAGAGTTGGCCTCATACGAACTTACTTTTTCAAGGACTTTTAGTCCTTAGACTTAAAGACTTAGACACATCTTAAATCTACATTGATTTTACGCCTGTTCGTAACGTGACCTTTAAATCAGTGACTAATTAATTAAATTCTGTAGATAATCAAATACTTTACGTGGGTGCCATAAGTAGATATAAATATATAGAATGGTCATCATTACACGCTTATCAACGTATATATTATTGTGAGTGGTCGAAACATCAAGGACCAATCACGATTTCATTGTCTATCCATTTACATTCTGAGCTTTAATACCATTAAGCTGGGTACGGACAACGAACCAAGCGAACGTAAGTGTACGAAAGCAATGCGAACGTGATTGAATCAATGTGGACGTTTTAAAAGTAGCGAGAGCCAGCTTACTTCTCTGCTGGACTGGGAGTAGAAGAAAACAGAATGCATCCAGCTGCTTCTCTCCCCGAGCATGTCGTAAAAGTCGAATAAGGGATGGTATCCTTACCAACATTATGGACCATCTATCTGGGCGATGGGCTGATCACCTGTCGCCATGGTTCACCATATCCATCTTGGGACTTTGAATCAGGAGCGGCTGCAAGTTTTCTTACGACTACTTGTGGCTCTGCCCACCCCTTTAGAGATACGGGCGTGATAATATAGATACATACATACAGAGCCAGCAAAGTTCTTCGACCTGAAGGGCAATTGCGATATTTTTTGCGCGCCAGAGAAGGCGAGCGAACCTGTCCACCCTTTGTTCGCTAACTTCACTTCGCTTCATCCGTTATAAGCTTTATATTTTAGCAAAGAACAAAAGGCACTAGTCGTGCTCGCCCTTTTAATACCTCACCTTTAGGTTTCCAGTATCTTATATCACTTCGTCAAACTAGTCCATTCGCAATAAACCTAATTATAGTTCAAAATCGACCTTGCACCATTCTCTTACTATAAATTGGTTATAACAATAAAGCTTGTGTAAGTGGACTTTTCGAATGTCCGAACGTGCAATGCAAATTCAACAATAAGTAAATAGGTACTTACTATTTATTATATTTCGTGTGTTTGTTCTCAAATGGGTTTATTTATTAATAATTAAATTCACAGCTAATAGAAGTATTTTCAAATATAATTGGACTTTTAAAAACTAAAAACAAAACTGACTTCAATGATAAATCAATAAAAACCCTTGGTGCCATCCAATAGAAACTAACAGGTAGTTGGTGTTTAGATACGTCAGGATGTCAGTGGCCATCGACACTCTTGAGTAAGGAAATAAGTAGGTAAGTTGTCATTTCAAAACTTTATTCTATGGCTTTTAAATATTACTTGAAAAGTATAAATTTCCCCGACATACAATTTATATTGGACCACCTTGAGACCATTCTCTATATACCTAAAGGGTGAAATGGGGTGAAGACGCGTAGCGTGATTTAGTTTTTGAACTCTGTCTGGATACTATAAATACCAAAATAAATGGACACGTATTTCATGATCTTTCAAAATAACCCTTAAATACATAGGTACATACATACCGGTCAAAATCATAACCCTCCTTTTTGCTTACTCCGTAGTCGGGTGGGGTGTCAAAGTTTGTAATGGAACTTTTTAACGGGCTGTGCGATGTTTTTGAAACTCGGTTTGAATAAAAAATGAATGGACATGTATTTCAAGATTTTTCAAAATATCCCTAAAAAAGAGGTAAAATGGGGTGTTAAAATTTACACCACGCGAGTGAAGCTGCGCGTTTAAGCTAGTCTAATTATATAATCAATGAAGATTACTATGCAGTGCACTTTCTGCTACTCAATGTAGATCAATTATTTCATTAGACTATCTACTTGTTGCGTAGTGGATTTACGACTTCCCATCATGAATTTTACTATTACTTCTACGCTTTCAAGCGATCATTTGCTGTCGTTACATGCAGAAATTGTGCTTAGTAATTGACCAGTGGAATGCGTAACTTAGTCGGCGTCGAGTTTGTTTTTTTCATTCAAACTTAATCTTTTCGCTGCGTCCCCTCATCATCATCATTTTCCTGCCCTTATCCCACTAAATAGGATCAGCACACGATGTTTCCCTCCTCCATTTTCTCCTATCATTCATCATCTCAGCACTCACTCCTTTCACACGCATGTCCTCTTTCACGCAATAATTATTTCTTTCTTTCGCTTCGTCGAGTTCGTTCGAGTTGAAATTCAGAAATTCCTTTCTCAGTGCACCCCTACACCATTAAAAGGAATACACCCTCCAAGTTTCGTGCTTCTAGGACTTATGGTTTAGGCTGTGCGTTGATTATCAGTCACTTAGTCAGTAACATAAAAGTTTTATATATGTATAGATATTATGCGGAGATTTGCGTACAGGAAATAATTGGTTATATTTTTAATAACTATTGAATAATAGTAAAAGTCCAAGTAACTATCAAACTAGATTGCTATTTAATAACTGTGCGATCGGGAAGTAAGTATTATCTCGAAAAGTTCAACTCATGCCTTTTACACGACTACGTGGATAAAGGAATTAGTTGTAAAAAATATGGAAAAAGTAGCCCGTCGCTTTGGATTGTGACAAGTGACATGTATGTATGTATGTTCGTATGAGCTAGTGGCCAACTCTAGTGACGGAGTTTTTAGGCCGCCTAAAGGCCTCCGTCATGGCTTGACGACTTAAAAGCCAAGTTACATTACAAGTCAATATAGCATTGCAGTAGGTATGGAGAGAAAATAATGCCTTACATTAATAATTGTAGGTTATCTACCAAGTTAAATGCTCGATGTCTACCAAGGAGCTATAATGCAATCAGTGTCTTACATCTCGGGCACCGTATTATAACTTGCAACTCCCGAGTGCGACGAAAGATTCTAGAGTTAACACTCGAAAAGTAGCGAGGGAGATGACTCGAATTCTGAGCGAAGCGAGGGATTTTTAAGCTCGTCCAAGACATAAACAGCTTTATCCCTGACGAGAATACGTTGGTTTTCACACCTTCTGCGAGACATTGCTTAATGTGCTTTAATCAAAATGTCTAGATACAACTCTTTTATGTCAGAATTTCTACGCAAATTTGAGTGACAAAGTGATAAACTAATATTATACGACAAAAACTGCTTCAGTGGCTACTAGACAGTACAAAACAATGTTAATTTCGTCGATCACAACAATATTGCGCCATAGTGTTCCGCATTCGTGTTTTGAGTAGTGTCCCAAGGCTTAGACTGAGACATCTAATTTAATAACAAAAAATTTACAATAATTCAAAATTAGTGGTAACTTCAGAAAGAGGCCTAATTCTTACGTAGTAAGTAACATATGTATTAAATGTTATTGTGCCGACTGCTAGAGTGGGATAAGGGCAGGAAGATGATGATGACTTCATGTTTCATCCAAATCCCTATAGGGATGCGAATTTGAATTAAGCAGCTACTAAAATTCTCACATAATTTCGAATTTATAGATACGAGTAACAAGTAGATAAGTGCGCTTTGGGAAATCTTATACATTTTGTACATCCACTAGAGTTCAAATTTCTAATTCCTTAGAAACTTTCGAACTCATGAGTATTACTAAAATAGAATTCTACTTTTAGTATCTTGCTTCTGTTAGTATTATACTTTATTTCAATGGAAAACGAGACAGATCAGTCAGAGGACTACAACATAATTATCTGATTTTTGCCTTGAACACTCTTGAAAGATAATTTGTACTTCCTTGATATCTGTAAATGTCAACTGACTTGTTCGTCTCTTATTGAGTTTTCGAGATGTATGATCAACTTGCACTTTCATCTTATAATTACTGAAAATTACAGAACTAGTTTTAGCGGTGGTGAAAGGTCGTTGCTCTACAGTTACAACCTTAAGTGAGAAACATCAGATAAACAAGTATTTATTCAAATGAACAAACCCGACTGCGTAGAAGTTAGGTAGTAGGATGTATATCTGCCATATTCATAGCACATAATGTTGATGATGATGACGACTTTGTACCACTGATACAAAGATTGAAGATTTGGTTATGATGATGACTAGTCCATGTCTTAGTTCAATGAAAATGACTTCTTGAAGCCGCCATTTTGTTTTAATTTAGTGTCAAAAAAGTGTCATACGCTGTGCCTATGTTATTCTCGTTATTTAGCCGAATCCAACGACACATAATTTGTCTAAATCCGTCCAGCCGTTTCATTCAGCTACAGAGGTAGCCAAAAGAATGCAGATACACACTTACATAAATACATACGACACATTACCCTCCTTAATGTGTTTGGGGTGTGTGTCTGTATGTGTCTTCGCAGTGGAGTAAAAAAAACTAACTCCTACTCAATATTTCTATCTATATTAGGTACTATTACCAAACTTGCAGCCACTCCTGATGCAAGAGTCTCAAAATGGATATACCATGGATATACAATGGTGTACCATGGTGACAGGTGATCAGCCCATCGCCCATATGGAGTCCACTATGTTATAGAGGATACATAGTCTGCTTTTACTATATGCTTGGGGAAGCAGCTGGACGCATTCTATGTTTTTTTACTCCCAGTCCAGCAGAGAAGTACTAATTTTCAAGTTTCAAGTTACTACAATCTCGCTAAAAGCGCCTAACTTGTACCGAGTCCGCTAGTTACGGTATGCGACCTCGCCAGCGTAATAATAACCACCTTTTCACTTTTTTATGCGCTGTTCTAAAATATGCCTCTATTGCCGTCATTTTTAACATTGTTATAACTCAAGTCTCCATCATTTGTAACATTGTCATAACTCAAGGTCCGATTTTATAACGGTTTACTTTCATGTATTTAGTCAGAATGTGTTTGTAATCAACGTTTAGAAAAATATTAATTTAAATAATTAAGAACGTAAAAATATAAAAAAGTAGCCTATATGTTATTCCAGCACACGTATTATGAATATTTCAAGATTTATTCTAATCTGTTCAGTCGTTTAGGCGTGAGGCACAAACATTCAAACATCCTTACAAACTTTCGCATTTATAATATAAGTAGGAAAGTAGGATTTTATGTAGATAATAATATTTTATTAGTATAATAATTATATTGATAGAATAATAAATTATATTGATGTTAAAATTTTGCACATCTTGACAAGACAGAATGTATTGGACCCTTGTTAACTGGAACATTAATCAATATCAATATCTATTGTACTTTACATTCCTCTGTGAATAAATGATTATGAATCAAAAAGGTTTACTTGTTTTCTACTCTGATTCTAAAATTCGAATCCAAACACCAATGGATTTTCAGTTTCTGTATTTTATTAATGAATACCTATAATAAAACCTAGACATAAAGCAAACATTTATATTCATCACATAAACGTTTGTGTTGGGTGAAAATCGAACCCAAACCTACAGTGCAGAAGACAAAGCTACTACTAACTGAGTTATGATGCCAGTCAATTAATGTGTTAAAAGTCTTAGTACATGTTATAAATATCTCAGACTAGGTAACAAAATAGTGAGAGCACTGGTAGTCTAGTTGGTAGTGACGCCGTCTTTCGATCCTAAGGTCGTGGGTTCAAACCCGGTCGTGTACCAATGGATTTTTCTATGCGAAAAATTTATGTGCGCTATACCAGTACTCTCAAACGGTGAAGGAAAACATCGTGAGGAAACCCGCGGCTTAGTCAGTTCCGCACGTATTGAACATGTCTTTCCTGTGGATAAGGCTGACTAAACTGAGAGGATGGAATAGGTGCTGGGCAAGCCTACTCCATCTTAATTCGTCCCGAGCACTACAGCGTCCCGTTAGTAAAGGTAAATGTTGCCTCCACACGCTGTATAAATCATCTACTATAGATAGTAAAAGGCCTTAGTTTAGTTTAGGTAACAATGTAGAGTACTAGGTACCCAGTATTATTCTTGGCAATTTGAGCTTTAATTTTTTGTAAGACAATTTTTATAAAATGTCAAGGTAAGGTCTACGTCCGCTATGTACTAAGTGCAAATGTTACATTTGCATATTACTTACAATACCTACTAACGTATGTTACATTACGAATATTGTGTAGTTTTGTATGCAGATTGAACATTTAGCTCGGATTTGAGAAAACAGACCTACAAAAATATGGCTATAGTTATATTATAGTTAGCATTTATCATCATCATCAACCAAAAGAAGCCATAGCTATATAGCATGATGAGCGATTTTGTGCTGCTTATCCACAACCACCTCATCGGTGCATTGACTGGAGGGCCGTCCGCCACGAAAGAACCAGTGACACGATCAGTAGTAGTACGAGAAATATCCTTCTTACCCCCGAATACTCAAACGCATCTCAGAGTTGAGCACGTCTCAAGTGACGAGTTTTTGACAGATTTTCATCAAAAACTGTCAAAAAACCCTGACTTGCTCAGACGTGAGACGTGCTCAACTCTGAGTCACGTTTGAGTATTCGAGGGTTTGTTAAGTATTAGTTACTTTTTTGAGCTTTATGACTTGCCCCTTGTCACCTCATCTTAGAGCTTGTAGGTAGACTAGACACTCTATTAAGCTGCTTGTGAATCTTACCTGTAACAATAAAATAATAAAATAAGACACAATTTTAAGGTTTTGTAGAAATTATATCAAAATTAGTAACAATAAACAATCCTTACTTCCTTACTAATAATTATAAACGCGAAAGCTTAATGTATGGATGTATGGATGTTTGTTACTCTTTCACACAAAAACTACTGAATGGATTTTAATGAAACTTGGAATATACATAGTACATGTGCTGGATTTACATTAGGCTATTTTTTATCCGGGCACCACGCGAGCGAAGTCGCTGGCGGCAGCTAGTAAGAAATATAAAAATGTATTTGAACCTCTTTGAACAAATACACGGAAAAAAAGAATGCAAGAAAACTTATTTTTTCTGCAATAAAACATAAAAAGAACAAGTCTAATAAGTATTACTATTCCTCCAAGCACTCCAGTAGTTATCAGTCATCAAATAAAAGTTATTGCATAATGTCCATAAAATTCCTGCCACTTTATCACAGTCACATTAAACTGAATACATAATAGATATTTCATAGACAGCCACAGAAAGCACTGCGACCTTAGCTCACAATACCTTATCTCAACTCTGCACCTAGTTATCAAAACAATCAGTTGCGACAGTCACGACGGGTGTCACTCGGGACTCGAACCGACTACATGACAGGTTGCCCGCTGCGCACGCGCATTATGAAATGGTATGGTATTCGGCTATCGCTTGTGAGGTAATCCTAATAGGTTCCGCTCTGTTTGCTTAACTAATAATTGCTTTATAATTCTATTGTTTAATCGTGTAATACCTAACTGATAAAAAGGTCAGTGTATGCTGTTACGAAAATGTAAGCTTTGTCATAAGCTGAGTACGGATTACGGATAGGGTTACCATATCTCAGGATTTATACTGAGATTTGCCCAGCTGTGGGACAATACGGGCAGATAATAATAATAAATAGTAAAATAATGCCATCTTCCCATCTAATGACTCGTCCATCGTAAATCGTCGCCCAAGACATCATCCATAGTATAAATTTGCCTACCACATTGTGACATCCTTGCAAATTGATTCGTACCTAATTTTAGGCTGCTCTTGCTTCAACTCCCATCAATAATGATACCATCCAAGCACCCATTAAACTGAAGGCTGAGGATGAGCTCACATTTAAGGTTTCAACAGCATCCCATAGATGTTGCAATATTGATGATTGTCCATAATAGGACTCACGAGATCGCTAATGTGGTAAATTTTATATAGTGTAAATTTGCCTTGAGCGGTGCTATTTTCTAGTAAATAATTATTGTGTCAAGTGCACAAAAAGAGCCGCTTTAAGGCGCACTTTAATCCTGTACGTAACAAATAATGAGATGAGTGGTACGAGTATATTAAAAATTATTTTACTTGAGATGTTTTCTAAATTATTTCCTTTTATACGTTTATCTTAAGACATTTTGAGATGTTTCACTGAACAATCTGTATTGAAATAAAATAAAAATAATAAAAAAGGGATATTTTCCTTGTTCTTCCGTGATCATGGCGCATGCAACTGTGCCGAAATATCGGAAAACTCATCAAAATTTGAATCGTAGTAAATATCCCGTTATGAGTTCTATTGTTTATAACCATGCTAGTTTTAAAAAGAAATATCGTAGATAAGTTTATTTTTTAAGTGCCTTTATTTGAATTAACAAATCTACTTTTGTCATACTTCTCATCCCTCTCCTTTAGGAGCTCTCCATCAGCATGTCGGCATTGTCAGATCATCTTCTTTAGCCATTCGTTATGCATTTCTGGACGTAGGCCTCTCCGAGTACTCTCTCCATGACTTTCGGTCCATTGCTTTTGGCATCTAATTTTGGCCCACGTGTTTCTTAAAGTCGTCAACCCATCGTGTCGGTGGGCGGCCTCGTGGTCTTTTGTCTGTCCATGGTCTCCACTCAATCAATCGTCGTGTCCATCGGTGACTATCCATATGTGCTATATGGCGAACCCAGCTCCACTTTCTTTGTATAATCACTTCTACCACATCTCTCAGTCCCGTTTTTCGCCGTATCCACACATTCCTTTTGCGATCGCGCAATGAAATCCCGAGCATGTCAGATCTTATAGATACAGAATACTAGTATTCATTTACATAACAAAACCAAAGTACTCAATTAAAGTATGTTCTTATCTCAGACCTATTCCGTGTTGCGTACTAATTAGATGTATTACCATCGCGTAACAAGATAGCAATAGTCGTGACCACTTCTGAATACAAAGAGAAATGTATCACTTTCAGATTATGTAAAACAATTTTGCGATCGGCCGGTGATCCATTTTCGATTAGGTTCCGCGTATTCTAAAATAGTTACATAATGTTAGGAGCGAGATCCTAGAAGTCAAATAAGCCTACGGTATTGTTTTAAAAATTGTAGTATTAAAACGACCTGTGAAAGTTGGAAAGAGCCTTTTGTCAAGTAGGAAATAAGTTGATAATATTCAAACGCCTCAACAGATCTTCATAAACTATATCTAAAAATCATCTCGATAACATTAGCTTTCAAACAAAAAAATCGGTTCATTTCGTAGACAGGTTTTTTCTCTGTCTACGGTTCATTTGTTTGGAAGCTACGTTGCCACAGACAACTTAACAGCCCTTTTTTTGGTTCAGTACCCACTGGAAATTCACATTGATATGAAAAAATCAGATAAAGAACTTATTGTGTCGATCCCACTTGAATAGTATAAGTACAGAGTCATCATTATACCTAAGCTTAAAAAATACTTTTTAAATAATCTTGATTTTGATAACACGTAAAATGGAGCGTAAATTAATGATGACACATAAATTGATAACACGAAAAGAGAGTAAATCCCTTATGTAGGTAGTTTTTTTGTGTGTTTAACTAAAACTGAAGGGCGCTTGTGCGCACAGGCGATAATGTGTCAATTTTTATCGAGAACCTAGTGTTCGCATAAACTTAATTTAGGTTTAAGAACACTACTAACCAGAAACTGTAGGTACCCTTAGTTAGTTTTGATGAAATAAATAAATCATCATCACCTTCTTGCCCTTATCCCACTCTATGTGGGGTCGGCTCAGCATGATCCTATAAGTACAGAGTGATTTAGTTTAATGACTGAAATATCCTTTTCAAAAAGCAATCGCTGAGTATATAAAAAAATCTTCTGTAATGCTCATAATGATAATGTAGTCAATAAAAAGTCATTTTAAAATAGCTTGGTAGCCTAACTACAGTCAAATAAACTTAATTCTATATAAAAAAGTAAGTTCGTATGAGGCCAACTCTTGTGACGGTGTTTTTAATCCTTATAAAAACTAGTATCACGTTTTTTGTCTTCAATTCAAATATTTGTTGTCAAATTGACGTGGTCACTCAACCGAAATGTTATTGTTGAGGTAATAGGCACCACGTTGGAAGGTTATCAGTGTTTTTACAAATAAAGGTCTTCGCCCAATAACCAACATTCAATATCCGAATGATCTAAATTAACATAAATAAATAAATATTCGTAAACATTACACATCCCTATCTAGCCCCAAACTAAGCAAAGCTTGTATTATGGAAACCAGATAGCTGATATTTTTTGTAAATACAAACTTATACTATACATAATATTCCAACACCCAGATCCGGAAGAAATATTTGCAGAGCATACTAACATTTCTCCCGCAGCGGGAATAGAACCCGCGCCTCTTGCGTCTCAGCTGAGCACTCGCCCGCTACGTCACCGAGATCGTCAAGGTTATTTTGGTACCTGTGTTATTTATGTCTTGACTGCCCCTATTGATTACTGTATTTTCCATTACGATGCATGCAATCTTCAATAAGATAAAAATGACATAACAGAATTGCAATTGCCTCACAGTTGACCTACGACATGACTGACCTGTGTCGGTCAACTGACTCATCCACGTTCGACACGAAATGACATTATTACAGACAATACTTTTGAATAACTTAATCCTATAGATTTACAATCAATAATTATGTTTTGCCGCAGGTGATAAAAGGGCTGGCTCATTCCTAGCGCAAAGAATTTATTTGGCCTTACAGCCAGTGCTCTTGGAACCTTTCCAAATAAGATAAGGTAAGATCATAACTGTTGGGAGGGGGCGCTGGAAACTGCGATACAGTTTTTAAGTTAACTAAGGCAGTTTTCAACGTGTTCCAATTGTTTCTTCATAATGTTGTATTATTCTTATCAAATAATTTATCTTTATGTTATGCTTATGTTACGTTTATGTTATGTTTTAATGATGATTTTTTTGTTTACAGCAGAAAAAAAACTTACAACTAATAGATACAAGTATTTGTTGTAAATAAGTGCTTTCAAGATTGCCTTCTCTGAAGTGTTAAAAAAGAACAGGACGAAGACCTAACTCTGTATTGTCGGAACAGTGTGTTAAAGACTTAAGCATATTACTTAAAAGATCATCGATGTAAAAATGTGCTACTACTAACTCAGATTTTGTAGGTCAAGGAGTGCGAACTTGTCATAACTCTTTATACAAAAGACTAGCTTTCGCCCGCGGCTTCGCTCGCGTGATATCCGGACAAAAAGTAACCTATATATATATGTTATTCATCACACATACTATGTATATTCCAAGTTTCATTCAAATTCGTTCAGCCGTTACGGCGTGATTGAGGCACAAACATACATCGTCACATCCACACATCCTCACATCCTCACAAACTTTCACATTTATAATATTAGTATTACCTACTCGTTACGAGAATCACAGGTAAATCAAGCAAAAAGTGTGCTGTAAATGTATTGCAAAATTACTTGAATAAAGGGAAACACCAATTACCCGTATGGATACTATGACATTAAAAAAATTTAGTGTCTCGATTCTATTTTTATTTTTACACCGGAAATTGAACCTACGACCTTTTCCTTACAATAATTACAAGTTTAAATGTCACTGTCAATCATAAGAGGTTTAGGATCCCGAGCATCAATAGAGCGAGTTATGCTGAGGAGTTATGTAATTATTCGACAATGCCGTCAAAGTGACAGCATTATCTGTAAAACTCTCAAAAACTGCAATTTGGCATGGTCAGTACTTGGTTATTGGGACAGAGCATAACAAAATCGAAAGGTACCTCAGAGCCACAGGACAATATTACTCAGAGCTTATTTTATGCGTATTTTCTATCAGTCAACTAACCTTTAAATATCCGACACAAAAAATAAAACTTTGACAAGCTAACTTTGGACAGTATGCGAGGTGGGCGAGGTCGATTTGATGCTTTTTTTTGAGACTATGAAATGGACCGAATCCAAAGTTTCGTTTGTGAAACGAGACAACGAGCGGCAATACTTAGGCACTTTGTATTCTATTGCCGCTATAACAACAAATAATAAAAATATAAAAGGGGGCATACATCATCATCATCATCATCATCCGCAACCCGACTTTACCCACTGCTGGGTATAGGCCTCCCTTTGTATGCGCCACGCTCCACGGTCCGTTGCCAGTCTCATCCAGGTCCGGCCTGCGACGGATGCTATATCGTCAGCCCATCTCGCTGCTGGACGACCGACGTTTCTATAACCGGTTCTTGGACGCCATTCAGTTACCGCCTTACTCCACCTGTCATCACCACGCCTTGCCAAAAGAAACATTTTTTTTATGTACGATGGTTCGGAACGCTTCGTGTACGAATTCGACTTGCATTTCACCGGTTTTTTTATGTAAGATCATACGTCCTTTTCTATAATGTTTATTCTAGTTAACTCATCGCTATAGTATCCGATTAAGAAACAGTTTTTCACCGTACAGGTGATGTTTATAGTAAATCAGTTTCCTTTGCATTCCGATGCTAGAATGCGCAGCTGTAGTGCAGAATGGAGGTGATCGTGGCCACCTGGCGCTTCCGGCATAGGATAGGACTGAAACGCGAGAAGAATGCTTGCTTCCACTGTAGTGCGTCATTGTGGATGATATTCCTATTTCTGAGAGAAAGATTGAGGAGTAATTTGGCTAGCGTGGTATGGGCTTGTTAATAAGGAGGGATGAAAGTCATGTTGCGAGGAGATTTATGAATATGAATGTGGGTGGATTCATAGGTAGAGGTAAGGCTAAGAAAAGGTGGATGGATTGTGTGAAAGAGGACATGGTTAAGAAAAGAGCGAGTACAGAGATGAAGGCTGACAGAAGGGAATGGAAGAAGAGAACATGCTGTGCCGAACCTACTGAAGTGGAATTTATTTTACTCCAGTAAACAGACTAAAGTGAAATTTATTCTACTTCAGTAAACCTACTGAAGTGGAAGTAAAATAAATTAAATACACTGTTATAAAAATGTTTGATTCGTTCGAAGTAACATCATATTTTTTAAACATAAAATATTATAACTATCAAAGTGATGTGCATTTTTATAAGCTAAGTAAGGTCTAAAATTATGACTGTTATTCTGCCATTTATAAAGAAGTTCATTTTCAGAACTGTTATATAGGTATTATAAAACAGTCAACAAAATTTCCACCATCGTCACGATATCGTTTTCGCATTTCAATGGACGCGTAACCTGGCTGAAAGCTCCAGCAATATATCACAAAGTACTGTTTATTTGAATAATACTTGCATTCCTGCAATGAGACAGGAGCTGCAGGAAATATTTTAATGCCTAACATGTCTAGACATAGAAGTGGGTGTTCCAGCCTCCTTTATCAAACTGACAGGCCATGTTTATGCTGTTAACAAACATTTGCAAGTACATTGAATCAATGAGATAGAATCAGCATTTCAAATGTCTAGCCATGATTTAATGATAGAAGAGAGAAGTAATCATTTCTGCAAGTACAAAGTACAAAGAGTACAAAGAGAATATTATAAGTAGAAGGGAATTCATTAAACTTTCTAAGAATACCTAAGTACTCAAAAGTAAAGGTTTAGTATATCATAAAATATAAAAAAAAAACATAACATTTCTAACATTATAAAATCGTAGAGGTATTACACCACTTAACGCAAACGTTTACAGGGAATTGATAGCAGAGAATATTTCGAAAAATATGCCATTCAGAGCAATGCGGAAGTGGTCTGACTTAAATGTTTTACAATAATTAAAATCTGAAACCCTCTAGAAACAAGCTTAGCTCTACGTTCCGAGGAGGCCGGATATAAATAATGCAAACATCACTGTCATGTTACAAAAAACATAGTTATTTTTTCTCGCTTTATTAAGCGGACTATCCACTGACGTTCCTTTTTATCTTGTCAAGCAAAGACTGCTCAAACCAAGGAGACGTGTTTTTATAAGTTACTATGCTTATAATTTCCAACAACCTTCCTTATATAAAGAAAAGTGTCCTATTTGTGTAGGAAAACGACAATTTCAACAAAAAAGGACATACCTCACCCACAGTCATAAAATATATGATTATGTTACCTAATAAAGAATTGAATTTATAATTGTAACGGGAAATAAGTAATTATTGATATTAATAAAATAATTACAGTCACAATATAATCAGAATTTTATGCACACAAATTAGTAGGTCAAGACTTCGTTTGCCCTAACAAGGTTTTTAGTTTCCCATAACCATTAAATAAAATAATAATATGACAACTGTTTCCTATAGGGGTAGATAGAGATCACTGATCACCATTTGCTACGGTCCTACTCTTACTTTGTTTCCCTCTTATCACATTCACATACATGATTCTGACACTAAACTTCCCTGTAAGATGGGTATCAGAAACTACAAGTACCATTGTACTAAATTATTTTAAGCGCTCGTGGCGTAGCTTGCTTAGACGTTCTTGATTGATCGTTGAAGTTAAGCAACGTTGTGCGTGGTCACAATTGAGATGGGTGACCGCAAGTGTCATTACGAGCTGAGCGTTTCCGTGCTTTGGAGGGCACGTCAAATTGTCGGTCCCGGCTTTTAAGTCGTTAAACCACGACGGAGGCCTTTAGGCGGCCTAAAAACTCCGTCACAAGAGTTGGCCACTAGCTCATACGAACTTACTTACTTTTTATTGTACTACTAGATGGCAGCACAGGTAAAGTTAGCACGCGTTATCGTTGCGTTTTGAGCTTTACGCCGGTAATTTCAAGCAAACTAAAGCTTTTCAATTTTTCAATATAAGTAAGAAGTTTAGATAATATAACACCCAGACCGAGAAGAAGTATTTCTCCCGTCGCGGGAATTGAACCCTCATGCGTCTCAAGGACATTCGCCCACTAAACAACCGAGGTCGTTGGTAAAGGGCTTAGTCTAAGGTTGCACCTTCACAAAATTAGCAACATCCACTATGATTTGCAGCCAGCAGATAAAGAATCTAACTTAGCTTATGTAGGGCACGCTCAACGAATGGTAAGAAATAATTTATGTTCCTGCTATATTCATATCAGTACATATTACGTGCAAACAAATAGCTCGATCACGATTCGTAGTAAATGTTCACCCTTAGGCTGGGACTAGACGATAAGCTTGACGCAATTGATTTACCAAAACTCATTTACGAAACCTAATGATAGGTTAGAGTTTAGAGACATGAATATTATTTATGTATTACAAGATAATTTTATCTTGCCTTATAACATGCCCTGCGATGTTTCGCGAAGAAGGAATAAAATATAGCTTACCTTTCACTAAAGCACTAAAAACTTTGCTAGCTGCTGCAGCGCCCCCTGGTGAGCTATGGTCGTAAAACATATCTAAGAACCTTTCCAGATATGACAACAATAAAATGCAAAAACCGCATCAAAATCGGTTCAGTAGGTACTTTGAGGAAAATGGTAACAGACAAACACACAAATAAATGAATAAACATAAAACCACTTAGGCTAAACGCATATACCTTCTCCGTTCCGTCGTGGGTAAAAACAGATAATTTTAATCTACTTACAGCGAAATAAAACCTATGACACACTGAGTAGCTCGAGTGGCTGCTTGAACACAGCTGATACTGAACCGACCGTCTACATCCAGCCTTATCCGAGATGTGAATGTATCAATCATCAATCATTGAAATGATTTGAGAGGGAAATTGAACACGTGTTGCAGATTTGTTTTATTCAAAAGCCTTATTAATAAACCTGAACCACTTTCAATAGCTTCATTGAAACTTGTAAAGTACCTACATGTTCAAAAAAGTACACGTTTGACCACCTGAAGTTTATGAAATGAGTATTGAAACACAAACGTTCTATATTTTATTTCCTTTAACAGTAAAATAAATATAAATTTCATAGATGAAACTAATAAAATCTTTCCAAAAAATCCTAGGAATAATTAGTTCTTTGCAGCTATGTGTAAAAATCTGCTGAGGCGTTTGAAGATATTTCTAGATCATTTCCTACTTGAAAAAATTAGATAGCAAAATGTAAGTGAACACATTTTCGCGTTACACAACGTAAATTCGTGCCGATGTCTGTTTAGATACAGTAAATTAATTCGCAATATTGTCATGATGGTGACTTAAAATGACATTTATTTAATAGAATAAACAGTTTGATGCCATAATATTGTGCTAAAATGTCATAGCCTGACGCAAATAGGCAGTTAAGGATATTATGGCCAAAAGACGCCTTAATATTACTGCCCACTAAAGTATGCAAATATTAGTCTAGGATTGTTTTTCGACTTTAATTGGTGATCCAGAGTGATTTCGCCTTCAGAGCCTAAAGTCTTGAGTTTGAATCAGATCGTGCACCAATTCAAATTCAAATTCTTTATTGCACTTAGAAATAACATAACTGATACCTACATTCCAATGCGTTATTCCTATTATTTACAAAATACACCGTGTTCCCGAAGATAGCTATTAACTTTGGCAAACACTTCTATAACTTTTAGTGATTAAATCTTACAGGGGGAGTAGCACTTAAAAAAGCTTCGTTTCAATGTTATTTGTAATTTTATTTTATCAAATTTAATTGAGTTATGCAGTAAAAAAGTCTCTAACTTCGGGCTATATTGCCGCTTAGTGCAATTTAAAAAAGAGAATCGATAAAACTTATAGTCTTCATTTCATTTACATTTAATACCGAGAGGAGTAAGATTATGATAACAAAAATGCCAATTCGATGATGACGTAAGTCAAGAGATATTTTAGTTTGTTTAACAATAAAAAAAGTCATAAAATTAAAATTCATAAATGTGTCCATAATGAGAAATGTTTATTTGATGGTATTTACAGCGTGTCGAAGTTAACGGATATCGTCGGATAGTATTCGAAAAGTTTTTGTGCCACCAGCATTCTATATAGATTCAAAGATGGTTCGAAATGCACGAAAAAAGTACATAGATTGCAGTAGACAGTAGATCTAACTGATAAAACTTTAATTTCCAGATCGTAGCAGAATGAAAAGATAATAAATAACACCCAACAGTCACATACATAGTCCTGACCCCACACTAGGATTCCCTGTGTTGTGAGTATCAGAAACTACGAGTACCATGGTACCACAACACCCAGACCCGGAAGAAATATTTGCAGAACATGCAAACATTTCTTCCGCAGCGGGAATCGAACCCGCGCCTCTGGCGTCTCCACCGAGCAATCACCCGCCACGCCACCAAGGCCGTCACAGACATTTATCTGCACAATATCAATAATACAAAATTGCAGTCTTGCTCTTCTTTCACACTTTATTTCATAATATGGTATTACAGATGTTATGTTTGATTCAGTAATGCCTGCCTCAATGATTGTGCATAATGCAAACTAAAGGCGTGTATTAAAACCACTAAGAAAACATCGTAAGGAATTTTTCCACACATTATTATTTAACTTAAAAGATTATTTCATCACTTCTAATAAAATCGGTGATATTGTTTGGACCTACTATACACTCATTTAATAATAGCCTAAAAAGAATAGGTATAAAGACGTAAAAACCAAAACAAAAGAACTGCGGTGTATTTCAAAAATAGAAGCTCAGTTAACGTAATCTTCAGATTAGCAAAAAAAAATGTTATAACATAAATAAAATTAAGATAAGGTGCCGAGATGCTTAATTGCCGTGCAGTCATACAAACCAGCCGTTTTGAATTATTTATAGTAATAATTGAGCTAGTTATGCAAGCTCTTCACATTCTACTTATTTTATTACAAGGAATTTAGGCTTAGCGTCTTATGAAGTTTCGAAATCAGATCAGCTAGCGTTTATCATGTTATCAAAAGTAGAATGATCTTTGTCAGCCAATGTAAAGGAAGGTTTATTCCCAGTAGGGGGCGAAAAAGGTTATGGACGATGAAATATATTGTGTGAAAGATGAAATGCGTGTGAAAGATAACGGTTTGTCGTTCATTAGTCGATTGGAACCGGCCATTAGTATGATGTTGTCAAAATCACTACCCTACTTCTCGTAAAAAACAAAAGAATAGTAGGTTTCTGAAGTGACATAAGCGATAAACAATTTATCTCTTAACTAGAAACTTTTAGGTAGGTATTAAGAGGTAAATGCGGATGGTCTTTTCTCCATAGAAACGCTTTCGCCTGTTTTCTTTCTGGTTTATAACTTTAAAGCAATGATTTTTACAGTTAAATAAATATCAACCTTTTGGATATCCTATGTTTTGCTTTTTGAAAATACACTATCTTTATAAACACTAGAACCCCCACAAACGTTCAAAATAACCTATTTAGACCGCTCTCTCTCTCTAGTGTACAAATTCGAAAACTATTCATGATAAAAAAACAAAGAGGCACAGTACAGTCCTTCTTATTTTGTTTATGAAATATCTTTTAAATTGATCCAGTATTGGAGGAGGAAATAGGCGAGAGTCAAACCTCGAATTAAGACTTTTTACTTAGGCTATTCAGTCAGATCTGCAGTTGTCCTTATCGCATGGACGTCGAGCGCTCGCAAAGCGACAGGGATAGTTTCTTCAAATACCTAATTTTGAAAAGTCTGCGCTCACATTTCCTCTTAATGTTAGCTCTTGCTCGCAGCAAATCGAGTTAAGACCAATAATCCGTGGCAGCTCGCAGTTTCCTCAATAAAACCGGCTATTTCCACGATCGCAGCCATTAAACTGTCGGTGTTACTGTTATGTGAGATAATCCTTTGTACTGTGGTCTGGCACGCGCCGATTCTTTAACAGTCTAAGTCACTAGCAACAGCGGTGTTTTGTTATCATTTGGTATCTACTAAAACATCACTCACACCACCATTCATATCATCACCATATTTCATCATCATTTATCTCCCTGCATATTATCGACTAAGGGATACGCTCCAACATGATGGATCTACATGGGCGATGGGCTGATCACCTGTCACCATGGTTCACCATATCCATTTTGGGTCTTTGAATCAGGAGTGGCCTTTGGCTCTTTGAATCAAGTTTTCTTATGATTACTTATGGCTCTGCCCATCCCATTAGGGTTACGGGCATGATAATATGTATGGATGTATGTATCTCCCTGCACTTATCCTCAATTGAACCCATGATCTTCGGGTCGGAAGGTGGGATCATTATCACTAGACCACCAGTGCTCTATACGGCAAGGGTGCCATGACACTTGTAGTTTCGTATACCCACGATACAAGGAATCGGAAATAATCCAGTTTGCGCATTTTTCAAATATCCTTTTGCCTAGGTGACTTTGGGCCAATCGCTATACCTGTACACTTAAAGTAGGTAGGTACAATTCATGTAACTGTTTTATGCCACATTAAGTCGTGGTTCAAATCGCTCTCGCTAACTAGATCTGCTGTAGTTCCTATATCTGCCGCTTTGCAGAAACATGATCAAGTAGGGCAGTAAACATTAGTTAAGCTATTTGTTTCTAACTAAGAGTAGTCATGTTTATTTTTACTACTACTTCTAACTACTCATGTCACTTTGAACCAGTGAGGTGAAAGGATAGAAGTGAACCTCAGAGGTACTAGCGCGACTAAATAAAATACGAGCATTTAAAAATGTTATTGACATCGGTAACTAATATTGACACCATGGTGGCATTATCGACAACATATAAAAATGTGATGAAATACTATCACATCATCAAAATACCTGGTTACTCTTGCACCAGTCTTTATTAGCATAATTGCAAGTAATGTCACGTCAATCAATGACACTAGCTCGTATCTTGTACTTTTAGTTCTCAGACCAAAAAAAAAGAAAGACGGCGCGCCGCGAACAACAAAAGTGAAGCCACACAAAACCGTGCTCCTGCAAGTAAACATACACGCTCACGCACACACCTACACTAAAACCATGCTCATTGGATAGGGTCACTAGATCACCAGTGCCCTCAATCTATAGTGATTTAGAGGCGTGATAATGCGACAGAATCAGTTTACCGATAAACTGCTTTCAATGCGCAAGCGCAAGTTTCAATGTTGCGTAAAATTACGAGTTTATGACAGCCGGCGCTTATACATGCCTGATTCCATTAATAATTTAGCATACAATTACGCAAATATTGTTTTGACGTGTCTGAAATACCCGTGTCTTGGGAGTCTTGGATCAGAAGTGGCCCCAATTTTTTTTATAATAACTTGTGGTTCTGCCCACCCCGTTAGGGATACGGGCGTGATAATAGTTATGTACTAAAATCTTAACCCTGTTCTTCAAAAGGCTTGCCACGAAAACATATTTTGCGATAGCTACAGACATTTGGTTTCTTATACATACATAGGTAACTGTATAGACAAGTTCACGAATCTCCATTCGCTATGTATCCTTACATACTTCTTTCGCTTTGCATAAAGCGAAAGAATTCATCTCTCATATTTTAAAATTATTAAACACACAGACACGCATGCGTCCAAAATAGTCTTATCTTAAGTGGTCCCTATACCAATAGTGGATCCAGGAATTTGTCGGAAGGGGCTGGATCCCGCTGAGGGTACAGTTTATCAAAGAAACATTAAAATATTGCACATAAAGTAGCTTTTACTTTTACTTAGACTGCCCTCCCTCCTCCCGGATCGGCTACAGGTAGTACTATCCAAGTCTGTTAAGTAGGTACCATCTTTTTTTTTTCAATTTATTTAAGGGTTTTGTCGTTTTTCGAAAGTAGGTACTATCTTAGTAGGTAAAATAACCTTGCGTGTTTGATATTGCAACAGCTGGTTTTGTATATTAAGATTAGCCGGCGACACTCCATACATCACGATAAATCTTTGGAGTAGGTGAAAGGTATGCCTGAGGAACACCCACGTGAGAACGTATCAGTTCTTGCAGTATCCTGGTTTATCCACTATTTTTGACTACCTCGGCATGGTAGGTGAGTTCAGCTAAGTCATTATAGGAGCAGGAGTGCTAAAAAGGCCACTTTATATGAATCTACTGTTGAATTTAATTGCGTGCGATTTATTGGACCATTTTACGGCCAAATGTGAATCTCCTGCTGAATTGAATTACGCACAATTCACCTACAATTCAGGCCATTATACAAAAATTAGAGAAATTGCATAAGATCTGCTATGAATTCGGGAAATGAATTGCTAAAGATGACTTACTCAAAGTGCCCTTTTTAGACTCGCAGTTTTGATTCCCGCTGACTAATATTCGGGGTCAGGACTATGTATGTGACTGTTCAGTCAAGTGAAGATTTCACTTATTTGTAAGTTTTACACGCGAGCTAAGGCCACTAGCGGAAGCTAGTACATAATATATTTAGTTCTGTACCCCTGTGTAAAAGTCGATATTGTCATGAATAAAATGATAAGAAACAGATATTTGTGTGAATTTAGAACAGTCTTTTTTCAGTACCTACAGTTTCGATTTTTATGACAAAGATTACCTTGAGAATTTCATCTACACAAATCAATCATAGAAACATCATTGCGTAAGCTTTTCTGCGTAAGTAGATTTATGTTTTTGTAAGACAAAATTAGCGATCAATTTTGGTTTTTAATTTTCATATTTACTAAAAATTTCTAACACAGACTTTATCCCTTTCCTGTTTAATTAAACTCAATACTATTTCAGACTAAGTATATATTAACATTCAATTATTTAGAAATTTTAAATGTTTGATATTAGTTCTATAATATTATATTAGTGTTTTGACATTTAGGTAGCCCTTTAATTATGTCGTAATATGATTACAGAAAGAGTCCGTACATTAAGCGGTAACCTGAAATACGTCAGGCAACCTTGAAGAACCTTCCTTTAAAGGAAAGTTGCTGTTCCACGGTTGGGAAATACCAAAATACTTGTCTCAGTTAATTTAAAATCAGTTGAAAATGTTCCTTAGATCACAGACTTTACAACTCAAAATTCAATAAAATTAATACGTAGTTTCATAAATTACTGTTCCAAGTGAAATTGAGCTGTGATCCTTTGACATCAAAGTTCAATTTTGTCCGTATTTATGAAGGGTCGGTCTCGCAAAGTGAGACATGAATTAGCAGTAACTATTGAGTAGGTATTCGCTCGGTAGGTCGCTCAGTCGGAATGAGGTGAAGAGGTGATAAATTGATGAAACCAGTTGTATCAATTTCTGATGATGGGGTGACCTTTCAGTTGGTATCAGTAATGGCTTCGTTAATTATTTAAACGTTTACACTTTTATAAGGTTAAGTTTACAAATGGATTAAGTTATTGTTGTTGTTTATTCTGATAGCTTCACAACATCTGTTACTGAATAAAATTTATATTAAACTGACTAATAACCGATTCCTATTATCAACTAAATAAATAAAATAAATAAATAACACCCAACAGTCACATACATATTCCTGATCCCACACTAGGATTCCCTGTGTCGTGGGTATCAGAAACTACGAGTACCATGGTACCACAATACCCAGACCCGGAAGAAATATTTACAGATCATGCAAACATTTCTTCCGCAGCGGGAATCGAACCCGCGCCTCTTGCGTCTCTGCCGAGCAATCGCCTGCCACGCCACCGAGGCTGTTACTGTAACTGTTGGGTGTTATTTCAGTTTTCTCCCCCACTTCCTCACCCGAAAACTATCGCCAACACGCAAAGCAAATACTAGAGAGTATTTCACAAAATAGAAGTGCGGATATTAATGGAACTAAACATTAAAGTAGTCGATATAGACTGTACAAATCTGGTGATAAATAAATCACTTCCCTTCTAAGCCTTTGTAACTGTAGAGTTCCTATTACGTAGGAAAACTGTAACAAAACGTGTAAGCTGTGGTTGCATAAATGGCTCAATACACAAAATGTTTGCGTAATAAAATGTTGCAGGAAAATTGGTTTACCGTGATCTAAATTGAGCTAAGTAAGTGTCTGCCGATTGCCTGTCAATTGTTTATGTTGGAGACTATTAAACTCTCTGTTGGAGACTGTATATTACTAAATAGCTTCCGTCTACGTTCTAGTAGTCTGTTTCGACGTACCCGGGTTAGTTTAAGTAAGTTTTATGCAAATAAATAAATAATAAATATTTGTGGACATTTCACACAGCCATCTAGACCCAAACTAAGCAAAGCTTGTACTATGAGAACTAAATGGCTGATACAATACTTTAATACTTTTTTATATACTTATTATACATAATACATCACCAAGACCCGGAAGAAATATTTGCAGAACATACAAACATTACTCCCGTAGCGGGAATCGAACCCGCGCCTCTTGCGTCTCAGCCGAGCACACGCCCGCCACGCCACCGAGGTCGTCGTATAAAATATATTTCTGTATCATCATCATCTTCCTGCCCTTATCCCACTTTATGTGGGGTCAGCACAGCATGATCCTTGAATCATGGTTTTGGCTAAGGTGTTTTATGACCGGCCGCCTGCCTGACGCCAACCTTCCTTGGGAATACTTGCTTATGTTGAACCCTCAACTCAATGAGACAAAGTTATATTTGTCAGACCATAACAATACATTTAAAGATGGCAGTACGACATATAAAATATAGCCTGGCATAAAATAAAAGGTATATCAGAGTCCCCGGCAGTATGCGCAGGAGCACGACTTAGTAAGTAACTATAATTATGATGTAACAAAGTAAGTAGTATTTGCGGTGCTAGATAGAGCAAAGATAATTCGAAAGGACTATGAGGAAGTTTGGTAACAATGTCGGTCAAAGCTGAGAAGTGGAAATTGTTACATTTATAGACTAAAGTGTGACAGAATAATGCAGGTTTATCATCATCATCATCATCATCATCATCATCATCTTCCTGCCCTTATCCCACTCTATGCAGTCGGCACAGCATGTTCCTTGGATTATGCTTTAATAGTTTTAGCTAAGGTGTTGTATGACCGGCCGCCTGCCTGGCGTCAACCTTCTTTGGGAATACTTGCTTGTTGTATCTCATCATGTTGGAGAGAATACTATCAATTAGTCAACTTTTAGGACATGATCAGGGAGAGAAGCAGCTGGACACATTCTATGTTTTTTCTTTACTCCCAGTCCAGCAAAGAAGTAGAAGAATAATGCAGGTTTATATACTATTAATATTATTGAGGTGAAAGTTTTGATACCTATTTGGATTTTCGAATCACGCTTAAACGGTTTAACTTATTTGGGTGACTTGAAATAACATATTTATACTTTTATCGGGTATCAAGCAATTGAGTGGAAGCTAGTAACATATAAATAGTTCATGTGATAAAAATACATAAATGTCAGTCTTTTTTGGGATTAAAATACAAAATATCAAAACTTCGGTATTACTACTGTACTGACATCATGCTCTCTCATTGATGCCTACATGAATACGAATTCATTGATCAAGGCAGAACTTTTGGAGCTTCGAGGACGAACCTAACTGTTTCCAATGTCACCTCAGATATAAGAATCGTGAGACTATAAAAATGCCAATTCTAACGGCACTTGCATTCCTTCACATAAAACTAAGCTAAGGCCTTTACCGTTTATAGATACTAGATGATTTATACAGCGTCAGGAGGCAACTTTTTGCCTACACATAATGTATAATGAGATAATGTTCAGGACGATTTTCAATGGAGTAAGCTTCTTGACATAGCCGCCTTAAAAAATCATCAGATTAATAAAAACGATGTATGCGCTCCATTAACAGACTGCAACCTTAATTAACCCGCAAATTGTTACCCATGCCATATAATTAAAACATTGACACACTTGACCGTTCGACTGTACTCATAGGGCAGTGTTACACACATTATGACACAACCTCCTTTATTGCACTCACGTTCAGAGAAAGTAGAGACAACGGAAGGACAAGCCGATCTATGTTTATACGTGATACGCGATAATTTACCTTCAGTGGATCCTGTCTTGTGCAATACTGCATAATACTTACAACTAGATGAGGCCGCAAAATTGCTGGTCAAAAAACGACCTTGCGTTCTAAGCATTACGGTCAATTATCAAGTGAAACTGCATTTTAATTGCCGTTATTATCCTGCTCGATATTAGACGTATGTGGACGGCGTTATGTAACAATGAGCGGCTTTTTATGATTCAATTGTTGTATCTGAATTGTATCATTATGCAATGTGAATCTCCAGTTTATTTGATCATTAACTATGGCAAAAGTAGTAAAAGTGCTATGGGCTTTTTATAACAAATGGAAAATACATGGGCATTAGCCTTGAATTAGTAGGTAAACACCTATACATATATTTATATTACAATGATTTTTCTGCTATAATATTTATGTACATACATATTATTACGCCCATATCCCTAATGGGGTGGGCAGAGCCACAAATAATCATTCTAAATTATATGTATTTCATTGCGCAGTGAAATAGAAAGTTTTTAATGTAGTTTCTATGCGTTTATTTGCTCTAAACCCTACTTTATTCTATATAAAAAGATACAATTTATTAATTTCCGGATTTATCAAGAAATTAAACAATAAACCTTTGTATACAATGATATTGAAAGTTCCGTTCCAAATTAAAAGATGCAATCGAGTTATTCAATAGAAATGGGTTTGAATCAATACAAAGTCACGCCATTTACAAAATTGACTATTTTTGGTCACGAAGTTGTTATCTTACATCCTTTTCTGCTTAATTTCATAGCCACTTGATATTAGGTAAGAATTAATCAATTATTTATACTAATACTAGCTGCGGCCCGCGGCTTCGCTCGCGTTGTACCCGGATAAAAATTGGCTTATATGTTATTCCAGCACACGTATTATGTATATTCCAAGTTTCATTCGCATCCGTTCAGCCGTTTGGGCGTGATTAAGGCACAAACATACATCGTCACATCCACACATCCTTACATCCTCACAAACTTTCGCATCTATTATATTAATAGGATTAATAGCACAACGGAATGAAGTAGATCTATTTATGACATCTTAAGAGTCACAGAGTGAAACTAGAAACATAGTTTTCAAAACAAAACATTCTTATTAAAAAAGTCGACGAGGAGTTTTTGCGGAGCAAAGTTTCCTGTGTGAATTGATAGTATTTAAAATAAAATGTTCTTTGAAACACCGATCAAACCGATCAAACGACATTATTGAACTGCCTAATATTATTAGTAAAGAAATCGTCAAGTGTCTAAGTAAGATTATCTTGTCATGTATTATTGTATTGTATTGTAATTCAAATCACGAGGGATCATACGACAAGTGAGCACTAGTTGCGAATTAATAGAGCCAGTGAAAGTCGAGAACGAACATAAACACAAAATGATCTCGACTGCATTATAATGCCTTTATATAAACCGGTCAAGCCCAAAAGATACACCATCGAATTATTTATTATTGTTTATTTATAAATCTAACAAACACATTATAAATGACGTCATCGAGATGGTTATTCTTTATGTCGGCTTTACTATCACAAAAGAAAATAAAGTAAGATGAATTCAAAAACAAAGGCATACACTATTTCTAAAGCCAAATGAATAATCTCTTCTTTATTATTTTAATACCTACGTACAAGAGCTTAGTACCAGTTATTATTATGTCACAGTCGGCGTGTAAATTGAATTAAAATTGTCTATAAATATTGTCGCAAGCAGTTATTGCGAGTCTATGCAACATAATTTCAGACTTTGTAGATAAAATTATGCTCGAAACCTTACGCAAAGCTGTGGATTAACATAACTGCAGGTATTGACGGGTATATTAGCCAACCCTTCAGTTTGATTCTATCATGCTAGTTTTTTATCTTGATCCAAAGAAGTAGGTATGTAAGCAAATGTCACGTTGTTTCCGTGCCAGTGTACAAGGCGGGACTCAGCTTCTTTGAAAAAAAATAGTATATGTTTGGCTCAACTTAGTTAATAAACTATTTTTTACGATGATTATATTTTGGGAATAACATCATCCAATGCCTTACATACTAAGGCCCTTTACCATCTATAGCAGATGATTTACAGCGTCAGGAGGCAACTTTTACCTTCACAAACAGGACGCTGTAGTGCCCGGGACGAATTATTAAGATGGAGTAGGCTTGCCCAGCACCTATTCCATCCTCTCAGCTTAGTCGGCATTGTCCACAGGAAAGACATGACTAAGCCGTGGGTTTCCTCACGAAGTTTTTCTTCGCTGTTTGAGAGTACTTGTATAGCGAACATGAATTTTTCGTACAAAAAAATCTATTGGTACACGACCGAGTTTGAAGCCACAACGTTAGGATCGGAAGGCGGGGTCACTACCAACTAGACCACCAGTGCTCTCACTAGACCACCAGCTAGCTTTGAATAATGCTTCCATAAGATTTTATAAGCCTCCCACCTTTAGTCCAAAATTAATCGTCCACTTATCTCGTTTACTTGCTCAACAAAATCATTGCGATCGATATATGATTATTGATTACTCATTACAAATCAGATCGTAATTATCGCCAGGAGCAATTTATGTAATTTACCTGAGCAGTTGTCGCGGCATTGACCGTAAGCGAAAGCTTGAAGACAGGTTTCGATGACCATAATCTTCATCAACATCAATGTTTGGTCTAGATTTTGTAATTACTAGATGTGGTTTACTTGAACTTTAATTTATTTAGTAGATCGTGCGTTCTAATAACCATTTTTACTTTGGTTTCTCAATCGTTTATATCTGCATCTTAGATTACATCAAGGTTACATACAAAAACGCATGCAAAGCTGAAGTTCACTATTCAATTTTCTTATTTATTAACAGAAGTAAATAACATATTTGTAGATAATATATTTACATCATAAATATTACATAATCTATCTAAAGACCGCAAACGATCTCTAGATTTACTTGGGGAGTTAAATATTTTTGATCAATTAGATAGGGTCATGCCATGTGGGTGGGGTACCGGTATGAGGATTGCGAGGCTGAAATGGAGATGGGCGAGATACTTAGTTAGAAGAGAAGACTCAAGATGGACAAAGGAAATCGCTGAATGATGGCCCTGAGATGCTCATCGGCCGAGAGGCAAACGAATGACATCCTCAACATAGTCGTAAATCAGTGGTTGAGATTCGCGAGGGATCGGTAAGGGGCGTGATAAAAAGGAAGCATATTATGTCCAGCAGTGGACGGACATGTGCTGAAATGATGATGATGAGGTAGAGTCAGTTCTCACGTATGTAGCTTTGAATTCAGTTCATCGTATTTTTCCTTGTAAATGGACACGATTGCTCAACACAATCCACACGTGATTTTCCATTCATCATCGGTATGCCTATCACACTGGCACACACACGGCTATCTTACACCTTGCGTAACCTACCCCACACTTGTCTTGCTACTGTTCGATGCCATTGAAAGGCTGTTTGTCAACAATTACTCCGGTATGCGTGTTTTAAAACAACAAGGACAAGATAGGTCACTATGAATTTGTCTGAGTACCGTTTGGTCTGAAAATCTCAGTTGCACGTTACACAGTAGCACTGCACGACATGACCTTCTTTTTTCAAACTTGGCTTGCACTGGCATACTTTACTATCTACTAAACATCGGAAGTGCGGATCACGTCACTGTTACACAATACATCAAAATAACGTTTAAACTGTAACAGACAGTCAATTGTTTTGTAACGAAGTTCCGAAGTTTTTTTGTGGTATTTTTAGGTCATGGAGTCGTTGAAGGCTCTGTTGTGTAGTTAGGTTTAGGATTGACATTGAATTTGGAATTGTAAATGTGCAATTTCAGTTTATGGTAAACGATATGATAGGCATTTTGGACGTTACGAAATAGGCTCTGTTGTTGATAAGTATTGCTGTTTGTTTTGACATTGAATTTGGCATAGTTTTAGAGATTGATGAAACAGTTATTTTCGAAACTTTTATTGAAAGTAAAACGGATTTCTTAGTATCTATTGTCAAAATTTATTCAGTTTAATAATGTTTGAAAAGAAAGATCAAATTGTAACAAAAATAATAATAATATAATAGGTAAGACCTTTTTTTCTTTGCAAAAGATTTTCACAACCAAAAAATAGCGATTGGTCCAGATAAATGTGCCAAAAATGCTTATTTAAACTACTGCCTTGATATCAGTAGATCGACCTCACGATCTGCTGATCGTGAGGTCGATCTACTAGTTGCTACTCGTGCAACGTATTTCGGCTATAACTGGGTCATTTTGCCATTGATCTTACTATCTACAATGTAGATTACAGTTATTACTATGCATTGTATTGATGTTTTTACAAACAATGCCTGCAAGGTGAGCTTTGCTTTTGTTATTTGTCTGAGTGATGTCGTGGCCTAGTTTTAATGTATAACCTTAGATTTCAATTTCGCTGTATTATTACTGGTGTTTACTTATCCCACCATTGGTGACGTCAGTTTGACATACATAGTTGGTGACCCCGGTTTCACGGGTTGGTGCAAGGTTAATGCAAAAACTCCGGAATTTGCGCCCACGTCGTCGCAGGCAACACTGGGTGGGGGAATGGATCTAATGAGAAAGCTACTCGAAATTTCAATACAAATCAATGGCAGGAAAACAGTTATTCGACTTTTTCAAACCACCCGGTCTCACAGACATATACGTCACCAATGGTGGGTTAAGTACTTGCTAAGGAAGATTGTTCCATTTCAGCCATCGCCGTTTTTATGCAACTGCAAAACATAATAGGTACCTACACAATCCTATTCATTGATAGAACAAAGAGTAATAGATATTGAAATATGTTCAATTCTATTATATACTTACCTATTTCAGTAAGCCTAGCCTCTATAAATAGAGCTTAGCCTAGCTATAATTCTAGGTACTTCTACAAACAAGCTGTGAGAATTAATTTCGAGAAGTTCACAGCCCCATTTTGTAATCAATTTGCGATTTCGTAACAATAATTCGCTTGCGTTTACGCACGCTTTGGATTTTACGGTTGGTGCGTTGGACCTTGGCAGCGTCACCAAGTGTTGCTTTTTTACTTGTAGGTTAGATTTTTGTTCTCTGGAATTTTGCGATACTTTAGCAAATCCCTATAAGCACCGTTTTCAGGAGCAGTTTCCTTAGCCTTGTCGCTTAAGATGCTTACTTAAGGTGTGCGGCGAAATTAGATTTTTCGGCAGGACTCTTAACAGCTGTTCTGTGATATGGTATTCACGGGTGTTCTGTGAAAACTTTTAAGACATGGATAAAATAAATGAGATTTTTATTACTTACTGTTTATTGTGATAAGTGGGTACTTATGTAAATTATTGTTCTTATAAGTATAAGTCCAGTCAATAAAACGTGCATTTTCTCCACGATCGGCACCCAGTGGAAATGCGAATGGACCACTCTCGCTTTCACGTGAGTCTACTGGTACTTGGAACTGAGCAGCATCGCTATTGGTTAAGGAAAGTGTTTAATGTGGTCTTTGACTTCAGTAATAATTAACATCGAACAATATCAGGAAGAGATACTTGGTAGGTGACTTAAGTATAAGGAAGCTTAGAGGAAATCTATTCACACAGTAAGGTTATTTTTAGAGCATCCGTTTTTTAGCTTTTTCATTGACCCCGAACAACCGTCAAATAAAAGAAGCTTCTGCAATAAAGCTGTTTTTACCAAACTCTTTTATTTGTCATTAAATTTCAACTAAGACATTTCAACTTAGAAAAGGAGGCAACCGATGCAATATTGCTGTCAAAAACCCAAGTTCCTCCTACATTTTTTCGCTAGCTGTATGACATGTACAAAACTATCCTAGCAAGACGTCAGCACAGAACAAATGATCCCATAATCCCAGTATCAGAACCAAAAGAACCAGTGACACCTATACCATTACGAGTAGTTCTGTTCTTTGATTTCACACATCTCAGATAATCGCGGATAATCGGATCAAAGATTGTGGATCAGCTGCTTATGGATATTGCCGTTCAAGCATGGACAAACTAATGAAGGAAACTGCTATTTAGTAGGATACGTGTATTGCCAAACTGTTACAGTTGATTGCACTGTTCAATGTCGCAAGTGAGAATGCGAAATGAGAGCCGATCGTATCGTATGGACTAGCCCTAGGGCAGTTGACGGAAGTTGCTCAAACTCCATCACGTTCTATTAATTAGCAATGCAGCACAACATTACAAGGAATTGGCAACAATCTCTGATATAACAAGCCAATTTGTCACAAAATTAAGAAATATCTGGCTTCAAACAATGAAGAGTTTAGATCATCATTAACAACAACAATAGAATCAAGTGCTGTCATAATATTACCTTGACTAAATGGATATCAAAATTGGTTGTGTCCATCATCCACATTATTTTACACGCCTTTTTTCTAGTAATTTAGTCGATGCCTAAATATTTTAGGTTTCTAGTCCACTCCACACATCATTCATCACCACCTCCCATCCACTTATCTGGCAGGCTGATCTGCCAACACGTCGTTTGCTCGTTCAAAGATAATTTATCATAACGACACCTCTGTTGAAACATGCGCGTGAACTCTTTGAACAAGCGCGTACAGTCTCCATTTTTTTTACATGTCTAATAGAACGTTCTAACTTTTTCTTTATTATTCGTAATCTTTGGCTTACTCAACTTTAGGTATATCTATCTATAAGGATAAATATTAATACAATTTTTAGGTTTGCTAAATAAAAAAAATAGAAATATACTTATGACGTCAATGCAGAGAAAATCGTAAATACTGACTTGACCAATATTAAGTTTTGGCCAATAACAAGATACTAAATCTGAAATACCTTGCGGATGATCAATGCCACGAACTGGAGCTACGGAAGATCATAGAATTTTATTTATAGCCTTACATCATACATAAATCATTGAAACTCTTACAGCATACTCGTAATTTATGACCCCAGAGACCGGTTCCATAGCATTCTTATGTTTATTGGGCTTTGTATCTGCAGTAGTATCATCGTAACGCGTGTTGTGATATTTTTTCTCACAACTCACTTCCCACGGAAGCATTAGACGAATTATGATTTACTTACTCCATTATTTCTCTGATGCTGCGACTAAGGGTTGCATCATATCACGCCGGAAGAGAGAAACTGAGGCGTTTTCAATTTGTACGCTGTGAACCGATCTTCTTCATCATTCATGATCATTCTTAGACATGTATATGATTCTACCTCCATCGATGCATAATCAACTTCGAACACCATCAACACTGACATTGTATGTTCTAACATGTGATTATTTTTTTACCACATCTGTTTGCTGCATCCGCTCCACAGTACAAAACAGCGTAAAACCACGGTATATGAAGTAGTATCTTTATATTTTGTGGTTTCACGTTGTTTATGAAGTTAGCGGAAAAGGTTGCATGAAGGTCTTGGCATCGCTTTGCCTTTTACAGACTAAATTCGGAACATGGCACTAAAAGTTAAGGCCAATCAGTCTAGTTCTGCGTCTACGCAGTACTAGTATGTAGTTACAAATACAGCTAAAAATCTTACAAGATAATTACAGGCTTAAAATATAAGAAGCCTTTGTAAGATCAAGTTATCATCATCAGCATCTGCCTTGAACAAATCCATTGCTGGACATATCCCTCCTTTAATGAGCGCCATCGCGTCATATCTTCGGCTTGATGCATCAAGTCTCTGCCAGCAGTATTTCGCCAATAATCACTATAGTAAGTTCAAATACAACATAGTAAAGTAGGAAAAGGGTTCTCGCCATCTCTCAAATCTCGCACCAAACCAGGGTCAGCCCTCTCATTACAGCGCCGCATTTGATGCAACTCCGACCGCAATGCATTTTATCCAGGGCAACGAACTGCATGATCGACGGACGCACTCATCTCACCATGTCGCAACGCATCTTCGGATTGCCCAAATCATTTACCACCAACTGATTTGGATGGACAAAGTTCTTGTTTGGAAAACCAAGCCAAAAAGGCTGGTACCGTAAAATGTTGAAATTTTAATCTTTTATCTGAAAGGCTTCAATCACGGCTAAACGGATTTGGATGGAACCTGGAAGGTACAGTACATAGTACGCGTTCTGAAAAAGCATTATAAACTCCTAGTCAGAAATAGTTTCTTTAATTTGCAGTGACTTAAAGAACCGCATCACTCACCTCTAAGTAGGTCATATAGATCTTCTTCTTATGTTATGTGTGTGATGTTAAAACCAGTAGAGCTTATTGCGATCACCATATCAATCCCACCTTTATATGTAATTTTGAATTAGGTATGGTAATGAAAACAACTACCAATCGTTATAGGTAAATATTACAATCGGGAAGCGGGCATAAAACAATCACCCGAGGCTCAGTTGAAGTTTTGTAATCAAAATTCCGATTATGCTAATGCATAATACTAGTACTACCCACAATCCTGTAATTGGATTTCATGGCTCGATGTCTCTAATTAAAATTTACCAACTCAATACCTCCATTTAATTTGGCTTGGTCTACACAAAGGTCTCGTTCACACCAATTATGGAACCTTGGAAGGTAGCTATTGTACAAATGCATGTCTTTTTTACACTCCAAGATTAATGGAAATGACCCTTGCAAAATCGAAACTGTTAACAAAAACGATCATTATGGCCAAAGGTGTTACTGATTTTGCATATAGAATCTAATCAGATAACGATTGGACAGATAGCTAAACATATGTACACTAATGAGCTGATTTAGTCAAGTGACACGTAGAATCGATTCGACAAAGTTACTACTAATGATCGATTACTATCGATCATTTGTAATCGATTGGGTGTCGATGGACTTTAATAAATGTTTGCGGTGTGTTTCATCAGACCTCCTGATTTACGAGACCATAGGTAAGTAACCCAAGTATTTAATGTTGTGACACTGTGAGGCAAGAATCGATGGCAACGAAAATCGATAATTTATTTCATTATAAATTATTTTACAGATCTTTATTCATATGAGCAAGTTCAGAAATAATCGCTTTGTAATGCTTGGCGCACATACTCATGGTGGCCGCATCGAAATGGAACGTTTCTTTCATACATTTTGACAAAAAAACCTTTTCACAATCTAGCTTTCAGAGCTCCATACAGATCATGCCGTTCTGATGAGCGTGTGTTGTCAAAAGAAAATCGTCGCCGAATTAGCCTTTTCTATAACAATACAAGACAATACCTGAAGTATTTGACATTTGGTTTTGTGACTTCGACACGCAAATACCAAAACTAGAAGTATCATCTTATTCAGAGGCCATACAGCGCTATTTATAGTGCCAGTAGGAATCATTTTATGTTTTATCGAAAATGAAAAGGCATCATTTCTTTTCACCAATGTATGGAAATGACGTTGCGTTATAATGCAAAATTGCATACCTACCGCTCGCATTCTCACCCTGCTTGAAAAGAAATCATTATAAATCAAACTGCTTTTTCAACCGTTTGATTATGTATGTATGTATGTTCGTATGAGCTAGTGGCCAACTCTAGTGTCGGAGTTTTTAGGCCGCCTAAAGGCCTCCGTCATGGCTTAATGACTTAAAAGCCGGGACCGACTGTTTGATTATGATCACTTACATTACACTGACCGTAAAATCACCAATGACTCACCTCTAGACCCTTTCGCAAGTAATTCACAACTAGTCATCTCATTTAAGATATGGCTTGCAGTCAAATCATTGTTAAAGCAAAATAATTGACAAGGTCGTTCTGAAATTTCACTCAATAGAATTAAATGATCAATCGTATCCAAATATGTAAATGATTGATACCTATATAAGTAGGAATTGAATGCAGTCGATTAGTAAGGGCGATCAATAATTTTATTATAATTTTCTGTGAATGATAGCTGTGTAAATCGACTAAGATAGGATGAAAACATTTATTATAAATTAAGGTATTAATCCAAAAATATAAAAAATGCTGTCACCTGTACACAACATTCATTAAAGTTCTTAAAAGAAGCCACCAATAGAATTTTATAAACATAAGTAATAAAAACACCAAACGGTCACACATAAAGTTTGACCCGACACTGGGATTGTCTTGCGTATCAGAGACTAGGAGTCCTACCACGTACCTAAGGATATGTATATGGGGTATTGCATTTGCATAACGTGCAAATATTTATCTGCCGCAAAAATCGCACCCGCACCTTTGGCACCTTTAACATTCGACACATCGCCACCAAGGTCGTCAAACGACGATAATTTCCATCATATTGTCATAGAATCTGTTAGGTAACATCTAAGCACAGCCCTGACCTTGGCCGCGCGAGGTCGCAACCTCATCTGTATTCCATTAAACTTTCTTGTTACATTGACCTGACTGTTTTATCGCCATAGTTCTCTATAACCGACTTTGATCGAGAGGCGTTAATTGCGTATTTTTATACTTGACTTACCCAGGAACAATAGTTAGGAAATTGAATGCAATGACAGGTACTTTCTAATACCTACACAAGACACAGGGATACTAATGTATTGATTAATGGTTTGCTCGGCTGAGGCGCAAGAGGTGCGGGTTCGATTCCCGCTACGAGAAAAATATTTGTATGTTCTGCAAATATTTCTTCCTGGTCTGGGTGTTTAGTATTATAAGTATGTATCTAATAAAGTATAGGTATAAGTATTCTATCAGCCATCTGGTGCCCAAGCTTTGCTTAGTTTGGGGCTAGATGGCTCTGTGTCAAATGTCCACGAAATCAATATCAATATAAAGAATAGGATCAAAAATTAAGTACCTATGTAAGAGTATAAGACAGATTAAAAAATATCTAACCCACCTAACAACCGGAATCAGTTTCGCTATGCAGACCACCAGTGCTCTCATTCTTTTGTTTTTGTTTTTTACTTCTCAAGTAGACATGGCCTAGACATAATTTTTTTTTCTATATGCCTATGTCTATATCTCGCAAATATACGTTCTAATGTCGTTTATACACGGAAATGCTTCAAGGCTGAAATGTAATCGACATATCGAATTATCGTCGTTAACGAATTAGGTTCCCGGACATGTAGGTTTTTCACATTTCCTATGTTACATTGCTTATTGATTTCATTTTCTATTCATAATTTTTAGGTTTGTTTGTCCGACTCAAAAACAACGAACCAAAATCCTATTGAAACAACTGTCTATAAAGTTTGGACGTTTTTATGTTTGTGTTACTCTCAAACGGCTAAACCGATTTGGATAAAAGTTTAAACTACTTTTATCCAGGTGCCAAGGGAGCGGTGGTATACAGTAAATGCCTTTTTTTAGTTTACGCGAGCAAAGCCGAGATCAAGCTAAATGCCAGCTGTTTATATTTTATAAGTACATAAGTAAGTTCGTATGAGCTAGTGGCCAACTCTTGTGACGGAGTTTTAAGGCCGCTGGAGGCCGCCTTAAAGCTCCAAAGGGCTTTACGACTTAAAAGCAGGGATCGACAACGTAACTTTTTATTCTATAAAAAACATTTATCTTACTTCTTACTTATATTATAAATGCGAAAGTTTGTGATTTTGGATGTTTGGATGTTTGTGTCTCAATCACGCCTAAACGGCTGAACGGATTTGAATGAAACTTGAAATATACTTAGTACATGTATTGGTTTAACATAAAGGCTATTTTTTATCCGGGTACCACGCGAGCGAAGCCGCGGGCGGCAGCTAGTAGTTTATATTGGTCGCTTCTTTCTACGCGACAACTCTGGCTTTCCATCACACTGTCAAGTTACTTCCCAACGTGATAACTAGTAACGTGCTTATTCAATACGACATCGTCACTCAACTGCCCACAGACATCCTTTTGATTGCACCGCGTCCGATTCACCGATTGAGTGAAAGTGCCGGTTACTGCAATCGAGTTATTAGGCCTGATGTAATGATCGCTTCTTGCGCTTTTTATCGATTCAATCGATTGTTATTCGATAATAATGATTCAATAATAACCGGCTCGGCGCGGAATGGGCTTATTATTTGTATTTGGCGCGGAAGTCTTTGTTGTTGTTGATGATGGTCTGATTTGATAGGATTGGAAATCTTGGTTTTGTATGAACGTTGCGAGTGTTTATAAATAGATAGGAAATATCATGATTCCACTGTTATTTATATGCACCCTTAACTGAAAAATCACAATTCCTTTTAAGAGCCCCTATGTGATAGTCCAGAATTATATCATCACGATGAACAGATAAACACGTGACTGCATATAAGCATTCGTTGACCTCAGTAACAGTTTCCAAGGCTTTCTTAACTCACTTAAAATGAATGCTCAGCAGACTCTATGCTTGACCATTTCCGCATTAGCTTACCTGTAAACAAAAGAATATAAATAAATAAACATAGAAATAGATATGCTCATAACTCACGTCATAATTCAAAGAAAAGAATTGCCTCTTTGACTACTTTATCTTCATGCATAAACTTCTAGTTGTATTTCAATAACTGAAAATTTAATTAATACAGTCGTATCCGCCACCTTTTCTTTGGCCTACCTCTACCTCTAAACCCCATCCACATTCATACTCATAACTTTCTTTTTGATTCAAAATTATAGAATACTAAAACAAATTAACGTTTTCTGTTGAATACCGTAAAATTACATTACTAAAAACAGGATGTAATTAGGTATTCATTGAAATCACGAAGTTGAATTTAAATCAACTTAGTTTTTCCAGCTTTGCTCAAGCGCGTGTTCATAGCAAAGAGACATTCCATACTAGCATGCTTTAAAAAATCCCAATCATTTACCGATAAAAAATTATTCTCTGATCTTGCTCAGACGAAATGTTGAAACCAGGTATGTATTAAACGTGAGGTGCATAATAATTAATTAAGGAGTGGCTGTATGAACTTTTCTTTAAGTTTTTCTATCATCATGACAATTAATTATATATCATTTCGTTAATTAGTAAAACAATAACTCTCGCCAACAAAGTTCCTGGCTACAAATATTTCATTTTAGAGTCTAGAATCAAAATTTCTATTTCATTATTTACCTAAATGCTTAAAATAGACTAAGAGGTTAAAGAATTGAGACTACGGCTATTAGGTACTGTGTCTGTGTCATTGTGTCATCGACTCATCAAGCCAAATGAAAACAATTCCGTCAAATTAGTCAACCCATCAAGCTTTTTACCATTACCTAACACTGCGTGGTGAATTGCATTTTTTACTATTTTGCAACAGATTCAGACATCTGACGATGTTTAACGACCTATTGTCTCAATAAGAACGGAAATCAAGAGTTCCGCTTCCAACATACATACACAAACACATACACAATTTTTCTCGTTGCAACACCAATTAGGCCCGTCAGCGATTGTATGTAAAGCATCGATGGAATCAAATGTCCAAGGCTCTGATGGCCTCTGCTTCCTCGGGCATTTTGCCTAACAGACAGTACAATATACCCTATTGTTAGTGTGGCATCCATTGTGAGGATTATCTCAATGACATCTGCAGGCATCCACCGAGTCCGTCATGGATCGTGTTCGCGAACTTGAGTGATGAGCTTCATTTATCATTCATTCAAGTGTATTGGATATTTTGAAAGGGGTCGTATAGAACTATTAAAACTAAGGCATTTTACAATCTAGATTCTAATTTTAGACGATTCATACAGCGTCAGAAGGGAACTTTTGCCTACACTAACGGGACGCTGTAGTGCCCGGGACAAATTTAGATGTAGTAGACTGGCCCAGCACCTATTCCATCCTCTCAGCTTAATCGGCCTTGTCCACATGAAAGACATGGTCAAAACGTGCGGAGCTGACTAAGTTGCGATTACATTTGGAAACTTTACAGTTTGTACATACATACATATTGTCACACCCAAGTCTCTAATGAGGTGGGCAGAGCCACAAGTAATCATAAGAAAACGTGCCACTCTTGATTCAAAGTCCAAAGATGGATATGGTGAACTTTGGTGACAGGTGATCAGCCCATCGCCCATATAGATGGTCCAACATGTTAGAGAGGATACTATCACCTAGGTACTACTGTAGTATGTTGATGGACTTTTAAAGAATTTGCGTGTTCCCCTAAAGAGCTATTTGTGTTCAAAACTTACGCAATAAGTCTTACTAGGTCAGTGTTACTCGTTGAACGATGCCTTGGGCCTCTTCGCATGGTGAATCTCAATGAAGATAATTTATACTCTTTTCAGGAAATTACTGTAATTTCGGCCTACATTGTATAAATACATTATTTAATACCCGGGCACCTACCTAATTTTATAACCTAAACTAATGGAAAGGCTTTCCAGCTCCAAGTTTCATGCCTCTTATCGGCCTCGGTGACGTGACGGGCGATTGCTCGGCAGAGACGCAAGAGGCGCGGGTTCGTTTCAGCTACGGAAAAATGTTTACATGTTCTGTAAATATTTCTTCCGGATCTCGGTGTTATGGTACCATGGTACTCGTAATTTCTGATACCCACGACACAATGAATCCTAGTGTGGAGTCAGGACTATGTATGTAACTATTGGGTGTTATTTATTATTTATTTATTCTAGGACTGATTGTTCAGGCTGAATACTGATTATCAGTCAGTTAGTAACGTAAGTTTTATATGACGTTAATCTTGTTTCCTTCTCAAGTTTTTTTGCTCGCTGCCTTCCTCGTTCTTCTCAGTCCCGTTATGTATTTGGTAAGTAAAGTCACGATTATCCTAAGGAAAAAACAATGACACTGCGATGATGCTTGTCTTCGTGATCATGATCGGTCATAATTTGCAAACACTTAGCAAAATACTCAAGTTATGACACTTTGAGGACGCACTTACCAATCCTAATTTAATAAGCGAAGTTTAAATAAGATAAGATAAGATAATACTTTATTGTGTATACCAATATACCAACAAAAAATATAAAGATTACAAAAGTTTACTTAATTATTCTGGTATCCACAATTGGCGGCCTTATCGCTGGAAGCGATATTTGATTGGCAACCTAAACAATAACCTAATAAAAAGTAAAAAAGAAGAATGTATTAAAACTAAACTTAACATTATATACACGCGTGGACCTTTCCATTGGCGACAAGTTTGGGCGATGAGGATTATAATAATGGTTTTACTCTTCAAAGGAGAGATAAATCTGAATTTACATGCGTAATAATTATCACGCCTGTTTCCCATAGGGGTAGGTAAACCACGGATCTATATTTTCTACAGTTCTGACACTATATTCTTGCTTCATAATACCTCTGTGGCGTGGCGAGCGAGTGCTCGGCTGAGACGCAAGAGCCGTGGGTACGATTCCATCTGCGAACATCTGAGAAATGTTCGAAATGTTTGCTCTGCTAATATTTCTTGTAGATCTGGGTGTTGTAATATAATTTATTATATAAGTATGGATTTACAAAAAAAAAGTATAGCTTGTACTAGGTTCCCATAGAACAAGCTTTGCTTAGTTTGGGGCTAGATGGCGCTGTGTGATATGTCCTCAAATATTTATTTATTATTTATTTAAATGTCTTATCATATTCTTTATGCATGCTCGTCTGTTTAGGCCCGGCGCTCACTATCTGTCATAAGATACTCTTGATCTTTTTCCAAAACGTCAACCGTATTTAGCCCAGCTTGAAGAGAAGTATTTTTTATTAAAATGTTACTGTTATTGTCAATATCAATAGTTATAACATTATACTTCTAATAATTTACAGTAGGATAAGATATATTAAGAGCTATTGCACAAATCGTAGAACCTGCAAGTCTAGCTATTTATGACTCATTGCAACAGCGAATTCTCGAATATATATTTGTCAAGGTAATATTGGTATTTAGGTTCACTTAGACAACTAGACCTTTCAAGTTACTTTCTGAAACCGGATCATGAAATTGTTATTGAATAGATTTTATCAGTATCAAGGATTTATTTTTTGTTTTACGCTTGTCGTGTGTTCTTTCCCAACCGAGTTAGTTCAATGACCCATGGCCTTGAAAAAAAATTTAAGTAGTTATTGTTTCATCCAAAGGCACAAAAATCCCCACAATTTTTTCATTTACAATATTAGTAGGATGACAATAGATAGACGCACTTTTACCTGAAACTTTTAACAGCACAAAGTTCAAGTATCGCATAAGCCAGCCAAGTTCAAGAGCCTATGATCAGCATTAGATCATCGCATGACGTAGTGTACTTTCACCTTCGGAGACATTCGCCCAGCGACATTGAACTTGGCTTGTATAACATTATGGCATTTATTACCTTCGATCTTTGGCCATCTGGCAGAAGCGAGCCACTCAAAGCGACTGGTTCTTCGAAAACGAGGCCAGAAGTTTCAGTCCCAGGTACATAAACATCATTATGACATTCAGCGCAGCAATGCGGCCACGTCTTAGACACCCTTCCACCGTCTGATGAGCTGGATCATGTGAGCTATCTATAGACCATTTGCAACGGTCTATAGATAGCCCGACTTTTTCTTTTGTAGATTAGGATCGAAAGGCGGGGTCACTACCAACTAGACCACCAGTGCTATACACTACCTTACTTTTTCTAGCTGTAGTACACATTTGTATTCTGTATCATTATGGCATTTTCTGCTTGTGATCTACGCTATCTCACATCTATCTATCTACTGGCTGACTGACTGTCTGTACATGAACGCACAGCCTAAACCTATATTTTCAAATAATATAAATGCCTTTTTTACGGATTACAGAAATATATACGTCTGGCATTTTAGTTCCAGTGCTACAATACCAATTTATATTCGAGTATTCAGATATTCTTAGTACAAAATTGCATCTCCTTTTTACAATGATGACCACTTAATATTTCCGGGTGCCATTTGCACTCTTCGTAAGGTTTGTGAGCTATTTTTCCCCCCTAGGTAGGAAAGGATGCTACACAAAAATATAAAGATTAAAGTGTTGATTATCAAGTGTTTATTACAGGAATTTTATTACCAGAAAAGGAAGAAAATTATCGAAAGGTTTTACAGTTCTTTTTAGCCGCATCTATTACACACTACTGTCCTAGTTACTATGAGTAAATAAATAAAAGATAAACTTATTGAAACGCTTACAATTCATAGACGAGACTATTACAAACTACAACGCCGTCATTCACAGTACATCCACCGTTCATCTACACAATACTACTGTAATTTACCTTCGTCAGTCAGCTCTGACATATCCCACGATCAAAAAATTACACTCCAACACTTGGTTCATCACAACGGGTAAAAATTAAAATGTAAATTAACAATAAACGGGTTTAATGACCTGCCCTGATCTACTCTGCCTTGTAAATCAACCGGATGCCCACTTAGTCACGGCCTACTCAGGAGTATCAGTCCACCGCACCTCACCGCTGATTCAACGATCCACAAAAATAGAGTTTTTGGTTATATTTGGTTTGTTAAATTCCGTAATTGACGAAATTCGCGCGAGCGAACCTACAGGAACGCTTGATTTAACGACCCTATCAGACACACTCACTCGACTGACACCAGCCACCCCAAGGTCACAAAAAGGCAGGGAAACGCCACACCAGGACTTTCGGTCTTGTCACAGCAGCACAGCAGGGGACGCTGGCGCTCTGGACCCTCGCCGACGACAGCGTGCGCCAGAAGGCGGCAGGTAGAAAGGTTGCGACACGTGCTCGCCACGTGGTCGCGCCCGTACGGAGCACCTCTTTTCTGGAAAATTCATAGCCCGGCGTAAGCGAAAGTGCTCTTTAGCCTGCGAAGCGGGGTGCAACCTTAGCAAATCTGCCCTTGTGTATTCATGCACAGGGTTGAGGATGTCCCACGAGCTCCGCTCGGCAATCGAGGAAGACCAAAAATCAAAGATCAAAAGTTCAAGACTCTTACCAGAGGCACAAAGCTGATAATACGCACAAAACACGTGCGCCCGAAGGAATCACACGCGTGGGTTCTCCCGTGGATGATTCCCGCTACGCCAGACACAGAAGCCAGGATATATTAGCCAGCAAATACGATTTTCATCAAAAGCTCCACGCCACGTTCTCCACATCGATCCGTCAAAAAGATCCTTGCCCTCTCGCTCTGACCGAGCGAGACGAAAGAAAGAACTCAAACGACATTGACAGTTCGATCCGTCTTGATAGGGACACTGACACTCACAAATCGCCCGTGCCAAGCCAGAGTGTGACCAGCAAAAACCAAAATTATTACCTATCTCGCTGAACGGAACTTTCAAATAAAAAGGGGGGAAAAATCGAACGTTACAGGTTAATCGACATTCAGAAGTAGGTAATGGGTTATTACACGTACTGAAATTACACACACCGAATTGTAAATATATCTTGTAAAAAAATTGGTTATTTTGTTGATTATACTTTAAAGTCAATTTAAAAACTTCCTTGATTGTTGGAAAACGACTACCTACCACAGTAAACAAATGTTTGGTCGAACTACTTCACGATCTATCTAGTCTGTTGTGTCATTAGCTCTTTCGAACCAGTGTGATGAAATAATTTAAAGTAAGTACACCTCAAAGGCCACGACCTTAGGATCGGAAGGCGTGCTCTCGATAATAGGTACGTATTCTATGGGAAATAAGTATGTGCTTGATTTTTCACTTCAAGCCCTTTCTTTTAATAGGTGTCCTTTGAATAAATCCGATTCGAGACCTCTGATCAAATCCCTTCCAAAATTTCAGAACACACAAAATCTTTGCAACTTCAAAGGTTTAAAAAAATTACCCACTGTGTGCTTTTAAAGATAAAGATAATTTATTAGCGAAACATGTGTAGGTACAAAAGATGACAACATTATTTATGGTAGGTGTAACACAACATGCTTTACCTGAGTCGGTGTGCAAATTGAGAAATTGGTTTGATTAGATAATACAATACTTATCTTATCTTACTTTATCAAGTGAGTTGATCAGAAACCTACAACGCAGTTTGCTCTTGTTTTGTTGTCCAATCAATATTCAGAATTTTTCCAAACATTCCTACTCCTAGTTCCAGTGCATTGCTAGTAAAGTAGACTAGAGTGAGCGGAGTGGTCGACCTCGAGCCACACCTTGAAGGGTTGCCACGCGGAAATTATGATATAGGTACATTTAAAAGGATATACTGTTGGACTGGGAATAAAGAAATAACAGAATAAACGTTCATCTGTTTCTCCCCCCGAGCATGTCGTAAAAGTCGACTAAGGTATTAGTAATTTGGATTATAAAACGTTATAAGTCACCAGGGTCAGGTATTTTTCAGCCTATCTATCAGCCTACCGGTCAGGTAGCCCGGTGATTCTTAGCCTCCTTGGCCCGTCAATAGGGCGCGGTATCACATTATGGACGGCCTATGATGAGCAGTGGACTGCTATAGAATGATGATGATGATAATGATGCTTATAAAAGAAGTATTTTATCGCGTGAAAATACATTGTTGAAAAAGACTAAGGTATAGTATCCTGCCTAACATGATGGATCATCTGTTATGGGCGCTGAGCTGATCACCTGTCACCATTGTTCACCATTTCCATCTTGGGACTTTTCACCTGGCAATTTTTTTAATCCAGTGCACTTTTTTCAATGCAATTATCCAACACCATCGTGAGATAGCGTAATCCAATAACGGCCTGCCATGATCTTGACGTCTTACCACACTTATCCAGGTTTATTCTATTAAATTAAATAAACCCAACCTGCTCTATTACCACAATGGTGAAAGGAGGGTAGAACTAGCTCAGACCTTGACGCAGAAGGTTGCCGTGGTACGATGACTTGCAAGCCTTCCGCGTTGAACTTGTTTTACTTTTAATACTCGACTTGTGGTTATTGAGGTGAACCCACTTTTTTTTAACTGGTCACTTTCCAGGACCTTGTACTTATTCTATTTGGTTTGGATGCTCTTGGAAGTACTTTCAAACTGCGGTAGTAGGTAATATAGAATGATGTGGGATCATGGTTACCTGGAAGAGATTGCTGTTATGCGATAAGACCAGTCAATTGTATGCTTTCTTTGTGTATACTCTAATTTTATATGGTGTACAATAAAGTATTTTTAATTCATTAATTCATATATTCTTCTTCCAATTCTTTCTATCATATCTCTCATCACTTGCTCCTTTCTCATGTAATTTTTCACAAGGTCTTTCCAAATACTATTATTATTTATTACCAAGAGATCATCAAATGCGCGGTTAAGATTAAAAATATATCAGCTTAACTCTAGCAGTTTAGACTTGACTATAGACTCTAGTATAGACTTGAATATTTGTTATTTAAAATACTGATAACAAATTAGCCAATGACCTTCCAAAGCACTTTCCGACTTGGTATTCGGCTATTGGTCAGTTTGATTGAGAAATATCACGTTTAACTAGGGTTGCCAGATGTCCGGTATTTAAGCGTACAGTCCGGTATTTTCGAGGCCTGTCCGGTAAAAAATGGTCAAACCGGACAGAACAATGTCCGGTATTTTAAGAAAAGTCGGTACTACTGGTCACAAGCGCCTACATAAGTAGGCATATGAAATAGATTATAATATTCATACCATTGTTTAATAAAGACTTTGTCAAAGTTAGCATAGTCTTGGCGACCACAATTTTGTTACGTTGTTTGTGATGTTGATTAATAAATAAAAAATATTAGTATAAAAAAACCCGTATTTTTTGCGACCTAGCATACACCCCCCCCCCCCCCCCCCCCCCCCTCCCGTTTTGTGGTTGTCCGGTATTTTTTCGCGACTCACCTGGCAACCCTACGTTTAACTAATTTAGGAGTAATTACACAAACTAAAACCCGGTTGATTTACATATTATTGACGCCAATGCGTTGACATTTTACTAAAGTAGGACGTACTTTTGTAATTTACGTGCGTACACTTGCCACATTAATTAAATTAATTTTGAATGAGACATGCCATCGATTTATAAGCTTGAATTCTTTAATTAAAAACGAGGTGAGCCTTGATCGTACATTTCAATTCATTGAAGCAACCAAACTTGTTGATAGAAGCATTTTACCATATTCAATCCCGTGTAGATAAACTAGCAGCCGCCCGCGGCTTCGCTCACGCGATACCCAGATAAAAAGTACCCTATGCCCCATTCCAGCACACGTAGGTACCTACTAAGCACAAAAAAGTCGAGCAGTTCAACTACTGCCCTGCTCTATGACTATATAGTAACCCACCTGCAGTGTTAACAGTCCAAAATATTATCGCAACAATTTTTTTTAGACGCTAATGAATGTAGTGTAATTTGACATTGACAGTTCATTTCCATATGTTTTGTATCATCTATTACTAATCTGTGGTATCATCGCTGTCATATGTCAAAATAAAAGTATTCTATTTTTCATGAAAAACATGCCAAAAATAAAGAATTTACAGGTAATTATGACATCAACTAAATGAGAAAAATCGGCTCTTTAATTTGATATAGGTTATGTGCAGTTTTAGACCAAAAATTGATTCCAGGTTTTCATCCCTTTTCACCCCTTTAGAGGTTGAATTTTGAAAAATCCCTTCTTAGTACACCCCTACGTACCAAGGTTTACCTACACTGAAAATTTCAAGTCTCTACATCCAGCGGTTTAGGCTGTGCGTTGTCTGTCAGTCAGTCAGTCAGTCAGTCAGTCAGTCAGTCAGTCAGTCAGTCAGTCAGTCAGTCAGTCAGTCAGTCAGGACAAAGATTCTTATAATATAAGATAATTAAATTCTCTTTACGGTAAATATGTCTAACATTCGAAGTTCTACTTTATGTTGTCTGACCTTGCAAAGTAAATAGGCTTGTTAGGAGCTGCAAGTGGCGTTCAAATGACAGTTAGTGGTGTATCAAATGCTGTACAAATAGACGCCATTACAAGGTTACGTACTACGCCCCTTCCGGTGGATATTTTAAGCCTTAAACCATAATCCACGTTAACCTTGTTTAATGTAACACGTTCACATATGAATAAAAAACACTGGTTTTAATACTTTCAGATCATAATTATCGATCATAAATCATCATGATCTAAATGTAATATCGATCATATTATATTTCGATTTGAATTTGATTTGTATGTGAGTAAAATAAAAATATACATCGGTATTTTCTAGTTGAATAATTGAATCATGTAAGTTGTGGAATAAAAAATATAGTGGCAATGTCAATTAAATAAATAAAAACATTAAGATGTAATATGTGTGTATTATTGTTTTCATTCATTTAAATCATAGCCTTAAATAATATTTGACTCTAACTAAGAAACGACAATTAACGTTTTTTTTTTTTTTAACCGAAATAGGGAAATATGTTTGCGTTTGACCATACTCTACCTCATGTTAAGTAACAGTGTGGTCTAAGATGGAGCACGCTTACCTAGAAGAAACCTATTGACTCTCGATTTAAAGACACCCATATTATACTTTATAACGTAACGAAATTTGACCGCCGAAGCTCGAAAACAATATTTATTGGAACAAGTTAGTGCCACCGATATGTTTTTGGATACACTGCATTCGGTGAACGGCCTTATTATTATACTAAAACAAGTCTAATATTGAGTCGACACTGTTACAGATTTTAAGGTACCGAAAACAAAAAAAACGTAGAAAGAAGTTGCTTATGAAATAAAAAAGAAAATTGCTCCTAATAAGTAGTTTTATAAGCAGCAGTCGCTAAATTACGCAAAGTTTTTATAGGCACCCAGTTCTTTTATAATATGTATGAATTCCACAATATAGCTTTCGGCTTACATTTGGCACTTGAACGACAATTGTTATGAGACCGGTGGTTTTTTTGTCGTCATTTGGCATTTGGACTTCCGCATATGGACAGACCTTTAGACCTTGTCTATTTAGCTATGTTTGTCAAACTGCTTTTTTATTAGTTTTTATGTCTATAGACGTCCTGGACTACAACTCCTACGTATATTTTTTTAGCATCCTACTAATATTATAAATGCGAAAGTTTGCGTGTGAGTGTGTGTATTTGTGTGTATGTGTGCTGTGATGCGTTTGCCTCCGTATCGGCTGAACGGATTTACAAATATAAAGTCTATTTCAGCCAGCATGGGTAGGGTGAGAATAAATAAATGAGTGCAAAAGAGACGGATAAGTATTGCTTTAGCTGTCTCTTTTGCACTCATTTATTTATTCTACTATCTATCTGTAAAAACACATACAATGAATCTTTCACTTTTTTTTAAACTAGTTTTGAGTATCAACTCAACGCTAGTTTGTTAAAACATAAAGTAGTTTAATAGTAGGTAGGTTTTTCAAGACACAAAATACTTACCAACTATTTTTTTTTATTACCAGCTGACCTCAGTTTATGCATTTCAAAACAATTTTCTATCCATAGCCAAGTGTAATACTTGTTCAAAGATAGTGCCTTTGTTGAAGCAATTTTTAAAACCTGCTTTATAATTTATGAGCTGCTTCTGGTCATTATTCAGAATTAAAGTCAATTAATATTTATGAGTGCAGTTTTTATCAAATCGTAGCAAAACCTGATTCAGTGTTTGCGAGTGATTTGGCAAACTCATTGATGAAGGTTTAAAAATATTAATCTTTAAAACGGAGTCACTTAAGAGTAAGTAAAAATAAACAACGTAATTTTATAAAACGTGCAAATTACACTTGAGAATTCTAGCGCTTTAACTCCTATCTCTAGCATCTTACATTTTAGATTGTCGATCGCACCAAGGTAAATTGAGGCAGCTGAAACCGTCAAGCGTAAATCAAGAGATCCCAACCCATGTCTAGACTACCCCTACGTACTTCTAGAGATTTTGTTTGAAGTATATTGGGAAGGCCTTTGTCCATCAGTTTCTTCAAGCTGATGATGATGAAATTAAACCGTGTAACAAGAATTACTCCATCAGATTATCGGTACTCGAATCGGCACAGAATATAATTAAATCAACGTGGGTGCTTGCAAAACCTACCGGTTACCGTTCGCTCACTCATACAGAAATGTTGCCCATACTTTGTTTTAATACGAAACTACACATGATCAAATTGGCTCACTTACAACATTTTACAAATTGAATTAAATAAGAGCACAAAATTGCGCGAGTTGTAAGAAATAAATATACACACACTTAGGTACTTAATTAATAAGAATTGGGTAATGGGTAGATACATCTTTTTAAGTGCCTAACTATTTAAAACAATATTTTCTGCTGGACTGGGAGTAAAGTATAAACATCGAATGCGTCCAGCTGCTTCTCTTCCTGATCAAGATCATTAAATTATAATTGTAAAAATTGTATCTGCATCAGAAAACACGTAATATAATTTAAAATGTAATGCTGGGTTTGCCCATGATTTTTCCAGACGGCTATAAGTTTTTTCTTATGAGTAAAACTTTAAATCCTTTCATCACACTGGTTCGAAAGAACTAGTGACACGACTAGCAGAAGTATTACTGAGACAAGTGAGAAAGTAGAGTCATGATCAACATCCTGTCCTTATCCCACCCTATGAGGGGTCGGCACAGCATGTTCCTTGGATCATGCTGTAAGAGTTTTGGCTAAGGTGTTTTATGACCGCCTGCCTGCCTGACGTCAACCCTCTTTGGGAATACTTGCTTGTTGTATCTCATCATGTTGGAGAGGATACTATCCCTTAGTCGACTTTTACGACATGCTCGGGGCTCTCCCCGAGCAGCTGGACGCACTCTATGATTTTTCTTTACTCCCAGTCCAGCGAAGAAGTAAGAAAGTAGAGTACTATTTGTTTATTTATATTGGAGCCTCTGTACCGTATCGTATTTTCGTGCGGAACCACAAGTCTTAGTATCAGTATCACAATGGTTGCGATCTCACACGGAAGACTGGTGTCGAGATACAGTGAAACTACATTCCGGGTGGCGCGGAAAGCGGAGAAATACAAGCAATTATTGATTGTGCGTCACGCTGCTTCTGAAACAGCGACCGTCTTACAAGCCCAGTTCCTATATTTTACTAACGGTCTATGGTTCGTTCATTACCATAGCAACTTTGTTATCTGCCGAAAAGCGCCATACATTTTTTGCAAAAAAAATTTGTTGCTATGGTAATGTAGTTAGTAGAATATTAGAAACCGGGCAATAGATATTTAAAACTAGGGGAAGAAATCTATCGGAATAAAAAAATCGGTATAAAAGTCCTAATATTATGCTTGTGTTGTTTCATCACGTTTTTATTAGTGTTAGAAATTAAAATCATTAAGTAATAACATTATGCCTGTATAATATTATATGATTACTTTAAATTATTTACAAACTGATGAACAACATCTGGATGAACTTTAGTTATTGATTTAAATTATTTCTATTATACTTCAATTTTATTATTTCTGTAATATTTTATGGATATTTAAGATTTTAAACGTACACAACTTCAGTATGAATTTCCAAGAAAGCACTAAGGTGCCGTTGTTTGTTCGAGGAAAAGGGGTCGAGTTGCTCCTGCACGTCGTCAATCTTGATGATGGAGTCAAGAATTGTGCAAGGAAATAAGGAAGTACTCAGTGAACGCTAATTAAAGTTAACATAACAAGATACCAGACTTTTATTTCTGTCATCTGGAGCACTAGCTCTCACGGCTTCACAGGATAGCCATAGCCTAAATGTCACGAACTATGTAAGTTTCCGTTTCATTCAAATCCGTTTTCCTGTTATGTGAAGATTGAGGCACAACCATTTTCGAAGACTTTCGGATTCATAGCGTGTCAATAAGGTAAAATACGACCGTCATAAGTCGGTCACTGCTTTACGAAAGCCAGGAGTTGATTAACTGAAAGTGGCATGATAAATTATTGCTAGGAATGTAGGAAGCATCAGGAGAGGCCTATTGGAATGTTCTCGCTTATCGATCAATATTATCTGATGGACATCATTATTGATGTATTGCATGTTTGCGAATTCTTTATTAGGGACGTATTGAATAAATAAAAGGCAGTAGAGCGAAACGTTTTGATGACTGGGCAGCTAGTAAACTAATTGTTTACGTTTTTTTACAACTCTATTTATTAAAAGGCTTAAATACGACATAACCCCATGGATTACAAGCAGGATACCTATACCAGGCGACAGAATAGTAAAACTTACGCTACATATAATAAAACTTACGTAATCTATTAAAAGCCTCGTGCTATTCAACGGATTGCCTGAACTAGATATTTTCCAGGCAAGAAGTTTTCTTTTACAGATCTAATCTCATCTCAACAAATTAAACTGCAACAGTACAGATATTAAACACATTTCCCATGCAATTCGTATCTCTGAGACACATCCATCTTGGGTCTTGAAATGTGAAAAACGCAATGCAATATTGCGCAGGTCACGACATAATTTCTGACCTCGGAGCCCATTGCAGAGGCAGAGCAATTCCCACGTTATTCCGTTTTATGATTCCGTAATGTGTGTACAAAATGATGTGCTCTTGATTTTCCTCAAAGTAACTTCAACACTGGCAGAACGGTAAAGGGGTAGAAGATAGTATCATTATTCTCAATTTTTCTATTGTTAGTACCAAGGAGATATCCAAGAAGCTGATGGATCTGACCAATGGGCTACACTGAAAACCAGCGCTGCGCACAATGTGCACGGAATAACGCTGAGTGTAGCCCATTTGCCGACCTTTTTTTATTTTCATTTTTGTTAATATATGTATGTTATGGCAATAAATGTATTTGTATTTGTATTTGCAATGACCAAAGGGCTGGCGCTTACCTCGGACAAAGGATAAGTATGGTAACGTCGCCAGCCTTTTGGGAACCATACCTGCGGTCAGTGATCTATATTACATACATACATACACAAAATCACGCCTGTCTCCCAAAGGGGTAGGCAGAGATCACGGATCTCCGTGATTAAGGTATAAGAGTATTAACTAAGAGTCGTATTTACATAAACTTAAACATATTTTGCAGGCATTACTTCATACACGAATATTACCATTACTTTCTCGGCTATAATTTCTGCAAATCCGACTTTTTTGCACATAAAAATCTTTATGGACTTTCAGAGTAGCATATTACTCATTATTTTCTTTTTTAAATAAGTGAAGATATGAATAAATTAGAGTTTTTGCATGAGTCTAGCCAGACTTCACTTTCTTAGTATCTGAAGTAATGTGGTTCCAGTTTGGTAATGTATTTATAAAAAACAAACTTTCACTGTGTGATATGAGAAAAGTAGCCTATATGCCCATCTTTCAGGTCACAACTACATTATTTTCCATGTGACAAAACTAATAGAAAATGAGATAATTCTCTTTATACTCTAGAAAATTACAAATAGTAACAGGTTTAAAAGAACTTTCCCTGTATTTAGTGACGATTGTGTTGACTAAAAAACGTACTTATGGACAAACTACATTGATACTACCGATCTGAGCTTCTAACCATGCCACTTTGTGTCTAACGAAGACGCTACACTATTGCAAAAAATATGGGATTGATATAAGCGATCGTAAAGTCATGTGGTTACATTGCGATCGCTGTGTCAGTCTCATACATTTTGGCACGTAGCGTACAGCGACTTGGGATTCAAGGAGCCCATACTGTTTTTAAGTTTATGTACAATCAATAATTACCTAGCCTTAATTAATTACTCCAGTTTCTGTAATCTAGATGTAGTATTTTTTGGTCAATAAACTTTTATTTATAAATTTAATTCTTTGCAAGGAAAGTGACAACTATTCCTATACATCTTTGCACTCAGCATCTAGCGACTTTGTTAGATGCACAGTGACTAACATACAGGCTTTGGTATCAAATTATCACGCGCAGGAGTTTATTACGAAAGACACGAAACTGGATACAAGGTGGAGCCGTTTTGTAATTAATTTATTATTAACATAATATAAAGTTGCTTAGACATTTTATGCATCCTGCTGTTAGGTACCTTGGCGATTTATATTGCCGATGATTATCTAGATATTTAAAGGGTTTTTGCGTACCTACACATAAATCAATTACACTTTAAGATTTACATTTAACTACTTCCTTTATCAGAGACTAGAGGTCTGAGAGTACTTTATGCCAACAATAAAAAAAAAAAAAAAAAAAAATGCTTGTTAATACAGTCGTTAGGTTAGGTTGTTTACGATACATCAATCATTGATATACAAATGAGTGAAAACCACACAGAATTAACTTCAGGTAAGGTAACTTACGAAGATGACAAGTCGAATAGAAGTAAGAAAAAACTTATTTTGATGAAATAAGATGACAGTAAAAAGGTTTATGTACATACAAGTAATCATTAGAAAACTTGCAGCCACTCCTGATCCAAGAGTCCAAAGATGCATGTGGTGAACCATGGTGACAGGTGATCAGCCCATCGCCCATATAGATTGTCCATGTTGTTGGAGAGGATACTACTCCTAAGTCGACTTTTACGAAATGCTCGGGGGAAAAGCAGCTGGACGCTGGATGTATTGTATTGTTTTATTTACTCCCACAGTCCAGCAGAGATGTATGTATGATTAATGTATCTATTTCTAAACGTCGTCATTTTGCATTTAAGAGGCATGGGAAAAAATATTTATGTATGAATACCTAAGTAATACTGGGTGGTCAGAATATGTTTACTCAAAAATTAAAGAGTTCAAAAAGTTTATCTCCCGCTCTCAAAATCATAAAGTATCCTCAAACATACACGGCAGAGGGCATTGACCGACTCGCAATTAATTCTAAAATCAAAACGAATAAAGTGTCCTCCCAAGATCTTTTTACAAATTCTGAGAATCTCTCACAAAACTCATTTTTTTATAAGTACCTAACCAAGATGTTTTATCATTCTTAAAGTCATGAAAGTAGGTATATTCAAAAAACGTGTTATAAAATCTAAATATATAAAACTTACGTTACTGCCTGACTGACTGACAAGGGTATATCCTTCTTATGGTGTAGGGATGCATTAGGAAAGCAGCGAGGCAATAAATAAATAAGTAAAAAAATGAATTAAAAAGATGGTATCAACGACTAAAGAAATAGTTATTATCAACCTATGGAAAAACATACGCGGAACTAATTTTCAAGACTTTTTAATGCCTAGTGCATTTTTTTCTTATCGTGTTTTCACTTTGATGAACCAAAGAAAATATGTTAAAACTTAATTTTTTTTAATACGTTTTATTAAATAACAAAAGAGTTTTACATCGATTTTGGTGAGCAAAATCCGCTATTGCACACTCTTAATGCGGACAAGTCGCAGGGCGTTCCACTAGTATGGTAACATTTTGGAAAAATATGTATGAATCATGCATCGACACTGATAGCTTTATTATGTCTATTTATAATAATATTTATACGTTTATTTATTGCTGATTTTACATAAATTCTCTCTCTTGTAATTTGAGAGTCAGTTTTAGTACCACTTTTGCTGTTATTGATATTGTTATGATAATTATAATCGTCTGCTATAAGCTTGCCTATTATATCATTATCTAAATACATTATCTCTTTCAAAAATATCTGCAAAACTACCTCATAAATAATACGCTTACCGGCCGTCACGTATTTTCCGTTATTACGGTGAAATCACTTTAGTTTTAGGTAAATAAATTTCACAACATTAGTTCTTACACCTTACTTTAGTACTATTAGTACCACTTAAAAGGTCCATAAACATGTAATAAAAAAGTAAGTTTTAGGTTAAGTACTGACGGTTTGTTTATATAAATTTCCAGTAAGGCTGAAGTATAGTTATAGATCCCAAAAATTAGCCTAAATTCATCATCACCACAGCAATCTGCCTGGTGCGATATTATGTCTCATTTCTACAGTATTTTTCTAGGCATTACCATTCATACTTCAAAAATCGAAATATACAAAAAACCGCTCAAATGTGATTCGAATTTGCAGACAAAAGGTTTCCATACCATAGTACATTAAAATATGTTTCTTGTGGGCCCCCTTTTATTTCATTTTAATTATGTTTTGTTATATCGGCGATAGAAATATACGCTCTGTGAAAATTTCAACTTTCTACCTATAACGGTTCATATGAGTTGCAGCTTGCTGACGGACAGACGGACAGTAATAGGGTCGTGTTGGTACCCTTCGGGAACGGAACCCTAAAAAGATACATGGCAATGAACACCAAACAGTCTTATACATAGCTGAGTCCATAGGTAGGTACTAAGATTTCATGTCATATACAAGTCACTTCAAGTACCAAACACGAAGTCACGGAAGAAATATTTGCGGAACATGCAAACATTCCACCGGCAACAAAGGCTTCAAACTCGCACTTCTTGCGTCTCAGCCGGACACTTGCCGCCATACCAGCGAGGTCGTCAAACGCAACGAATCTCGTGAGAAATCCACGTGCCTTCACTCTTGTTTAAAACGTGATGTATAAATTACACACGAAAACTCGTGATGAATAAAAATGTGTCTTCTGTCTTTGAGTAAACAAATGAAAATTCAGAGGACTCCATAAATTAAATTAGGTTCGATTCCCGCGGCGAGAGAAATAATCCTTACTAATATTATGAACGCGAAAGTATGCATGTTACTCTTTCACGCAGAAACGGCAGAACGGATTTGAATGAAACTTGAAATATACATAGTACGTGTGCTGTATTATGATATAGGCTATATTATTTCCGGGTACCACGCGAGCGAAGCCGCAGGCGGCAGCTAGTATGTATATATTCTCAATGGTCATTGCAAGTGCAAGTCTTTAGTGGTGCAAGTGACTGTTCCAGATCTATTGTTGCATAACGAACCATATTTGATAGGTTGCAAGTCTTGCGAGAGACGTGGTTAGATTTTGAATGAGGTAGTAGAGGTGATAGACACCATGGTTTGAGATAGGGTCAGTAGGTATCGTAATATAATATAGAATTTGTCGTGACTGACCTATTGACAGACAACAAAGAGCCTAACCCCCGAATACTTAAACGCATCTCAGAGTTGAGCACGTCTCAAGTGACGAGTTTTTGACAGATTTTTATTAAAAACTGTCAAAAAACCGTGACTTGAGACATGCTCAACTCTGAGTCACGTTTGAGTATTCGGGGGTAAGCCGCTGGTCCTAAAAACTTGAAATTTGGAAGGTGCATTCTTTATAGCACGTAGACGAACGAAAGGGTTTTAGAAAATTTTGGCCCTAAAGGGGTGAAAAAGGGTAAAAACTTTTGTATGATCCAATTTGCATGAAACTTGATGATAACGAATTTAGTGGTTTACAAAAGCTATTGTATATATCGAATATGAAACACGCGAATGAAACCACGGGCATTCCACTAGTTTTGTTATAGTGACCTACTTATGGAATTCTAACAATAGTTATTGACGGAGGCCTTTAGGCGGCCTAAAAATTCCGTCACTAGAGTCGGCCACTAGCTCATACCAACATACAACAATAGTTATTTACGTTTAAATTTCGCAATAGATTCAGTTAGGTCGCTATCACAAAAAATGTTTTACTTATAACTTAGGTTTTCAGTAATTAGTATTCAGAATAAAGATCAAACTTAAAACACGACGCATTTGCATTTGATATTTTTTCCTGAAAGCCTAATTTACGTAGGAAATATAATATTGTTCACTTTATTAAGTAAGAATTTCATGTTTTTGTTTAACTTTATTTCTATCTTTTTGTGCATTGAATGCTACTACCTACTACTACTAGTCGTATAACTATCGAGATGTAACGATTAAAGTACGCCTCAAAAGGGCTCCTATCATGCACTAGGCACATTTTTTTGTCGAACTTTACTAAAAGCACACAATATAAAGAAAATATTTACAACTCCTTTGAATCCAGTTGTTTGACTATCTTAAGGTGATTTCGTATTCAAACTAGGTGGTCAATTATTGCTTGCAATTTATCAAATACCAAACATTTCCTTACAAGTAATCTAAAAGCGAGCCGTTCATTCAAATTACGACCAGGAAAGGACACCAAGTGGAGAATTTCGAAACTGAATTTAATCTTTACGAGGAAAGCAGTTCTTTGACTCAGATTAACAGCAACTCGTGTATCGGGTTACGGTTATTGAAGTTTTAGTAAGGATCCCTAATTTTGTTGAAAATAAATTATAGCCTATGTTATTCCGTAATAATGTAGCTATCCACTGGTGAAATATTTTTTAAAATCGGTTCAGTAGTTTCGGAGCCTATTTGTTACAAACAAAAACTTTATAATATTAGTGTAGAAGTAAGATCTTAAGTTGTACGGTTCACACGCAGGAAGACAAATAAGTCAGTACATAGTGCAGGTACACCAGTGTCAACCTGTTTTCTACGTGGTACGGTCCATCGATGCGATTCCGATCTCGATCCTCGATACGATAATTCAGTTACGGTTGCAATGACGTAAACGCTTTTAATTCACTGTGTACATAATCCTGGCAGTTTTGTAACTGAACCGTACTTCTGTAATTATGTGCGGTATGGCATGATATATACAAAACAAATTCACTTCCGAGTATTACTACACTCTATTTACATACAAAAGCTGCTCGATTCGGCAGTAAATGGCTACTGTTACAAATATTAAGGCGGTTTCACTTACGTTGGTTTTGAGTACACAGCCCTTACAAGCTTTATCCTCCCCTAAACTAATGCATACCACTACTAATGAGTTAAACGTTACAAGAGCTAACGTAAGACGTACAGGTAGGTACTATAAAAATGTGCAGTAACGGATTTGCTCACCAAAACCGACGTAAAACTCTGTTGCACGTTACTGAAATGTCTATAATCAAAAAAATCATCATTTTTTCAATGGTTCCTCAAAATGAAAAGAGAAAAAAATAATGTATTTTTTTTATTATTATTTATCTATTCTTTAGTTGTTGAAAGCAGTTGTTTGATTCAATTGATCACGCAAGGTCTGATGACGATGGGGAGCATGACACGGCTAAAGGTTATTAAAAAAAATCTGCCGCTGCTATTGTTTGGTCAATATTAATCCTTAAAATGGGTTTCGATTCTTTTCTAAATAACCATGATACATTATAGTGGAACTAGTAGAATCAGTATTATCTGTCTTAAATACCTAGATCTCGGTTTGTTTCTTTTGTTTTAGCTATTTTCTTGTGTGTATGTTCCAAATAAAAGTATATTCAATTCTATTATTAAAATTAAATTATTTTCTGTTAGTGCGTTTAGAAATGTAGCGATAAAATGCTCCACATCAATCAACGAATACTACATCATACTAAATCATTCCAACAATTTCACAATCTGCCCTAACAGGCATTGGTAATGGACAGTTGCATCAAATTCAGGTATTTACATAACAAAACAATTACTTTCAACTGCACCAATTGACGCAATAATTACTTCAACACTTTGTAATATCTTCGCAAACCTAATTAGGATTTGCGTTATGTCACTTCAGCGGACACAATTAAGGCTCCCTACGGTTCCGCCGCAAAAAAATGAGGTACCTTAAATTAGGAGTTTGTTACGCTTTTATTTAGTACGGTGACGTTCTGGTTCCGGAGCGGTACTACTAGCAGTGTGTATAGCCACAAGTACATAGGCAAAGGTTTATTTAAGAGCACTTTTAAAAAGATTAATTTTTTTTGAAACAAGACATACTACTTATACAAAATTGCGAAGGTTTGTTAAAATGACAGTTAAGATATCCGACTAAGCTGAGAGGATGGTATAGGCACTACAGCGTCCCGTCAGTGTAGGCAAAAATAGCCTATTTACACTGTATAAATCATCTATTATTATAACCTAGTTACATCGTAGATTAGAAACTAAACTTAATATTAGTAAATAACTCTTATTGTATTGGGTTCCTACTTGAAATAACTCATTTTCAAATTTTTGATGCTGACTCTACATAATTGGATAATGTATGTATGTTCTTATGAGCTATTGGTCAACTCTAGTGACGGAGTTTTTAGGCCGCCTAAAAGCCTCCATCATGGCTTAAAAGCTGGGACCGGCTGTTTAACGTGCCCTCCGAAGCACGGAAGCGTTCAGCTCGTAATGCCACTTGCGATCACCCATCCCAATTTTAACTGCGCACAACGTTGCTTAACTTTAATAATCAATCAAGAACGCCCAAGCAAGCTACGCCACGAATGTTTAATAAGCCACCTTTGGGTCAAGGCTCTATGATAATACAATTCTAGTTCAAATGAATAGACCAATTAATATCACTCGTAAAGCCTGATCTACAGTGACAAGTTGATCTAGATCGTGAGAAATTCGAACGATATTGATAATACTGGACTACTTAAAATACTTACAACTATCACGACAATTTTACGATACTATACGATCGTGTGTGTCACCTTGTGAATTGTGTAGGAGTTTTTATACAAAAGCTTGTCACTTGGAACCTGGATAAAAAGTATATAAACGAATATAAACTAACTATTGCCCTCGACTTCGTCCGCATTACGTTTTGGAACAAAATGTAGCCTATGTCCTTCCCATGGATTAAATATTTCTCCACTAGCTGCCACGCGCGCCTTCGCTCGCTCGATAAAAAGTAGCCTATAATGTTATTCCAGAACAATTACTATGCATATTCTAAGTTTTATCTAAATCCGTTCAGCCGTTAAGCGTGATTGAGGCACAAATATACTTCCACACATCCTCACAAACTTTCGCATATTTAATATAAGAACTGTACAACGGTTTGGGCATAAAAAGGTACCAGACAGACAAATAGTCACTTTGGCATTTATATTAGTATGCATTAAATTACTTATGTAATTGTAAGTATATCACTCTCCAATAACTACTCCATAATTATCTTCCCACTCTTATCGCAAACAATGTGGCGTTGAGACAACATGTAATCTTCTTTCATCCTCTTCTATGACACGTCATCACGGTACATCACCTTTCCCATAAACTACATTCATGCAAAAAATCATTTTTCGTTGAGGACCAACCAACAAACGCACTTTCGCATTCATAATACAAGTAGTGTTAAAACTAGGACAAGTCCAGTTATTGTGTTAGCCAGTAGATGACGGTCACCAGTTTCTAGTCGACCTCGCAATAAGGGCACCAATATTAAACGCCATTGTAGAAATAATAATAATATAAGGCAACAAATCGACCCGCGTAAACCTGTTAATATTAAAATACCACTGAATCGGAAATTACTATGTTCTAATACTATAATTACCATTGAAAGATATACGTATTATGTATAAGGGATAGTGTCCTTTCCAACATGATGGACCACCTATCACGGTTCACGTCCGATCACGGAAGTTAAGCAACGTCGAGCGCGGTCAGTATTTGGATGGATGACCGCTTTGGAACACCGCGCGATATTGGCTTTTAGAATGAACTAATGGAAAAGTATTTATTTGTAAAAGTCTGACACAAAAGTAAAAAAATATTAGAAAACAAACCTTTTGGATCTCCTATCTACAACGATTACTACCGCTCTATGTTATGATAACGTCACTGGAAAGGCAAAATTACGTAAGCGCCAAAATGGCGCCAAATGGGCATATTGAGTTATCATCCTAAAATAGCAGTCCAAATACAATAATATGAATTGCTGGACATAAAAAATGAAAAAAGAATGAAATCTTACGTTGACGTCATCAAAATTCGATAATTAGGTAATAAGTTATGATTATAAAACGAAAAAAATTAACTTAACGGCTTTTTCTCCTATGGCGCTTACGTAAATTTGCCTTTCCAGTGACGATATGTTTACAATTAATACGTCAACTACCATTCATTCGAGCACCACGACAGAGCAACAGGCTAGTAATTTCAGCATCACAGGAGTTCCACAAGGTAATTTCAAAACATTTCAAATATCTCTCAGTCACAATATTCGTTACTACGTGTCAATAGATTTAAATATTCGTACCTTCATGACCGAGTTTCGTCACAAAAGTATTTAATTATGTAGTTGTCACAAGTCACAAAGTACCGTTTTCAAAGCCCCCATTAATTTGATTTATAATGTAAAGCCGAAATAAAGAACTGTGAATGGTGTGACAAGTAACTGTTACTCGTGATGAAATCATATTTTAGGCTGGGCTACTCATTTTGCGAAGAAACATGCGTTGCTTCTTACCTATAACATTAATCTGAGAGTTTATGTTGGATATTGACGACATCTGTGGCGTGGCGGGCGAGTGCAGGGCTGAAATGCAAGAGGCGCGGGTTCAATTCCCGCTACTACGGGAGAAATGTTTGTACCTATAGCTCCTAATATTGAATTGAGAAAAAAAAGCTCGTCCAAACCCATTATTAATAGTTTACTTACTCGGAATATCTACTTATTTCCCGCTCATACCTGAAAAAAAAGCATAATATTAGCAAAACAAGTTTTTAAAATACTCTTTACTTCAGTCTGGTAAGATTTGTCCAAATGATCCCCGTGATTTTAAGGAATAAAGAAATATTAACTTTGACTTTTCATTTGACCAGTGTGGTGAAAGGGTTTTAGTAAGTAAATCAAGTTTCGTAGTTTTTAAGAAATGTGTATTGTGTGTGCTGTTGGCGTTGCCTGATAAATGAATAAAATAAAATATAAGGAACTAACATTATTGCGGTCGATATAACCTGCGCAAGCGCATATTTTAACGTTCAATTACATTCATAAAAAACATCTAATTAATTGATAGCAAGTATTAGGTACCTACCATTTACTTCGTAATCGTGACGGACAGTAGTCGTAATGGGAGAATCAAATACTAATTCTTATTATTTACGAGTGTGCTGACTGTGCTGAGTTTCAGTAAATCACGCAGAAGCGTAAAGTTATAAACGTAATTATCAATCACAAATTCAATAGCCTTGTTATAGTGTTATTGAATTATGACTTGGAGATCTTAAATTACTCTATTTAAGATCTCCAACACTACGTGTATGGCCTTTAAAACCTTACTTATATTATAAATACGAAAGTTTGTGAGTTTGGATGTTTGGATGTTTGGATGTTTGTGCCTCAATCACGCCTAAACGGCTGAACGGATTTGAATGAAACTTGGAATATACATAATACATGTACTGGATTAACATATAGGCTATTTTTTATCCGGATACCACGCGAGCGAAGCCGCGGGCGGCAGCTAGTAATCCATATTTTTTTAGACCTACATAGCATCACGCCTGTTACCCAAAGGGGTAGGCAGAGATCAAGGATCTCAATTGGCTATGGTTCTGAGATACTACTCTCGCTTTATTCACTATCATCACATTCTTCATGCATTCTCGTCTATTTAGGGTACTCTTGATCTGTTGTCTTTTCTCTACATACTGCTAAAGTGACAGCACTTGAATACTTCAAGTTGAAGTACAGAGTACTAACAGATTTTTATTAACCTTGAAAGTATTACTTTCGGTTTCTTTAAAACGAGTTTGAACAACCAAGTTCACTTTCATTTGCATTCGAGGTCTACAATTGGGAACAGTGCAAATGCACGTTTTTTTTTTCACCGTTAAATGTTCGATGGGCTGATCACCTATCACCATGGTTCACCATATCCATCTTGGGACTGAATCAGGAGTGGCTGCAAGTTTTCTTATGGTTACTTGTGGTTCAGGGGTACGTGTTCTGAACCGCAGTTTGATAGGGTCAGTGTTGTGACTCAAGGTGTGAACATGGACTTGTTTGATTGAGGATGAGTTGAGGGCAACCGCGGAAGCTGCCATCAGCTTGAGATAGCTCCAGTACTTCAGTCAACCCGTGACCACGATCGCTGCAACGCATTCGAAACCTCGTCGGAAAAATAATAAATATATCATTCCAGTTTAGACTGCTCTTATATTTCTTTCTTTTTTTCATAAAGGAAAAATATTGAGTTCGGCACAGGTTAATAACCCAGGCCTTTTTGACCGGTTTTAAACGTTGCATTTTTGGACCCTTACGATGAAAAAAAAAACAAAACAAACCTTGAATCGATGAGTTTTTATTTGCTGTTAATCTTTTTTAAAACAAAATACTTATAAAGATGGCCTAATGCTTATATTACTCTAATCTCAATGTAAAGTTCACTGTACAGGATAATGTATTCTTAGTTAACAGTTTTACTCATTACCTAACTATTCTTGAAATCAGTCTAAAGTTAAACAACTTAGAATATATTCTAAGTTAAACAATTATAATAATCCAATACAATATTAAATAGTGTCACCAATTCAATTTGTAATTGGAGAAAAATTCTAAAGATTTTGCGCCAATGCCATTTTTTTTATTCTTTCGAAGAAATTGCATCTTTTAATTCCATTTTCAAAAACAAAATGTTCTTTTTTTTTTAACATTAATAAATCGAGTCTATTTATGATTATTCTACTTTTGAATTTTTCGTTTTCAGCTCATTGGTAACAGACTAAAAAAAAACCTTTTTTTTCCCTAGAGACAAATACTCTGGTTCTGGGTACGCTACAATAACGGACTTTTTGAGCAAGAGGAGTGAAAATTTTATTTTTTTGCGGCGCAATGATAAAACAATATTAAAAAAACCGACATACCTACAGAATGTCCATAGCAAAATTCATAGATCTTAAGTAGTAAGTTTTTTTTATAAAAAGCAAATATCTTTGCAATGAGCATCACACAAAAATAGCATAGTGATCTCATCCCAGATCTGTGTCTCATCCTCAAATAACCGGTGATCATTGAACCAACCGAAACACTGTCATTATTTGACATCAAGTGGTTCAGTCGAATGCAAATCTGCGGTCTTGTCATGACATACAAGTGTGCTCTTAACCGGACTATTACCGTCCAGGAATAAAAAAAGCAACGTTCGGTAAAAAGTTTGCTTGTACAATTTTTGGCTTTGATTTTTTGTGAGGAGTGGGTACAACAGTTCTTTTGAACCAGTGTGGTGAAAGGATTTAAAATGTTTTACCTGCTTGCTATTGTCACAGATTAAGTACTACTCAGTATTGCCGCCAAACATTATCACAAACCTCATTTGTTTGGTAGAATGATAAAATACTCCTTGGTCTAATACTGAATTCGAAGTGTAGAAAAAAAAAGATAAAAAAGCGGTAAATGTTTTTTTGAAGAATACAATGAACATAATGTTCTCTTCAAAATTTAACAATTAGAGCAAAATATTCATTGCAATGAATGTTAACTTATTTGATTTCGTGTATTTTATTGAATAAATGAACAGTGAAAGGGTTTAAAGTTCGCCTCAAAGGCTCCTTTCGTGCAATATTATAACAATGACAGCCCTGTCTAGATCCGACTTTATGGATCTATACTGTTCTGTGACCATAGTGAACTTTACTGACATTTCGCATTTTCACAGTAACGACGGTGACGTGGGCACTGCATTCTTACTAGAATAGAATAGAAAAAAAAAAACCAACTAAGCCTTCGCTGTCCGCCAGCCGTCCGTCTATCAGTGGGCTGTATCTCATGATCCTTAATAGGTAGAAAGTTGAAATTTTCAGATGAAACTTCCTTATTTAGAACACAGTTACAAAGACAAGCTATAATAACATTAAAAATTTCAGTGTGTATTTCTATTGCCGCTTTCACAACAAATAATAAAAATGAAATAAAAGGGGGCCCCATACAATAAACATTTTTTAAGGTATGGAACTCTTTGTGTGCGAATTCGACTAACACTTTTTTGTTGTAATCTTTTGAGTATCACTACATAGTATAAAACAAAGTCGCTTCCCGCTGTCTGTCCCTATGTATGCTTAGATCTTTAAAACTACGCAACGGATTTTAATGCGGTTTCTTTTAATAGATAGAATAATTCAAGAGGAAGATTTATATGTATAAAACATGCATAACATAGTAGAGAAACACTGATAATTTTAGAGGTTTCTAAAATGATGTCATAAATAAACACATTTTTTTGCGCTTTCATTGCAAACGCTGGCTGAACCCTACGAGATAGATCAAAATAATTTACTACAGTATTGTACACCTTAAAAAGGTCTACAAAAAAGTCCACGGTGGTATAAGCCTATCCCTGCGCGAAGCCGGGGCAGGTCGCTATTAAAATTTAAACAACGAAATATCTTAAATCATTTTTATGGACGACTTACCAATTCGAAAAGTTTTTATATGGTATATGTTTCGACGTATGTATAGGTAGTTTCTCCTAACTGATATGGTCGTTCGAAGGAAATATAATACGGTAAGTACATAGCTAGTAGGTGTTCTGACCGATGACCTCAGCGTAACCTTTGCGTCTTAATGCGGAATATACTACATGCTCATTATGAATCTTCTTGAGGAAACATTGCTTAAATACCAATTATTACAACATTTGGGTGGTAATATTGGAAGTTATGAGTAGTCATCTTAGAATATAAGTATTAATAGGAGGTTCAGTGAATGGAGATATAACGAGGACTCTTAATATTATTGCGATCACTATTATAATAACTAAGGACTGTATTTGCAACAATGTCACGTGTTTTAACTAAATGTCTTACCCTCAAATACTCAAACGAGACTCAGATTTGAGCACGTCTCAAGCCACGGTTTTTTGACAGTTTTTGATGAAAACCTGTTAAAAACTCGTCACTTGAGACGTGGTCAATGTCAACTCTGAGATGCGTTTGAGTATTCGGGGGTTACTTATAGTCGAAAAGTTTAAAGAAGTCTAAATCCATCTAAATGGTCGCATCATCGAAGAATATACCAATAACTTTATAAAAAATAGATTAATGCCATTCTGGCAATGCGGACAGCGTCTTGGACACGCTACCACTGTCTGATGATGTGGATCAGGTGAGCTATCTATAAACCACTAGCTGACCCCGCGAACTTCGTACTGCCTTAGAATTAATAATGCAAATTTTCAAATGTTTTATTAGGTTGTTTTATTCTGCTATTAAAAATCATGAAATCGGTCCAGCTAGAGGCCCCTACCCGCAGCCCTGAAGAAAAAGAGAGCTGCTGATGACCCGATTGATATGAATGACATTGTCAAAATGATTGACAAAATTTTATCAATGTCAAATTATCTGTCTTGTCATAAATTAATGTCTGAGAAACATTTATGCGTTATCCTGGTAATCGTTTTATAAAAAGTAGCTTATGGCTATCTCCTTGCTAAATTTCATTAAAATCTGTTCAGCAGTTTAGTCGTGAAAAGTTAACAGACAGACAGACAGAGTTACTTTCCCATTTATAATATTAGTATGGATTTGCAACGTTCTTTAGATAGCCCGACTGTTTTTTTTTATATTTTGTAAATACTTGTAATGTTGTTAGTTTCTTTCTGTAAAATAAATATGTACCTATACATAAGTATATTTTATGATAGTAGGTCAAGTACTTATACATAATGATTCTACATAATGACAAAGTGATTAACACTATTTTTAAGTAGCTAAACTAAACGTAGTACTCATGTATGATAGTAATTATTCATTGCTTAAAATCACAACAGTTTATAGTGTCACAAGATGACTAATAGCTATTTTAACAACACAACATCACTTATAAACCTATTTTCTATAGGTACCTAGGTACAGTTGTAAATCTGGTTTGGAAATGTGTCATCACAGATTGAAAATTAATTTTGCTTGTAATTTATGACCTGCAGTCATGATGAAAAATAATGTAGCAAAAATCTTAAATCACAGCTAAAAAGCTAAATTAAGAGCTTGAAAAACATTTAGGTAACATTAACATTTGGTTTATTTATAGCCTTTGCGCCCACCAAAGCACGGTAAAAATGCTAGCGGCCATTAGCGATCCGCAACAATTTAGACCATCCGATAAAGAATATGTATTATTATTCATACATAACATATCGTAACACTTTGAGGAGTGTACGAAATGAGCCTTTCCGGTTTACTTCAAGTCCTTTCACCACACTGGTTCGAAAGAACTAGTGACATGACTAGTAGTAGTTCGTATTCGCATAATAATGCGAGCGCAAATGGCGTACACAGTGTGAAACAATAAAAAAAAAAAAAAAAAACACCCAACACTCACACAGTCCTGACCCCACACTAGGATGCCCTGTGTCGTGGGGATCAGAAACTACGAGTACTATGGTACCACAACACCCAGACCCGGAAGAAATATTCACAGATCATGCAAACATTTCTTCAGCAGCGGGAATCGAACCCGCGTCTCTCGCGTCTTTGCCGAGCAATCGCCCGCCACGCCACCGAGGCCGTCACAATGCTTTTGCGCACCTCGTGATTTATCCACGTGCAGGCCAAAGTAGCACGGAATTCGACACGCGACAGGTGAACGGTATTTCACAATCGCACAGAACGACAAGATATCGATTCGCGTGATATGTATCGATTATCGCGATAGTTTTCATCGAAGCCTTGGAATATGATATCTTGGCCGGTTTGCTAGTTGCTACACAGCTTTTCGAAGTGTTGACATATAGAAACCCGTTTATAGGTAATGTTTTACTTTTACAATAATTTATTTTTCTCTGTGCCCACTTTTGTGCATATTTTTTATTTTGTATTACTACTAGCCGCCGCCCGCGTTTTTGGATAAAAATCATCATAAATCATAAATCATAAATCATTTATTTGTCTGTGGACCTAGGTACATAATAGGTGTTATGCGTAATAATCAAATCTCTAGGTTCTGGCGGTAAGCCGTACAAACATTTAGGAAGCTATAATTTTACAATATTAATTTAATGTCAAATTAGTCAATATAATTTTACAAATGTCAAAGATTGAAATAAAATAACAAACATAAAAACTATCTATTATTGAAATGAGATGTCAGTATGATTAAATTGCAATATTAAAGTTATTTTAAAATGTCATGGCGTTAGAATTTGCTTTTCAAATATTCGTCAATACTGTAATAGGCTTTCTTGATAAGTAATTTTTTTAATGTCAATTTAAAATGATGTATTTTATCTATTTCTATTATATATTGGGGTAATTTATTATATATCCTTGGTGCCATACAGAAGACACTATTATTAAGCAATGCAGTCTTGTTTTTTGGGCAGCAAATTTTAAGACCATGTCGCTGGCTTCTAAAGTTATCAAATTGTTCCATATTCTTTTTTACAAATATACTCATTTCATATATATAAAGTGACGGTAAAGTCATAATGTTTAGGCTAATAAAAAATGGCTTACAGCTGTCAGTTTGTCTTAATTTGCAAATTGCCCTCACACACCTCTTCTGCGCTTTAAAGACAGATTCTTTTCCAGTTGAATTGCCCCAGAATATAATACCATACCGGAGTATAGATGCAGCATAACCGTGATAGGCAGTGATAGCCGTTGACGGGTTTGAAACTTTAGAGAGCATGTACAGGGCGTAGGACTGTTGACTTAATTTGAGACACAGGCTTTCGACATGCGAGTGCCAGTCAAAATTCGAGTCAATATGTAAACCCAAAAATTTTGTAGAGTCTACGTGTCTGAGTTTATGTCCTAAATAGTTTATGTCAACATCTATAGTTTTGACAGCTCTATTCCTAAAAATCATTACATTTGTTTTTTCTAAGTTAATTTTTAAATTTATAGAAGTCAACCATTTGATTAAGTAAAAGTTAAACTTAAAAGTAGCCTATATGTTATTCCAGCACACATACTATGTGTATTTCAAGTTTCATTCAAATCCGTTCCATCCTTACCAAATTAAAAATAAGAAACGATAGTTTAACACTCTTAATCGATTACTAACCGAATATTTTTATACAGCTTGCTCAATCTAGTCGGTTTTGACCCGTCACCTTATATAAGCGAGTCCCTTTGCGACCGGGCTGGTCAAGTGGTCAGGTAGGTCATCAAATGCCAAAACTATACGCAATAGTGGCAAAAATGACAGTTACAAGATAGCTTTAGGGTTACCACTGAAAAGAACAACTTTTGAGACCAACTGGAAATTAAACATGTTTTAATTTTTCGCGGACAAAACATTTTTGTATGGTTTTGATTGGTGATTTAATTTGGGTTATTTATGAGTAAAAAAGATGGGCCTTAGATTTTACGCGGATCATCCCATAAAATGCCATTAATTAGGTAGGTAATTTTTTTTTATTTTCTAGAACCACTTAATTTTTTCGACTACAACAATAATGGACCATCTATATGGGCGATCACCTGTCACCATGGTTCACCATATCCATCTTGGGACTTTAAATCAGAAGTGGCTGCAAGTTTTCTTATGTTGACTTGTGGCTCTGCCCACCCCATTAGGGATACGGGCGTGATAATATGTACGTAACAATGACTTTATCTACTTGGTAATTGGGTATTGTTATCTTTATGTGACAGCCCTAGAGCGGTACTATCAAAAAATATAAAAGAGCATTGACCGGATACAACCTGACGTAATTTCGGAACAAGTTGAATTTTCATGCTCTTTTCTCTCGTAGGTATGTCAGCACCTTGTTTTACGGGGTTGGTATTATTTTAGTAGCCCCCAACAAAAAAGAAAGGATGTTATAAGTTTATATCTACGTGGCTGTGTGTCTGTCTGTGGCATCGTAGCTCCCAAACGAATGGACTGATTGTGAAGCGATTTTTCTTTTTGAAAGCTGATAATGATCGAGATGGTTCTTCAGATTTTTTGAACCAGCTTATGCTGGTTATCTTCAAACGCCTGTACGGATACCAACTTTCACAGGTCCTATTGATTTGTGTTCGGGGGTAGGGGGCTATTTAAATTAATTTAATGTTATTTCGGACTTAATCAATATGAAAGCATAGAACTCTTACGTTAGTGACTGACTGTCAATCAACGCATATTAACTCCCAGAAGCTTGAAACTTGGAGGACATATTTCTCTTTTGGTGTATAGGTGCACTAAGATAGGAATTCCCGAAATTCTACCCCTGTAGGACGCGGCAGGAAGATGAAGTTTGTCTAAAAAACCAACGCGGCAACATCGCGAGGCATTCCACTATGGAATTTATCATCTAGTCGTGTCACTAGTTCTTTCGAACCAGTGAGGAAAGATCATTGATTACATTTGTCCTGACAATTGATTACATTTGTCCAACTGAGAGCACTGGTGGTCTAGTTGGTAGTGACCTCACCTTCCGATCCTAATGTTGTGGGTTCAAACCCGGTCGTGTACCAATGGATTTTTCTGTGCGAAAAATTTATGTGCGCTATACCAGTACTCTCAAACGGTGAAGGAAAACATCGTGAAGAAACCCGCGGCTTAGTCGGCTCCGCACGTATTGACGATGTCTTTCCTGTGGATAAGGCCGACTAAGCTGAGAGGATGGAATAGGTGCTGGGCAAGCCTACTCCATCTTAATTCGCCCCGGGCACTACAGCATCCCGTTTGTGGTGGTAAAAGTTGCCTCCTGACGCTGTATAAATCATCTACTATAGATGGTAAAAGGCCTCATTTCATATCTACCAATCAACCTCTGACACAGAGGAAAGTCACGGATGTAATTCATGTATCTTACATACTACCGATCGTTTTTTACAGATCACAACAATACATTACGAACAAGACTTTGCCTCGTACACATCACCTTCCTTCCGACTTACTTCTTATTATGCAAAAGACCTTTACTACCCCGGTAACACGGTTCAATTTGCCCGCTTGTTATCCAACTTATGTCGCGTACTGTAATGATTGACTGTTAGCGCAAAATAGGCTGTGTTTTGTAACCTAACTACTGTTTCCTTTAGTTAGTTGTGTGAAAGTTGATTGCGGGATAAGTTATAGATCAGGCAGTGATGCTATTATTTAGTCTGTGGCAAGGATTGAGTAATAAATAATGAAGGGAAATATGTAAATATGTTTAGAAATTACATTTCTATTGCATTCTATGAGCTCTAGTGGTCTAGTGGTAGTGGTGACCCCGCCTTCCGATCAATGATCAAGGTCATGGGTCCATTCGTGCACTTATGGACTTTTCTGTTCGAAAAATTGAAGGAAAACAACGTGAGGAAACCGGCATGTTGTAGTACCTTAAAAGTTCGGAAATAGGTACTATGTGTCAAGTACACGAAAGGAGCATTTGAAGTGCACTTTAATTCCTTTCGCCACACTAGTTCGAAAGTACTTGTGAAACGACTAAGCAGTAATAGTAGTATTTGTAACGAATGTGAAATAGCGTACGACACTTTACCTATTTCTCTTCTGGTTTCGGATTTCCGTAAACTGTCCCAGTTAAAAAAAACACTCTGTATAATATAGGTACTGAAAAATCAACTCAAAAGTTATCCCGGTGGGTTATTGCGTAATTTTTTGACTACTTGTGACTGTTTACGTGACCTGACTTTTTAATTTAGACTTCTGTAGAACTGTATGAATAAACGTATGTGAAAACTACATGACTCGAAAAATGACTCCATCCATAAGGTGTCTCTTTAGGCTATTGCGTATTTTCTAGCAGTTCACATCTTGAATATAAAAAAATGCTAATACGAGACCCAAACGCCGTAAGTATAGCCCAAAACTACCGCTAAACCATTACGAATAGTCATAAACAGCCTCAGATTTACCTGTTTCGATAACTATTCACAGTTGAATATTGATGGTGTAACCTATTCAATTCACACCACAATCTAATAAATTGTTCACACAAAATGATCTGAGGTGGAACTAAAGAGACTCATTATTGAGTATCAATTGTCACCAAAGGTGTGACTAGAGATGGGCGATGTTTATCGACATCTGTGAGACATCGATAACTAGTAGAATGGTAATAAGTATATTTGTACACTTTTTAAAAGTATTTTGTGTTTAGGGTTTGTTGTATCACTATAAATTTAGAAATGAAATGGTACGTATAAGGAACTATTTAAGTCAGACCAGTTCCGCAACGCTTACAGACGATGTCAAAATTGTCTCTGCCCCACACCCTCGGCCTCATATGCTCCGCAAATAAATTAACTTAACTAGTAATATGTATTTCAAAATTTTGTTTTACGTGTTCTTATAAATCTCCTATTATTTCAAGGGCATTTCTTGTTACCTTGGTCAAAAGATAAGTCATAGGATTTGCATACATTGTTTATTCAAATCGTAGCGTCATGAATATTTTGACTAGTGCTAGCGACATACAGGTTAAAACTGGTTTTGTTTGCGAAACTTTTGCGGGCATATGATTTTTTACTTGAGTAGAATGACTTATACATGTGTGATTGCTCTTCTAAATGATCCTAGAGATGTCAATGAATAAAATAGTTTTGGTTTTTTACTTTTGTTCCCGCCCAGCACTATTTTGTTTTGAAACAGGGATGGGGGAGGATTTATTTAGCCTTATCGATGTTTATATTTGAAGCGATCAAATATGAAGTCTACGTTTTATTATAGCAAAACCGACAAAAACTGTTTGCAACTATAGTGGACAAGGTTCTTTTGACACGTGGCCACAATCTGAACTTGCGGAACTAACTCCTATAAATAGGCAACCTTAATGCAACAACATCGCAGCGTTTAAATGTCATAATGCTCATTTTTTTTGTAAATACACACTCATAATACTACAACACCTAGACCCGGAAAATCCCCAGAAATATTTCCAGAACATACAAACATTTCTCCCGTAGCGGGAATCGAACCACACCTCTTGCGTCTCAGCCGAGCACTCGCCCGCCACGCCACCGAGGTCGTCAAGATTATAAGATACAAAGATCGCCATATGGAGCTGAAAGTGTAATTTTTGAAGTAAAATTTGGCCTTCAAACACAGGCTCCTGTTTGATTATCATTGTTAGTCCACTATGTTTACATAACACAGAGGCCCAGCTAAGTCTCTGATTTTGCAAGTAACATTTCATGCGTGGTTACCGCAAACACATCGCTTATAAGAAATCAACTGACTAAACAAATTGGTGTCAATTCCGTTGTGCAAATTGTTTATTTCAACTTAATTTAACGGTCCTTAAATAGTTTCTCCTTCAATTAGATCAAATCAAGGACTGTGATATAAACTGTCAATTTAAGTTTAATAAGTATCTACATATAATTATGTTGTATATTATAAGATGTACTATGTACTTGTACAAATTAAAAAGTGTGCTAATTCGGCTCACACTTGACCGGTTTTATTTAATAGTTTTAGCAACGTTTAGGTATGTAGGTACTCCTCTAGAATCCCCTACAGCATCTACAATAATGTATTTCTAATAGCAATGTTGAACCAATTAGCCTATAAGTTAAACTATTAACCTTTCGCTGGGAAACCTCATCAGTGTTGCCACTGGCCATCACTGATGTAGGTAGCTTGCAACACTGTTTTTACATTATTTCTAATAACCTGGAATGACATGAATGAATGGGATTGCAAAGCGCATTAATTCTAATTTCATTCTATCTTCATCGACATATTAAGTTAAGGTGTGCGCCCAGTATTCCATAAACAAAGCTTAATAGGGCACACAAAACACAATAGAAACAAAAGTTGTAGTGAGAGTCCCCATTTCTACAAGAGATTGATTCGTGAGGCCATTAAAACCAAGAAATCAACAAAATTGAAACTATGTAGGTAATTTTATTTTATTTATTTACAAACCCAAATTATGAGTTCTTATCGCGAGAGTTTAAAAAAGACTACGGTAATAGTCCTTGTATGAAACGGTATACTGAGCGGATAACTTTAAATAAATAACATCCAACAGTGACATATATCGTTATGATTCCACACTAGGTTTCCCTGTGTCGTGGACATCAGAAACTACGAATACAATGGCACCACAAGAGCCGGAAGATATATTTCTAATTCTAATTATTGTTTGGGGAACAAAGATCTGCACTGACGTCCTGCTGTGGGGTGTATTGTCATTATCCCCCTGCTAACCCTCCCCCAGCCAGCTCAACTCCTTGAAGTATCGGAGAAGGACTTCGGGATGTTGGCAGCAGTGTTCCAGTATTCTCAATGGTGTTGAGGTTGTTGTTGGTGTCGACGAGGTTGTAGATGACGCCAGGTATCGCTTGTTGACTGTTTGTAGTTTAGAGTTGTCTTATTTCGTTTGATGCGAAACAGTGAAGACATATTTACAGAACATGGCAAAACTTCTCCAGCAGCGAGAAATGAACCCGCACCGGTCACGTCACCGAGATCGTATATAGGTAATAAATAGGTAATTTAAATTTCTGACTGTACCTACCTGATGAGCTCATATAGGTACAGATCGTTGCCACATACCTGAAACAAGAAAGAAACTGTTGTTAGGTTTTATAACTCAGGTACCAAAGTGTTAAAACTTCCTTTTAGTATACTAGAAGCACTAATAAGAAGTGAAAAGAAGCTTTGGACTGAATAATGCTCCAACTGGTTTTATAAACATGAATTTTAAAGGGATTATTTTCCAAGTGGCTGCAGGTTTTCTTGTGTTTGCTTGTGGCTCTGCCCACCCCTTTGGGAATACCGGCGTTATACTATGTATGTATGTATGTGATATTTTCCAAAAAATAGCCGCGTTACGAACGGGTGTAAATTCAACGTAGATCTAAGACGTGATCAAGAGATCCTACAAGATCGTAGGAAATAAAGTATATTCAAGTTTGAAGTGGTAAATTCCAAGAAACAAAGAAATCTAGATTAGCCAACTGTAATAGCACGTAATCCATAGGCAAATGACGGTGTAATTTTCTGTCCAACTACACAGTTCTGGAAACCCGAGAGCACCTGGTATTTGGCAGCAGGGCTGAAGTCAGACCGCTTATTAGGTACTTATAGTAAATATTAACATAACTGAGTAAACCCAATGTTCAATTAATAAAAAAATTGCTAGGTATCTTAAGTTTTGTTGAGAACTTATAACGGCCCGTTATAGCAAAAAATTATGCCGTCAAGAATATTTAATAAACTCTCTGAAGAAAATTATTAAAATGACTTTTTCTTTATACAATAAATAGCCGCGCGCATGCCGGTTCCCTCACGATTTTTTTTCACTGTTTGAGAGCAGGTACTAAATACCTAGTACTGGTATTAATTTAGAGTCACTACCACAATAACCATTGCTGTCATAATAAGTTTACCTTAAATTGCATGTGTGCATGTTTACAAATACATGTCGTATTTACAGGGCGATGACATGAAAACTGAAAACTAAAATTCCATTAATCCCCTAGATTTATGGTACTTAGTCCAGCCCTGTGCTCAAAATGAAACACCCATCGCAATACCACAGACTACATACTAATTGCAGATGTTGTGGGAATGTAAGACAAAGCACTATTTCACGACTACAGTGTCTAAACGATTAATTCTACATGAGAGTCACTTCAAGTGAGGCTTTATGGCCTATTCTTGGAAGTATTGAGGTTACTAATGAATAAAATAATTTAAAACTCTCACACGTGAAAATAAAAAGGGTCACGGCTGTCAAAATTGTGGTAGATTTCTCACTGATAATGAAGTTACGTTTTTATCAACTAGCTTCTGTCAGAGCACTGGTGGTCGAGTTATGGCGGTACTGCGTTTGATTCTAAAGTATTTTCAGGATTTAGAGTGTTTTAAGGATATTTCTGTTCGAAAAATTAGGTATGTGTGCTATAACAGTACTCACAAATGGTGAAGGAAAACATCATGAGAAAACCATGTCGAAGAACCTAAAACGTGTTTTGTTTTAACTAACTTCTATAGGGCATTTGAATAGTTTGGCTCTCTCGGTGACGGGCAAGCTAAGTTTTAGTAATTAGTAAATAATAATTATATATGCCTTAAATAAATAAGCGATCGTTGCTTGTGTAATGCCTACATCAAAAGTAACTTATAACAGGAACTAAAAATTTCACCACTGCGAATATATTTCCTTGATAGAAAAGATACTTCTCTGCTAGGAAGTAAAGGAAAATCATAGAATGCGTCCGTCTGCTTCTCTCCCTAAGCAAGTCGTAAAAGTCGACTAAGTGATAGTTCCAATATTGGACCACCCATATGGGCGATGGGCTGATCACCTGTCACCATGGTTCACCATATCCATCTTAGGATCTAAATCAAAAGTTTTCATAAGTTTACTTTGTGGCTTTGCCCACACCATTAAGGATACAGGCGTAATAATATGACTGTATGTATATAATAAAAAATATTTCTCAACATCCTAAAAAGAAATAACAAAAGAGTGTATGTAATTTCAATTTACGACTATTTATAGTAAATCTAGGTGCCAAATAGTAGAATAGCGTATTTTTATTAATTAAGTGGAAATCCTTCAAAGTCGAGGTGATCTTGTGATCGTTTTGATTGGCAAATCTTCTTACTCCGCGCATCTGGTCGTATTTAAATAGTAGTTTTTTTCTTGTTATGAAGAAAATCCTAAAAAATATGCTTGGCTTTATTACTGACTGAATAAAAAGTCTGAACTGACTATAATATATTTATTACTGGCTTCCGCCCGCGGCTTTGCTCGTCCGTCAGTGCCAGAATGAGAAGTAATCTAAGTTTCATCAAAATCCGCTCAGCGTACGCCGTGATTGAGACAGACATCCAAACATCCTCACAAATAATTAAACTAACATACATTATAGCTATAATTAATATATGTTTTTCATATTTAACCCCTGGTAAAGGTAAACATTTTATATTTTTTGAACAGGTACAAAAACAACTCTACATAAACGAAGTCAAAGGAGTTCTACCTGTTGATATTACACCGAAATTTACTGTGCAAAATATACATATTCATTCTAGAAATACAGTTATCAGGTGATCAGATTACTAATTTAAATATATATATTTGGCTTTTGACCGGTTCATATCATACGATACTACATATTAGATCTCGGACATGATAATAAGCATATTATATAAGTAAATATTCTAGTGCATAATTCAGTTTCTACTCATAAAGATTTTTACGACAAATTACCTCAGCAAATTACTGAAGATAAACTCTGAGACTTCTCTTTTTGACGTCAGAAGCTTAAAATAGACTTGCTCAGCACTGACTGGATGAGAGGATATTTATCTCTCTCACTATTTATACCACATGATGGTTGGGTCAGCCTTCCTCACACTCTTCTCCACTTTGCCCTATCCATGATGTCGCCTTTGATAAATTATAAACAAATGGTTTTTTATTTAAGTACCTAGGTAATTCTAAATCATTCAATTTCCAAGGTAAGCTTCCCAGCAGGTAAGGTCCCCAAAAGGCTGGCGACGTTACCTCGTTAGACAGCTAAACTTATCATCTGTTCACAATAAACACACCCAAAATATTTCTGACACCATATTAGGATTCCCTGTGTCGTGGGTATCAGAAGACGAGTACCAGTGTAAGTACCACAATAGCCAGACTCGAAAGAAATTGTTGAAGCACAAGCAAACATTTCCTTCTCTGCAGACTCTTGCGTCTCAAACAAGCGCGCCCGCTACGCCACCGAGGCCGTCGTATCTCTTTCCTGCTAGTTTTCTACACAGACATTACCCAAAACTCGATTGACCCTCAACCGACTGATTTCGTATAGGCAGGTAAAGGCCAAATACATTTTATTCAACTGACACCTACAGTTTATTGTTGCTAAAGACGAAATGACAAATACTTTATATTATAAATTATTCACAAGTTTAGCAATCGATGACTGTGATCAGTATTATTTTGTATTGAGAAATTTTACGGATGTTAGATTGGTAATATCCTTGGGATTAATTCACAACATAAATAGTATAAAATTATTTAAATTAATTTAAAGGGGGATATCCTTATGCATAGGTAAGTTCTCAATTATAAAGTTATAAACACACACACATCCGTAATACCCATCTCTAGTAGACAGTGACATTAATAGCAGAGATAGAGATAAAAAAAATTTTAGACTGTGGTGGAGATTTTGTTGCAAGACAAATAAAATATTTATGGTATATATTAAGATGGTTTGGTCATATACAGAGGATAATTAAAAGAATATTAACGAAACAGGTGAATGAGGCGAGTATGAATGGTACCGTTCAAATGAGAAGCCTGACGTACGCACCTAAACCAAATCGGCGACGTTTTGAAAAAGGACCGGGTCAAGAGTACCCTAAACCGACGAGCATGCACGAATAATGTTCAGTTATTTTTTTAGTTGCATATTCGGATAAATTCGGGTTTCATACAAAGCACGAAGTTTGCCGAGGGGCACAATATTTGTGGTACGTACTACGTATACAATCATCAATCCTCATATCTTTGTATATTCTCAAGGAACCAAGTTTAAAGCTGTGCGTATATTAACCTCGATGCAGGTACTTTCATGCACGCAACGATCTATTTACACACATTAGTTGATTGATCGATCAAGTGACACGTAGTCATGCACAAGTAATTTACCCGATAATTTGTCGCGTAATTTATGTATGTGTTACCGAATTTCCGTCCTTCGTGTACTTTCTTTCCTTTAGTGCGAGTATCAAGGAATGGACTGATCAAGAAATGCTTAAGTTATACAATATCAAATGTAGCTACTTTACAAATAAAGTGATTCGATGTATTTTATGGCACAAGTTCTATGTTAAGTGGCAGATATTTACGTACTTTAGTCGGATAATTATGTATTTTTGTGTATATAATATACCTATTGTAATATTGTCTATTGACCCCATTATTTCATTGGTATATCTGTATTTATTTATGTACATAAAAAGTTATAGTTATTATTTTTATTTGTTTAGCGATGATAACACCATCGTCCATTCTTCCTTTCTATCCTCTCCATCCCAAGGTTGTCTGGAAGAAATTGCTTTAAAAAGTAAAACCGCAGTTTGTGTATATCTGTCCCTGATTTGTTAGTACCTAAGTTTATTATTTTGTTTTAATTTCATATTGTTATACTCAACAAAGAGTTCATCTATCTATACTCCAAGTGTCATGCTTCTAGGATTTATAATTTAGGCTGTGCATTGATTCAGTCAGTCAGTCAATCAGTCAGTCAGTAACGTAAAAGAGACTTTCATCATTTTCCTACCCTTATCCCACTAGGTGAGGTCGGCACAATATGTCTTCCTCTTCTATCTTCTGCTATCACTCGCCATCTCAGTATCCACTCCTTTCAACGTAAAAGAGACGTTCAAGTATCAAAATAAAATACAAGCAAAACATAATTACGATGAAATCAAGCGCATGTAACATCCAATTTGTCTGTTAGTTGACCAACTGTCAAGTCATCTATCGAGAACCTCAAAATCAGATGTCATTACGCAACGAGAAATGCGAAAGTGCACGTACATTTCACTGAGAATCTCGCCAGATTTCTCGCTGACTTGGCATATACTCGGTAAAACTCATTACTTAATACGATTTGGTTATCGTAAAGCTCGACGCACACTATAGGCATGGCATGCCAAGGGATCCTTAGGCGTATTTAGGCATGCCGAGGCGTGCCGCTGCCAAAGCAACTCAAAGACTCCCAAGGTGTCCTTAGGCATGCCGAGGCGTTCTTGGGCATGCCGAGGCATCCTTGGGCATGCCGAGGCATCCTTAGGCATCCTTAGGCGTCTTTAGGTATGCCCGAAGCGTCCTTGGCATGTCGAGGCTTCCTTAAGCATACTGAGGCGTCTTTAGGTATGCCGAGGCGTCTTTAGGTATGCCGAGGCAACCTTAGGCATGCCGGCGCGTCCTTAGGCATAATGAAATTACTAATACTCGTGTCATAAGTTATGTTGAACCATTGTCGTGAAAGGATTAAAGTGCGCCTCAAGCCATTTGATAGAGATATACGACTGTCAACGCCAAAATGTTATTACGTTTTTTACCAATCAAGAACTAAGAAATAAATATCTTATTAAGTACCTTTTAGCGCAGTTTCGTTCAAGTGATGAATAAATAAGCCTTTAAATGCTATTCCAGATCACGACCTACGACTATGTTACTATTCCGAGTTACAGCCAAATTTATTCAGCCGTCTGAACGTGATTCAAACGAATATGCATACTTTTCGCTTGTATGATTTTAGTAGGTACAATAAAAAAAGTCTAAAATAGGTAGGTCTGTTTAAAAAGAGAGATTTTTAAACATTTTTAAAAGTTCTTTCAAATAAATACAAAATAATTCATATTTCCTTAATCAACGCATAGAAATAAAACTTTCAAGTAACATAATGTACGAGTTGCATGATGTGTTGTATGCTGATATTGCAAGTAATCGCGATTTACAAGCGCGTCAAGCATCCATTAGTGCGTTTTATCTTTGCATATTTTTGTAAAGTTTGACAGGTGGAAATAATTTTGACAGCGATAAAATATACAAAATAATGTAGTCGACGCACATATACCTACCTAAAGTAATAAATTCATTTTCAGCCAGTGAAATCATCAAACGTTGTTTTCTGGTTACTTTTCAATTATTGTATTGTGTTATGGTATTTTTTTTCTAAATTTTGACAGTTTTCAAAAGAAAATTTGCAGATAATTTTTGTTTGAGTTCCGATTTCTTGAATATCTTTATTCGAACTCATTCCAATGACACTCTTGTTCCATTTTCAAATAAAATTACTTTCAACTAATATTGAAATTCTCTATTATTCTTGACGTAATTCTAAGTCTAAAAATGGAACGGACCGTAAAATAACGTGCGACATTTTGCTTATTATTATGATATAATAATTAAGAAAGACTGTAATAACATAGCCGGTCAAAACACCCGGCTATGCGCATTGTTCGCGCAAAAGAAAGTCTGTGTACACTCATGACCGTGAAAGCGCGGAACGTAAGTACAATGAAAAACAATTCCGTGACGTCCGTGTAATACGTTACATAAGTGCTATAAATGTATAACACTCGGGAAATTTCACAAATAAACAACACTAAATTCTAGGAATATAAGATTGTGTTGCAGTTTTGGATAATAGTAATGATTATAGCTAAAACTCATTCGTGTTTCTGTCATTACAGATACCGTACCGAAGGATGCCAACGGGACCTTATAATTAAGCCACCGCTGTCCGTCTGTCCGTCCGTCCGTCTGTCAGCGGGCTGTATCTCATGAACGGTCATAAGTATAGTTGAAATTTTAACCGAGTGTGTAGTTTTATTGCCGCTCTAACAACAAATAGACAGTAAAATAAAATAAAACAAAAGGAGGTTCATACAAGACACATTTATGTGCATGTACGATGGTACGGAACCCTTCGTGTGCGAATCCGACTCGCACTTGACCGGTTTTATGTTTATTTATTACTCAATAATAGTTTAACTACTACAGAACCGATCGGAATAAAATTAATTGCCAGATTGACAAGTCTGAACAAAGAAAAAACAAACAAGCGAATTGAGAACCATCTCCTTTATTGAAGTCGGTTAATAAGCGATAGATTTATCAGAAATACTTTACAAACAATTTAGCAAATAAACACTTGCATATTCAGTGCCACTTAAATTCAAATTATTTCCTACGTCCATTTAATTGCCAATTAACGCCATGTGGAAGAGTGACGTAAAATTTATATGCAAAATATGCAGTTGTGCAAAAGCAAGCTGTTGTATAAGTCAACTCAAACAAAAGACTACTTAACCTATGGTAATAGATACCCTGTAATACCAACTTCTATCTATCAAGTCGTGTCACTAGTTATCTTGAACCAGTGTGGTGAAAGGATATAAAGGGCGCGGCAGGTCTTCGAGCTATTTAGGTTCTACGAAATGCCGGTTTCCTCACCACGTTTTCCTTCACCGTTTGAGTTGAGAGTACTGGTACTTATAGCGTACATCATTTTTTCTAACAGAACGTAGAGAAAATCCGTTAGTGCACGGCCGGATTTGAACCCACGGCCTTAGAATCGGAAGGCAGGGCAGCTCCCACTAACCACCAGTGCTCACTACCTGTAATACTTTCATGTTACGAAGTTCGACGTGTGACCAAAATCATAAATTTTTCGTCTTTGGTAAACCTATATTGTACCTTCTAGGACAACTTGGAATAATTTAAACTGTAACCTATATTTTTGACAAACTATTAAGCAGAAATATTTAGAAAATCCAAAAATAATGCATAAATATCAAAGAAAGAGTCAATCTTCAGGTATGTGAGATTGTAAAATAAATAAATAAAAGCAACCAGCTGCCTGCGCACGGTTAGCAAATTAGAAATAGATTAGTGCAACTATTTTGTTACGAAAAAGTAACTTACTTTAAAGATTATCCAAACATTTGTTTCGCAGCGGGTATTGAAACAATCTTGCGACTTAGAACCACTTAGGTTTTTCCACAACCTAACAACATCACGAACTAAATGTCAACATGCCTAAACACCCATCAAATACAGTCATGGAAATGTCAGGCGCTACAGTCAGTTGTCGCATGATTTTCAAAATATTTTAATAACATTTACGCCTACATTAAACACCTACCTAGTCATAAATCGACATATTATACATATCTATTTACTATTTGCTGTCCACAACTGTTCTAGAGAGGTAAAGTTCTAATATTGATGACGAGATTGACATATTAATAAAGTATAAAAATATCGATATAGCGGCTGTGAGAAGAGATTTATGAATTACTAGCTTTCGCCAGACAAAAAGTAGCCTATATGTTATTCCAGCACACATACTATGTATACTCCAAGTTTTATTCAAATCCGTTCTGCCATTACGGCGTGATTGAGGCACAAACATACATCGTCACATCCACACATCCACACATTCACACATCCTCACAAACTTTCGCATTTATAATATTAGTAGGATGTTTTTTTGTATCGCGATGGGGCTATCTTTATTATCACAAACATGCACATGCCATGCATACCTTTTCATTTACAATAATAACAAGATTGTCAGCCAATCACAGTGTATTGTTTTATTAATATAATATGCATAAAACATACGACATTAGACACACCGGAGACCGGCAGATGTGTAACCTTGACCTAATGATCGTCTCGAATAATATAATCCGTTAAACATAATATAATATTGTCGACCAGTATGAAAATGTATGTTAAACTTGAGTTAAAGTTTAGTTTGTAACTTACCACATAACTTAACTGTCGCTTACCTCAGACAGATGATAAGTATAGCTATCCAACAAGGTAACGTCGCCAGCCTATTAGAGACCTTACTTGCGGTCGGTAATCTGAGATCTGTTTTCTATCTGTAGGCTAACTTGGGTAGAAAACTGAGCTCATTTTCATTTCTTATTTTTATACCGATTACCTAAAAGTTTTAAATATCTAAAATACTTGACTAAATAAGGCACTTGATAAAATAGTTAAAATAAGAAGTGCGGTACGAAGGGTAGAAATGATGTCAGTTTTATGCGATATTCCTCTAATTTGACTTTATCTATTTCCCGATTTGTCCTTGAACCTGACTACCAAGTTACTCATTTTCAATCTCTTATGTCTAACTTAATTCATAAGTTACTCCATGTTTTTGAAACAATTGCAACGTACGCCTACACCCAAAAACCTGCTTAGTATTCTGAATTGCACTGCAGTTGCATATGACCTAGACGCTCCAGTTACCATATTCGGTAACGAGCAATAAAGGAAACACTGTTACCTAATTACACGCTGAATAATTTAGTCTTCTTTAGTATTTCTTAAATATTTTCGATTAGTCTTCTTTGAAATGAAAAAAGCTTTATTGCAAACAACCTAACAATTGCTGGCAGAGGATGGCATTATCGCTTGATGCGATTTCTTCCAGGCGATTAGGACTAAAACTAAACTAAACTAATGTTTAAATACAGGCTGGGGCCTTTCTTTAACAACAAAGTTGAGCGGTGAGGATTTCTGCTGTCCCTCGAAGCAGTGTAAAACTTTATCTCGAGGGTCAGATTATTTATTCTAGTAACAGGAACAGTAGAATTACGCAAAGGGCACGTGTTTTTAGCTCCACTATATATATAAAAGCAGATGAAGACCTTTACAGCCTACGGCTACGCTGTGCACGGGAGTGTCGATTTTTCCCTGCCGTGGGCGTGGGTCGGAGCGCCTGCGAGAAGTCTCGTATTAAGTTCGTTTGAGCCAGTTTCCCAACTCTAGTAAGTCATTAATGCCGACTATTTGATTAGTATAGTACGTATCACGAGTGTTCATTCGATTTCGTTGTATGAGTCCATAGGGATGTTACCTATGGATGAAATGAAAATGTCGTACGAAAATTAAGGTTGAGAACTTTTTTAAGTAAAGAATCATTGTGTTAGGAACTCTTGTAACTTTTCTGCAATGAATTTCAATCAGTTTCTATTTGCAACCATCAAATATGACGACTTTTTATACCAAACCTGCTCAAAACTGTCAAAATTTAACAACCAATAGATAGCCGTCATTCGAAAGACAATTGATAGAAACTGATTGTAACAGAGATACATAATTCATATTGTCTGCACTTCAAAATGACTTACGAAATTGCTTCTTTAAACTGTCTTTTGTTTCCAGGAGTAGCACACGTCGAATCACTAAAGCTAATTTTATTGTGAAACTGCAACTGGGGGCCTTGGCCGCAATTAGACCCGCAGTGGGATTTATGGCTCCTACCTATGTTTACACCTATAGATTACTCAGATGTAATTACGTACCAATTATAGTGATGAGCTATAAAACTTCAATATGTTACTTAAGTATACTTAAACTTTAATAGGATGAATTAGTATTTTGTATTAAAAGTTGTTACTGATTGTCAGACAACATTGGTAGGAGAACAGTAAATCCGACTGGCACAAAAAAATGTTATGACACTTTCAAAGCAAATAACAAAAATAGTCCAATTACTTATTGAATTGCCTTTAGTTAAATAAGGAACCCGCGAGCTAATTTAAATGAGTTTTCTACATAACGCTTACGCCAAGAAAGTCAAAGCAATATTGACCAATAGTGGAAAGTGACCGTCGATTGAAGGCTATCACGAATTCACGACCGATCTTAAGCCCCCATTCAAGCGAACTCGAAAATTGGCATAACAATACAACTGCGTAATAGGGGGACGTGTTTCTGTTGTCACCACTAGTTTAGAACCACTGGTAGAGACAACGGGAATTTCATAAAATTATAAAACATTTCGAGAGCACTGGTGGTGTAGTTGGTAGTGACCTCGCCTTCCGAGCCTAAGGTCGTGTACAAATGGATTTTCTCTGCGAAAAATTTATGTGCGCTATACCAGTACTCTTGAACGGTGAAGGAAAACCTCGTGAGGAAACCCGTGGCTTAGTTAGCTCCGCACGTATTGACTTTCTTGGGGATAAGGCCGACTAAGCTGAGAGGATGGAATAGGTGCTGGGCAAGCCTACTCCATCTTAATTCGTCCTGGGCACTACAACGTCCCGTTTGTGAAGGTAAAAGTTGTCTCCTGACGCTGTATAAATCATCTACTATTTGGATAAAACATTTCACGGACTCCACTCTAAAGACACGAAAATACACTAGTTATGTATGCATCTGTGGCATGCACGTCAAATTGAAACTAGAAATCGAAGCATAATGGCCCGATTTCATTTGAAAAGAATGCAACGTGTTTGTACTTTTTGCTTATATTTTACTTCCTGTCATTGCCATTTAGAACTAAACTAAACTTACTTCTCCGCTAAAACATAGCGTTCAGCTGCTTCTCTCCCCGATCATGTCGTAAAAGTCGACTTAGGGATAGTTACCTCTCAACCATCATGGACCATCCACATGGGCGATGGGCTGATCACCTGTCACCATGGTTTACCATATCCATCTTGGGACTTTTGAATCAGGAGTGGCTGCTAGTTTTCTTATGATTACTTGTGGCTCTGCCCCATCCCGTTAGAGATACGGGCGTGATAATATGTATATGTACTAAACAGAATAAAGCTCATTTTGTATTACAAGTTTATGGTAATACAGCGAATAATCCTTGAATACGTGTTGTGTGGGGAAATGCTATTATTGCGTCGCTGTAAAAAATGCCCGTGTCCTATCAATTTTGGTGGTGCAAAACCTTTTGAGTACGAAACACGATGCCGAATTGTTATTTCATTCTTATTTCAGATCCTAAAATGGTGCGAGTTACAACCACCGTGTCATATCAATTTAACACTATTTCAAGGATTTCAATCATTTTTGGTTGGTAGATTTTTAACGTTGCGGTTAATTAATTTTTTCCCAATTTATTTAAAGGTTTTGTTGTTTTGCGACCACATCCACCCATATAAAATGAAAAACAAACCAAGAAAAACTTAATCCTTAAATAAAACTTAACTAATTACATAAACCTAACCGAAGTAACTTAACAAAAAACTCAATTTCTTTATAAGAAGGGTCGGATAACACATTATTTACATAACCTATATTTAACAAGCGATTTTGTACAAAACATGAAGATCTGAATAAAGCATTTCGTAAGCACTCTAATAAAATACATAATGGTGAAGTGACTTTTTCATTAGAAAAGCGAATGCATTGAGTATTGGTATTGTCCAGTGTCAAATAGATAGGGGAGTTGAAAAATCTAGATTTGTATAAAATCTTAGTAATCTCTTGACCCGCAAGTAACATAGGTGTCAGAAGCAAAAATACCATTGGGGTGCTTTTACCTACTCGTATATACTGTGTAGCACCACTATAATATTACATCTATTTGCAGACGTTGTTCTTATTAAAACATTATAAATATCTATAAATAGAACCGCCCACAATCTGCAGGTACTTTGAATGAAAAAGGAATTAAATAAATTTAAAAGCAGAATAATGTGTCATTTTTGCAAAACAACTAATAAAAATTTGAATTACAGGTAAGGTGGTTTAAACGGACGTCCTTTCTAAGAAAGCCATTGCAAATATTTAAACAAGGAAAGTAGCGTCATAAATCCAGTTATGATATCAAGTTGCTGTCCGTTGCATCTATTGATTTATGAGTATTTTGCTCCATACATTGTTATAAAATACGGAAATATAAGCACATATAAAAAAAGCATAGCCCTACATAAGGAATACAGATACTGTGTCTATTTATTGTATTTATGAAGGAAGAGCCACAATACAAATTAAAAGAAAATTAACAAAATATGCAGCTACATCTTTTAGAAGAATTAAAAATAATTCTCGTAATATATAGCAAAAAATATTTTATTAATCCTACTAATATAATAACGGCTATTTTGTGAGTTTGTGGCTCAACAACGGTCGAATGATTTGGATGTAACTTGAAACAGACATAGGATGTAAACTAACAAATAGGCTACTATTTTCTTTTACCATTGCGGGCAGAAGCTAGGTAACATTCTATTGTTCCACTGTTTGAGTTTCCCCAATTCCTTCCACACTTCCTTTTCAGTCGCCACCTCGTACCAGATCTCATAAAATGCATCAAGGTCGTGACGCCAACGTATCAGAATAAAAAACTTAACATAAACAAACGAATCAGATCTAAAAATCAAAAACCAACGCCCAAAGTACTTACAGTTATATAAAAAACAGACATTTCGTAAAGAATAGGTTGCTATCGGAATTTTAAAAGGTAAATGACATAATGTGACTCACTATGTCCCGTATAATGGAAATGTCTCTAGGTCATTATAACAGAAGAAGAACAGGTATAATAAAACAGAAATAGTTGAAATGTCTACAAAACAAGTTTTATGAAATGTCGCATTTTTTGATTAATAGTTTTGCAACAATGACTTTATTTTTGTAATCTGGAGTAGGTAGTGTTATCTGATTTGTTATCTAATTATGATAATATTTTCTAAAATAAACTTTTGTTCTACAGGCTTGAAAACCACTATTTTTTTGTGAACTCACCTAGTATTATTTAATAAAAATGTGACTTTTATAAATAACCTGACTTACCTTGACAATTTTTTGTCTCTGATTATAATCATATGAGGTCCAAAGGTCTTACCTATATCTTTGATTTTAAACATCTATAGGTAATGTTTACCATTATCAAGCACTTTTGAGTTTACGACGGCTTGCCTTAAGTGCATTTGAAATATCATACATCCTAACGTCCAATACATACAGATATTAACTATTTTATAGTCTTCATGAAATGAAATTACAACATCATTGTATATTCGTTTGAACTACGTAGGGGTAGTTGATATTCACGACAACAAGAACCATCATCATCATTATTATCCAAAGCTGGTTATAGGCTGTTTTCCCATTATCGCCACTAGTTTCAGGAACACTGGTTGTGACAACGGGAATTTCATATGATCCTTTTTTAGTCCTATACTTCTACGACCCGCAACTCTAACAAAGTACAAAATGATAAACCAGCTCAATTCTTTATTATAAGTGCGAAAGTGTTTATGTTGGTTTGTCTTTCTTTCATGGAGCAATGGATTTGCATGATTTTTTAGCATAGGGATAGTTTAGAAGCTGTAAAAAGGCATAGGCTATTTTTTATCCAGGTACTACGCGAGCGAAGCCACTGACTACTAGCTGCCAGCTAGTAATCTTATAAAACTATACAATTATGAATTCACGGACATAGCAGAATACACCAAAAGGAAAACCGGTGATTAATTTTCACGACGCATGACGTGCGGCTATTGGTGCCGGCACGCGCCGCGTAAAAAGCGGAGATCGTAAAAAAAAACAAATAGGGTTACCAGATGCTTCAGCTTTTTCCAGAATTTTTTTGGCGCTTTTTTTTCTTATTTTATATAGAGTGACTTGTATAGTTACATGACGATAGTAAAACTTGTAAGTTTCTTTCTGTAATATTTTATTATTGTATTCATAATATAAATTGTGATAATTCTAGAGTTCACACACATTATTCAAGGTTCAATTTCAAATAGTAAACATGATTACGATAAAGTTTATATTTATGTGTGTATTTCTAATGTTATACACGATTATTGCTTAAGAAAAGACAATCATATCTGCGAGTTTTTCCCATGCATTAAAACGTGGTGCGCAAGCGCATTGAGAATGAAAGTAAGCATTCATTTCTTGTTATAAAATCAAGTTGAAAGTTAATTTTTACCCAAAATGTTAAAATTTTAAAACAAAGCCCATAAAAATTTATGAGTATGATTACAAAAAGTATGATTTTGAGATTTGTGATTGTAAATCGAAATAAAATGTATCTTATGTAATTATTTTCGAACATTTAAAGCTAATCTGATTTTAATTCAGTAACAGGTACTTAGTTCCATTGTTACTAATTTGTTATTACACAGCGAACGAACAAAAGGAAAGTGTTGTGTTATTAACTAATCGTCTTAACAATAGCTACTGTTTTTTTTTTCTTTTACTTATTCAAGAATTCACGCGGTATTATGTATTACTCCGAATATTTAATTTAAAAATAACTCTGTGAAAGTTGCAGATTATGTAAAAGATACTCTGTATATTTATTTCATATTATTTATAAAGATATTTTTTTAATAAATACATCGTAGGAAGTAAATAATCATAATTTATTTTGCATAATTTTTCTTCGGAAAATATCAATATCCGCCCGTTTTCACATCCCTTCGCGTCTCGCATAAATTGCGGGACAAATTTACCCTATAAACCTCACCTGTTAGAACAGCTAGTACAACCAGCGCGGCGCAAGCCCTCATGATGTCACTGACCACGGTTTTTGGATATACACAACACTAGGCACTTCACCACCGTAGCATTATACTCGTTCGACGCGCGAAGCTCAGCGCGCATGCGCGGGAATGATCGCGAGTAGAGCGCACAGGCCGGACCTACTGTGGAGGGGCAAGTATTCGAAGGTAGATTGAGAGCGGACTCAAGTAGCCATTGAATTGAAGGCTTATGGTCAAAACGGCGAATTTAATCAAAGCAACTAGTCTCTGTCTAATGGTACGGCGTGATTTTCCTACTGTAAGGGCAAAGGTCATGACGAATAACGAAGCCAATCATGTTAAATTCTCATCATCATCACCATTTCCATATAACTATTATTAATATAGTTTTCTGCTGGACTGAAAGTAAAGAAAAAACATAGGATACGTCCAGCTGCTTTCGTAAAAATCGACCAAGGGCTATAAAGGCTATAACAAATAACATAAACCATTACTAATATGATTATAATAACAATATGATTAACGAATATAACTTATAAATCCGAAAGTGTTTGAATAAAACTGAAGCGCTAGTGGCGTAGCTTGCTCATTCGTTCTTGTTTGATCGTTGAAGTTAAGCAACGTTGTGCGCGGTCACAATTGGGATGGGTGACCGCAAGTGGCATTACGAGCTGAGCGCTTCCGTGCTTCGGAAGGCACGTTAAACAGTAAGTTCCGGCTTTTAAGTCGTTAAGCCATGACGGAGGCCTTTAGGCGACCTAAAAACTTCGTCACTAGAGTTGGCCACTAGCTCATACGAACATACATTTCAATAAAACTTGAAATAGACCTAAAATGTAAGCTGGACTACTTTTATCCGGCAACACTAACTACTTTTGTAAACCTAGACACGGAACAGCGCAAAATGTCAGTGTACATTGATTCGGATGCCAGAGATGCCAAAACGCATTCCTTACTAGCAATAAACAATAATTACACCTGGCAAGTACATAAATTTGTCACAATACACCACTTACTCGGTAGTAATGAGAAAAATTATTCATGAAGTCATAAAGTAGAATACGGAAATCTCTTTGAAAGTGAAGCAGTAAGATAAATTTCAACAAAACGCTCCTTTTAGGGCATCGCAATGGTCCATTTGTTTATGTGGCAATCAAAACATGAGTAAAATTATTTGTGTTGGTTCACATGGTGTAATAAAATTGCTCTCTATCTCTCATTGTGTATATACTTTGTTCTATCTATCTAGTTGTGTCTCTAGGTCTTTCAAACCAGTGTGTTGAAAGGATTAAAATGCGCCTCTAAATTAAAGGATTAAAGTTTAACTTTCTTTTACCATACATACTTGTTCTAAAATAAACTATTTTTGTATAGTGAATGAAGCGAAAGAAGTATGTCAGGATCGTGGCAAATGGAGATCCGTGATCTCTGCCTATCCTTATGGGAAACAGGCGTGATATAATGTATAGTATCCATATTGAAACTTCGACGACCTCTGTGGCGTGGCAGGCGAGTGCTCGGCTGAGACGCAAGAGGCGCAGGTTCGATTCCCGCTACGGGAGAAATGTTTGTATGTTCTGCAAATATTTCTTCCGGGTCTGGGTGTTGTAGTATTATAAGTTTATATTTACAAAAAAAAGTATATAAGTATTCTATCAGCCATCCGGTTCCCATAGTACAAGCTTTGCTTAGTTTGGGGCTAGATGGCGCTGTGTGAAATGTCCACAAATATTTATTATTAAACTTTTTCTTGGGGTTCATCTTATGTGACGCAACCTACCTAGTTACATTTTGTAAGGATTATAGTAATTAGAAAGCGGTTGACAACTGGACTGTCCGATTAGCTCAACATAAAGAAGCTTAACTACTTTGATAAGTGTTGCAACGGACAGGTTATGAATATCAAGGGAGAAAACTAATTGTTCCGGCCTCTGCGTCTTGGCAGAGATTATCAAGGTAACATCTTGTTCAACGAGCTCTTATGTTACTAGACAAGCTACATAACTTTTATCATATGACTAATAAATGTTTTGTTATAAGATAAAAATGGAACACGCGTGTTGAACTAATCGTATAATTCATTACCTACTTCTTACGATAGGGCAAAATATTTGTGTTTTATATGATATATTCTGATGCCGCAGACACTCAGGTATCCAGGCTGTGATTATGGTGGTCCACTTATCAGGAGCCATTCGGCCAATATATGTAATCCCATTTGGGCCTGGCACCCTAGTTTCCAACACCAGCAATAAACATCTCTTAGAAAAAATAAACAAATGATTTAATTTTTATTCTTTGTATTACTACTAGTCATATCACTATGTGCCTTCGTACACTTGACACATGTTTTTGAACTTTTTTAGGCTCTACGCTCTTTATTTTTCCACGATGTTTTCCTTCACCGTTTGAGAGTACTGGTACAGCGCCATCTACAGCGCACATATTTTTTTCGAACAGAAAAATCCATTGGCGCACGACCGGATTTGAAACTACGACCTTACGATCAGATGGCAGGGTCGTTACCACTTGACCACCAATGCTCTCAGTGTATAAAATATACATGAAATGTACATGAGCGAGCTCGTTGAAATCTTTTATATGAAAAATCATTTTTCCGTCAGGCGCCTACGCAATGTTCGAATACAAAGATGAAGAAATAAATAACAGCAAATGAAATCCTTACATAGCTACATAATGTACATTTATGTCCTTTCACATCCTACTTGTTAATATTATAAATGCAAGTTGTGTTTTTGCAAAAACTTTTGTAAATCAAGAAACTTTTGTCCTTCTCTTAGGCAGCAATAACGGATCGACATCGGAACATGATTTAAAAAAAAAAATATTTAGACCAAGTGTGAAATCACATTACTCTTTCTCTTTGCAGTCGGTTAAAAAAGACAATTTCCTACCAAAGTACCAGTCCTTTTTTCACGCAAAGGAGCAACATAATAGTCAAGATTTTAGCATAGAGATAGTTCATAAGCCGAAGAGTAAGGTAACTTTTTAGTTTGGTAAAAATCCATTATCCTTCTATCTTGACGACCTCGATGGCGTGGCGAGCGAGTGCTCGGTTGAGACGCAAGAGGTACGGGTTCGATTCCCGCTACGGGAGAACTGTTTGTATGTTCTGCAAATATTTCTTCCGGGTCTGGGTGTTGTATAGTATAAGTATGTATTTACAAAAAAAAGTATATAAGAATTCTATCAGCCATCTGGTGCCCATAGCACAAGCTTTGCTTAGTTTGGGGCTAGGTGGCGCTGTGTCAATGTCCACAAATATTTATTTATTTATTTAACGTAGCAAGAATAAGTATAGAGATATTTTATGAAACAGACAGAACCTAGAATGTTTTTTATTCAGATATCAGTCCTTCAATCGCGCAGCAACGTATCTAAAAATCGATACGATTTTTGGTTTATAGTTTATGGACCAGAGAGAGAGACATTACTAACCACAGAATGTACCAACGTACACAACTAATTGTTTATTAAGAGAAACGGGTAAATATAGATCAGTGGTGAACATACGCATTGCACAATAGCCCAAAACATTGGATGTAGGCCGCGGCTCACTTTCGTTTTCGCACGAGCGCCGCCGTAACCGACACGCGTGGAATACAGAACCCTCAGCTAATCTACATCAGAATTAAATGGACCATTTAGATCCTGATCTATCATAATCTTGAATTGAGTTATTATCATGTTATTTACCAATAAAACTAGGTCAGTTGCCGACGTGGTTCTTGAAAGGTTATTTCAGTGGAATTTCTACTGCTATTAGAACTGGTTGACTTCCCTAAGTTGGACCTTTTCAACTGTGCCTAATTTTGTTTTCATAAAAAAATAAGAGACCTCTCCAAAGACTTGATGAGCGACAGTGCGGTACCTAGCTGCTCCCAAAAACCTTATTTGATATTATTAGCTTAGTAGTAAGAGAGCACTGGTGGTCTAATAGTTGATAGTGACCCAAATGGTTCAAATCCGGTCGTGTACCAATGGATTTTTCTGTGCAAAAAATGTATATCAGTACTCTCAAACGGTGAAAGAAAACATCGTGAGGAATTAATCAGCTCCGCACGTATTGACCATGTATTTCCTGTGGACAAGGCCGCCTAAGCTAAGATGGATTAGGTGCTGGGCAAGCCTATTCCATCTTAATTCGTCCTAAGCACTGCAGCGTTCCGTTTGTCAAGGTAAAAGTTACTTCCTGACGCTGTATAAATCATCTACTATATGTGTAAAATATATATGTAAAAGGCCTTGATTTAGTAGTAAGAGAGTCTCCTGCACTGTCTGGAGACTCAGCCTCCTGAGTAGGCAAAATTTCACATATGATAAATATCGAGAAACCGACATTTGGCAACTATTAACAGTTTTATCTACTGTGATAATTATGTCTACTCCCCAATAATCAACTCTCTCGCGTGTGATCTCCATTCGATAATCTTTCTGCCCCAGCGATATATGCAAATGAGATACAAAAAGTTTTCAAACTTGCAGAGTTATAGACTAGCGCATAAAACATCATCATCATCATCATCTTCCTGCCCTTATCCCACTCTATGTGGGGTCGGCACAGCATAATCCTTGGATCATGGTGTAAGAGTTTTGGGTAAGGTATGACCGGCCTGACGTCAACCCTCCTCGGGAATACTTGCTTATTGTATCTCATCATGTTGGAGAGGATACTATCCCTTAGTCGACTTTTACGACTTGCTCGGGAAGAGAAACATAAAACTTAGGTAAATAATTATGTACGAAATACCTATGAGAAGGAGGTCCATTTTAAAAGTCCCACTTCTTTAACAATTTCAAATCTGCCCACCAATTCCTTAAAAGTAGCCGTCGCAAAATGAGTAGGTTTTGTTACCTTATTCAGTACGGAACCCCAAAAGATTTATCATAAACAATTCGCCTACAGATTGTTTCATATAGCCTGTAGCAATTAATACGAAATGTTTTATCGCAAGACCTTCAAATTGAAACAATTACTTACATTTATTGCGATCTCGTTTAACTAAAGCCATCTGTCTACCAAAGCATTTCTTTTACACCATTTCTTTCCGACTGCATTTATCGGCCGAGCAAGATGTCAACAATTACACGGTGTCAATCTTGTTAGGTAGTGTCATTATTAAAGTGTTCTCGTATGAGTATGGTCGACAGTGGCCTTTAAAAAAATATGTTAAATGCCAAATTCTGGTTTAACTTTACCAAGTGGACGCGTTTTGAGCATTGCAAAAATTTTATGTAAATATCATTTTAGGGGCACTTACCCACATTAATTGGGTGTTACAACATAATACTACATTATTTACAGTTGTGTAACAAGCACATTATATCTAGATCATTAACATTTTTAATGTACTGATTATTTTGGCGATAATTTGAGGCATTGAAACAGGTTATCTAATTGACGATCAATTTCAATTTACTAACACTACATTTATTTTGTGGGCAAAGAAATAAAATACTTGTTCAACAACTTCAGTCAAATTTTTAGGTGTTAGTGGTTGAAAATATGCTTCACATTCTTTAGGTACATACTTCAGGTGTGTTAAGCGCCCCCTACTGGCAAGTATGCGGAAACCCTGCACACACTCACGACTTACCATTCTAGATCACTATCGAATACCACGGTTGAAGTTCGTCGCTGCACTGTGACCTGCATGTGGCAAGGTCAATTGGGTATTGGTATCTAACCTACGTAGGTACAGTAGTACCACAAATATTGTGCACCTCGGCAATTTTCGTCTAGCTTCTGAAATACGAACTAACGCGACGATGATCCATACTAGAGAAAGGACATAAACCCGAATACTCATTTTCATTTTTACATACAGATTTTCATCAAAAACTGTCAAAAAACCGTGACTTGAGACGTGCTCAACTCTGAGTCGCGTTTGAGTATTCTGGGGTAAGGCTACTTTTTGTTGAAAAAATAATCCTCGACAGGGTAAAATAAAGAATGAAAGTTTATATGAGGAATCATTGTATTACCGAGGTTCAGCAATGTTGAGCGCGATCACAACTTGGATGGGTGACCTACAAAGCACTCCAAAAAAATCTTCTAACACGCAGACAACGTTGCGGATTACAGCTAGTATAAGATATGGACATGAATTAAATATCGACGCCTGTTAATGATCCAATTTCATGTCCAAGATTTGATCTTTTCTTTGAAGATTGCCACGTGCTGAGTCGCACTCATTTTCAAATGTCAAATCTCACCTTTTATTATGTCAAAGTTTTTATATGAGAGACCGAATCAAACTGTAAGAAATCTTTAATGCAAGTTAGAATGTTTCTAGCACAATTTATGTAATGTAACCTACCTATTTGATAAAGAACTTTGACCACTAACTCAAACCAAAAGTCAAAAAATTTTTTAACATAAGCAGAAAAGACAAGAAACTCAACGAAAAACTAGACATTTCATCATAAGAAAACTTGCACTGTGTCCTTCAAGAGTTGAGTTTTGGGAATTCCTTTTTTAGTACACCCCTACACCATAGGAGTATACCCAATAGGCTTTGCGTTGATTGTTAGTCAATCAGTCAGTCCTAAGAGTTTTATATATTTGGATAATCTTGACCAAGATCTGCATCAGATCATTCTACAATACATAAGTTAAAGGTGGTTACTGGTTATAGCCAAACATTAATCTCGTGTACTTAATACCCTAAGCTTTGTTTTAACTTATTGGACCAACACCTGGTTTTAATGACAAGTGCCTTTACCTATATACACGTTAAGTTCTTCAGGTTCGTCAGGTTTATAAGATAGAGCTCGTAGACAGCCGCGGACGGATGGACAATAGAGGCTTAGTAATAAGGTCCCGTTGGCACCCTTCGGATACGGAACCCTAAAAGTCCGGAAGTACAAACTTTTGTATTTACAATATAAGTAAATGATGGTGTAACATAGTCAAGTGACGTTTAGTCAATAACCATATGCATATGAAAAGGCACAATGATTAATTTATCCTTCGCAATTAATTAACTTGATTGTTAGGTATAGTTTTGTTCTGTCGGAGGCAGCTGTGAAATAAAACGTTGCAAAGTAAGATGAATAGATTTATTCTTAGGTAGCGGGCTGTGTCTTTATGAACCGAGTAGAGAGTTATTTTCACAAAGAAACGTTAAAATAACTCTGTTTACGTTTTCTATTGTTTTTGTTGACCATAAACCGTTTGTTGACCGTAAGCATAAACATTATCTCCCTGTTTTTTATGATTTTCTTTTTTAAATAGTTAACATAAATAAAACAAATACGTATATTTTATTTTTTTGTTATCATCTCCAATCAAAAATAAAGTAAATCCCATTTCATGAGTGACAGAGGGCTCATATAGTTTTTGATATTTACGAGCAACTTGATTGTGATTTACGGTAGAACGATTTTAGAAGACAAAACAGAATACCTAGAAAATGATTTAGTCAGACGTAAATATATTTATCGGTACCTATGTACGTAATGCTTATGTACACAAAATATTTATATAATGCAGCCACGAGACCTTGCGAACGGCCTTTGAGTCAACCGATTTGAACCTTATACTATCTCCATCGAGTCATTACATTACCAATTTAAATATGCGCCTCCGTAAATACCCGTCCTTCGAACATTCTTCGCAAGAATTCAAAAATAACTGCAATTTAACTTTGTCGTGTTTCTGTTTACGATTTATAAACGTGCTGTTCAAACATAGAGCTTATTATTGGGTAGTAAGGTTTGTTTTTCTTTTGTGAGTATTGTGGGGGAAATGTATTATAGATGTTAAACTTCACAAAGACAGTGATATCCGCATTCCAACTTCAGTATCCTGATAAATTCACCTTGTAGGAACTAAAGAGAGCAGGTTGTGAACTAAACTACGTGTAAAGAAACTGTTATGACGACCTCAGCAGCATAGTGGATAATAAGTCAGTTGAGATGTGGAAGTGCGAGTCGATTTTCGTATCAGGACATTCACTTTGCAAACTACTACATCTTTGCTCTGGGGTTTATTATAGTTAGAGTTAGTGCTAGAGTTTTGCCTTATGTATAATTAAATATTTATAATTCCGCTAAAATAAACTGCTAAAAAAGTTTATTTTGGTTTATCAAAAGTAATCTAAGAAGAAAAGAAAACCAACATTGAATTAATAATAAAAAAATAAACAAAAACTATCATTTTATTATTTTATCCTCACTTTGTTTGGTATACCTATAAGATTCGTGTTTATAGTTATAACAAACAAAGTGAGAATAAAGTGAAATCCTTGTAGTACCGGTGTTACATAATTTGCATAATTCCCAGACAAATCCAAAAGCACATAATTACTCTTCAACCCAAACCGTCATAACAGTAATTACTACTTTTTCGGTACACAATTAGCTTCTAACAAAAGGAATGAGATCACGACTCGACAAATAGCTGTGCAAAACTTTCGTTTAGTAATAGAATAGAACTGAAACTCCCTAAATGTAGACAGACTTTCGAAGCAAACTGACGGCCGGCAGCGAGGCGAGGTGAGCTATTGCTCAGCTGAAACGCAAGAGGATTCCGATTCCTGCTGCGGAAGAAATGTTTGCATGGGTTTGGGTGTTGTGGTACCATGGTACTCGTAGTTTCTGTTACCCTTGATACAGGGAATCCTAGCGTGGGGTCAGAACTATAATGGGCGTGACAGAGCTATTATGCAAACTTTTGGAACTTTGGAATCATTATTCGAGCGGAGGGTGCATGTTCAATACATTTGCGTTCTGCTTGCTTCGAAAGTCTTCCTCGTTATACTTGGGGGTGCTTTGGTATGTTCCACCCACAATGACAAATAATAGTATTAGTTGATAATGAACCTTCTAACGACCACATAAAGTTTATCACATCTCAATCACTTTTTGGGGTTGTTTTTATAAGATATTGCGCTTTTTTGTAGGTGGGACGTGGACCATAGTTATATTTATAATTTCCTGTCACTTATCATAGAGATGGAACACGGGTAGTAAAATATGCCCATGGCCCACCCAGGTCAACTAAGCAGGTGGGCCACGACTAACACCTGAATCGGCCAACTGCATGGAGGTATGGTGACTGTTATACACATAATGCGACCAAAGAGTTTCGTATCTATAAGTTATTATATATTTAGTGCCAAACATAATATTATGGGCCTAACCGCACTACCTTGTATGGAAACCTTGAAAATTGAGAGAACTATTTTAATTTGCACACCGCAAGATATGATTGTCAAAAGTAATTATTTACCTACATGGTATTTTGCACTCTGTATAAACAATAGTTTTTTTGGGAGCCTTTGTTCCAAGTTGCCAGGAAAGTTAAATTAGATGGGAAAGCGCAGTTTAAAAAACTTTTTAGATTCTAATGAGATTAAATAAATACCGGTTTTCTATTAAAGTATATCTCAGAGGTTTAGAGAAAAAAAAATATGAGAAAATTGAAATGGCGATCCAATTGTGTCTGCAAAGTATGAAAGTAGTAAAAACAGTTACGTACGGTTGATGTAGTTCAAGGTAGGGACTTTTATTTTATTTATAACAGTCGTTTCTCAATAACACCTACTCGTAAATGTACAATATTTCAAGTTTTATAATTAAAAATACTTGAGGTTGCAATCATAATTTGCAAAATGACGAGTTCAAATCATAATATAATTTGTTAACTAGATAGGTACTTATTCAAATGATTATATTATGATTATGATCAAATCAGTCTTTTAAATAATTTTATATCTTAAATGATTTTTTTTTTTCTTTCATTTTCCTTAATTCCTATCGATTCTCTTCCTTTTATTTGTCCCCTTTCACATTGCTTTTATCCATATAGAGCGCTATGTGGATAATGTGATGTGTTTTTATAATTTTTTTTTTTTGACTGAATATAGGAAGCGGGCAATAATAGCAATGAGAATGTCATAATCACTTTCAAAAATCTTTATTTTTTGTCATCATGTATAATAACTAATTCATTATAATGTTGCTAAATGTGGGCGTCTAGTCCTAATAATAATATATCTACCTACCTATGTGCTTAAAAAAATAATACGACTCTTCAAATGCGACTCAATTAACAAGAAGTCTCAGTACGCGCTGTTTGAGGTAGCACATTGGAATAAATATTAGATTTTGCGCTTACAAAAAAATAATGTATGAAAACAATATCGTTTAAAAAAAGAACAATGACCGCGCGCAGTCAAATTGGTGGAAATGAAGCTTATGTTTCTTAATTTATTTACTGTATCCTCGCAAATTAGAGAAAAGTTATATAATAAGTGTCGCCCGAAATAGCAATTAACGGCCTCATTTATTTAGTTAGAATCACTTAGGAAGGACTCAGCCTCGCCTCGTCCTTCCAATATTAATCGAACGTAAATTGCTAACGTAAATCCAACCCTAGGAGTAATGTACTATTATTTAAACAATTGGACCAATACATTTTTGTTTCCTCATTCGACCATTAGGACTATGTCCCTGTCATTTTAACTTTACGATGTGCCACACACACTGCCGAGTACTATTACTGCATAAAGTTGTAGTACGGTTACTTAACTATACGATTGATCGTTTATTATATAATGAAGCATCAGTAATTCATACTGTATATACCTACTGTATATACATATATAGTCCATACATAGCGTAATGAAGTTATAATGAGATACTTCAAGGCAAGTATTACAAATACACATTATTTTATATGATTTGTCCTATTTAGCATAAGTGTACATAATTTAAAACTATGTAATTATTATTAATAATAAATAGCAATCAACATACATGGCAGTCTAGGAATAAAAAACTCAAATTTTAAATTAAAGCTATACGAAGTTTCTACGTAAAGCTTTTTGTTTTTTTTTTTACAAAAAAGCTACGCTATGCTACGGTAATGCTACGGTGCCTTTGCTACGAGTGATACAGATAAAAAAACTTATTGTTATTACGATCTATGCTTATTAATCTACATCATCATCCATAATATTCCATTGCTGGATGTAGCCCTCCCTTTGTTTCCACTATTCATTCAGATCCAAATATAATTTACAAAATAAACAGTCGGGCTACATCTAAGGACCATTGCAAACGGTCTATAAATAGCTAACCTGAGCCAGCTCATCAGACGTGGAAGAGGTTGAGGAGGGAACGTGTTAAGACAGGGGTCTTAACACATTCCCTGTGTTAGCACCTTGCACCACCGTCGCCTTCAAGGCCTTCCACGATGCCTTGCTGCCTTGCCACTGGAGGTGGATTACCAAAGGCCGAGGCAGACTGTGCACTACGCGGGGGGTAGTCGCCAGACTCAAGTGTCGAAACATTAGAATATCTCCCCCAATGATAATGAAATAATTCAGCTTTCCATACTTCCGCATAAGCAATAAATAACCTTGCCATGTCCAAGATTAGTTTAAGCAACGATCAAGGTAAATTACAGCATTGTCGTGAATGTTGTAATATATTGTGGTTTTACGAGTCAATTTACAATTACAGTGGGTAGGTACTGTTGATTAACTACGGTTCAGTATACGGAGGGTTATTACGGAGGTTGTGAAGTCAGACTATATTTCGACAACACATCTACTTTTATTTTCTCCCTATACTAACCTAGTTATCTACACTAATATCTACATCTACACTAATATTATAAAGAGGAAAACTTTGTTTGTATGTTTGTTTGTTTGTACTGAATAGGCTCAAAAACTACTGGACCGATTTTAAAAATTCTTTCACCATTCGAAAGCTACATTATCCACGAGTAACATAGGCTATATTTTATTTTGGAAAAAAATAGGGTTCCGTAAGATATTTGGGTTTTTCGGACACAAGGTGTAAAAAATCAACCAGAAAAGTTACTTATTTTGCGTACGCTGCCTAAACTATAAAAGATAGAACCATAAAATGTTCTAATTAATTGTAGATCTTATAAATATCTACAAAAAAGTCCGCGACACACTATACCCATCTATGTCGAGTGAGGCACAGCAACCATTTTTTTATTTAAAAATCTTGAATTTTTTTTGGACTACATTTAAACGCGTTTATTTTACTCATGCTATTAATCCTTATCAAAATAAATGATTTCATCACTAAGAACAGTTTATGGAGATAATATTTGCTCTTTGAATGATTAAAATTGGACGTTTGGTTTTGAAGTTATGGCGAAATTAAAATATTACGATTTCTGCTGCACGGCCCGTTGCGAAGTGGGCGTCACCAAGGCGGGGGTGCGCGTGCGGGAGGGGAGTTTAGATCTATGAGTAAGGTACCCGCGCGGCTCAGTCGCGAGGTCGGCTCCCTACGCAGCGGTCGTGCGCGAAGTCTATATAGTATAAAAATGAATCGCAAAATGTGTTGGTAAGCGCATAACTCAACAACGCCTGGACCAATTTGGCCAAATCTTTTTTTAAAATGTTCGTTGAAGTTCAAGGATGGTTTTTACGGCGAGAAAAATTAGAATTATTGCTGGAAAAATCCTAAAAATAGCCCTTTTCTTTTTCCCATACAAATGATTTGTAACTAAAACGTAGTCAATTTGAGCTTTATTGCTATGGTATAAAGTTCATATTAAATTACAAGCACTTGAATTATTAATTTTAAGGCGATACGAAGTTCGCGGGGTCAGCTAGTGTGGTATAAAGAAGTAAAAGAGATTGCTTTGGAGAGGAGAAAGTGGAGAGAACTGCATCATTGCACCGACAAGCGCTAGCTCTTAAATTGAATAATAGCCAACCTATCTCACATACTTTCTCTTACTCAGTTATTTTTTTTTATTTCTAATTAGTTTAATTTCGCATATTTTTTTCTTTGTGCTTCTAATTTATACTCTGAAATGAAAACTGATGACATGAGTAAGAAAGGAGTAAGTGTTAAGATGACTTCTGAAAGAGAATGGAACAAGAATACATGTGCCGACCCCACATAAAGTGGAAAAAAGTAGAGAAATTATGAGGTTTGGATTTGGAAAAAAGTTTAAAATTTACGCCTTTGCTCTGCTGATATACTCGTAAGTAATGTAAAATACAATACCATGATATTTGAGTGATTGTTAAGAAGGTACCTCAACCTACACAAAAGCTATACCTACTACAATTCATTTCTTTAATAGGTAGTTGTAATTTAATTTTATCTTTATTTGTAACCTACTTTTTTTCGTGTTGTATGTCAAATAAACCTTATTCTATTCCATACTGTGTTGTAGGTAATGACATCGTTATTTCAACTCGCACAGTTCCATCTCGTACAGTGCGTCCAACGTAACTTGGCATGCGTGAAGTTAGCTGTTGGACATGCGCAGTGTAGCTTTTTCATACTAAATTGTTTACTGCGCATCGAAACGGCTAACTTCACGCATGCCAAGTTACGTTGGGCGTACTGTATCTAACTGATGACGTTTTGATGTGAACACAATGATACCTTTCGTCACCTCTCAATACTTGGTTATAGTCTAAATATATAAAACTAGTTGTTGCCCGTTACTTCGTACGCGTTAGATTATTTTATTTTGCGTTTATAGTATCCAAACAGAGTTTCAACTTCTCTGCTGGATTAGGGAGTAAAGAAAAATCAGAATGCGTCCAGCTGCTTCTCTCCCCGAGCATGTCGTAAAAGTTGACTAAGGGATAGTATCCTCCAACATGATGAGATACAATAAGCAAGTATTCCCAAGGAAGGTTGACGTCAGGCAGGCGGCCGGTCAAGCATAATCCAAGGATCACCTACTATGCTGTGCCGACCCCACATAGTGGGCTAAGGGCAGGAAGATGATGACTTCTAAAAATTCTTCTGATACTTCTTATACAGGTTTCACCGCACTGAGCGGCCGAAAGTTAGTCCTTAAATGGCCCTGCCTATCTCTATCTAGTCGTGTCACTTCTTTCGAACCAGTGTGCTGAAAGAATTTAAAGTGCGCCTCAAGACTCCTTTCTTCAACTTTTCTGCTGTTCTTTTCTGTTTCTTTGCTGTTTCTTCAACTTTTCTACGTCATGCCGTTTTCCTCACAATGTTTTCCTTCACCGTTTAAGAGTACTGGTACAGCGTACTTATTTTTTTCTAACAGAAAACCCCATTAGTGAATTGAATTTGAACCCACAACCTTAGGATCGGAAGGCGGGGCCGCTATATGTTTTATTAAGCTGGGTGATAGATCAGCGGGAATATGTTTATACTCGTATTTCTTAAAACTATCAAAGTAGGTATGTAAATACTTATCACATTTTCAAAACCCACTTGTTGTTTTGAGCCTTCAGTCAGCGACAATTTTATAATAGAATCTTGCTTAACCATATCATAAATCTGCAATAAACGTGCAAACAGACATGTCGAATCTACGTAAGGTCGTACGATCTTAATACCATGAGAACGCCATAAAAATTGCAACATCTATTCACACGTATTTTACGGTAATAAATGTTTAATGCCTCAAGAAAACTTATTTATATGTGATCTCAAACCGTAATTTTTAACTGATTTCTTAATTTATTTTAATTTGTAAACATTTTGAACATTATGACGCAGACGTTCCCAAAATGTTTCTTGGCGCCATGTTTTTATACCATAGATCATACAACATAAAATATAATCTATTATTTTTTAATTCGATTCCAACCAAACAAATTTTACACAGTGGCAGGTCAGTCAGACTATTTTTCTTCTTCTTCTTTTATTTTTTAACGTCATTAAATTGTCAGTGACAGTTACTTGCTCTATTCATAGCTCCTCAGAACAATTGTTCTGAGCATAGCTCTTAGTTTACTATTTTGCTTTGTTTTGTGAAGGCGATATAGTGACTTATAGTGACAAACCAATGTTTTCTCATTCTACCAATGGGATATCACCTCTTAACACAAACTTAGACATGACATATATAAGCTTGTAGCGATCATTTGTAGTCTTTTGAGCTCATGTTCAGATAGAAACACATTATGAATACATTTGAGTCAATTATGAAGCCATGATTGGCTCTTTATGAGTTGGTTTCTCAGAGGTTGGTTTATCAATGTTGTTTATGTAGTGATAGGTTGATGGATGAGTGATGACTTTGTAAGAAAATTGGCTAGGCTGTGTGCGTTTGTAGAGTTGATTCTCTCAGTTTACGAACGTCCAACACTCATGTAGATTCTATAGAAGGTAGTAATAGCTGGTAGAGTGAGACATCATTGCTTATGATGATTATAAATGCGTCTTGAAAGAACTGGTGGCCTAGTAGTGGCGGCCCGAAAACAAAAGTTTTCGAGAAGTTCTAAAATATATCTCAAGTGCACTAAAGGAGCCTTTGAGGTGCACTTTAAATTCTTTCTCCACACTGGTCCGAAAGAACTAGTGACACGAATAGATAGATAGAATGCGTCTTAGGCTGCTGGGGCTTTTGTTTTCAGGATTAAATTCGATCGTAGAACTATGGTGCCTACTGAAATATCGGAGTAGAACAGATGGTAGATAAAAAATACTGAAAAGTTCTTGGGTGTATGTCTGCGCTATCTGTGTTTCAACGGGATTTTCCAAAAAGTTTCTTAATAAGTTGATCATGAGTTGATATAATATCAAATGTCATTTTAATTGGGTCAAAGTACCTGCGTATATAGATACCTACCTCTAAAGAGCAATATCTACAATGGGTTACATTTGAATTCGACACAGTTACCCAACACATAATGATGTTTGAAAAGTCACTGCTGCATAGCACTGACACGAACAGTATAGAAATGAAATACGCCAACATTATCTACCTATGCAAAAAGTGAATTGTTCGCACAGCCAACTGTATAAAACCGGTTATAAATTTAAGACCTGAGAAAAACCAAAATGTCAGGTTAGATTAGGTACACCATACAATTTCTTTATACCAAAGTAATTATCTTAATTTCACGGAATCTATACCTACTTATATTATTCAATAAGTCATCAAATTTTGCTTTCTGAGGAAGAGCATAAGCTACCTTTTATCTGCAAAAATATTCAATATGGACGAAGTCGCAGGCAACCGCTTGCTATTTATGTTAAAAAATCTATTGAATTAATTTCGCTTTGAAATACCTAATAGGTACTTGAATTCTTATAAATAAGTCACTTGCTCTGAATTTATAGCTTCGTTGGAAATTACTATTTTTCAATCAAAAGTTCTTGTTTTTAATTAACTATATTGTAAATGTCGTATCATGTTTCCTTAATAATCTTCTAAATAATAATTCTCTCTCTGTTCAATACATTACAGTCCATTGCTTTTGTCATGGCACATACAATCTAGATTTTTTGTAACATCATCTTATTTTGACAAACTTTGTATAGCAGAAAAAAGTCTACAAAGCAAATAATATTGTGAAGTTGTGGTTGAATCCATATTGTGCCATGGCAACAAACCTGAGTAGTACATGTACATTACCTGAGCCGGTTCCCACCAATTAAAATAATGCAATAAATAAAGTGTTTAATCTAGTTGTAGTACTTCCTATTACTTTTAACATTTAAATCCAATACAATAACCAAGGTCAGTGAGAAGTTGAGAACACATAAACATTTGAATTTGTACTTATGCGCTAATGACAAATATAGGCAATAACTTATCTGATTCAATTACGCTTAAATTATAAATCATATAAAGAAATATCATATCCGTAAGTGAGACTTGATGATGACAAATGGTGCAAGAAAATTACAGAATGATGGGCGTAGACTAAGCATAAAGAGATAAGCAAAGCGTTGGAAGGTGCTTCTCTGACCAATTTTAATCATGTATCATCGGACTGTACCTATTTATCAATGGTTAGCTGTAGATGGTTAGCTAACTTTTTCAGCGAGTAATACGATTCAACAGGGAAACAAAAGAATTAACATGTTTCATCTACAATGTTCTTCGGATCTGAGCGAGATAAGTAGATTTGTCCATGAAAAAACACATCCCTGGAGGGGTCACGCCGCACAATACGTTGAGGATAACATCGCACAGAGGAGGCACCCAGAACAGTTTTGTGAATAGTTAATCTAACTTCTAAATTTTATAGAACTCGTACAATACCGACTGACTGACGTATTTACTGACAAACAATCAACGCACAGCCTAAAGTTAAGGAAAGTAAGTTAAACTTGGCATATTCCTCTTATGGTGTAAGGACGCACTAAGAAAGGAGTTTTTAAAATTCAACTACTACAGGAGAAAGATGAAGTTTGTATGAAAAAAACTCAACGCGGAAAAAATAGCAGCGACGTTCCGGCTTCTGTGCTTCGCAGGGCACGTTAAATTGTTGGTTCCGGCTTTTAAGTCGTTAAGCCATGATGGAGGCCTTTAGGCGGCCTAAAAATTCCGTCACAAGAGTTGGCCATCTAGCTACTAGCTCATACGAACTTACTTTTTTATTAGAATGAATGATCTAGAATTGGTGTTAAGAGCCACAATTCTAGTTAATTCATTCTTCTGCTCGGTCCACCGTGTAACTACTTAGTAAAGTACTAAAATACATAGTGGGAATTAAACAATGACAGCTCGAGAATATTGAATGGATAATTTGTATTTGAATGGCTTTGGCAAAGGTCAGGTGACGTGGGAACCGCTTGGTTCTTCAGATATAGTTCAGGGCGATACAGATGTACATTGAGCATAGTATTAGGGCGTTAGGATGGACGTAGTATCATAATATTGTGGTCCATCGATCACTACGTTTTCACAATGATTCGACATTGTGGGTCCTTCATAATTATTCTGTTTATTTATATTTTGTGTCATAGCAATGGGATTTTTTTATTTGTGGACATTTCACACAGCGCCATCTAGCCCCAAACTAAGCAAAGCTTGTACCATGGACACCAGATGGCTGATAGAATACTGATATACTTTTTTGTCAATATATACTTATTTAATACTACAACACCAAGACCCGGAAGCAATATTTGCAGAACATACAAACATTTCTCCCGTAGCGGTAATCGAACCCGCGCCTCTTTCGTCTCAGCCGAGCACCCGCCCGCCACGCCACCGAGGCTTGGACGAATAAACCACCACCGAGGTCGAATGGAAAGAAAGTATGAGAAAGTATGCGTGTTCAAAATTTCTGATTAGTCTGTGGGATGGTTTTCAGTATTTCCTTTAGCAGTTCGAACAATTTGAAATATTTGTATCCAAACAGTTGGATAATCGAACTTCTAGTAGACAGTTTATTTTCTGTATTTTGTAGTGATTGTTTTTACTGCTAACTTTTATTAACATGACTGATTTTCGACAGCAACAAAGCCTTTTTTGTCACTGATACAATTCCGTTTCCCGCCGGAGACAATAAATTCTTACTTTTACTTACTTCACAAGGATGTAGGTACAACACACCTATGTTAAGGTTTAGTAGGTACCTACCAACATTACCTTTACTGTTATGTGGTTTAAATCCTGTTCATTTCGGCTATTTCCCTGCATCCGCCAATGTGATCGACATCTACATATATTCGCATCCACTTCCTCCGGTATTTCCTTATAGCATGCTAAGTACTATTTAAGTAGTAATAAACCCAATCCTACTAAATAATATTTTAAAATGCGAAAGTTTGTGAGGATGTAAGGATGTGTGGATGTGTGGATGTGACGATGTATGTTTGGTTTGTGCCTCATTCACGCCGTAACGACTGATTTGAATGAAACTTGGAATACACATAGTATGTGTGTTGGAATAACATATAGACTACTTTTTGTTTGGATACCACGCGAGCGAAGCTGCGGGCGATAGCTAGTAAGGCTATAAGTAATAATATCCAGTAAGCGAGGTATTTTAGGATTTACGCCTTCGTTTACGTATCATGAGAAAGGTTGGTCATGTAGAGAGGATGAATGAAAGAAGATTAACGAAACAGGAGTATGAGTGAGGCGAGTGTAAATGGTAGGTACCGTTGGAAAGGGAAGAGCAAAGCGTACCTACGTAGGTACCTGAACCAAATTGGCGACGTTTTCAAGAGTACCCTAAACCGCCGAGCTTGCATGAAGAATGTTATGAGAGTGAATCAAGAGATAGAAGTACCTATGTCAGGATCATAGCAAAAGATTTTATGTATGTATATTTGTAACCAATGGTGAAGAAAGACTACTACTTTATCTTAAAATGCCCCAAACTCTACAATATCCTAGAATTATTAGCATTGAGTAATTAATAAATACTTGTCGTGCACGATATCATACTGTTTCAAGGATTTCTCTCTACGATCGGTCAACAGCGTAGCATTTTAGGTAATAATCTTTAATCAACTGCGCATAACAATAATTCTAGATCATTTGTGACCTTTACATAAATCTAATTTCAATAGTATATGCACTGTGAGAACAGTTGCTCTTAAATTGCCTGGACACTGGCGATAACCATTCTGTAAAGACCCACCCCCGCCCTTCGTTTTAATTGAAATCGTGCAGTGAGCTACAAAACTGCGGGGTCTAGGTAGAGTAGCCGGTAATGTGGTCCAGTTGTTACATGTAATGGAATGTTTTACGCCTTGGCATTTAAGAATTGGTTCACAATATGCAGGGGAAATGAAACGGCTAAGATACTTGACCCCAGCTTCCGCAATGACAGTTGCGAATTCTATTTGGTGCGTTTTTCAACTCTGCAGACTTCAATTTGCAAATTGTTTTTAAGAAGTTACCTAGCGAGGTCTGAAGTCCATATACATATGACTGTTGGTTGTTATTATTATTATTATACTGACTCTGGTACTCCGTGTACTGACACTGAAACCATCAGCTAATGTGTTTCACTCAATAAAAACAATCCTGTAGTTGTATCCTTGCAACTGGTAAAAGCCATCTGATTTCATCCTTTCAGTTTCAGCTGTATGGTCAGCAAAAATATAACTACCCAGCATTGGACCTTAATTATGTGTCAATAATGATGATGATGGTTTCAGAAAACATTTCTGTCTATGGCAAAATAAACTGTTCGAGAACTTAGAATCAATATACATTCATACATATAATATTATCACGCCCTTATCCCTTATGGTGTGAGCAAAACTACAATTATGCTCGATGACTACAAGTAATCATATGAAAACTTGCAGCCACTCCTGATTCATAGTCCCAGGATGGATATGGTGAACTATGGTGACAGGTGATCAACCCAATAAAAATAGTAGATAAATCAAAAGTTTAAAGTACATACAAATAGTAACTAGAGAAGTATAGTAGATGTGAGTAGTTTTAAAAGCTTCTTGACTACTTTGTAGAGCATTAGCTATCTTCTTTTAGCTGTGCCCAAAGGACCTGATGTCTGATAAAAATAATTTGGCGATAAAAAGTGTCCTTGATAATTAAACTTGGCGCATGAAGCTGAGTGATGAATATGGTAGATGACATTACCAGAGCAGGGCAGCTGGTTCACCTTCTGACTGGAACAGCCGGATACGATGACATTATTAACGGTTTTATTTTACCTAGGTTTTTTTCGTTGACATTTTTAAAAATCCATAATTCGTGCTTTTGGATAAAGCGAAATATGTAAAAATATATAATTTTATGGGGAAGACTATTTTCGCCCGCGGCTTCGCTCGCGTGGTTGTTGGGTTATTCTATGGGTTTATATAAATTTTCTTATTTTGATATTCAATTTAATTTCATTGTTTCAGCTGTCTGTGAATTGTCTATGTTAAGAATGCTGTGCTTGCCTTCAATGTGTACACATTCTATAGTGTAAAAGCTCTTGTATTTTGTTATGTAAAAATGTGTATTATGTGTGCTGTTGGTATTGCCTGATAAATGTATACCTGGGTGGGTACTACACAGCAGCTAAGAAATAATTGAATTATTTAGGTACAGAATAACAAAAACAATAACGGCTGTACATTCAGGTCACTCAATAATAACCTTATCTATCCACTCGTGTAACTATCTACATACAGTTTTGTCATGCAGGTTGCAAAAACGAAGGTTAACAACTGGTTATGTAATAGAATTATATCATATAATTATCTTTAACAACAATTGATAAATAAATTGGTACTTGCAGTACTTTGGCGTACAGTGAAAACCTCGTAGGTCGATGTTGAAGTGAACTTTTCAGCAGGAAGATGCCCGTAAATACATAAAGGCCAAAAACATTGAATATTGAACTACACGACCTTCCAAAAACGCACATAGCGTTTTTTCTTCCTACTAAAAAAAAGTAAGTTCGTATGAGCTAGTGGCCAACTCTTGTGACGGAGTTTTTAGGCCACCTAAAAGCCTCCGTCATGGCTTAACGACTTAAAAATGTGCCCCAAAGGTTCCTTTAGTGCACGTGACACATACTTTCTAATTTTTTAGGTTGGTTCAACGATATGCCGATTTCCTCACGATGTTTTCTTTAACCGTGTTCATGCTAGACCCTAGCAGGAACGCATATAATTTCAGATCTGGAACTACAAATACTGAAAACATAATTTCAGGTCTGAAATTATTTGATTTGTCCTGTTGATAGATAGGTGCATACATTATCTTACTTATATTATAAAATTGAAGTCTTAGTTTGCTTGAAATTACCGGCGTAAAGCTCAAAACGCAACGATAGCGCGTACTAATTTTACCTGTGCTGCCATCTAGTGCGAAAGTTTGTGACGATGTTTGGATGTTTGTGCCACAATCACGTCTAAACGGCTGAACGGATTTGAATGAAACTTGGAATATACATAGTAAATGTACTGGATTAACATATAGGCTATTTTTTATCCGGGTACAACGCAAGCGAAGCCGCAGGCGGCAGCTAGTACCTAATAAAATTAAGTGTTTAGCTCTATTTAACTTAAGATTTAGAACATTAGCTGTGTCCGTCTACAGTAGTCTGGCCAAGGCTTTACGTTCTCCTATTCTGACATTTAATAAAACAGAGTTAGATCTATTGATTTTTAATGGTCTAATTTTTATACGTGTTGTCAGCAAAGACGCGGACAGAAACGAGTTAAGTAAACATAGATCATTGAGAGGGTAATACTTATTCATTATCAAAATAACTAATAATGGTCCTTGCTGGTATTTCTAGGAGTCAAATACTAACAATAATTTACCAAAATTGGGAAGAATGTAGGTACACCGTCTTTCTTCATAGGTCAGTTGTTTTTTCTTTTCAATCTAACCGTGAAATTACGATTAAAACGGACTATTACAAAACACTGAAGTATCCGGTAAATTCGCAAAATCCGAATGACATAAAACCAAATCGAGTCGTGCTCTCGATTTACGCAATCAATTCCGCACAGCTCTATTTATTCTATAAGTACTTTTTGTATATAGTCGTGGTCTACCGATGAAAAGCCGCCTGAACAAACACGATTAGATACCTACTCCTTTTGTTTTGGAATGCTTTGAATTAGATATGGATTTTGAAAGTTCGCTCTATCCAACTGCGATCAACTTGGTAACTGATTTTTTGATATTATCTTAGAGTTAGAGATTTTTACAATAAACACCCCGAATAACACGATAAACGCCTGTTCAAATCAAACATTGAAACCACCAAGTTTTGTTTTTACAACTGTATTTTTCACGTTTCACCACATCTCTATCGGCTATTACACACATTTTATAATACCCTATTCATGTATTACCTAACTGAGGAATATGGGAACTCGTAACACAATAAACTTAGGATATTGACGCATAACTCGTAACAATAGTGCTAGCTTACTTTGGCAATTTATAATTACTGTTTTGCATTGCGACACAGTTTGATAGGGCTATAAAAAATATTCAAAGTACTATTGCAAACCTACCTAACAGCTTCCGTAACGCTTCGGCTTCAATTACGATTAGCCATTACGGCGTGATTGAGGTACAAACATCCTCAAATCTAGACATTAGTCGCAGTCCACCTGCTTAATCCAGCTGGGTGGACCATTATCATTTTTAGGGCCCTGTACCCGAAAGGTGCCCACGGGACCCTATTACTAAGCTTCCTGTGTCCGTCCGTCCGTCCGTCCGTTCGTCTATCAGAGGGCTGTATCTCATGAACCTTAATGATGGAGTAGGCTTGCCCAGCACCTATTCCATCCTCTCAGGTTAGTCGGCCTTGCCCACAGGAAGGACATGGTCAATACGTGCGGACCTAACTAAGCCGCGGGTTTTCTCACGATGTTTTCCTTCACCATTTGAAAGTACTGGTATAGCACACATATTTTTATTTAAAAGAAAAATTCATTAGTGCACGACTGGGTTTGAACCCAAGACTGTAAGATCGGAAGGCGGGGCCGCTACCACTAAACCCAGTGCTCAGTTTATTTAGTGAAATAAAAATAAGAACATTAAACAGTAGAATAAACTAAAACCTTTACCTACATAAATATTACCTAGTAGATAGGTGTTAACGGCACCCAGGTGCCTGATTTTATTCCAAAGATAAAAACAATTCAAACTATTGACAATGTACAAAAGGTCAATTATCGAGCACGATCACGAACAATATTACGAGAAAGACGTAACAATAGTTAGGTATATACTAACCAAATTATCCAATACGTTTTCGTAACCTTTATTATCAGAATGGCCTGTCTCTCTTGAAAACTGCTCTCAATGAAAAAATAATTTTCGATTATCTGGTGGACTTCCGTAACTAGTTTTGATTTGAGAATTTAATATTGCTATTCTTAGAATATAGAGCATTATAATAAAGTATGGAAGTGGCTAAGTTCCTCTCCAAAATATTACAAAATAAAATAAACTTGACATGGTTATAGAAAAAGAAGATTAGGTATATATTATTTTCAGTATTTTTTTTACCCAAAAGTTCAACAAACGGAAGTTAAGTGGACGGAAGACTTTTTACCAATAAAATAATAAATTCATGGAAAACTAGGCAATACCTAAGGTCTCAGACTATCCGCCTTTCCGAAATTTAAAATTATAAAATATTAATCAAGTATTCTTCGTTTAAATTGTTTAAAAATTCAAATATCGTAGAAATTGGAGTTACCTTTTTGCTTACTGTTACTGTATAGTGCAGTTGACAGTGAAAAATTCAGTAAATTAGAACCTTGTAAGTACTATTGTTTCTTCTGTGTCAGAGGCTGATTTCACAACCCCATTCACACCCCTCCGCTTCACTACTAACTAGACCTTTTTGCACACACCATCTAATTATTATACCTACAATTTGACCTTTTGTCTGACAATGCACATTTCGACACAAGTCACACAAGTTCAATGGTAGAGGTATCAAATATGAAGGTCGAATTGGTGCGTATGTGCAAAACAATGTGCGCTTTCGATTCAATTCATTTTGTTTTTTTGCAAGCATGTAGACGATAAAAATAATCTGTACCGATTCTACAGCAAAAACTATATTTTTGTTGTGATTAACAAATTGTTGCAAAAAATACAATAGATAAGTAACTATAGACGTATGTCACGTTTGAAGACACCTAAGTATAAACATTTTAATATTATTCCAGAAATATAGGCAAGTATTGCACGTAATCAGTCAGCATCTAGTTTAACACCACCAAAAAAAATCTCAGTGTACTTTAATAAAAAAGTTTCGAGCGAAATAGTTCCGAAAAAAAGGTCTTGAACTTATTCCATAGAGATCCGGGGCAGTAGCATAATAATAATATCAGCCAATGTCGTTTGCAGCACGAGCATATCCGTCAACGATTATCGACACGCTATATCAGTGATCTATACCTACCTACTAGTCCCGGAGCCCGTGGTAAGATTTTTACTACAAAGCTACCTTATAAGCCGTATTATTCCAAGATAGTCACAGAATTTCAGACGAGTATAGTTATAAAAATACGTTAAAACTTATAAAGATGTCTACCTATAGCCTATAGGTTTATATTCAGTACCTATGGAATACATCAGGAATGTATCCTAGCACCTCAGAACAAATCTGAGCCTAGCACTAGATGCCAAACCCCTGAATACTCAAACGCATCTCAAAGTTGAGCACGTCTGAAATGACGATTTTTTGACAGATTTTCATCAGAAACTGTCAAAAAACCATGAATTGAAACGTGCTCAACTCTGAGTCGCGTTTGAGTATTCGGGGGTTAGAGAACTTAATATTTTTTCTCTTTATGAAGTTTCCCCATTTAAAGTACGTAGGCCAAACAAACATCTTATTCAGTAGGTACCTACCAACTTTTATTAGACATACTACTTTAGTAAATAATAATAGTGTTGCCACATACATGGGTTCTCTTGAGCTACAATGATCGATAGCGAATCGATGGCTTGCGCACGCTTTTAATCGATACCAAGGCCGAATACTTTTGTTACTCCCTGTCTCTAGCAATCAGCGAAGTGTGTGCACAAACTAATTATTTCTTTTTAATCTGAAAGCAAATGAAAGTGAACCTTATTCCTATTTTCTAAGTTTCAAATTAGTTTGATTATGCTACGCTTTATCGACAGGGTAGTTCTTCTGAGTGGCGTGGAGTAGTTTGGTTTCGTCAAATGAAGTTGAACTTTAGGTATACTGGTTCTAAGACTTAATTTGCTTTGTTATAATAGTTTAGTTAGAACAATGCACAATTAATAATATAATAGAAAATCTACAAACAAAACATTGATCTTAGACATCAATATATAAGTACTACGTACGTAGTAATAATAACTCAATGATCTTAGAGAGATACCTTATGAAATATTTTTCACGGAATTGCGTTTGCGGCTTACCAATGCATTGTGTGTATCTTTTATCAATCAATCACTCGGGTATTAGATACTTATTTCGTATCAAAATATTTGAGAGTATACAGTGCAAGGTCATTTACGTGTCAGTAATTTTATTGACCTTTAAATTAAAAAGGCTATAATTAAATTAATTTAAAATGGTCGAATTTGAGGAGAATGGCGCATGCCTTGCCTATTTATCTTAGTCAGTCTTGTTTGACAAATGGTTCCAGATAATTATGTAGTCCAATCAGATTGGCAGTTACTATGCCGCCATAGGACGTTTTAATGATTTTGTAAGGTCCGGCCACTGGTCAACGTGATTAGTAGATTACTCAAGCTTTGTCCGAGCTGTGTACAATTTGTCTCGGTACCAGGAGCAGCTAAGTAGATTACTATTTATGTAATAACTAGCTTTCGCCCGCGGCTTCGCTCGCGTGATATCCGTACAAAAAGTAGCCTATTATGTTATTCCAGCACACACACTATGAATGTATATTCCAAGTAAGTACTTTGACCAAAAAATAGCAAACCCCAGATGCACTGTTTTAAAATGAAATAATACTAACTGATACCTATTATATTCTATTGTATTGTCTGTTCTTAAGCCTTACTTTACTTTTAAAACCATAACCTTGATTTTACCACCGGTCTCTTAAGCACCAGAAAAGTGTTACACAACGATAGTGAAAGGTATTTGTGCAATGCACCTTATCAACCGCACTGCACTATTTTAGCCAATGTCGGTAAGTTTTACAACCTATACAAGTTACAGATATGGCGCAAAATTTCGTTACGAATCCTGGCCCTTACGCAATTATTATTATTGGAATACATTAAGGTACCCAGAGACTCAGACCACAGCACGGTAATATGGGGCTAAAATAGACTTGTTCTTAAAATACCACTATAAAGTTAAACATATCCATAAGTACCCAAGTAGGAATTATATTTTTATGGTACCTACATACCTACGACGTTGGCGGTTTCCTTATGGATTAACCTACCTTTGTTCTGAGACCTACCTACTCCGTACTCGTAATACTATTCAAATTCTAAAGAAAAATTTGACGTTTCTTTCCTTGACAGTTTGCTAGTAGGTACTTATTAACTTTACAAGACTATACCATAATACAAAAAGTAATAGGTAGGTAGGTACCTAAAATAACCTATCTACATAGCAAATAATAAGTACTTAAAATATTTATGTATTTAATGTTCAATTGAACAAATAAGCGGAAAATCGAAACAGAGATTACGAGTAGGTAAGCGTTTTAGCTCCAAATTGAATCATCAAAAATTGAGCACAAAAAAATAATTTACAAAGACACAGACAATTTTTTCAATACACACTTATAACTCTGAAGCCCGTTCCTAGATGGCGCTGGCATGATGGTTACAATTTTTTGTGTTTTTCACCAATCTAATTTAGTTTTTCACATGTACCTATCCTCTAAAATAAATAAGAAGAAAAAAAATATATCCTTCAAATCGTTGCAAAATCAGGAATTTGCTTATTCTCTGACCCAATTTTATTAGATTTGAACCATAGTCTTCATTTTGTCGGCAGTTTGATAATTTCGTTAGGTCACTCGACTGGGAGCGTGGCGTCTCCTGTAATCCGGCTTCTCGGAGGTCGGGATGGGAGGATGGTTTGAGGTCGGGAATCACTGGTGCTGTGCGTTCCATGTTGACTGGACGTCCACACTAAGCCCGGTATTAATATGGACCACCCGGAGGAGTCTGGGCGGTGCAGGTTAACTAAGGAGGTGCGAACCGGGCCAGGGGGGAAACCCAGCAGCCAAAAGTAACCCGTATCGGGCAGTAGTGGGATAGCGGCCGGGAGTGGGGCCTCAGTATCAGCCTGACCAATACAATCAGACCCTTTCCTTTTGCATTTTTTTTATTACGGATTGAATTACTTTTGTCTTAGAATAAGGAATAACTTTTGTCTTATGAAAGCTATGTTACACATCTGCCTGCAGACAATAAGCAAATTACACGTCTAGACCAGTTATCTAATCATATAATTAATTTAGTCATTAATCGTTACATTTACAACTTTCACTCATATGAGAACCTTTATATCAAAGTACTAAGGCTCATTATGGCGAGTTAGTTTTAACAATAGTAGGTGGGTATAAGTAGTGCTCGTGCTTAGAAACCAAATACATAATATTCTAGGTACTTATTGGATTCCAATAGAAATATATTCTGCCTCATAAATCAAGTAGGTACCTACACCTACCTACCTACATTACTACGTAGGTGTAGTCTTTCACTATGTTTGTAATGTAAGCACATACTGAGCAATAAACATTCGAAATCGAAATAGGTACTTAAGTATCATAATGGGTGTTTCATTTGGTGCTTTTTCTTCAAATGTAAAATTAATACCAAGTAGGTAGGTACTTACATACCTTACACCCACAAATTAAGTACCTAGCGCGTTGGTCTTTCAAATGAAATTAAAACTACATTGCACCAAAGTGTATGGTTACATTCTACTTTAACGCTAGTTAATTATTTAATCTGTAGTACGTACCTAGGTATTATTTTAGGTAGGTACCTACTGCTTATAATACTAAGCTAGTGGTTAGGTGAGGTGGTCAATATCAGCTTTGTCTTGTCGGCGAAGGGACACGAACTAACCTTTGCATGGCGTGACATTACATTCTCCGCTATTCGCAGAAAGGACGGTTTAATTTATGCGCAAATGCCAGAAAGTATCACTTGGTTTGGATTTGTGAATCAATGTAAAGTTTTTTATAAATTGACATAGTAAGTAGATAAGATACCTATTTACCAACCTGCCCATAACTAAATTGCATTGTATTTTGGTGAGGTAGGTAGGTACAAAAACATAAATCGACTTGACCCTTGGACGAATAGTTTATTCGTCCACGACTTGACCTCATCTTCCGTAATTAAGACGAAACTTAAATACCTACATCAAATGACGTTTCTATCTTCATAAAATCTGCAAAATCAACCGGACTGTCCCTTATTAGAATTAGGTCCCTACCCTACATAACAGTCTTAGTTAACAGTATAACACGTGCTATGCATGCCGTTATAGCGAGAAAGAGCTAGGTACATACCGATACCGACCAGGCAGGTAGGTACGGAATTTTGTAATTTTACACCCTTAGACCCAAATTGGCACATAAGTACGTAGGATGTAAGCAAAATAAGTTAGGAACCCAGAGCAGCGCCTATAAACTTAGTCACGCCCATATCACCATATAGTACTACCTAACTACTATTTATATACCTACTAGATAACAATCCACATCCGTGAACCGACCTACTCTCAAATCAAAATCAATGGCCGTTCATGTCCTACGTTGACTTACGAATAATTACCGAACTAAAGGTACATAGGTACTAACCTAATTACTTATATCAAAATCAAGTTTACAAAAATTTTTCTTGACCCCTATTATCTACACCCTAAAGTTCAGTATCACGTGCCTAGAGTTATTACTTACGTAGAGGCTGATTGGTAGTATAAATTGTAGTGGGTAGTTACAAAAGGACCTTGGGATTTGAAAGCATGGACAGCCGGAACGTAAACTGTATGACATTACAATACATAGGTTCCAAGAAAATTGAGCCATTATTCTGTAGTCTTTGCAAAAAAAGCTGCTCTATCTACCTACGTATAATGAGCTTTGTGCTACAATATTTCAAACGGTTTAGTATAAATTATAAATGGTAAACAGATTGATGACAGTTCTTCAAAAAGGGTGTGAAGCCAAGGTGTGAAGAGATTTTTGTAGGGTCGGCAACGCGTGAGTGATACCTACTTCTGGAGGGTTATTCACGATGACCAAAGAAAACGAGCCACGTAACGAGCCAAATGTCATCGTGTCTCTAAACGCAAACGAGACACGCCATGGTGTGAAATCAAAAACTGTATTCTGCATGCCATAAGACTAGTTGTCTATGACCGTGTTGGTTTATGGTTTTACGTGATTCGTTCAAAATCAAGCATCCGGTCTGTTCGGAAAACTATCGGTTTTAGATTGATTTTATTTTTTTGTTTACAATCTTCATCTCAAGTAAATAAATATTCAATAATAGAATTTCTAAACTCTTTCTAATATTAATTTCGTTATATTTTAAAGTTTAGAGCCCAAAAAAAATATATAACGTAAAATGGTTAGCTAAATCAAATCAACCACAATTTGTTTCCGAACGAATTGTCAATCGAAATATTGACATATTGCATTGTTTGTTTTGAAAAAAACTTGGCTATATTATAACGTAGTGATAAGAATAGACGTTCTTCGAAGACAACGTATGATATGCTGGCGCCAGCAACGCCCACACATAAATAGGAGACTGTCAAGGGATTCTGCTGAGCTGGACCCTAAATTTTTCGTGCTATTTTATAAGTTGGCCAAAGAGTTGTTTTGGTATGGTGCGGCGTTCTTGGAGGCAGGCTAGTTAATTCTGGCCTTCAGAGATGTTCTAGCATTACAACAGAAGTCAAAGTAAGTATTGTGTTTGAACAATAATAAAATGGTAGGTACCTAGGTTAGGTATTAGCTTAGACTGAAACCTACTATATTTACTGTATTTTTCCAGATACTTACAACCCTCAATTTCCTTATCACCAGTAGCTATCAAAAGCCAGTGGGAAACTTTTGGTTAGCACCTGTAAGCCTCTGCATAGAGTAAGCGGTGAATGCCTTGAATGATGCCAACCTACATCAAATTTCCTACCTCCGAACAAGAGAGGAATTAAATCAAACAAGGGTAATATTTTAATCAACTATTTATTTTAGTAGGTATTACATAATAGTATTTGTGAGAGCATCAGCGGACTAAAATAAATTAATTTTATTAGAATCTTTATTTCCAAAAACATGAAAGTATGTACCTACCTATAAAAACAATAACAATGATTTCTGCCTCGTTTCAGATTTGCAACAGTGGCTTAAAGGCATACCTACTCATGTGCTACCTTAGGAGGGGCAGCTCATGACAGTTATATTATGTTAAATAAATCAGAAATCATGAGATGTGTGTGTGTGTGTGTGTTAGTGTTAACGTATGGGTACATGCGGTTGTGTAGGTATAATAAGTAATAATAAATGCATTAAAACCATAAAACAAAAAATACTCACAGCACACATACTATGCATATCTCAAGTTTCACTCAATCCATGCAGCCATTTAGAAGTAAATTATGAGGCACAAGCATCGTTACATCTTCACAAACTTTTGCATTCACAATAAAAGAGCTATGTTAAGTTATGTTATTTTAAGTTACATGTGCATATTAAGAAGTTTATTGTACATGTGTAAGCATGACTGTGTGTGTGTGTTTTAGATTGTTACATTTAAATTATTATATTTCAGAGCCGCCCACTCACTATGCCAACACGTGGATCAGAAGCAATTGCTGTACGCAATACAGTCTCAGTACATGTCTGGTCCACTACGCCAGGGCTTCTACGACATCCTCATTGCGATGCATCTCGAGTCGAACGCCACTACCATGCGCGTACACCAGCCTCGCTTGAACAGCATCTGGAAAAGAACAGGATTATGAAATACTAGGTGGCAGCACAGGTAAAGTACGCGCTATCGTTGCGTTTTGAGCTTTACGCCGGTAATTTCAAGCAAACTAAAGCTTTCCAATATTATAGTATACATACATACATATTATAACGCCGTATCCTTAATGAGGTGGGCAGAGCCACAAGTAAACATAATAAAACTTACAATCACTTCTGATCCAAACTTCCAAGATGGATATGGCGAACCATGGTGACAGGTGATCAGCCCATCGCCCATATAGGTGGTCCATCATTTTGGAGAAGATCCCTTTGTCGCCTTTTACGACATGCTCGGGGAGAGAAGCATATAGTATAACCCCCGGATACTCAAATGCATCAGAGTTGAGCACGTCTCAATCTCAAGTGACGAGTTTTTGACTTCTGTCATTCCGTTCAGTTTTGTAATTTAAAGTACTTATCTGTATTCAAATTTAATTATTGAGATCGTAACTTTATTAAAGTGATTGTGTGAACTTTAGTTTCGTTCGTTATTTTATTGCCTGCATGCATGCAGGCAATCTCCCTTAAGCGCAAGCTCATTGACGTATGCATTCTCCCTATCCTCACGTACGGCGCGCAGACTTGTTCTTTGACGGCTCAGCAGAGGTCCACACTCGGGGTTTGCCAGCGAGCGATGGAGCGCAGTATTCTCGGAGTAAAACTCACTGACCGAATACGCAACACCATACTGCGCTCCAAAACAAAAATCGCTGACGTTGCTCGGAAAGCAGCCACTTTGAAGTGGAACTGGGCAGGGCACGTCTGCCGTATGTCGGATGACCTATGGGCGAAAACCACTACCGAGTGGGCTCCTAATGGTGGTAAACGGCATCGTGGCAGACCAAGACTGAGATGGTGGGACGACTTGGACTCATTCATGAAGGATTGGTCCTCCAAAGCACAGGATAGAGAAAGGTGGAAGGGGGATAGGGAGGCCTTTGCCCTGCAGTGGGACGATATGGGCTAATAATCTTACATCTTACATCTTACATAAATTATAAATGCGAAAGTTTGTGAGTTTGGATGTTTGGATGTTTGGATGTTTGTGCCTCAATCACGCCTAAACGGCAGAACGGATTTGAATGAAACTTGGAATATACATAGTACATGTACTGGATTAACATATAGGCTATTTTTTATCCGGGTACCACGCGAGCGAAGCCGCGGACGGCAGCTAGTAATAATAATAATGCATGCCCATAATGTCTAAGAATCAAGAAAATAATTATATAACAGACAAGTTCTTACTTTTTTTGCTTGTTTTTGTTTTTTCCAGGGAGGTGTGCAAAAACGAATTCGTGATCCCCCTGGGACCGGAACTGAAGGCGTTGTACGAAGACCCAGAGATGGGGCACAGCCTCCGCTCGCTGCAAACAGAGAGCGTTCGACCGCAGATGAAGAATGAAGAAAGCAAGCAAACTCACGTGATATCTGTGAAGATATCACGTAAGTTTGCTTGCTTTCGTGTTCCCAGACATTCGGAAGAATATAAATATGTCCCAGGTGGCCGATTTGTAGGGCTCAGTGGGCACGTGTTCTCGTCGGGTTCCGAAATAATGGGTAACCTCGAGAAAAAAATCACACTCGGTATAATCGTACGAAGTTATTAGCGTCCAGTACAAATACCAAGTAACTCTTGAATAAACAAGTAGGCAGAACAGATACGTCCCGCTCGGCACGAGCTCTAAAAATAGACTGCCCGCCAGCTCCAACGGCCGCATCCAAGCATGACTCGGCTGTGACGTCACGCTTGCGTTCTGTAGGTAGTGAGTCAGTGTTGCAGTGTGATTGTAGAGGGCGCTATAATTAATCTCCGACAAATATGTATCGCCATCTAGCCCCAAACTAAGGTTAACTTAATTTTGTTCTGACACATGTAATTTTAACTGTGAATTCCTACGAATAGGTACTGAATGTTGTTATTTCGATAGAAAATCTTCCAGTCCCAATTTATCTTCACCTCGCAAAACATCTTGTTTCAGAGAGAGTATAACGGAGATCAGCAACTTGTACTCCCCCTACTTACCGCTGGAGGTGGTCCGTGAGTTCGTGATGCAGGCGTTGGCGGACGCAGTTACAACCAACTAGGTGCACAACCGCGACCCCGTGGGCGGCACCAATGAGAACCTCTTCCTGTCAGTACACTCTTTCTGTGAGTACACACTTCCTGACAGTACACTCTTCCTGCGAATACCTTCATCCTGTGAGTACACTCTTCCTGCGAGTATACTTTCTTGACAGTACATTCTTCCTGTTAGTACTCTTCCTGACAATATACTCTTCCTGTGAGTACACTCTTCCTGTAAGTACTTTACCCCTATCATCAGGCCAACTCTCATTTTAATAAATAAATATTCATAGGCAACCCAACCCGTTAATCCGATAAGAGTTTATTATTCTTCAGATGTTAAGCTGTAATTAAGTCAAACACATCAAAACAACCTTTTTAAATGCGTTTCAGACCTCTGATCAAACTGGTAGACCGTCTCCTTCTAGTCTGTATGATGCGAGATGAAGACGTTGAGAAGCTCCTCATCATGATCAACCCTGAGACGTGGGATTCCACCTTTGACAAAGGTAAGTTACAATTCATAAAATTTTTACTGCCTTACCCACAAGTTTCCATTATCTGAAATTCTTTATTGTACACGCACGAAACGAAACAAATACACACAAAACAATTAAAAGTACATGTACAAAGGAGAGCTTAACTCTGAAAGAGTTTTCTGCCAGCAAACCTTTGAGGCAAGGGAGAGGCTTTAACATAAGTGGAAGTTATGTGTACAGAGACAGGAAAAAGAAAAACATAAAGATAAGCTTACAAATATAATAAACTAATAAGATATACTACACACAATATAAATATATACAAATAATATATCTACAAATATATATACAATATATACAAACATAATAAATAAATATTATTAAAAAATTAAACATTATTATTTTAAAGATAACATAGAAAACTGAGCTCATTTTCATTTCTTATTATTACACCATCATCATCATCATCATTTTCCTGCCCTTATCCCACTAGGTGGGGTCGGCACAACATGTTTTCCTCTTCCATCTTCTCCTATCATTCGTCATCTCAGTACTCACTCCTTTCATACGCATGTCCTCTTTCACACAATCCATCCATCTTTTCTTAGGCCTTCCTCTGTCCGTGTATCCATCCACATTCATATTCAGCACTTTCCTTGTAACATGACTTTCTTCCCTCCGAATAACATGCCCACGCTAACCTATCACTCTATTTTCTTATTATTACACCGATTACCTGAAAGTTTTTAATGATAATATAGATTGTCTTTGTAAATAAATTTTTGAAGTTTCTATAAATGTTTCTAATTCTGTCCTATAGAAGGAAAAGACGAGCACAGGAAAGGTCTACTACACATGAAAATGGCGGAGGGAGCGAAGCTTCAGATGTCCTACAACATCTGAACGACATACAACTGAGGCATAGAGTGGAAGCCATCATATCTTTTGCTCACGACTTCGTAGGCGATCTGCAGAGCGATCAGTTGAGGTAACATCGGCATAACCCTGCTTTAAACAAAAAATTCTATAAATCTCACTTATATTATAAATGCGAAAGTTTGTGAGTTTGGATGTTTGTGCCTCAATCACGCCTAAACGGCTGAACGGATATATACTTGATTAACATATAGGCTATTTTTCATCTGGGTACTACGCGAGCAAAGACGCGAGAGGCAGCTCTATAAATATAAATATAAATATTTGAGGACATTATCATACAGCACCATCTAGTCCCCAACTAAGCAAAGGGAGCCAGATGGCTGATAGAATACTCCCGCAGCGGGAATCTAACCCAATCAATCAATGCTTGTGGCCACCAGAAACAATAATACCAGCTTGAACTGATTAAATATTATGTACGCATATTTTTCTTGCTTTCAGACGTTACCAAGAAATCAAGCAGTCAGATTTGCCGAGCGCCGTGGCTGCCAAGAAGACCAGGGAATTCCGCTGTCCGCCCAGAGAACAGATGAACTCAGTTTTAAGGTAAGTGTCTCGTCTTGTTTCAAAGTCGAAGTCTATAGTAGGTAAATAAGCACACAATCTACATCGTCGAAACTAAAATCTTACTTCTTACTTATATTATAAATGCGAAAGTTTGTGAGTTTGGATGTTTGGATGTTTACATTAAGTAAAAAAATTCGGCTCGCTTCGCTCGCTAACTTTTAGAGACTTCTAGAAATGGTTTAAAACTACATTGAGTTAAAAAATTTGGCTCGCTTCGCTCGCTAACTTCTAGAGACTTCTAGAGATGGTTTAAAGCTACATTAAGTTAAAAATTTCGGCTCTCTTCGCTCGCATTGGTTTGAAGCTCGCTTCGCTCGCTAACTTCTAGGGCTTCCAGAAATGGTTTAAAACTACATTGAGTTAAAAAATTTGGCTCGCTTCGCTCGCTAGCTTCTAAAGACTTCTAGAGATGGTTTAAAGCTACATCGAGTTAAAAATTTCGGCTCGCTTCGCTCGCATTGGTTTGAAGCTCGTTTCACTCGCTAACTTTTAGAGACTTCTAGAAATGGTTTAAAACTACATTGAGTTAAAAAATTTGGCTCGCTTCGCTCGCATTGGTTTGAAGCTCGCTTCGCTCGCTAGCTTCTAAAGACTTCTAGAGATGGTTTAAAGCTACATTGAGTTAAAAATTTCGGCTCGCTAAGCATAGGCAGCAAAGATCGCATAGGCAGCAAAGATCGCATAGGCAGCAAAGATCGCATAGGCAGCAAAGATCGCATAGGCAGCAAAGATCGCATAGGCAGCAAAGATCGCATAGGCAGCAAAGATCGCATAGGCAGCAAAGATCGCATAGGCAGCAAAGATCGCATAGGCAGCAAAGATCGCATAGGCAGCAAAAATCGCATAGGCAGCAAAGATCGCATAGGCAGCAAAGATCGCATAGGCAGCAAAGATAGCAATATCGAATTAACACATTAAAATATAATGTAACCAACCTAGGTAATGTATATTACCGTCGTACTGATAACTTGTGTTTAGAGTACGTACCTACCCACAGAACACTAATGTATTAATACGATATAGGTACTTACTCAAACACAAGTTATCAGCACGATGTCGAAACACGCAAAGCCACCCGATACGACAGGCTAAGCGCTTTTATACAAATCCTTCGTAAACAACAAGATGGCGGCGATGTCGTACCGGTAGTCGTTCAGTGACTTACATTAAAATCATAAATTGACTTTTATATTAATTTAACTAACATCTAAAATCAGGATACTAATTTACGGAACTTTACACTCAAAAAAAATAAGATAGTTCCTATAATGATTATGTAGATAAAATTAAATATTGGTAGATATTTGTATTCCTGTTTTTTTTAAGACTAATTTTATTTTGAGTAGTTTCTATAAATTATTACCTAGTGTTCCAGAATACGGTTAAAAATTTGTTTAAAAGATTGTGATTTTCTATGCTGTTTTTTAGTAGATATTATATAGTTTATTTATAAAAGACTGATTATAATACTTTGTTTCATAAAAACATCGTTGTCTTATTTTTTCCTATTCCGTCTGATAGGAACCCGCAATTAAAATGGACGCTTTTATTATAAATTCAAAGGTTAATTGAGTAATAGGTAGGACCTACCTGGTAAGTGTTACTAGTTTAGAAAAGAGTAAATGGAGTAAAAGGAGTAAACTTGACTATAAACTTGTCCTAAGCCTCGAGCTCAACTATATACCTACTTGTCTTACCCCCGAATACTCAAACGCGACTCAGAGTTGAGCACGTTTCAACTCACGGTTTTTTGACAGTTTCTGATGATAATCTATCAAAAAATCGTCATTTGAGACGTGCTCAATTTTGAGATGCGTTTGAGTATTCGGAGGTTAGGCCTTTTACGAAATCTACTAGGTAATTGTGATGTTTTTACAGGCTTCAAGCACATGGACCAGGAAGAAGAATCTTGGAAGGAGAATTGTCCTTGTGGCGAGGAGCTCATCGTCAGGATGAACGAGATCCACGAGAGCCTCATGGTGCATGTGTCTCTCAACGCTCTGCAAGAGCCACTGTCTGAGGTAACTATTACTAATCATAACGTAAATAACATTTGGAATTTCTTGAAAAACATTTATCTATGGAGCGAAAGACATTAGAGAGAACTAGAAAGAGTTGAAGGTGTGAAAGGTTAATTATAGTTGAAAGAGAACTAGAATAAGTGAAAGTATAATTAAAAAAAACTGTCAAGTGCGAGTTGGATCCACACACGAAAGGTTCAGTACTAGTGCAAAAAAAAAACTAGAATCTACAGTAATTTTTATAATAAAAGTGTTTTATAATAATTTGACGGCCTCGGTGGCGTGGCGGGCGATTGCTCGGCAGAGGCGCAAGAGGCGCGGGTTCGATTTCCGCTGCGAAAGAAATTGCATGTTCTGTAAATATTTCTTCCGGGTCTGGGTGTTGTGGTACCATGGTACTCGTAGTTTCTGATCCCCACGACACAGGGAATCCTAATGTGGGGTCAGGACTATGTATGTGACTGTTGGGTGCTATTTATTTATTTATTGTACAGGCCATAGAAGAACCGGCAAAGAAAACTCCAGAAGAGAAGTTCCGTAAAGTCCTGATCGGCACTATTGTCAGTTGGGCCGAGGAGTCGCAGATCGAGACGCCCAAACTCGTCAGAGAAATGTTCAGGTAATTTTACTCACATCTCTGTTCCAGGTACCAAACAAAAAAAATGTATCTTCGTTGCCATTTATGTTTAACACTATTTATATGTTATTCATGTAACATGATGAAACTGGCAGATATATTACAGACTCCTAATGATAATAATAATATATTTCTTCCTTCCAGTCTCCTAGTCCGTCAGTACGACGCTGTTGGCGAACTGATCCGTGCTCTCGAGAAGACTTATGTGATAAACGCGAAGACGAAGCTGGATGTAGCCGAGATGTGGGTGGGGCTGAGCCAGATCCGCTGCGTGTGCAGATGAGCCAGGAGGAGGAGGAGCTCATGAGGAAGAGACTCTGGTGAGCCATCATTCCTATTTAGATCAAGAATATACGTAAGACTAAGTTGGAGGTGCGAAGTTGTAGGTGGGATTGTGCCAGATCCGCGCGCTGCTGCCTGTGCAGATGAGCCAGGAGGAGGAGGAGCTCATGAGGAAGAGACTCTAGTGATCCATCATACTAATTAAGATTTAAAAAAGACTGACTTGTCCTTAGAATAGAAGCAAACAAACAATTCCAAACCTATGATTAATAAGACTGAGATATAGTTTGTTTACTTTATTAGATTTGAAACTCATCAGATATTATATCTTATTTCAGGAAACTCGTGAACAACCACACCTTCTTCCAGCTGATTTAATCAGGTATGACTTGTTTACTATAAAACACGACTACTTACCTACATGCTCAGACCAAATAAAAAGAGTAGACGCCGCGCCGCGAACAACAAAAGTGAAGCCACACAAAACCGTGCTCCTGCAAGTAAATATACACGCTCACGCACACACCTACACTAAAACCATGCTCATCGCTCTTAGTACGTCACGAGTCTTAAAAATAGAATTATGCCTTCCTGTGTAGTGAAAACTTGTAAAAACAGCAGCAAATCACATAAAAAGTCTCACGGAATCACTTTTCACTTACTGTAAGTACTTCAAATAGCATCGTTTCTTAATTATTATACTATGAATTTAGGTTACTTGGAACATTGTGTGTTCCAAGTAAAACCTTCGACACACACATAGATAAAATGGCGGCTTCACTTTTGTTGTTCGCGGCGCGGGGTCTTTTCTTTTTATTTGGTCTGAGCCTACATGGTTCAATTTGGGAAAATTGTGTCATAAAAAATGTTGATTTTTTTAAATATAGAACTCTCTAAATTCTCATACAAACATGACCCACAATACAGAGGGACACTAGGATTATGTGTCTTGGGTATCAGAAACTGCGAGTACAGTACAGTCAACGGATCTTGACACTCGTGAAGTTAGCAGTTTGACATGCGCAGTGAAGTTTTTTCATACTGTCTACTGCTCGAAACGGCTAACTTCACGAGTGCCTAGATCCGTTGACCGTACTGTACCACAAATAGTAAGTAAATAGATACCTATTATGTATGGTATGTATGTTCGTATGAGCTAGTGGCCAACTCTAGTGACGGAGTTTTAAGGCCGCCTAAAGGCCTCCGTCATGGCTTAACGACTTAAAAGCCGGGACCCATAATTTAACGTGCCCTCCGAAGCACGGAGGCACTCAGCTCGCAATGCCACTTGCGGTCAATAAACTTAATTTATTGAACAATAATAAAATGGTACCTAGGTTAGGTAGGTATTAGGTTAGACTGAAACCTACTATATTTACTGTATTTTTCCAGATACTTGCAACCCTCAATTTCCTGATCACCAGTAGCTATCAAAAGCCAGTGGGAAACTTTTGGTTAGCACCTGTAAGCCTCTGCATAGAGTAAGCGGTGAATGCCTTTAATGATGCCAACCTACATCAAATTTCCTACCTCCGAACAAGAGAGGAATTCAATCAAACAAGGGTAATATTTTAATCAACTATTTATTTTAGTAGGTATTACATAATAGTATTTGTGAGAGCATCAGCGAACTAAAATAAATTAACTTTATTAGATTCTTTGAAAAAACGTTCACTTTCATTATATTAGTAGAATGTAATCTTTATTTCCAAAAACATGAAAGTATGTACCTACCTATAAAAACAATAACAATGATTTCTGCCTCGTTTCAGATTTGCAACAGAGGCTTAAAGGCATACCTACTCATGTGCTACATTAGGAGGGGCAGCTCATGACAGTTATATTATGTTAAATAAATGCATTAAAACCATAAAACACAAAAATGCTCACTTTTCTTTAACTTATTAAGTACTACCTGCCGCCTACGGCTTCGCTCGCCTATTGCCAGGATAAAAAGTAGCCTAATGCTATTCCAGCACACATACTATGCATATCCCAAGTTTCACTCAATCCGTGCAGCCATTTAGAATTAAATTATGAGTCACAAGCATCGTCACATCTTCACAAACTTTTGCATTCACAATAAAAGAGCTATTAGTTAGGTTAGGTTAGTACCTACTACAACTACTACTAGCCCCTAGTTCTTTCGAACCCTGCGTGGTGAAAAGATTCAAAATGCGCCTCAAAAGCTCCTTTTGTGCACTAGGGCTCCGGGAGTAATAATTATTCTGTACACTAGGGTTAGGTTATTTCACTTATTTACCACATCATTTATTAGGGATATTATTCAATGGTACCTAGATTATATTATTTATTACAACTATACAAATATAAAATAATAAGTACAAATAATCTATTCTGCTATTAAACAGTTTAAAGAAGACTAATTTATTTACATAATTAGTAAAAACACAACCTAGTTTTAGCAAAACACGCAATATTGAAGTATGTAATTTTGACAATTCAAAACGAGCCTCGTCTCGCGCCTACTCGCGTTTATGAAATCTGACATTCTCATGCAGAATACGATAACACGGTAATTCCACACGTTTTCCCGCGTCTCGTTTTGTTTGGTCATCGTGAATAGGGCCCCAGGGTGTGCCAGTTTAGTGGTATAAAAAAAACAGATGACTATAGAGTACTTAGACACTTTCCAAATTTATAAAATTTAACTTGCAAAAAAAATGTAAAAGGTTCTGATCAAAATTGGTCAGGCTGATACTGACCGCCACTACCGGCCGCTATCCCACCACTTCCCGATGCGGGTTCTTTTGGCTGCTGGATTATTCATAGAGTGCGGAAGTCGAGGTGAAAACTGAAATCAGCGCGTTCGCCATCATAGGTCTTATACGGTTTGACCGTATAATTTTAAATAGATGACCCCTAATTTATCCAAGCCCTTACCCCTCAGATTCTTTATAATTCTATAACTTTCCTAGTTTATAAAATTAGACTTGCAAAAAAATGCAAAAGGAAAGGGTCTGATTGTATTGGTCAGGCTAATACTGAGGCCCCACTCCCGGCCGCTATCCCACTACTGCCCGATACGGGTACTTTTGGCTGCTGGGTTTCCCCCCTGGCCCGGTTCGCACCTCCTTAGTTAACCTGCACCGCCCAGACTCCTCCGGGTGGTCCATATTAATACCGGGCTTAGTGTGGACGTCCAGTCAACATGGAACGCACAGCACCAGTGATTCCCGACTTCAAACCATCCTCCCATCCCGACCTCCGAGAAGCCGGATTACAGGAGACGCCACGCTCCCAGTCGAGTGACCCAACGAAATTATCAAACTGCCGACAAAATGAAGACTACATATGGTTCAAATCTTAATACTTATATAATTTTTTTACTTAGGTTCAATTTCTACATGAGTTTTGATATTTAAAGCGTTTTAGGCAAATTCTTTAAAACTGTATTTATCAGTAGAAAAATATATAGGTACTTTTTATTTCTTTTTTATATTTCACTTTAACGTCATCTATGTAAATAGGCTAAAAACATTTTAATCCAAATGTTGTACATTTAAGTCAAGAGATGGCACTGTTCAGCTAAATTTTTCTAGCGTAGATAAAATTAGTCATTTTTACTATGTTCTGATACACAATTTTCACTATCGTAATTCAAAATCCATAAGAAACAGAAAACAGATAATGGTAAAAGTTATAATTAGAGCAAAAACAAAACGTTTGACAGATGGATAGCTTGACATGTCAACAATGGCCAGCTGTTCAAAGTCGTGTGTTGTTTGAATTTGAAGCAACGGCAATTTTGCTTTGAATATATGGAAAAGGACAAACAAAGAATTTCCACGAAGGATTAAGAGTGACAACACTTTACATTCTAGCAATGGATACCGCTAGAATACACAGTTTGAACAAGTAAGCTAAGTTACCACGTAACTTTACACTCACTATATTGTTTGAACTTGCGCGCTTTAAATTATTGATTTTCTTTCCCAAAATAAGTTGAACGATGTAAATAAATCATAGCGTACCTTTAGCATTTGGCTGGCATTTATTTCGAGCTTGAGTTATAATCTTACCCTTTGGATAGGTGGTCTAATTAGATCATTTTATTTTTAGAGGGGATTCGCCCAGTATTACCCCAGTGAAGCCTCGATTAGGACGGTTTGTGGATGTTTATTCTCCTGAACACCTCAACTTGACGCCAAAACATGTAAGTAAACATTCCTTAATCCTATCCATTTGGTAGCCCCTTGTTTAAAACGTTTTCTATAATTTTTCGTCTAATCATATTAAGGACCTAAAATATACGGAGGCTTAAAAAATCACATTCGCTATGTAAATAAACAGTGCTTATTTGTTTTTCAGATATCTAATAAACATTTCAATACATTGAGGAATGAAAACCCAATTCTATATACACCTGAAAAGTTATATGAAGTTGAGTATGAATGCAGGTTAGTAATATTTTTTTAAGTAAAAATAAGTGTTTCTTTAATGCATGCATTCATGAAAAATGTATTGAGAGTGAATTAAGTGTCAGGATCGCAGCAAATGGAAAACTGTGATCTCTACCTACCCTTAGAGGAAACCAGCATGATTTTATGTATGTATTTCTTAAGTGAATTTAGGTGTAAATGACAGAGTATTTTCCGATTAATCAGTATAATTTAATTCCAGGACAGCCAAACCTCTGCAGAGGTTCAGAAATGTGTACCGCAACTGCTCATTTGAGGGTAACCAAAGTTTTCCACGTCTGAGCCACAGAAATCGACCCATGATGGAGATGGAAACACCCACCAAAGTGAAGCCGCCTTCTGAACTTGTGAGGGGTCTGTATAACAAGTTTATCTTACACTTGTGACACTTATCTAGTAAAGAAAAAGCATAGCATGTGTCCAGCTGCTTCTCTCCCCGAGCATGTTGTCCAACATGATGGACCAACTATATGGGCGATAGACTGATCACCTGTCACCATGGTTTATGGTTTGTCTTTGCCCACCCCATTAGGGTGTAATAATGTATTGTACTTTTATGTATAAAATAAGTAAAAATCTTACAGGGGGATACAATGCACAAATACATCCCAATGAGGTTGCATTGTGCATACTCAAACTTCTTCATTTAAATAGGGATTCAATGACGCTTCTTTTTTAGTTGATGGTCCAAATGGCCTCCGATTCAACACATCCTTGGCCATTGAGGTGGCCGGCCCTCCTGCCCAGCCACAGACCGACCGGCTACAGCAAACTATCAACCCTAGCAAAGCTGTCTTTACTATCGAACCTAATACTTCTAAGGTGAGATAATACTTCTCTTCTGGACTGGGAGTAAAGAAAAAAAGAATGGGTTCAGCTTCTTTTTTCCCTGAGCAAGTAATAATAGTTGACCCAAGGGATAGTATTGTCTGTCCACCCCATTAGGGATACGAGCGTGATAATGTGTGAGTGTTTGTGTGAGAGATAATAATATACATTTTTTCACGCCTATTTCCCATGGGGGTAGGTCCACAGATCTTCATTTACTATGGTCCTGACATACATCTGTCGCTCGCTTGATTCACTCTCACTACATTCTTCATGTTAATAATTTAAAATCACATTATATTTAAAAAAAATAATGGCAAAAGATTATTTATTTATATAGGTATATTTATTATATTATAGTCACATGCTTCTATGTAATAGACCAAACAAAGGCTGATCAATGTCAAGTTAGTTTCCCTACTCACCAGTGCGATAGGAATGGTGAAGAATGGCCATTAAATGCTCGATGAGAATGGCTAAGCAAGCCACTATCCCAGTTCCAACATAGTGACCATGACCAAGAGTGATATAACTAGAAAGAAGACAAAATAATTGATGAGGTTTTAGGGTTGTACAAAAGGGCAAGATAAGTTCAATATCCAACAGTGGGTGGGATAGGTGGCATTAGTCCAAAGGTCTGTCCAAAGCCGCACGCACACGGCTTTTGCGTGGTAATCAAAAGTAATGCTATTCTTGGCATACACTATGATTATTAAAAGGTTTCGCTGGTTCATCCATTTCAACATGATTTATTTTTTAGGGTACCAACGACACCCTATTACTAAGTCTCCGCTGTGCGTCCGTCCGTCCGTCTGTCGGCAGACTGTATCTTATGAACCGTAATAGGTAGAGTTGAATTTTCACAGTGTGTATTTCTATTGCCGCTATAACAACATAATAAAAATAAAATAAAAGGGGGCCCTATACAATACATATTCATGTACTGTACATGTACGATGGTGGAACCGGATGGTTATGTAAAATGTTTCAATTCATAATCATCATTATGTCAAAAAATCTAAAATGGCAAATGTACCTACTATGCTACCTAAATTCTATGTGACGAGTTTTGGGTTCTTTTAAATAAATACTTGGTTTCATTTGTTTCATGTGAATTGTAAACAAAAGTTAGAACATAAAAAAAGTCGTAAGTTTTCCTTCCAACAGATCTTAATAGTGAACAGCAAGGCATGCTCTCTTCTCGGCTATTCGTCGGGAGAGCTTTGTGGCATGCGTTTCTCGGAACTACTCCGCAATAAGAAGTGCAAGGGAATCAACTTGCAGGAGCCAGAGCAGGACCATGCAGATGTCTCCGAGGACGGGACCATTGTACTGTTGAGTGGAAAGGTATTGTCTTTCTTGAGATTATAAGATGTTTATAGTGTAACAAGTGTGGCGGCTAGATAGCTAACACCTCCATTTACCCTAAACTAGCTACTGCCCGTGGCCTCATTTGCTTGGAACCTGAATAAAAAGTAAGTTTTATGTATTTCCGCTGTGTGCATAACCAAGCATAATTGAGGCTTCGCTTCTGATGAGAGACTGAGAATAAAGAAAAAACATAGAATGTGTCCAGCTGCTTCTCTCCCCAAGCATGTCGTAAAAGTCGACTAATACTATATCCTCCAATCTCCAACATGATGGACCATCTTTATAAGCGATGGGCTGATCACCTGTCACCATGGTTCACCATATCCGTCTTGGGTCTCTTGAATCAGGAGTGACTGCAAGTTTTCTTAGGATTACTTATAGCTCTGCCCACCCCGCTAGGGATACGGGTGTGATGATAGCACTAATAACAACACCATTAATGGTGTTTATATTGTCCTCGATGGGATGTTGAACGAGAGCACGGCTAAGACGGCTTTAGATTCCGGAAAAAAATATTCTGCAAATTTTTTTCCTAGGTGTTGTGGTATCGTACTCAAGAGTTTCTGATACCCAGAGAACCACCAGCAGACCAGCTCCTAAAGAGTCCAGGAGTGAGCAGCATCAGTTCTCCTCAGCACGCGGCTCCACGAGTTATGGTCTTAACTTAACTCTGGAAAATTTTGTTTATTCCTTATTATTATATTTACTTGTGGTTACTACTAAGGCAATCCTAATAATTTTGTGTTATTTATTTAATTTCAGGTGGTAGAATTACTAACGAAGGATGGCAGCTCTGTGCAAGTTTCCCTGTGGATCAGACAGTTGGACAGCGATGGACCGTGCTTAGTTGTCGCGGAGCCAGTTAGTTGCAAGAATGTTGTGGTAAGTAGAGTATTTATTTTGCCACCCAAAACTAAGTACAGTAGTACCACAAGTATTGTACGCCTCGGAAAACTTCGTGCCTTGTATGTAAAAGGAATTTGTCCGAATATTCAACTAAAATAATAACAAAATAAATAAATGTAACATCTCTATATTACGTATCATCATTGCGTTAGTTCGTATTTCAGAAGCTAAACGAAGGTTGCCGAAGCGCACAATATTTGTGGTACTATTGTATTCAGTCTTTACAAGCTATATTATATATTGACTAATCATACGGCTCAGTTGGCAGTTCTACCTCTTGCGTTGTAGGTTGTGGATTCAATTCCTAGATGAATATTCAAAGGTAAAGGAAAACATCGTGAGTAAACCGTCATGTCGTAGAACCTAAAAGGTTCGAATAATTTGTGTCAAGTGCACGAAAGGAGCCTTTGATTAAGGTACACTTTAAATGCTTTCACCACACTGGTTCAAAAGAACTAGTAATACTACTAATAGTAGTACCCAGCATATTATTATAGATTCTATGAGCTGTAGATGAGGATCTAGCAAAACCTAAGGAACCAACTGAGCTACGTTGCCAGAATTTGGGCTTGAATAAAACCGCAATGTTGCGAAAAATCTAGTGACACGATTATTAGTACCTACCTAGTAGTAGTAGTAAAAGTAATTCCTTGTTTCCAGCTAACAGTAGACACGGAGACTGGCATAGTGGTGGCTTGCGAGGGCAACGAGGCGGGAGCTCTATTCGGCGCCGAGTCGAGCGACAAACTAGTGGGGCTACCAGTTGCTTCGCTCATCCCGTCCATACGACTTCCAAACGACGCCACGATATCGCGCAGCGTTTGTAAGCAGAAAGCCACAGGTACATAATAAACCCACTGGACCTACAAGATTCGACCCAAAAGCACAAAGTGCCCATAGGACCTCATATACATGGCCCATTCGACCTTCTTAAAAAAATTATATTCAATGCGCCTATTGGACCTCTTTTTTGAATTCGCCTGGTACCTACTGGACTTTCAAGATTAGACCCCACTGCAACTGTACCCACTGGACCTTATCTGTGGGCCCCATTCGACCTTCCTAAAAGATTATATTGAAAGTGCCCATTGTTAATAACTGGAGAACGTGAATATTGCACCTATCTGTCAGTTGTACAGCGGCGGAATGAAAAGGTTCGTCAGTTTTCAAATTTATTAATTTGGTGTGTCGCGAGACATGTTACCTTTTGAATCTAAGGCACAGAATAAACTGTTGCATAGAAAATTGTGATTCTTACACTAGTGCAAGCGAAAACAGACCTCAAGGTGACGAAACTTTTCATTCCGTGACTGTAGATAGTTCTGTCCGCCAATCGTCCATATGACTGCCGAGCGACGCAACGCTGCCATGTCGCGCAGCGTTTGTAAGCAGAAAACCACAGTAAATAACATACATCATCATCTTCCTGCCCCTATCCCACTCTATGTGGGGTCGGCACAGCATGATCTTTGAATCATGATGTAAGAGTTTTGGCTAAGGTGTTTTATGACCGGCTGCCTGCCTCACGTCAACCCTCCTTGGGAATACTTGCTTACTGTATCTCATCAAGTTGCAGGATACTATCCTTTAGTCGACTTTTACGATATGCTCGGGGAGAGAAGCAGCTGGACGCATTCTATGTTATTTCTTTACTCCCAGTCCAGCAGAGAAGTTCACAGTAAATACAAGAAACGAAAAATTTAAAATTTAAAAAGCCACGAACATAAAAAATGTCTTATCTATTAGGTTATCTTCAACAAAAACAGGTCTTTAAAAAGAGTGTTATCGAGTTTTAGAAGTCCAAAGAAAGCGCTCGTAGCGTAGCTTTCTTAGACGTTCTTGATTGATCGTTAGCTATTAATATGGTGTTATTGGTTTCAGGAAGAACATTGGACGGCGGGTGTTTCCCGCTCTGCCTGTGGATAACTAAACCGGAGCCTATCGAGTCTTCGGCGTGGCCGATAAAAGGCATCAAAGACAGCGCTAAGGATAAAACACTGCTGGCTGTTAACGTCCGGGTAAAGCTTTATTCCTTGGAAATAAAATCAGAAAAATTATGACAATACATAATTGAAATAATCGAAGGCGAGCTATTAGTGGAGATATTGATATTGATACGTAAATAGACGAGAACGAAAAAAAAGCTGAAGGCTAGAAGCAAAGCAGCTAGAAGGCTGCAAGAGAAAGAGAAGACCTTTTCTAATGTTTTAAAAAATATAAAACGATTTTAACCCGCTTTTTCACACGCAAATTTTCATGAATCAATATCAAAGATATATATGAAAGAAATGTTGCTTTAAATAAAAATATATATATTTGGAATTAGCCTTAATTTTTTTAACCACTTATTAAATCTGATCAGTCATTCCCTATGGCTTATAATATAAAATTAAAAAATAAATAATATATAATATCATACCAGGCTAATTCATATTATATCGAAATAAAATATATTTTTATTTTTATTTTTATTCTCAAGGTAACATACAACGTGAGTGGACTGCTAGTGGTGGATGAAAGTGGAATAATTTCCGCTTGTAACCACCATTTCGCAATGCTCACTTTTGGCAAGCCACACGCCGAAGTGGTAGGACACCACATAGATGACGTCATACAGAACTTCTGCAGAGAAGCCGATATAGTCAAGGTCACTGAAAGGAATAGGAACATGACTCTGTCCCCTGTCAATAATGAGGATAATGGATCAGGTATGTACTCTATTGTTATTGGGATAAAGGTCAAAGTTGCTTGGCAATAATGTTGTACAAAACCATGTTAATCTCAATTGAATAAGGTTGGAAATCGCATTCAAATGTGTTTTAGTGTCTCTGCTAACAATCCACTCAATTCTGGGGTTGATAGGGAATTCTACTAAATAATCCTTACTAATATTATAAACGCGAAAGTATGTATGTATGGATGTTTGTTACTCTTTCACGCCTAAACGGCTGAACGGATTTGAATGAAACTTGGAATATACATAGTACAAGTGTTGAATTAACATTATAGGCTATTTTTTATCCGTGTACCACGCGAGAGAATCCGCGGGCGGCAGCTAGTGTATAATAAATAAAATAAAAAATAAAATAAAAATAAAAAGATTTTATTTCAGACTACATTGTCCATAGTTTGTTAGTAAAGCACTTATAATTAGGGTTAGTTATTAGACTAATACTAAATACTACTACTAGGTACTAAACATTTTTGTAGATCACCCTCCTCACGAAGCAATGCCACGTGGGAGAGGTGATTCTACCGGCTACTGTTTGAAGGATGGTGTTGGGGCTGTCACGCACTCTGCGCATCAGGGATGCGGTCTTTTTACGGAGGATGGCAGCAAACCCATCCGTCTCGTATTCTGCAAACATCCCCGATGCACTGCAGAAACGGGGCAGTCCCAACATCATCCTAAAAATATTATTATATTGTACACGTAGGGTCTCTAGCGGTCGTTTGGTGTAGCTAACCCATAGGTTCCCGGTGTAGAAGCTTTGGCAGTACGCTTTAAAAAGCGTTATTTTTACTTCTTCTGTACACCGGGAAAACCTACGGATCAACATATTACCTCTTACCGCCAGAGCCCTACGCTCTCGTTCAATGTCAGCATTGTCTTTAAGGTCGTCGGTAATATAATGGCCAAGATATTTAAAAGTTGTGACTCTATTGATGTTCATGCCGTATAGCCAATAAAGCATTTGGTGCATGCATACATTGTAAATACGTGTTGTATGATTTTTTTTTCTCAGCTTCAGACACCGATGAGGATTCCTGCGGCGCTTTCAACGGCAGCCAGAAATCTGCTTGCATGTCCAACGTCCAGCCATCAATACTCTCTATCACCAGAGATAAATCCTCTAGCGCGTTATGTCTTGACAAATCCTGCAGTATGGTCACCCACACGCCCACTCCCACACAAGACATGGTCTCCAGCATCAGTACCACAGAGCAGAGGAACGACCTATCTGCGCTTCCTGACGTCACTTCCGGAATGTCTGGAATATCCATCGAAGACGAAAACTTTTGTCACAGCAGCATATCGAAATCCCGCTCGGAAAATATCCTCCGATCCGAACAATCAAACATCAAAGTGGTGAATCCTTCCGAGAAATCTAACTCGATATACTACACATCGCAACATTCCCAAGAAGTCACTCCAACGGGAAACGCGCCGAGGATCCGATTAAACGATCCATCCTTGCGATTATCATTCGATGCCAGTAAATACAGATCAGTGAAGAATCTACCCGGTCAAGTGAATGATAAGAGCAGTTTATCTCTCGATTTCTGCGACTCGAATGAGACGAGTGCTGATTTTCTAACTCCTATAAATGAAATGCCGCCGCCGGGATGCGAGATCGAGGAATTGCCGAAGCACAATGGTAATGAGAGCATCGATAGTCTGAGCAATGATATCGATTTGGAGACGCAAACTGAATCGGCGCCGAGGAAGATTTATGATGGTAAGTGTTTATTTCTTTAGAGTCAAATTTGTAAACAATGTATAGGTCCAGTATATGGTTTTAATTAGTTAAGTAAATTGTAAGAAAGTCACTGATGTATATTTCTTAGTGGAGAGTAAAATTACAAATGGGCTGTCAATCAAGTAGTTGTATTCTCAAACGGTGGAAGAAAACATCAGTAAACCGACATGTTAGAAGTTCAAATATTTATTTATTTATTATTATTATTATTTGTATTTGTATAATTTTATGTTATCTATTTTCAAAACTAAATAACTTCTCATTACGAACAGGTGTAAATGCAACGTAGATTTAAGACGTGTCCAACTGATCCTGGTGATTTTAAGGAATAAATTTTTGACTTTGTCTTTGAATATCCTTACAGACGAAACACCAAAGACGCCGAAGAGCACTCGAATCTTCCGAACTCACCTGACGTCGACGCCGCAACAGGCGTTACGAAAGTCCGCCTGCGACTGTGACGACGACTGGCATAAAGACGGGACCTATAGAGGCGCGGTCAGACACAGAGATGGGACGGAACTGAGTAAGTCAACACAATTGAATAGCCTACAGCCGCCATAATGGATTTTTCACATTAATATTCTATGTCAACCCGTGATCCAGAAGGATATAATAATACCTTACTTCTAGAATATTCCTCTTTCGTAACCAATCACACCGAATAGCAGGGTTCGAAAGGATAATTATCATGATAATTATCGTGATAATAACAGATGTATAGTTAACAATTGATAATAACAAAAAATTGTGCTCGTGAAAGTGAACTGTATTCGAACGTGTATTTCCGCACTTGCGTATATCCGAACGCACGAAGTGTCAACGTGCCGAGCCGGCGCCGGCGCCGTGGGGAATGGGGGATTCCCCTTACATACAAGAAAAAATCAGTTCGGATTATGCAAAGTTGAGTGAACTCGAGTGTCATTGGTTTGTTAAGTTAAATATTGTTTATTTGTTTTTGTTATAATTGCCCAAATAATAATGCATTTGTTATGAAACAATATAACAAATTTCTTACGCCTCGCTGAATGGCAATACTGATCCGTTGAGCCAAATAAGAACCAGTTCTTGGGTCAAGCATCGCTTCGACCAGACTCCCTGAAATAATTTTGAAAACGAGGTGGGCACCCGTGCTCCACGAACCAAGGACCTCGACCTCAAAAGGCTCAATACATTAGCCCCGTGGAGGTTTGCATATTCACACCTTGAGATCTTCGGTCGAATCTGTCGCCGCGCCGGCCTTAACTGAAGTTCCCGGCAAATGAGAACACTTGTTTCCAGACGTCCTGTACACAGTATCGACGATGCAACTGGCCAATGGGAGCCGCGTGCGCTGCGTGTGGCTCGGAGTGCAGTTGGAGGACTGCGCCAGACACACCACTCTCGCGTCCAGTGTCGCCTCTACCGCCGACAACTCGCTTATACTGGTAACTATCTCTTAAACCAACCCAAAATAAAATGCTAATTGTTCTAGGGGAGTCCATGTCTACGCAGTGAAGCGGTTCTGAGGGGTGAGCCGTTCTATGACACCCCTCTACGTATCATAATTATTTATTTGCTTGAATGTGGCATACAAAGATCTTAAAATTATAGCCTAGTGCCATAGCTGCTGCACGTGGAAGAAATCCTTAATATTTCTATTGGTGTTTTTAAAATCGGTGCTGCCTCGATGCGGTATCTAATCTAATAAGCCTGCTGGATCCCACTGCGAGACAAATCCTCAATGTGGGATGCCCCGCGGAATACCCAGATTCCTCAAGATGTACCTAGTTCAAGTCTATTTGTGTTTGATTTTCTAACATTCATAATCTATAATTAGCCTTATTTTTCATGTAACTTTCACGAGCATAATAATTAGTGTAAGTTATGTACACCGTAATTGTCCTATATTTCGGAAATGTGCCTTCCATGATTGTGTTTTTTAAATGTTATAATGTATTATGATGTGTTTGTACTTAAATAAATAAATAAATCTAAATTTAAAAATTTAGATTTAAAAAGTCCAGTGTAATAAAAATGGCTAAAGTTGGAAAGGTAGCTTTCTTGCTCTTTCGTGAAGAGTTTTCTGTTGCGCCAGAAGTTAATCATATATTTATTGCAGGGAAACAAATCAGCGAGCAGTAGACCGCAGTCAATGTCTCTGATGAGCCAATGTGGGGACGAGCAGATCGCGGGCGAATATGCGAAGCATTACGTCACGCTCAAGCAAATCGGTAAGAAATCATTAGATTCCAAGGTGACCCTCTGCTTCTTGAAACTTTACAATTAAATGTGTGTGTGTGTTGTGCGTGCGTGTAAGATTGAAAATGTGCTTATAGTATCCGACCTAACAAGATTTTTCCTTTTGAAATGTTTGTTTCATTTTGATTTGCTTGCTTTTGTTATATATTTCGGTGACGGTTTGCGGTTTCGCGTCATTTACTATGCTATGATAAATCAGGGCTACACCTCCACTCTACAAAGCCGCAGTGTAAGGTCGTTCTACACTAGGCGAAAAATGGGCGTCAATATTTATTATCTCTACCTAAAAATACTTCTTTCAGCTTGGTGGTCACTGAGCTAACTTATTCAGTTACCGATGAACTATTTTGCAGGTAAAGGTGCGTTCGGCTGTGTCAAGATGGCGTATCGCCGCTCCGACCGATTGTTGGCCGTAGCAAAGTTCATCCTGAAGGAAAAAGTCGGAGCTCAGTTCTGGGTGGACGGACCCGATGGGCGGAGAGTCCCTTTGGAACTCAGCCTACTCCTGACCATCAAACATCCTAATATTGTAAGTAATACTGTTAACTAACCTACTATTGAGCCGTGGGGTTCTAACAGGGTACTATTGAGTGCAAAAAACAAGTAGAAGTAGTACTTTTCTATTGATTAAAATATGGTTAAAATATAATAGATTCCTTAAACATGGTCAATACGTGCGGAGCTGACTAAGCCGCGGGTTTCCTCACGATGTATTCCTCACCGTTTGAGAGTACGGGTATAGCGCACAAATTTTTCGCACAGAAAAATCCATTGGTACACGACCGGGTTTGAACCCACGACCTTAAGGTCAGAAGGCGGGGTCACTACCAACTAGACCACCAGTGCTCTCAAAAACAAACATACAAATATCCTCACAAACTTTAACATTTTATGATATAGGAGGATATTCATGTTTTTGTCTAGTTGAAGTTATAACCGATGCTATATACCGTGTGGCAATGAAAATACGTACTTAATAAGGAAGAATATAATTTATAAAAACACACACACGATATAAAGAAACAAAATAATGGTCAAGATACAATTAGAAGATTAAAACTATGCGAGCGATCGATCCCGTGACGGAGCGCGCGGCCTACCGGCTCGGTTGAGTGAGATGAGTTTACGACTGCTAGTGCCGGCGCCGGCGTCATGGGCCGGGCGCTCTGCCAGGCGACCGGACCTTAGGCGGTAACGGGGTTGGCGGGGGGCGAGGAGCAGTACCAAGAGTGGCCGCTACAGCTATTGAATAAAGTATATTGAGTTTTGGAGTTTTGATTTCAGGTTAGCGTGGTGGACGTGTTCGAGAACGAGAAGTACTTCCAAATGGTGATGGAGAAGCACGGCGCCGGCATGGATCTGTTTGAGTTCATCGAACGACGGCCGAGGCTCGATGAACCGCTGCTCAGCTATATCTTCAGACAGGTGACCAGCCTTTTATTTGGCAGTAGGTTGTAGGTTCGATCCCCACACAGGATAAAACATTGATGTTTGTTCAGTGTCTCACACCCAATATTCTATCAGCATAAGGTATGTTCTATGATATCTATAAATATTATTTCATCCATAAAATGTAAATCCGTTATTGGCTGTATGATAAATCCAAAGGATTCTAAAAAAATGAAAATAAAATGATTCTATCAGCCATCTGGTTTCCATGCTGTGCTTAGTTTGGTCTAGACATGTGTGGAAAAATCCAGCTCAACAGAATCGATGCTAAAATCATCAATACCTAACTTTGAAGCTAATTATTGAATGCCAACTTTATCCATCATACATCATACATATCATCACTGTGGGCAAAATCATAAGATATCTTGCAGCCACTAATGATTCAAAGTCAACCTTATCCAATTGACATAGAGTTGAATATTCCAGATCGGGCAAGCAGTAGAATACCTCCACAACCTAAACATCCTACACCGGGACATAAAGGACGAGAATGTGATCATAGACAACAAGTTCCACGTGAAGCTCATAGACTTTGGCTCGGCCACGTTTATGAGCAAGGACACACTCTATTCCACCTTCTACGGAACCACAGAGTATTGCAGCCCGGAAGTACTCACCGGACATAAGTAAGATTTCTCATCAGCTCTGCGCACGTATGGCGAAGCTCATTGCAAAGCATTTTCCACTGCCAAAGCATTATCAGCTTTGCGTGCATTGAAATAAGATCGAAATTTTCTAAACACAATATTCTCCTGTAGTGTAGCTGCTTCTCTCCCTGAGCATGTCGTAAAAGTCGACTAAGGTAGTATCCTTGCTAAAGGTCCTGCGCTGATTAATAGTCCACTATGTGGGTAGATAATCAGCGCAGTAAACTCGTTCACTGCACACGCTAAGCTCAAGACTTTTCGCCTAACTGTACACGGCAGCGTTCCACATCGTGCATACACTTGCTGTTGTCTAAAATTAGTTTAATTCCTTATTATTTTGTTATTCTTTGTGTATAATTATTAATTCTGTATTTTTTTGTGTTTGTTGTTGTGTACAGTTTCTGCGAATAAACGTTTGTCTATGTCTATGTTGGCGATGGGATGATCACCATGGATCACCATATCCATAATCCATATTCGAACTTTAAATCAGAAGTGACTGCAAGTTTAGTTGTGGCTCTGCACACCCCATCAGGGATATGGGCGTGAATATGTATGTATGTCCAAGTCAGAATGTATAAAACCGTTATAAAAAAATCCGTTCAGCGAATGTGGGAATACACAATTTTTCACATGTATAATATTAGTTGTTATGTAATTTCAGATACGCGGGGCCAGAATTAGAGATGTGGTCTATGGGGATAACGCTATACGTGTTAACGTTTTTCGTTAACCCATTCGCCGACATCGAAGACACAGTGCAGGGCCAGCTGACGTTCCCACAAGTCGTTTCCGAGGGTGAGTACATTCAATAAATAACACCCAACTGTCATATGTTCGACGACCTCGGTGGCGTGGCGGGCGAATGATCGGCTGAGACGCAAGAGGTGCTGATACGATTCCCGCTACGGAAGAAATGTTTGTATGTTCTACAAATATTTCTTCCGGGTCTGGGTGTTGTTACTACAACACCCAGACGCATAAGTATGTATTTACAAAAAAAGAAGTATATAAGTATTCTATCAGCCATCTGGTGCCCATAGTACAAGCTATGCTTAGTTTGGGGCTAGATGGCGCTGTGTGAAATGTCCACAAGTATTTTATTATTATTATTAAATATTTATTTACAATGATACACAGCGATCTAGCTCTTACGTATTTATTTGGTTCCAGATCTAGAACAATTACTTCGTTGGATGCTGTGCAAGGAGCCTTCCAACAGATGCACGGTCGCTCAGCTAATGTCGCACGTGTGGATACGACAACCCGTCGCCATTTCCAGCTACGTCTTCCATGAGATTGTGGATTGTGGTTAGTTTTTTACTTGCTACCTGTCGACTTAGTCGACTTTTATGACATGCTCGGGGAGAGAAGCAGCTGGACGTATTATATGCTTTTTGTTTACTCCCAGTCCAGCAGAGAAGTTAAAAAATACATGTACGATAATAAATATTAATAAATAAATATGTGAGGACATTTCACACAGCGCTATCTAGTCCCAAACTAAGCAAAGCTTGTATTATGTGAACCAGATGGACCTTTTTTTGTAAATTATATACTTATAATACATACTACAACACCCAGACTCGGAAGAAATATTTGCAGAACAGACAAACATTTCTCCCGTAGCGGGAATCGAACCCGCGCCTCTTGCGTCTCAGCCAAGCACTCGCCCGCCACGCCACCAAGGTCGTCAAAACGATGGTATGGAACTCTTCGCGAGCGAATTCGATTCACACCCGGTTTTTTTTTACTTTGATATGGCTTGCTTCTAAGTATGTATACAATGTTGTTTTCAGATCGTCATGAAGCTAATCCCGAGATGTACTACAATGGCAGCTTGGAATCTCCACGCAGTGGGTCTCCCGTTTCTCTGGCCGATCCACAGGCTAAAGGTACTTTTTCATTTCTTAGTTCTATCAAACGAATTATGCATAAGGATACTTCTCTTTGGACTCTTGGATGTGTGGCACAAGTTTTCTTATGATTACTTGTGACTGCCCACCCCGTTAGGGATACGGGTGTGAATATGTATGTATGTACCGTTGGAAGGGGAAGACCTCGGCGCACGTACCTGGACCAAATCGGCGACGTCTTGGAAAAGGGCCAGGTAAAGAGTACCCTAAACCGACGAGCATGCATGAGCGTGAATGAGAGTGATTGAAGCGAAAGAATAGCAAATAGCGATCCGTGATCTCTGCCTACCCCTATGGGAAACACGCGTGATTTTATGTATGTATATTGATGTATATTTTGATCGGCAAGCCAATTTCAATTTTATAGCAAATCCTAAGCGATTGCTGTAATTTTCGTAAAGTGGTCAGAATTGTAGGTGTATTGTACATAATTCAATTCAGCAGTAGATCAGATAAAGTGACCTTTTAACCGGTTTGCTCTGTCTAAGCCGGGTGTTTGCAAAAGGTCCAGATTCAGCTTTGAGCTAACTTCACGTGGCTGAGGTAGCGCTGGTTTTCAGTCAGATCCTTCATCCTGTTTGATTTAGAGCCAAGTCCTGTTTGTTTCTAGAGCCGTCAAATCCGTCGGAAGTGGCGATTCGTTCCGACGGCAAGAACATATCCCGTTCGGAGCCAAAGCGCAGCTCGCTCGCACTCCACGCGCTGTCGGCGGCCGAGAAGGACGTGCATTCTGATAACTACAGCCTCAGATCTTCTGCAGATGTGAGTATGTTCACCGAATAAGCGGAGCAAAGTATACGACTTAGGAATCTTCAAGAAACGAGCCTATTGAAGGTATACCATTCACGTCATGTAAATGGTTGGTAGTTCACACGACAATTTCTGTCTCGCACAACTGCCGAGTGGAATCAGCTGTCGCCAGAGGTATTTCCGAATCGATACGACTTAGGGACCTTTAAGAAACGAGCCCACTCCTACCTCAAAGGCCGGCAACGCACTTGCAGCTCCTCTGATGTTGAAGGTGTCCGTGGGCGGCGGTAATTACATACCATCAGGTGAGCCGCTCTTCCATAAAGAACGTTGTCCTGCTTAGGCATGGTAGTCTTTCGAATGGTCGGTTATCTAAAGCTGACATGTTCACAGTACTCACACTAATGCAATTTCACTATACAGTATATTTAAAAATAAATGATTTGATTGAATGTTTTAAAGTTAAGAAAGTTTATCTTTAGCTTGTTATGTGGTCAGATTTTAATGATACGTCTCGGCGGATTCGATTGACGTAGACTTTGTCAGTCAGTAATGTCAGTCATCATTTAGTATGACTCAAAAAACCGGTCAAGTGCGAGTCGAATTCGCACAGTACATGTGCATATTTTTTTTGTATGTGCTTTTAATTTTTTTTTATTAAATGTTATAACGGTAATAAGAATACACACTCTATGAAAATTTCAACTTTACCCATTACGGGGTCAGAGATACAGACGAACGGACAACGAAGGCTTAGTAGGTAATAGGGTCCCGTTGGCACCCTTCGGGTACGGAACCCTAGAAAATGCGAGATTCCTAAACAAAAAAAAGCGGGCAACAGCTAGTAGGAACTAAATTGTTATTGATCAAATTCTCAGATCCTGGATATATCCTCGAAGCCGGTCTCCGAAGCAGCGCTCACAGACATCAGTTCGGACGCGACCGGCCACGCCGCCTGCGACATCGACTATGACTGCGACCAATACGAGTGCGATAGCTGGGACGAGTGTGAGCAGGATAGCTTCTCATAAACCGCAAGAAAGAAAGAGACAGATACTGACAACTCCATACCTAAAAGTAACCAACGACGTCGGCAATCTACGACGGCTCAAGTTGGGGGGGGGGGGGCAAGTTGATATTATACGGAGGATGGAAAGAATACGAATCGTAGCTTTGTAATATAAGGCACGTAACTACTTCCTTGCGTTGTAAAAGAGATAGTGCGGCGAACACTTTACCATTTTCTTGCACAAGCTTAATTGCGACAAATGGGACAAGTTCAAGAGTTTTTTTTTGTTCAGTTGGTATCTGTTCTTCTATCCTACTCAAAGGTTTTTAGATATTCTTGGTTATTGAGTATTTATCATAAAATTTTCGAGAATATAAGTATCGCAAGCATTTCTTTTACATCCAAACTTGCACCGCTCTTTTGTTGGTAGATACTGACTAAAACTGCTTAAGGAATTTATGATCATGAATAAATAAACGACATTTAACAGTTACACATACAAAGTCCTGAACTCTTTGTAAACTTGAAAAAAAAGATCTTATCTCTTAGTACTTTTGTAAGTTCAAGTCCATATTATAAAAGCATTTGCACATAAGCGATTTTTGAATAATAAAAAACCTAGTAATATTTATAAAAAATGAGATATTTGCTCACTGCAGAGCTTACTGACGTTGAGGCTATTGTTACGCTTTCAATTCAGTTCCTTTAGTATTTAGGACTTTTAATTTTCGGGTCGGTCTTATGAAACTAGATTTATATAAACATAATGTAAGTTAGTTATTAAATTTCAGTCGGATAGCCGACTTATTTCTTAAACTATTAAGGTCGATTTGCTTGGTCGAAAGTCCGACCCTTTTATGTTAGAATTTTAGTGACCAAGCTGAGGCATGAGGCCAATAATATTGAGACCAAAATTAGAGATACAAGTAGAAAACTAAAGTATCTAAATGACCGAGAGACGACCTTAACCAACCCTACATCATCAAGTACCAGATCGAAACCTTTTATGTACCTCATAGAATATCTATGGTACATTATTTGATGCGCTAGGGTTGTTTGAAATCACTGATTAGTCTGTATTGTTTTTCAAAAGTTAGTAGTCAATATTTTATATACTGGATAATTACAAAATCAGTATTATTAAATTCCAAATTAAAGCAAAAGTGATCTCATTGATAAGTTTAGATTAATTCACGTTACTTATGCCACGTTTTTCTACTTGCCACTATTTTCAATTTTATAAGCGTAAATTCTATAATGTAATTTTAATAAAAATTGGGCTGTTTTGAAAAGTTTCGACCTACAAAATAATATTCCAACAAGTTACTTGATATCATCAAACAAAATAAAACATTGGGTTATTCCTATTAATATTATGCATATATACATAATTATCACGCCCGTATCCCTAATGGGGTGGGCAGAGCTACAAGTAATCATAAGAAAACTTGCAGCCACTCCTGATTCAAAGTCTCAAGATGGATATAGTGAACCATGGTGACAGGTAATCAGCCCATCGCCCATATAGATAGTCCATCATCAAAGGATACTATCCCTTAGTCGACTTTTACGACATTTTCGGAGAGAGAAGCTGGACGCATTCTATGTCTGAATATTATATATCCAAAATAATAAGTTATTAAAGATATTTGTATACATGTTTGCCTAAAACAGCATAAAGGATACTTATTTTATTAGGGTACCATGTGAACGAAGCCTCAGGTCGAAATTTTCAAATGAGCTGTTATTCTCACTCGTTCTATTTATAAGCACTTGGAATTTGTTGTACCTCATTTAGAAATTGATGTTAGTTTCGTCCACAGATTAACGAAATAATGTAGAATAATTTTATGAATAACTAATGTTAAGTCTCTACAATATGTTATGTTTGTACTGATGTTTAGCACCTGTATTCATACACGCGTGGTAAGAATAAATTTCATAAGCAAAATGTTTGTAATGTTTAGTAAATGTAACAGCGTTGATTTAAATAAAAAAAATTGTGTTTGTGAATATGGGTGCCGTTATCTGCATAAACGCCTTTACTCTTGTTAAATTTGAACTAATCTACTCTCTTCCACAATCTCCAATACAATTAAAAGTATAAAAAAGAAAAAAAAACTACTTTGCAATTATTGGGCATTTAGGCTGCGTTCACTAACATCACTTTACTAGCCCTCTCAACTTTCATTGGGGAGAAGAGGGCCGCAAGAAAATATGTTGTTGAGTATGGCCGTTTATAGCGAATTATCGCTTGAGCGTAATATATTATCGCTCCAGATTCTTATGACTAGATTTACAGATCAGTATTTAGACAATACATTTAGGATTTGTCTTTTGTAATAAAAGTTTATAATAAAAACAAGCTTTATTTGTAAACATTGTAAATATCATGAAGTAAAATGTAACATATCTGTTTTGGGTTCAAATCAAGTGAGTAGTTTTTAATAGAGATGGAAAATATTGTTTATTTTTTGTACCATTGATATACTATGTGCTACAACTCTAGTCCAAAATCAATTACGAGTTTTGGGAACATTTCTACTTACATTTCATGAGTTTTATATTTAAGCATATAAATGACGCAGCTGTCTATTACTCTTATACTGAAAATGAGTAAGATCTAAGAGTGAGTAAGAGCACATAGTTTCTCAATCAATCTTTATTTTCTCTTATGTAAACCAGTATGTTTAAATTGTGTAATATAGGATTATATTTTTGTAGTGTTATAATTTTACGGCGATGCGAGTAAGTGCCAAGACCAATGTAAGGTAGCTAAAATCATGGAGCTAATCAGGAAATGTTACTAAATGATTTTATTTAATTACTTGTTCCAAACTTTGAAAATTGTTGTTATTCTTATTATACTCTCTTAACATACTTTGAAAGTCCGGAATGCACATGTAGTGGAATTTACCATTATCTCTTACTGAACAAAAGTCCGTTGATTAATTCAAACTTTTAAATCATACTTTTTTAATCTGATCATCCAGTTTAGCTTTCTTTCTCTTTTAAAAGAAAAAGAATACCAAAGCTATACTTCACAATATTGACCTCTACATGTGCATAGAGACTTAAATATCAAAATAAATTGATTCTGTCCGATGCGTCCGTTTCTTACCTAGTGCCTTACGACGGACGGTGGGTTACGTTGCTCGTGTAGGACTCTGTGACCACTTATCGTAAATAAAAAGTATTCGCAAAAATATCTGTTGTATTATTTTCAGAAACTCCATGCAGTGGCATCGTGGTTGTTCCAATTTGTTCAGTGGTTGCTCTTTTTTTTTCAACTGCGAAGTAGGTAGGTGTAATGTGTTTGGTGTGTATGGATGTATGTAGGTGCATTTCTTTGGCTGAGTGTGAAACAAATAAAGTGTCACACACAATTATACATTATAGTGTCAAAAAATCTATAGGGCGTATGTAAGACATTTTCAACTTACTAGCTGCCGGACGCGGCTTCGCTCGCCGGGTATTACCCGGATGAAACATAGCCTATATGATAAGCTAGCACACGTACTATGTATATGCCAAGTATTATTCAAATCCGTGCAACCGTTTAGACGTGATTGAGGCACAAACCTTCACATTTATAGTAGGAAAGGATGTGTAGCCGAAACGGCTGAATGAATTTTGACAAGTAGTTAGATTCGTCTAGATAATAGGTACATACAGCTTATGACCCTTCTTTGATACTAAAGTATAAAAAAGTGTTTTTTTTTTGATTAATTATTATCATCATGTGTCAAAAAATCTAATATTGTTCTGAGAATATAGCAGATGTATGGCTACCTAAATTATACGCAGTCGGGTTTTTTGTTCATTTATATTAATACTATTATACTTATGTACCTGGTACTCTATGATGATGCATTTCCCGCGCTCATCACCGAATCTATTAAGACTAAGTATACTTTATTTTTATAAACAACATTTTTTTTCTTGTGTAGGTATACGTACGTAGGTAAGTTTCTGTAGATTACAATCTGACTACCTACACTATTACTTTATCGCTTCACACCAGTGAAGTGATAGTAATAAACGATAAGTGATGAGAAGTATATTGCTCTGCCTAATCATTCGGTTATCAACACAACTTATCATGAAGTGTATTGTAAGCAAGCAGATAATACTAGTCTATTAATGTTCTAATAGTACCTACCTATACTAGCTGACTACATATAGGTACTAATAGATATTTTAGGCCCGTATCCCTAATGCAGTGGGCAGAGCCACAAGCAATCATAAGAAAAGTTGCAGCCACTCAACAAGATGGATATGGTCAGCCCATCACTCATATACCTACTTAGATGGTCGATGGACCATCTAAGTAACATGATGATGTTGGAGGATATTATTCCTTATTCGACTTTTACGACATGCTCGGGGAGAGAAGCAGTTGGACGCATTCTATGTTATTTCTTTACTACCAGTCCAGCAGGGAAGTTTCTCTTAGTATGTAATAAGCAGAATAATCAATATGTAATTTTCTATATTCAAAGAAAAATACCTAATAGTAGGTAAGGTGCCTTATAGTGTTAAGTTCAAAACCTTATGGCTATATCTGTTCTGTTTGTACTGTGTCCACGCGAATTCAAAACTTGTGAATTGTGGACATCGCGCGCGAGATTTCAGTTCGGCCGGGGCGAGCTACCTACTAATAAAGTTATTAATCCATATATTCCTTTAGAGTAATAGTATCAACCTAAATGTTTTCGATGATTTCTTTTTTATCTCCGATAAAATACCAAAATCTACTATTTTTGAATGTCATTTGAAAAAGTGCTTTTTACTGCAACACCGGTTTCGAAATGTCAAGTTGTATGGCTGTGCGTCGTCTTTTTGCCAATCATCGCCGTATTTCAAGAAAATATACAATATTTACAACCAAACAAAGCAAGTTTTACATTCCAGAAGTTACAACGTGTCCGACTTTTATCAATAAAATAAATTTGGTAAGTTTTAAACTTTAAACTAGTTACGTGTTTTTAATGTTGTGTTCACGATTTTTAAATTGCTCTCGCTATTGTAGGTAGGATATTTCGGTGTTTACTGCTCATTATTATCAATTTAAATCTATAAACTCCTCTCTGTCCCCACAATATTCATTCGTCAATTACTATTGTAAATATAACCTATTTCTCTTTGCCAATAGTACCTTTGATTATTAGAACTGGAAGTTATAATAGGCTGATTTTTAAAAGTACCTACCTACCTGACCAAAATTCATAATGGGTCAGATTAAAATCTTAAACTATCGTAATTTATTACAAAAGGGTAACTTAAAAAACCAAGTGTTTACTTTCCTATTTCTCACCACTAAATCTATAAAATACTAGCTGTTGCCCGCGACTTCGTACGCGTGTAGTACATTATTTTGTTCTATAATCAATAGTTTTCGCAGCGCACGCTAAAAACCATTTTGGGTTTTCTACCTTGGGTTACAACATTACAATTTTCTTACGGATCCCTAATTTTTTTGAAAATATATTATAGCCTATACTGGTCCCTGATAATGTAGCTTTCTATCGGTGAAAGAATTTTTAAAATCGGTCCAGTAGTTTCGGAGCCTATTCATTACAAACAAACAAAAAAAATCCTACCTCCTTATAATATTAGTAAGATAATATTATAGGTAAAAGATACAATATACACTCAGAATATATACATAATGTATCTACCTACTAACCTAAATTCAAGTCTAACATAATATTGACAACAAATTTATATTCTAAATTTTATAAATCAGTGGATGGCACCAAAAACTAGTATTCTTGTGCCCGACTGTGGGACAATTAAGTATGTTAGTAGTGATAATACTACATGAATTAGTAGCACAGGATTTCCTTTCATGTTTGATCTGCTTAAAGTTGTTATAAAACTGTTATATAATCATTTATTTATCCTATTGGCAAATATTTAGAGAGCCAAAGAAGTCAAATGTAATGATGTCAGTAACTTTATTTCAAAACTAGCTGCATCCCGCGGCTTCGCTCGCGTGGTACCCGGATGAAAAATAGCCTATAAATGTTAATCCAGCACATGTACTATGTATATTCCAAGTTTCATTCAAATCCATTCAGTCGTTTAGGCATGATTGAGGCACAAACATCCTCAACATTTATAAAATAACTAGTTTCCGCCCGCGGCTTCGCTAGCGTGGTACCCTGATAAAAAATAGCCTATATATTAATCCAGTACATGTTCCATGTATATTCCAAGTTTAATTCAAATCCGTTCAGACGTTTAGGTGTGAAAGAGTAACAAACATCCATACATACAAACTTTCGCGTTTATATTATTAGTAAGATATGTAATCTTTATTTAAGGTCACCTAAGGTTCGCATAATTGATCGAGCGAGCATAGAGAGCAAAGATCTCAGTGGCAACTTGATTGATTTGGCGTTGTATGTTTGTGGATATGTTTGTTAGAGCATAACTTGCAAACCGTTAATCTAATCTGTAAACTTGGTAGGCCAATAGATTGTACTATGAAGATTTGCTGGGAGGCATATGAGGTTCATCGGTGAAGGGGTTGTATAGACATTGGGTTCCTAAGGGGTAAAAAAAAAGTTTTATAAATGTGTCGAGTGGGGTGCCATATGAATTGAATGTTTTTAGTTTTAATCAATTGTTTTTAGCTTTATCCTAGGATGTATAGTTTTGAAATACAATAAAAAAGTAATTTATTTACTGTTTTCTCACTCTTTTGTTAGAGTTTCTATGTCTTCGAAGTTCAGGTTAGACTGGATATTAGCTAATAGCCGTATAACAAGAGTCAACATAAAGTCTTACTTTGTACTGTAATCAAGATAAACCTACTCTTAATATTTATAGAATAGACAAAGGTATAAAGTGTGTAAGTACAGGAAACCTCAGGTCGCGAATTCTAAACTTGCGGAATGTTCGACTTGAACAGTTCAGAACTACTAGTATTTCTGTGTATAATTCGATTTATACATACATACATATTATCCCTAATGGGGTTGGCCACAAGTAAATATAAGAAAACTTGCAACCGCTTCTGATTTAAAGTCCTAAGATGGATATGGTGAACCTTGGTGACAGGTGATCAGACCATCGCCCATATAGGTGGTTCATAATTTTGGAGAGGATACTATCCCTTAGTCGACTTTTACAACATGCTCGGCAAGAGAAGCAGCTAAGCGCATTCTATGTTTATTCTTTAATCCCGGCCCAGCAGAGAAGTAATTAATATTTGTACTATTATTAATTAATTTATATCCTTCTAATATTATAAATTAGAAAGTTTGTGACGCGATAATGGCGGCGGCGTTCCAACGGATATAATTAAATTTAAATATTACTCGTGTCACTATAATTCTTTCGAACCAGAGAGTGGTGAAAGGAGATAAAAATAAGACTTGGAAATGTCTATTTGTGACCTGGAACTACATATCGGCTTTTATCCGAGTGGAAATGGGAGCTGACTATTTAATACGCGTGAGCGGAATTAGAACCCGCATCTTCTGAATGAACAAAACTATTTCACCTACCTCCCTTCGCCATAGTTTGAAGGACATTCGTTGTAACTTTTTCTAGGAACTTAGGAATTGAATTATTAAAATGAAACGCTCGTAATGTTTTTGGCCGATTTAAATGAACACCGCTAGCCTTGTAACGTTATTTATACATTTGTATAACTGTTTATGTATTTTTTTCTAGATATTTCAAATATGTAGTTACGAGTACCTACCTAAAATATGTTTTTTATGTTCGACCTGTTAAGTAAATAAAATTATGTTGTAATAAATTAGAATTAGAATGTTGCATAAATTTCTTGAAAGAAACTATAACAAACACGTGTTTTAAAAGAAATATAAGATAATGAACAGGTAATTATCTACCTACTAGCTGCTGCCCGCGGCTTCGCTCACGTGGTACCCCGATAAAAAGTAGCCTATATGTTATTTCTGCACATGTACTATGTATTATATTCCAAGTTTCATTAAAATCCATTCAATAGTTTTTGCGTGAAAGAGTAACAAACATCCATATATACTTACAAACTTTCGCGTTAATAATATTAGTAAGGACTAGGTAACGTAAGATTAGAACTCTTTAATAACCCAGCAAAAAATCTACATTTGGCAGATGAATCTAAAAACAAAACACACGTCAATCGAAAGAAAATGTCTATCAAAACATCTTCAGCTCGAGAGATCCGTGCGAGCAATACGGTTCGTTGGCTGCGAGTTTGCTTTAAAAGTGGTTTCTTTCGTCAACCCGGCCAGTCCATGCCGCGGTTCGCGAGGACAATACTCGTGTCTCTAAGCATGCGCGCGGTATGTGTATCAGTCTGTCTGTTGTTGCAGTTTTGCGCTTCGACGTCGGCCAATAAGACAATGGCGTTCGAGTACCCTGTGGCGCGGAGGGACGATAGTGTGGTCGACGATTACCATGGAGTTCAGGTAAGCGACCCTAAGACTTCCCAACTATTGAACATAGTCAAAAAATAGCTAACCGTATCTTGTCTAGTTTCACTCTTGCACAGCACAATTTGGCAGACACTGGCAAGTGTGTGCAATGCCAAACTTTTAGAAATGCGAGGAAGGGAATATGCATGAAGAATATTGAGTTTATAGCTTTAGGTACCAATGAGTGTATTTTCACTATTTTCACTTTTCCATTCTACGAACGTATTGAATAAGCCTGTAGGCGAGTTCACTTTCCCTATTTTCCTTCAAAATTGTAATTTCCTACGTAGGTATATAATCAAAGGTCGTAAATTTTGTGCGATGACAGGACCTGCGATACTATGAATTGATGCTATTCTGAGTGTTATTTAATTTACTAAGCCACACGTCTCATTCTACTGATTAAACCAATCAAGTCTTAAGCCGGTTTTATTCACACGTGTTTTAAGATGAATTACTCACGCTAAAAATTAGTGCACATGTACTTAACAATAATGCATATTAATTTTACAATTGATGATTTAATCAATGTAAAACAATTTTACATTATAATTAATCATCTGTATCTTTTTACGGAATGATCTGTTTACAATGCTGTTTGATAATTATGAACTTGTAAATATTCATGTTTGGCCATGTAGACTATACGCTATCAATTTATTGGCACTAATAATAACTAAAAATGTAACCTCAACTGTTGTTTATATCTACTTGTCTGAACACAATAAATTCAATGATAAACACAAACTGATACCAGCGTAAATTAGTATGAAACTGCCAGGTCGTTGGTCGCCTGACAGAAGATCGAAGTTCTTTTATGTGTGTATAGGACAGCTTATTCGATAAACCACCAAATCACAGTCTTCATATGCAGAGACTAATGCTAATCATACCAACTTTCTATAGTATGTGAAGACAGGCGAGTAGGACCGCATGAAACTGTCCATAAAATTGCCAATGTATGGGTCGCTCGCGTGGTACCCGGATGAAAAATAGCCTGTATCCAGCACCTGTACTATGTGCCTATATTCCAAGTTTCATTCAAATCAGTTCAGCCATTTAGGCCTGATTGAGGCACAAACATCCAAACATCCTCACAAACTTTCGCATTTATAATAAAAGTATGATAAGTAAAATGTTACGAGTGGATATGGGTCAATGTTACGAGTGAATGCTGCAAATTTTAAAAGTTGTTTTGTTTGAGAGACGAGCTCGCTGCTGATCACGTAAATTAGCTTTTTGTCATAGATCATAACAAAAAATACGAGGTAAAAAGTTGACTGCAGAAATACCAGTTTCTTCAATTATTACTTTCATGTCACGTACGAAATTATAAATACGTGATTTGATTATCAAAGTCTCTAGGTAAGAATTCCTTGATTCAATGATTTTTTCATTGACTCATGATTTTAGCGATGTCTTATTATTTATTTTCTAACTTAAACATCATAGTAATAGGGACACAATCAAATCCCCATGTTTACCAATAAATACATTGTATCTATCAATATATTCATTAGACTAGTTATGTGACTATTAGGAGACCCGTGCATAACGTGAGCGTGATAATCGATTGTCTCTGTATTTTATTGTAAACTAGCTGCCGCCCGCGGCTTCGCTCTCGTGGTACCTGAAAAAAAATAGCCTATATGTTAATCCAGCACATGTACAATGTATATTCCAAGTTTCATTCAAATCCGTTCGCCGTTTAAACGTGATTGAGGCACTAACATACATCGTCACATCCACACATCCTTACATTCTCACAAACTTTCGCATTTATAATATTAGTAGGATAGCTAAATAAATACGACGTTAAAAAAACACCGGTCTTAAAAACATATTCCACGTCAAAAAAATCTTATTGAAAGACCCTATCCGCGTGTGCCAAACTATCTGCACTATAAGCGTTGAAAATACTGGAAGTCTGTTGAAAGAAACGCTATTAAATATTGACATTAATAAACTTGAGTTTGAGTAAAAAATTTGACTTCGACTGCTTCTAAACATCAACATAAAAGATAAATTCTAACGACCATTTGTATGGGCAATTTGACTAATATTATCTGAGAAATCGAGGTCGGTATGCAAAACTGGTTTTCTTTGTATATATTCATTAAAGATAAAGACATTTATTTGCTGTAATTATTGTGGTAGGTGAGAATAGTTACATACAGGTGTTTAAAGATTGTGTGCATCACATTCAGTCATTTGAAATTTGCAAAGAAATTGAAAGATTACTCGGTCAATATCAACATTAATATGGAATTTTAAAGATACAAAATAATCAAGTTGATTAGTAAAAAATCAACAAATTAAGAGCAATACACTACAGATCGGAAACAACATATAATTCGTCCAAGCAACAGGCACATTATTTAGATGTTAGGAAGGAAGATAGGAGTTGAGGAACACTTAACAATATTATTTATTTATTTTGTCCTAAATGCAATTTATTTCATTTTTAAACCATAAAATATACGGAGCATATCATTCGGACGCCCGGATGGCAGCGCCATCTCATGCTCAATCAGCAAGACTCGAAAACATAAATACTACTATACTTTTATTGATTTTTATGTCCGGGACAGCAATTCCAAAGAAACTTAATGAAGTTGATATTTATGTAGTAAATAAATAAAGTTCTTTTACCATCTATTAGATGATTTATGCAGCGTTAGCAGGCAATTTTTACCTTCACGTAGGCTTGCCCAGCACCTTTTCCATCTTCTCTTCTTAGTCGGCCTTGTCCACAGGTAAGACATGATCAATACGTGCGGAGCTGACTGAGCCACGGGTTTCCTCAACATGTTTTCCTTCACCGTTTGAGAGTACTGGTATAATAGCGTACATAACTTTTTTCAGGTCGTGTACCAATGAATTTTTCTATACGAAAAAATTATTAATGTAGTACTTACCAGTAAACTCAACAAACAACATGTTCCTTCACTACTAAAATAGGCATTTTTATTTATTGATAATTGTTTTTCTGCTACGAATCACGCTGCATCGTAGTTTTTTTGTCTTTGTGTAGTGTAGACCTTCTAACAAAGTTTCACCTATTTGACCATCATTATCATTGGTGCATGACGAATCAAAGATAAAATATGCAGTCAACTTACAACAGTATTAGAATAGAAATAGAAATAGAATAGAAAATGTTTATTTCTGTAACCTTTTTTTACACTGCATTACCTAGGTTGTTTGTTTTCAAGTTTGTTAAAAGCAAAACACTACAAATTATATCTGGACCATGGCAAATATTATCTAATATCAGACATTATCTCTGATTGAACTAATGGATCTCCGTAGGTCCGAGTACCATAGCAACAAACTTTCCATATTCTGTATTTAATTTTCACAGAAAATAAACATTTATTAACAGAAATAAACTTACAACTAATACAAATATAATTTACAAAGTACAAAAGAAAATGTCGGTCTATCTAAAGACCGTTGCGAACGGATTTATAGATAGCTCACCTGATCCACCTCATCAGACGGTGGAAGCGTGCCCAAGACACTGGCCGCATTGTCACGCTAAATGGCAATACTGATCCGTTGAACTAAATAGGAACTAGATCTATAATTTTTTAGATAAAATATAGAGATGCTTATTTTTAAAAACGAATCTGTAGTTTATCGAACCGAAATCCGGTAATTGAATATGAATACCGGCATTTTATTATTCATCTGTATCTATATTAAATTGGAAGTAATGCTTATTGTATAGTTATTTTTGCATTCAAACACCGCCAAATATTTTTGTAAACAATCACCCATGATACAAGTAACTGAGGCCATTATTATTCCCACATCGTTTTATTACCCGTTGTATTCGCCTCACGTTAGTTTCATATAAAACAGGTTGTTCTGGTCCTTGAACCTATCGTGCACAGTTTTTTTACATAAAACTCTCAGCGATAGGATTATTCAACTCTTCAAAAACATATTTATGGCATTTTATTTTAAAGTTAGTACCGTAATTATCTGCCATAACTTTAATTTGAATTGTGATTTATAAATCACTAGCAACCTCCCGCGGCTTCGGGGGGGGTACCTACCAGAATAATAAGCCTATAAAATTGTTATTCTACATATAAACTGTATAAGCCAAGCTATATCTAACTCCATTAGAGCACTGGTGGTCTAGTGGTAGCGGAGCCTTCAGATCCTATTTGTTCCTAAGGTCATGGGTTCCAGTCCAGTCGTGCCTAAATTGATTTTTATTTTGGAAAAATTATGTGCGCTAATCTATATGCCAGTGTTCTTAAACGGTGAAATAAAACATTGGGAGGAAACCTGCATGTCGTAGAATCGTAGTAAGTTCAAAAACATAATTATGTCAAGTGCACGAAAAGAGCCTTTAAAGCGCACTTAAAATCCTCAACTGGTTTGAAGAACTAATGATACGATTAGATAAATCTCACTCCATTCAGTCATTATGGCACAAACATGCAAAACCTTTTGTCTTTTGGATTGAATTTGACTCCAATCTACCTCACTAATTTTTTCTTGTAAATTTTTGCTCGGCTGACAGGTCAGAGATGTAAAGGCTGTGTTTATATGGTAAAAATATTAAATGCCTCGTAGCACTCACAGCTACAGCATTTTGATAAATGAGGTGTCATTAAAATTTTATTGTTTTGTCCCGGAGATATATCCTAGGTCTTAGGGTATCAGAACTTTTTTTAATTTGATTCCTTTTTTTCTTTCTGCAAATTTTAGATAAAAGACCCGTACCGCTGGCTCGAAGACCCGGACGCGAATGAGACCAAAGAGTTCGTGGATGCGCAGAACAAGATCACCCGCCCGTACCTCAACGCCTGCCCCGTAAAGAAGGACATCAATGATAGATTAACGGAGCTCTGGAACTACCCCAAATACTCTTGTCCGTTCAGACGTGGCGATCGATACTTCTTCTTCAAAAACACCGGCTTGCAGAATCAGAAGTGAGTTTTCTTGTGTTTTCTGAGGCTTAATTAGACGCAAAGTGACTTGGCTAAGACCTCTGAAGACAGCATATTCTTTGGATGAAATGTTCGTCAAATAAACTATTAAATTAGCGATAAGGCCGCCCATTGTAATTCTCATTGTTCTGTTGTGCCTATTTTGTTTTATTTTAATTTTATCTGATGTGTTTTACAATAAAGTTGTATTGTATAAATTGTATTGTAAACCCATGAATAAAAAATGTATTATATCTTTAAACGTGGTTAAATTAAGGCGTAACAACTGGTCAGATTTAAATTTAACTTTGAATAGAAATGGTTCGTGACCTAGAGTAGAATCATATAGGCTGCAACAGACCTTAAGGTCAAATTCGTTTCATTATGGAGTTGTAACAAACACAAACTTTCACATCCATACTAATATTATAAACTAACTGCCGCCCGTGGCTCCGCTCGCGTGGTATCCGGATAAAAAATAGCCTATATGTTAATCCAGTACATGTACCATGTATATTCCAAGTTTCATTCAAATCCTTTCCGTAACCTACATCCATACTTACAAACTTTCGCGTTTATAACATTAGTAGGATGCGACAGTAACTCTGTCTGTTACCTTTCACGCATAAACAGCTGATCAGATTTTCATAAAACTTGGCAGGGGGATAGCATCTTAGGGAAGGACATGGGTTACCTTTTGTCACGAAAATCAAATGACAAATGCAACTACAATTTTTGCGTTTGTTGAACATAATCCTCAGCTTCATCTTCCTTTCAGCGTGCTATACGTACAAGACAGCCTGGACGGCGAGCCCCGCGTATTCCTCGACCCCAACACTTTGTCTGAAGATGGCACAGTGGCCCTCTCCGGCAGTCGCTTCACGGAAGATGGCAACACATTCGCGTACGGACTGTCCGCCAGTGGCTCTGACTGGATCACCATACACATTAAGGATGTCGCTACAGGTATTTACACCCATAAATCACAGTTCTTACCAGGCGCGGTTGCAGCCTGCAATTTTGGAGGGGGTCACTAATAAATTAATAATAGAATATGTCGAGTAAATCAGATTTTATTTTACAATACACAATTTTACTGCACACATTATAAAACAAACGGAAGCCTTCTATTGGCATCGCGGCTAGGAGTAAAAAATGCTTTTGTAAATTTTTAGAAGATTTTTCAATGTGACGTGTACTATTTGGGGGGGGGGGGGTCATGTCCCCTGTGACCCCGCGACTTAGTTGTCCCGTTTGTGAAGGTAAAAGTTGCCTCCTGACGCTGTATAAATCATCTACTATAGACGGTAAAAGGTTTTAGATAATTAAAATGTTTTTTTAGATTTGTTAGGAAGTGTCATGAAAGTTGGTTATGCATGTACTTTTTAAATTCACTTAATGTTTCTATTTAAAGGTGAAGATTACCCGGAAGTTCTAGAAAAGGTCAAATTTGCGTCCATGTCATGGACAAAGGACAACAAGGGATTATTTTATTCTGTAAGTGATATGATAACAAATAAGTTTCAACACTATTTCCTTATTTGAATTCAAAGTCGCGATAAGCGTTGAAACTTCCGTTCTGATATTAAAGGACCTTACGTTATCTAAGTTTCCTTCTCAGCGGCATTGATGGAACGTGACTTGATTGCATACAAGTCGTATAATTCTTAATGGCAAATAGTAAGGCCTTCGCATCAGTATAAGTTTATTTACATTGTGAATATAATTATTGTACAAAAAAGAAAACTACTTCAATGTTGAATGATTATACATACATATTATCACGCCAGTAGCCCTTATGGGGTGGGCAGAGCCACAAGTAAACATAAAAAAACTTGCAGCCACTTCTTGATTTAAAGTTCTAAGATGAATATGGTGAACCATAGTGACAGGTGATCAGCCCATCGCCCATATAGATGTTCCATCATTTTGGAGAGGACACTATCCCTTAGTCGACTTTTACGACATGCTCGGGAAGAAAAGCAGCTGGACGCATTCTATGCTTTTTCTTTACTTCCAGCCCAGCAGAAAAGTAATAATATATAAGAGAAGAACAATTTACCCTTCTATTATCACTTTAAAAGTCTATTAAATAATTCCAGCGCTATCCGGAACAGACCGGCAAAACAGACGGTTCTGAGACGGAAGTGAACCGCGACCAGAAACTCTGCTACCATCGCCTCAACACGCCGCAGTCTGAGGACGTCATCGTCGTTGAGTTCCCTCAGGAGCCACTGTGGAGGATGTAAGTCCATTTGTGCACATCGACGATATGGGTGACGAAATGTGCTAGTTTGATTCTCGCTCTTTGCAGTTCTGCAAATATTTCTTCCGGTCCTGGATATTGTGGTACAACGGTACTCGTAATTTCTGATAACTACGACGCAGAGAATTGATTCCAAATATATATTTTTAGCCCCAAACTAAGCAAAGCTATGGGAACCAGATGCCTGATAGAATACTTATATACTCTTTTTTTCTTGTAAATAATACTTATAATACATTATACAACACCCAGACCCGGAAGAAATATTTGCAGAACATACAAACATTTCTCCCGTAGCGGGAATCGAAACCGCGCCTCTTGAGTTTCAGCCGAGAACTCGTCCGCCACGCCACCGAGGTCGTCAATGTTTTCATGTTCGCCTTATTTCTTCCGTATCTGGGTGTGGTACTCATGGTGGTTTTCATGGTACTCGTAGTTACAGATACCCATGACAAAGGGGAGCTTAGATTCAGGTCAGAACTATGTGACTGTTTGATACTATTTGCATATTACTAGACTATTTGTACAATGCCATTTGTGTTACTGGTTTTCGTTCCAAACGATACGTTATCGAAGATTATAATTTCGCTTTAAATTAAACTTTATTTACATATGTTAACAAATTGTAAAAGTAAGGCTTATTCTGTTTGTTCAAAGTGCCCCTTTCGTAAACCTTTATAGTTCCTTTGGTTTGAAGCGCTAGTGGCGAAGCTTGCTTAGACGTTCTTGATTGATCGGTAAAGTTAAGCAACGTTGTGCGCGGTCACAATTGGGATGGGTGACCGCAAGTGGCATTACGAGATGAGCGCTTCCGTGCTCCGGAGGGCACGTTAAATTGTCGGTCCCGGCTTTTAAGTCGTTACATGACGGAGGCCTTAAGGCGGTCTAAAAATAGTCACTATAGATTTGGCCACTAGCTCATACGAACTTTAATTCCTTTGGTAATCTTTTTCTTTTACTTTTTAACAGTGATACTCATACCTCGATACAGAATCAAGACAAGCCTGCGTGGGTTTTGTTTTTAATCTAAAATAGATATATAACATTTATATGTTATCATAATAGCTGTCATTCTTAGTTGCCATGTGAACTTTATTATCTAGTTAGTGGCGCACTTTGAACAGACATTAGCTTACATAGTTGCTTGTAAATTGTAATGGTAAATCTTTGCTTATCCTTCACATATTGTAAATATAGAAAATTGAATTGATAACGCTCATATAAACATATACCGAACTTCACATTTTGAAAGTACTGGTATAGAGCAAACACAAAATGTATTCTAACACGAAAATCGAACAAATCAAGACAAAAAACATTTATGTTGTTTGTTTATAAGATTTGGTTAAATAAATAACAACCTTTTCACTTAGCTGCAGAGTTTATTTTTCAATAAAATGTAATGGATCAAATAGGTAACGTTTTGAAGAATAGCGTTCAAGGGTATCCTAAACCGATGCTTGAAAAATGTTATGAGAGTGAATGTAGCAAGAGTAGTATCTCAACCGTAGCAAATGGAGATCTGTGGCTCTGCCTACCCCTATGTAAAACAGGCGTGATATTATGTATGTGTGAAAGGAGAGCACTGGTGGTCTAGTTGGTAGTGACCCCGCCTTCCGATCCTTAGGTCGTGGATTCAAATCCGATCGTGTATCAATGAATTTTTCTGTGCGCTATACCAGTACTCTCAAACGGTGAAGGAAAACATCGTGAGGAGACCCACGGCTTAGTTAGCTCCGCACGTATTGACCATGTCTTTCCTGTGGACAAGGCCGACTAAGCTGAGAAAATGGAATAGGTGCTGGGCAAGCCTACTCCATCTTAATTCGTCCCGGGCACTGCAGCCAGCGTCCCGTTTGTGAAGGTAAAAAGTTGCCTCCTGACGCTTTATAAATCATCTACTATAGATGGTAAAAGGCCTTTGTTTGTGACAGGAGTAAGTTATGAGATGACGAGTAATTGAACCTCACCTTTTTTTTTAAGAGTGGGTGAACGTAAACTTGATCAGCTCTGTTTTTTTTTAATGTTTCAGTGGTGCAGAAGTGACGGACTGCGGCCGATACCTGATAGTGTCGCCTGTGAAGGACTGCCGCGACAACCTGCTGTTCTACGCCGACCTCAGCAAGCAGCCCGACATAGACTCACCACTCGTGCTCACGCAGATCGTGCACAAGTTTGAAGCAGACTATGAGGTGAGAACACTAGGCTACTAGCAGTACTTACCTGCTGTTCTACGCCGACCTCAGCAAACAGCGCGACATACCCCCGAATACTCAAACGCGACTCAAAGTTGAGCTCGTCTCAAGTCACGGTTTTTTGACAGTTTTTGGTGATAATCAGTCAAAAACTCGTCACTTGAAACGTGCTCAACTCTGCGATGCGTTTGAGTATTCGGGGGATAGGCTCACGCAGATCGTGTACAAGTTTGAAGCAGACTATGAGGTGAGAACACTAGGCTACTAGCAGTACTTACCTGCTGTTCTGCGTTGACATTAGCAAGCAGCCTTACATAGATTCACCACTCCAAGTTTGAAACGGACTGAGATACTAGCAGTTTTGCTGGTGTGTAACTAGCATTACTTCCAGCTGCTGTTATATGCTGCTCTCAATAACCTTTGTTCATTTGAAACTGGTGTCTGAGTGGTACCTTGGTACCTACTCAATGTTATCATGCTCAATGTTTCAGGTCGGTGATATGTGGGAACAGATATACACACAAATTTACACACACACACATACAAACTTTTTCATTAAAACACATTTCCTTGTAAAATGTGGACTGCAATTTATATATATTTAAAATACTACTTTCTTCTTCCAGTATGTTACCAACGAGGGCTCAGTATGCATCTTCCGCACAAACAAGAACGCGCCAAACTACAGACTCATTAAGATCGACCTGAAAGACCCTGATGAGGACAAGTGGGAAACCCTCATCCAGGTAAGCCTTATTACATAAAAGCACAAATTGTTTACTTCTCTGCTAGACTGGGAGTAAAGAAAAAACATGGAATGCGTCCAGCTGTTTGTCTCCCCGAGCATGTCGTAAAAGTCGACTAAACTGACGAGCATGCATAAAGAATGTAATGAGAGTGAATGAAGCGAAAGAAGTATGTCATATATCATCCGGCAGGAACCCTCCACGCAAATAACGCGCCCAAATTGCGAGCGTTGGACTTATTAAATGCTTTTATCCACGAGTTCCAGCATATCGACGTCTTCAATAATTATGTATTATGTAAAATATTATGTAAACCTAATAATTATGTGCGTTGTGGCCAACGGCGTCGACACCAGTTCTTTGCCTGTGACGTCACACTCACTCTTCACGCCAAGAATGCGCCAACATTAAGAGCGCTTAATTTATTAAATGCATTTATACGCGAGTTCCAACATATTGATCTGTTTAATGATAGCCTTTGTATTGTTTTTAAATATCTAAGAGTATTTTTAAGTTTTAATTAACACAGTTAGCGTTTTGGTGTAGACTGTAAGCTTTCTGTTGTCTGAAAATAAATAATTCTAATTCTAATTCAATGACAGTCTATGGTCAATTTATGGTAGTCGTAGAATATATTTGAGTTATGCAAATTTAAGGTAGGTAGTTAAGCGTTTTGGGTTTTTCCCTGTAAGCTTATCTGCATTTTAATAAATCATTTCATTTCATGTCTGGATCGTAGCAAATGTAGATCCGACCGAATACAATGGGCGGTCTAAATAATGTTTTGTATTTCAGGAACACTCGAGCGATGTGCTGGACTGGGCCACAGCTGTCGACAATGATAAACTAGTCATCCACTACGTCAGAGATGTAAAGGTAAGTCCGTCAAGCTTTCTCGCGTCTATGTAATCAGAAAGAAATCAGATATCATACATGATACACATACCTACATAAAATTATTATGTAATTTAGGTATTATTATATTTCAGTTCTTCAATTATAACATGACGGCCTCGGTGGCGTGGCGGGCGATTGCTCGGCAGAGACGCAAGAGGCGCGGGTTCGATTACCGCTGCGGAAGAAATGTTTGCATGTTCTGTAAATATTTCTTCCGGGTCTGGGTGTTGTGGTACCATGGTACTCGTAGTTTCTGATACCCACGACACAGGGAATCCTAGTGTGGGGTCAGGACTATGTATGTGACTGTTGGGTGTTACTTTTTTACTTTACTGATGTCTGAAATAATCCTTGTAGTTTTCGAAACCTTGTTGACTTGTAGTTGGGTAAATATATATTTTTTTATTTATTTCCAGAGTGTGTTACAACTGCACAACATGAAAAGTGGCTCGCTGACGCAGACCTTCGATCTAGACGTGGGTTCAATTGTTGGATTCTCCGGCAAGAAGACCCAGTCTGAGATATTCTACCACTTCACTTCGTTCCTGTCTCCAGGCGTCATATTCCACGTGGACTTCAAGACACAACCCTATAAGCCTACGGTAAGTGGCTTTTCAGATTGTGAAATAATAATAACGTCCACATACCTATCGCTGCTGCCAACAACCCAAAGAATCCTTTAGGAGTTGAGCTGGCTGGGGGAGGGTTAGCAAGGGGACAATACACCCCATGGCAGAACGTCAGTGTAGATCTTAGTTCCTCTACCAACAATTAGACCGGATAGAACGGCTTCGCTCTCGTTGTATCCGGATGAAAAGTAGCCTATATTCCAGTACACGTATTATTATATATTCCAAGTTTCATTCAAAGCCGTTTAGGCGATATTGAGGCATCCAAGCATCCAAACATCTTCACAAACTTTCGCATTTATAATAAAAGTAAGATTAGATATTAGCTATCTGATCTTCTTCTTTCGTGTCAATGTTCTCTCAAAAAACTTTGGTTGAATTTGTTTCTACCAGAAATTAGCTACTGCAATAGCGACATCCGAAGAGATGCTGAGTAGAACGTGCGAATATTTGATTCTCTGCGGCAATAGAACCCGATACTCCTGCATCTGAGACAGACATTAGACCGCCACGCCATCGAGGTCGTCAAAATGATTGATCGGACTAATCGGAAACGGAATGACGGACTACTAAAATTTACATTCTCTAAAATTATGTTCAGAATTTTGTTATTTATCAATAAAAAATCTATAGATTTTGTTTGTTTCCAGGTATTCAGAGAAGTGACCGTGAAAGGCTTTGACCCCACGCAGTACGTAGCCAAACAAGTCTTCTACGAGAGCAAGGATGGTACTAAAGTTCCCATGTTTATTGTTTCTAAAAAGGTAAGATTTTGTACTGAACTTGTATTTATCATCAATAGTCGAATATCAATTCTAAATAGGGAAAGTAATGTTTTACAAAAAGGTACTCTTGTTGATTCTAAGACTCGTGGAAACAGAAGTTTACGCTTTTTATATCGTCACTGGAAAGGCAAATTTACGTAAGCGCCAATCGAGAAAAAGCCGTTTAAAGTTCTTTTTTTTCGTTTTTTAATCATAACTTTTTACCTAATTATCGAATTTTGATGACATCAAAGTAAGATTACATTCTTTTTTCATTTTCTATGTCCAGCAATTCATATTATTGTATTTGGACTGCTATTTTAGGATAATAACTCAATATGCCTATTTGGCGCCATTTTGGCGCTTACGTAATTTTGCCTTTCCAGTGACGATATTATGTAGTTTGTTCACAATATTTTTTAAATACCGCATGCACGACTTAGGCACATTTCGAGTCTAAACTATTAGAATTAATAAGAGTGTGCACCTTTTTGTGAAACTTTACTTTTTCTATTCCTACAAGTATTGTAAATGCGAAATCGCTGTGATCATTTGGACACGTCTCAAATGTATGTTGAATTAACTGTATGTTAGTGAATCAATCACGGCGTAACACTACTCTCATACTGGAATGAAACTAGCATATAGCTATTTTTTATCCGGTTACTCGTGAGTGAAACCGCGGATGAAGATAATAAATCTGAAAGTTTTATATTTGTGTCAATCATGCTACTGTACAGAGGTGACTTATAAATACACAATTGCACATAGTTCGTGACTTGGAACCGCTGTTTTTGTTCAGAGAAAGGATATTTTTATCGAAGTACCACACGATTGCAATTTTTTGTCAAATATTATTTCTAGAATCTACCCCAAGACGGCTCGAACCCGGTGCTCCTGTACGGCTACGGCGGATTTAATATCAACATCCAGCCCAGCTTCAGCATCACACGGCTTGTCTTCATGCAGCATATGAATGGTATTGTCGCCATACCCAACATTAGAGGAGGCGGGTAAGTACTTAAAACACAAACCCCCGAATACTCTAACGCATTTCAAAGTTGAGCACGTCTCAAATGACTTTCTTTTTTTTGACAGATTTTTATCAGAAACTGTCAAAAAACCGTGAGTTGAGACGTGCTCAACTCTGAGTCGCGTTTGAGTATTCGGGGGTAAGTACTTTTAACACCCTACAGGAAACTCTGACCTCCACACTAGGATTCCGTGCCATAGGATCATAAACTAAGAGTACCATGGTTTTACCTAGAAAAAATGTTCACAGAACATGCAAACATTTTTCGGCACACCTGTCGCGTCTCTAATGAGCACTCGCCATGTCATCGAGGTCATCAAAGATGTTTAAATCCAAACCTGGTTTAAGAGGCCTCTATAGGAATTATGATTTTAAAAAAATCCAATCATGCAGTTTTAGTTTTTCATCAAAATCCGATACTCTTGAGTACTTACGCTATTCCGCATAGTTTCGGATTTGGCCATGCACACCCACTTGAAAAATTCACCCTGTATATCGCTACCTGTGATTGAGGCTTGATGAAAAAAACCCTTGTATAGTTTAAAAATATGTTTTGTTTCAGTGAGTATGGCGAGCGATGGCACAACGCCGGCCGTCTTCTCAACAAACAGAACGTGTTTGACGATTTCCAGTGCGCGGCAGAGTACCTCATCGCCAAGAAGTACACCCAGCCTTCCCTCATCACGATCCAGGGCGGCTCAAACGGCGGTCTGCTGGTAGCCGCTTGTATCAACCAGCGGCCGGACCTCTTCGGCGCAGCTATCGTGCAAGTCGGGTGAGGGAGCTAGTTACTTAGTTATCATTTATAACACTAGCTGCTAGTACAGCAGTACATGTACTATGTATATTCCAAGTTTCATTCAAATCCGTTCAGCCGTTTAGGCGTGATTGAGGCACAAACATCCAAACTCACAAACTTTCGCATTTATGATATAAGTAAGATTCAGGCCGGCTCCAACGGCGGGTGAGAATGCTAGTCTACACTATCTACACTAATATTATAAAGAGGAAAACTTTGTTTGTTTGTTTGTTTGTTTGTACTGAATAGGCTCAAAAACTACTGGACCGATTTTAAAAATTCTTTCACCATTCGAAAGCTACATTATCCACGAGTAACATAGGCTATATTTTATTTTGGAAAAAAATAGGGTTCCGTAAGATATTTGGGTTTTTCGGACACAAGGTGTAAAAAATCAACCAGAAAAGTTACTTATTTTGCGTACGCTGCCTAAACTATAAAAGATAGAACCATAAAATGTTCTAATTAATTGTAGATCTTATAAATATCTACAAAAAAGTCCGCGACACACTATACCCATCTATGTCGAGTGAGGCACAGCAACCAATTTTTTATTTAAAAATCTTGAATTTTTTTTGGACTACATTTAAACGCGTTTATTTTACTCATGCTATTAATCCTTATCAAAATAAATGATTTCATCACTAAGAACAGTTTATGGAGATAATATTTGGTATTTGAATGATTAAAATTGGACGTTTGGTTTTGAAGTTATGGCGAAATTAAAATATTACGATTTCTGCTGCACGACCGCTGCGTAGGGAGCCGACCTCGCGACTGACCGTGTCTTTCCTGGGTAGGCTTTTTGCAGCGGTAACCGACATCCACGCGGGCGGAGCCGCGGGCGACCGCTAGTTACCTATAAAAAAATATTTAAAAAACTTTCGAGGAAAATCGTAGTCAGTCGACGAGTTAATATTTGAAGATTGTGAAAATGTAGCTTAGTTGCAGTCAATTTCAACTAGTTCGTTTGCTTTTATTCTAACTTTTAATATCTGATAGTGATAATTAAACATTCTACTTAAATTGTTTTGTATCCCAATCAAAATCAAATTGAATCAAAATTGTTTGTTTAAGTACCTACCTAAACAATACAATATAATAACCAAGGTTGGTCCCTCTACTTGTGCCAGAGGATTCCGCGATTCCATATTCATATTTATGGTTACTAAGCTAATGATTAAATACATTATCTTGACGACCTCGGTGGTTTGACGGGCGAGTGCTCGGCTGAAACGCAAGAGGCACGGGTTCGATTCCCGCTGCGGGATAAATATTTGTATGTTCTGCAAATATTTCTTCCGGGTTTGGGTGTTTCAATACTATGCATTATAAGAGTGTGTATATAAAAAAAAAGTATATAAGTATTCTAGCCAGCCATCTGGTTCCCATAGCACAAGCTTTGCTTAGTTTGGGGCTAGATGGCGCTGTGTGAAATGTCCAATAATATTTATTTATTATTATTATTATACATGCATAGTTAGAATAGTTTAAAACAAGTTATGTATTCCGCAGAGTGTTGGACATGCTCCGGTTCCAGAAGTTCACGATCGGCCACGCGTGGACTTCCGACTACGGCAGCTCCGACAACAAGACGCAGTTTGAATATTTGCTCAAGTACTCGCCACTGCACAACATACATCGCCCTGAGAACGGTAACAACGATATACATCTAGCAAGATTATAAAAACAAATCTTCAGATAGCACACCTGCGAAGAGATAAGAGCCCATTTGCCAAAAGACAATGTTTAAAGAAACATCTGTATCTCTAGTTAGTGTTCTGTGTTAGTTTCTTAGACTCTTAATTCCTGATACATACGCCACGGCATTGGCACAATAGTATACTAAACTAAGGCTTTTTACGGTAAAAAGCCTTAGTTTAGTATACTATTGTGTACTATTTACTATGGTAAAAATTTTACCATCTAGTAGATGATTTATACAGCGTCAGGAGGCAACTTTTACCTTCACAAACGGGACGCTGTAGTGCCCGGGACGAATAAGATGGCTTAAGATGGCTTGCCCAGCATCTATTCCATCCTCTCAGCTTAGTCGGCCTTGTCCACGGAAAGACATGGTCAATACGTGCAGAGCTGACTAAGCCGCGGGTTTCCTTACGATGTTTTCCTTCACCGTTTGAGAGTACTGGTATAGCGCACATGTAATTTTCGCATAGAAAAATCTATTTGTACACGACCGGGTTTGAACCCACGACCTTAGGATCGGAAGGCGGGTCACTACCAACTAGACCACCAGAGGAGAAGAGTATACTCTTAAAAATACAAGGCACTCTTAAAAATAAAAAACTTAAAAAGGGTCACCTTGTGTCATTTTTATAGTTCCGTACCCGAAGATTGCCTCGCGTTTATAATTTTAGTAGGATTATAAGTAGGATAATGTGGCTATGTATGTTCGTATGAGTTAGTGGCCAACTCTAGTGACGGAGTTTTTAGGCCGCCTAAAGGCCTCCGTCATGGCTTAACGACTTAAAAGCCGGGACCGACTGTTTAACGTGCCCTCCGAAGCACGGAAGCGCTCAGCTCGTCATTCCACTTGCGATCACCCATCCCAATTTGTGACCGCGCATATCGTTGCTTAACTTTAACGATCAATCAAGAACGCCTATACAAGCTACGCCACGAGCGCTTCATTGTGGCTGTTCTGTGTTAATCATTGTTGTAATTCGCAGGTCACCCGCAATACCCCGCGACGCTAGTTCTAACCGCGGACCACGACGACCGCGTGGTGCCTCTCCATTCGCTCAAGTTCATCGCGGCGCTGCAGAACGCGGCCGGCGCGGCTCAGACCCGCCCGCTCTTAGCACGCGTTGATACTAAGGCTGGTCACGGCGGAGGGAAACCCACGGCTAAGATTGTAAGGAACATTTCCTCAGTATTTTTGTGACCCTGTGACTTGACTTCCGCAAGAACTTATTTGGACTAAGTAAACGGGCGCAAAAACGAAAGGATGATATACCCGGCAGTGGATTATACCAGGCTGAAATGATGATGATGTTCCTGTGCTACGAGATAAGTTCGTCGAAACATGATAATGTAGCCGCAGGGTTAGATAAAAAAAAATAACACAGATACAGTCTTCTGACAACTTTCTTTATCTCAACAGAATCCTGAACCTCTACGCTATTTGCTCGTCTTAGCTATTGACAACAATTATTCTATACGTATCCGCTGAAGAAAAGTGTGAGCCATTTTGAAGACAATAAAATGTTTTTTTCTTCCTTTCAGATTGAGGAGCACACGGATATCTTATGCTTTATGACTCAGTCACTAGGCCTCAAATTCGTTAAGTGAGCCCACCTGCCATGTAGGTACAAGATAGTATTAATTCTATAAAGTATTATGTAAATATACCAACACAGTGTGTCAATGATTACCTCGCAGTCTCGCGAGACTGGTGATATTGTTACGCAATGCTAGCTAGCTATTTTTATGAATAAATCTTGTTATTTTTTATGTTGTGTTTTATTTCCATTTACGTCGTAAGGTTGGCCTGTAACCGTGCATATGGCCAGGTTTAAGACCCACATCAATAAATGCTACCAAAATAGTACCAACACTCAATACATAAAGGAATTTAGGTACATAGGAAAATTCAGAATATTTAAAGTAAAAATTTAATTTTTGGGTAGTTCCCATATAGAGGCCGTCATAAGAGGCGATGCAGTGATTTTTTTGCCGCCGCCGCCAGCAATGGAAACAGTGGGAGAATCAGTCCCAGTATTTCTATCAATAGAAATCATCATCATCTTCCTGCTCTTATCCCACTCTATGTGGGGTCCTTGGAAGTTTTGGCTAAGGTGTTTTATGACCGGCCGCCTGCCTGACGTCAACCCTCCTTGGGAATACTTGCCATGTTGGAGGATACTATCCCTGAGTCGACTTTTACGACATGCTCGGGGAGAGAAGCAGCTGGACTGAAATATTTCTTTTTTCTTATTTTGTACTATGGAACACTTTTATTTTTCTCAAATTGTTCTATAGGACAAGGTAAATAAGACCTCTTTACGATTATCTTATCATACTGGCCTCTAAGAAATAATAATTTATTGTGGCACTTGTCAAAGTGACTAATTTGATTGACTTGATTGTTGCATTATTAGAAATGTCCTTTAACTTGAGATTTGTTGTTCGCTAATATACGACCACTTCGTTCATTGTTATCGACACCCCTAGAGGTGCGGTTGCCAAAAAGAATTTGTCGACGACGGACGATACCACTAGGGAATAGTGTTGTTGCCCTGATATATATTCGTAAACCAAAATCTTACTTATATTATAAATGCGAAAGTTTGAGAGGATGTTAGAATGTTTGTGTCTCAATCACGCCTAAACGGCTGAACGGATTTGAATGAATTGAATATACATAGTAGGTACATGTCAGTATGTTAATTCAGTGATTAACATACTTACCTATAGGCTATTTTTTATCCAGGTATATAGTCCTCATCGATTTCGATGACGGCGACCCTGACTAGCATACTAATAATAAATTATAATATTTAACTACTTTATTTAAATAATATTACTGATATTATAGTTACAATTAAACTTATTTAATGTTTCCTATCATGAGCCCTAATGTGGCTTGCTAGACCAAACTTTGATTTAAACACTCTGTCGCAAGAAACACAGTAGAGTTGGCCCCGCGAGTTAAAGGTATAAGTATAAGAGGGTTTAGGTCTTTCTTTTTGGATTTGGCGTTTTAGATCGATTGTTTCAAGGCGATTTTTTTCGAAAGTTCTAATATTTTTATGAATAGTAGTTCGCCATGAAGACCTCTCAGAAGCGAGCTCCTCCCAACGTTTAGGGTCAATTGCGCAAGCGTATAGATGTCTTTTGAGCACGTCTTTGTAACGCAAATGCTGACCGCCATGCTTCCGTTTACCCTCTGTGATCTCAGAGTAAAAGACCGCTTTAGGTAACCGGCGGTCATCCATGCGGAAGACGTGCCCGCACCACCTGAGCTGACGCTGCATGAGAAGAGATTCAATGCCGTACATTCCGGAGCGGCGCAAAACCTCAGTATTAGGTATACGGTCCTGCCACTTGATCTTAAGAATAGATCTGAGACACCTGAGGTGGTATGTGTCAAGTTTTTTAATGTCTTTTTTGTAGAGGCACCATGTTTCTGAGCCATACAACAGCACAGGCAGAATTAGCGCCTTGTAGACATTCATTTTCGTTCTTGGCTTCAGATCATGGGACTTCCAAACACGATCAGTGAGTCGTCCGAAATTGGCCGCAGCGCATGCAATGCGCGATGGTATCTCCGAGGCTAAGGTGTTATCATGCCGGATATTGCTACCTAGATATTTAAAGTGCGACACCTCTTCTAGTGGTTTTCCATTCAGATTCAGTGTCGTCTTATCAGCTTCATAACCCCGGGGGTGGCTGTTTAAGAATTTGGGTCTTGGTAGCGCTAATAGCCAGGCCGAACTTGTTACAGGACAGATGTAGTGCGTCAACATAGCCCTGGAGATGCGCCATACTGTCAGACATGAGGCATACGTCGTCAGCATACAGTACTTCCAATATAGAAATCTGCTGCACTTTCGATTTCGCTCTAAATCTTGAAACTTCAAACACACCTCTTTCAGTCCGAAAGTTAAGCTGGATTCTATTACTACAGCACTGCAGCCCGTCTCTCATTACTACTGCAAAGTAAATGGCAAAAAGTGTGGGTGCCATTACGCAACCCTGTTTTACTCCACTTGTGATTCGGATCTCTTCAGAAAGTTCGTTTTCATGTTGAACCTGCGCTTTCATGCCAACATGGAATTGACGTATGAGGTTGACGAATTTCTTCGGGTATCCAGATTTTTCTAGAACAATCCAGAGGGCTTCGCGTGGAACTCTGTCAAACGCCTTCTCCAGATCAATAAAGCACATGTAGAGTGGCCGTTGATGTTCGAGGCTTTTCTCTTGGAGTTGCCTTACAACGGTTATTGCATCGATAGTACCCCTACTGGGACGGAAGCCACATTGACTTTCAGGAAGGTACATCTCAGCTAATTCACTAAGGCGGGTGTTAATAATGTGCGCGAGGACCTTTCCAGCACTGGCAAGAAGCGATATACCACGATAGGAGCTGCAATCGGAGACATCTCCCTTCCCTTTGTACAACTTACAAATCACCGCATCCCACCAGCCCCGCGGAACTTCCTCACTAACCCACACTCTCTCGACCAAATGGTAAAGCTTTCTAGCCAGGGTCATCTGCGCGTGTATTTATTTAAAGTGAACTAACGGTTGCGCTGGTGCAAGTCCACTCTCTCGTCCCGCCCTCTGTAGTCCAATGGTCCGGGAAACCGGTACGATTGGCAAAGTTTGGGATGCAGCGACAAGGCCGTAAACCACTGCATGGATCCTGGTGAACGCCCTTAAGGTGCTTCGCATTACCTTTTTGCAACGATGGTTAGGAGATAGTGCCATATCGATGCTGGTTTGATCGGGGATCTTCCGATTTAAGTTTGTAGAGAGCTGGGCAATCAAAGGTAGTTGGCGCCCAGCTGGTCTAATCCCTTAGTCGCCTCTTACGACATCCACGGGAGATGGAGGGGTCCTATTCTAGGCCGAGACCCCACGACGGATTATCCAGGTACCACGCGAGCGAAGCCGCGGGCAGCAGCTAGTATTAAATAAAATAAAATATGTATCGTATAAGAATATGCCTATCAACCATGGAGAGTAAGCTGGCTCGGCAGCATTATCGTTTAAGTTAAACGATAATGTTATCCCAACATTACGTTAGTGTCGTTAACAATGAACAGACCGATTGCCTATGTTATATTCATGGTTATGGTTAAAACAGAATTGACATTATCAGTGTCATTTAGTTTCTCATGGAAAATTTTGGAAAAATCTGATTCCCATTTTGTTCTATGGCATGAAACTCGGGTGAAAAGCTAATAGGTAGTTCTATGAAAAAAAAGGGAAGGAAATGTGTCATTTTGTTAGATGACGTCATGTTCCATAGAACAAATGAGAACTACCCAAATGTTTGAATACTTGTGGAACTCCCAGTAAATACTACATGGAAAAGTCAGTCAACTGGCAATGAGGAGAATAAGAGCGCAGGCCCTTACCCTAGCAATGCCAGTAAACTTCAAAGGAAAAGATTGGTTTCATAATAATACAACTGATTGCGTTGTGTTTAACTGTTTATTGGTTGTATATTCTTACAGTAAGATGCTAAAAGCACAAAGTTCAGTTAGGACTGCTCCATCCCACGACATAATATAAAATTAGTAACTTAGAACAAAATAAATAAAACGTTTCAGCCCTTATGGCGATTACTCTTTATCCAATAAAAACAATATTTTAATTTCTTTATGCTTAGTCACTTGTGCAACTTACAACATCAAGAAATTGTTAAAATGGCCTCGATTTAAAATCGTTTACGATAATAATATTCACTTCATTTCATGTCATGTTGTGAATTTTGATACAGTAAAAAATATAAATTCCAGAGTACAGTTAGAAACTGTGCTGCCCATGCCCGTTTGACATAAATACTTCGAAATTTATTTTCGTTCGAAAATAATATCAGTCAACATAATCGGTCTACGGTGAACCATTCAAGTGTAGCCACATCGTTCGTTAAAGGATAAACAATCACGCTAAACGTAAACATTCGTCGAATCCCGATAGTGTAGCCGCAAAACTATGGGCAATAATGGCAGCAACAGAGTCAGAATACGCTCCGGCTGTGATTTACCTAGCACGATGTCGCATCTCGTCCAAGTACATAGAAATCGTCGGACCCAATACAGTGAAATGTACAATTAGCAAGATACAGATAACAACGACGGGGCGCCGGCCCCGTATTCAGAAACGAGTGCCCGCGCCGACCGTCGCCTCACACTTACATCAACATCTAGAAAAAGTGTTATTAGTAAAACATGCATTAAATATAGATTACACGAATACTAATAAAATAACAAGCAACCGTCAACCTTAGCCTAAGTCGATAGACACAAACGCTAGGGCTCAACTAGTCTAAGTCTAGAATTACACATTTCATAGCTTAGGGTCGGGATAGTTATGTTAGTTAAAAATCGAGGCCAAACTTGTAATCGCCGAAATCCCCGCAAACGATAGCTTTGTAAATCCGTTCAATAAATAGTGTACGAGACCAGGGCGCACCGCGAATCCATCGGCAATGCCTCTATTTGCAATAAATGACTGAATGTCGAGGATTTCGGCGAATAGTATTTATGCTAAACTAAGGAGACATCATGGCCGCATGATGTAACTTTAGCGTTCGTCGGAGCCGGCAGCCGGCCACCAGTTCTGTTTCAAAATTACCTAAAATTACAGGTTAATTTATTAGTTGATAACAAGCATAGAATATAGCAGAAAATCTAATATTATAAAATGTTTTGGTGGTCGCTGGGCTGCCGCCGACGAATCAGTTTTGGTTTGGCTTCACAGCCTCGCGCCGGCCACAGCGCAGCGGAGGCAGACACACCACTCACGATTCCTCGTACACCTGTATCCATGTCCTCTGCGCCTCACTGTGGCCGACAACATAGTTTCGAAATTCGTTCCTACATAATTTTACTGATATTTCATGTCTACTACAAATATACGAAATTAGCCACCTAATTTATTCTTACTAAATTGTAATGTAGCACGACATATTTCATATTCTTCTAATGAATAACTAAAAATGTCTCACACCATTGTAAAACGATGATATTTTTTTATAATATTAATAACAATATAGATAGATCTATAAAACATATCATGTAAGAGGCAGTGACAATTTGAAGATGGCTATAGTCTTTCAAAGCCCATCAGATATAAATTCCGTGGCTTTCTAACAAAAAATAAAACATTTATTATTCTAAATATAAAGATACTAAATTGAAAAAAAAAAACAGAAATTACGTGTCTCGAGATCAAACAGATTTTGGTGAATATATCATAGCTGGAAATAACATTTGTTGATGAAGATGTATGAAATGTCCCGAACTCTTCCACGCTTTGAAATATTCACACATATTATTGCAACCAAATTGTTATCTCAATTTAAAGAATATATTAAAGTGCTTAATTATATGCGAAGGGTGCTCACTCGGGGATGCCGTTGGTGATAGGTTTAGCTCCCGCGGCCGCCGGCCCGTTTTGCATCCTGAAAAGAACGGAAGGAATGTTTAAATAAATAAATAACACCCAACAGTCACATACATAGTCCTGACCCCACACTAGGATTCCCTGTGTCGGGTATCAGAAACTACGATTATGTACCATACCAGATTACCCTTAGTTATCTTATTAGCAAACATTACCCTTCATGAAATATTACATTTCTCCCGGGAATGTTCGCCTCTCAGTCGGACACTCGCCCGTCACGCCATCGCCAGGGTGTGTTGAGGTCGTCGATTTAATTTTAGCCATTTTATAATAAGAAACTGTTTATTGCGATTGACGAATATACGTAAAACAATTTCTCGTAGCTATGGCGGATAATTTTTTGAAGTAGTACACACACCAATAGATTTTTTTATTCTTTTGTTCGGAAAATTTATATGTGCTTTAACAGTACTCTCAAACAATGAAAGAAAACATTGTGAGGAAATCCGTCGCAGTTAACTCAGCATGTATTAACCATTTCTTTCCCGTGGATAAGATCGACTAAGCTGAGAGGAAGTAGGTGCTAGGCTACATCTATCTCTCCAATCGGGCACTAAAGGGTCCCGCCAGTGTAGGCAAAAGTTGTCTCCTACAGAGTGAATGAAGCGAAAGAAGTTTGTCAGAATGGCAAGCCATGGGGCCTGCGATGTACGCGTGGGCGCAGCAAGCTTTTACTTTGTGTTGAAGTATTCTTACGTGCCCTTATGTGAGTTAAATTATAATTAAACTAGGATGTATGTTAGTGTACTGACGTGTCGAGCCCCATGAGCGCGAGCGCGCGCAGGGCGGCGCGCGAACACTGCTCGTGCGAATGCGCCGTGGAGGGGCCGCCGCCGTGGCACATCACGGGCGGCTCCGTCGACAGAGACACCAGCGACAGGTACTCGCCGTGATTGCGCTGCAACAAAAACGTACAAAATCAAGACACCTACGTCGACTTTTAACTCTTTATAGGAGACATACCAAACACAACTACTGCAAATCAAAATGATACCGCTATCAAGTATAATATCCAGTCTAACCTGAACTTCGAAGACATCAATACTCCAACAAACTCTATTGGTTTACAAAGTTTGTAAGTATGGACGTATGGATGTTTATTACTCTTACACGCCTAAACGGTTAACGGATTTGAATGAAACTTGGAATATACATAGTACATGTGTTTGATTATCATATAGGCTATTTTTTAACCGGGTACCACGCACGCGAAGCCGCGGGCGGCAGCTAGTGTAGTAATGTTCAGTGAGCATACCTTGGGGAAGTCTGAGAACTGCACTGTGAAGCCGAGTAGATGCGCTAGGTACATGAGTTGGTCCTTGGCGCCGGGGGTCGAGCCGCCCGCCGCGTTAGTACTGCTAGCCGCACTGCTGGCGTTACTCGACTCGCTCACACCTACAAACGTTACGTACGTACATGTAAATAAATTAAAAAAATAAATAACACCCAACAGTCACATACATAGTCCTGACCCCACACTAGGATTCCCTGTGTCGTGGGTATCAGAAACTACGAGTACCATTGTACCACAACACCCAAATAAATAAATAAATAAATATTTGTGGACATTTCACACAGCGCTATCTAGCCCCAAACTAAGCAAAGCTTGTACTATGGGAACCAGATGGCTGATAGAATACTTATATACTTTTTTTTTGTAAATACATACTTACAATACATAATACTACAACACCCACACAGAAAAAATTGCAGAACATACAAACATTTCTCCCGTAGCGGGAATCGAACCCGCGCCTCTTGCGTCTCAGCCGAGCATTCGCCCGCCACGCCACCGAGGTCGTCCGCGCCTAAACGGCTGAACGAAACTTGGAATATACATAGTATGTGTACTGGTACTAAAGACCTGGCTTGTCGAGCGGACTTTTTACACGTATGATGAGTTCATTGGCAGTACACTATTGAAGCCGTTTAGTTAACTTTATGTAAATTTATGTAATTGCTATGTTTTGATTTTTGTTTTACCTCTATCTTTTTGACTTATAATCTTTATATTATCAATAAATGACTATTATGACTATTATTATTATTATGACTGGAATAATATATAGGCTATTTTTTGTCCGGATATCACGCGAGCGTAGCCGCTGGCTAGTACACAATGTATGATAAATCGTTGCGTACCGTTCGTCTGATGCGTCTGTGCGGTCCGTTGATGGTACTGGTCCATCAGCAGTACGCCCGGCACTGGCTGTCTCACGTCGCCGCTGCCTCCGCTCTCACTATCCTGAAAAACAATACATTCACACCTCAAATATAGTACATACATATAATCACGCCCGTATCCCTAATGGGGTGGGCAGAGCCATAAGTAATCATAAGAAAACTTGCAGCCATTCCTGATTTAAAGTACCAAGATGAATATGGTGAGCTATGGTGACAGGTGATCAGCCCATCGCCCACTTAGTCGACTTTTAAGACAGGCTCGGAGAGAGAAGCAGCTGAACGCATTCTATGTTATTTTTACATTGACGTCCAGCAGAGAAGTAAAAGAATCTTGTATGAAACTCAATTTCCTGAGAATGTGCGAAAGCTTTAAAATCAGTGGATCAGTGTTTCATAGAGATCTTTTCGTGTTCAAACTTTTCAAGCAGTAAGACGATCATTTTGAAATACAACAACCTTAACTAAGTCATATTCTTGTAGTGAAACTTACTTTCCGTTTGGTATCGGCCGCGGTCTTGTCGGCGGGCGGAGGATCTTTAGCAGGCAGCACTGGTACCGGCTCGGGGACATTCATTTCCATCGCTAGAAGAACATCTGAAATTATTGTGACGTTACATCAACACGGTCGACACCGACTCTATAGTGCAGTGCAAGTGATGGATCAATACAAGGTTCTACAGTTGTGATTTTCTAACTGCACAGTCTTCAATTAACAAAAGAATTTAAAATCAAAGAGAATAATGTCTCGCTGTACGCGTTTGCTCTAATTGCATTAAGCAACGCGGCAGAATTAGCACATGAAGAGTTCCTTGCAATCGTATTTGTACATAAATATTCCTTGTATGGGGCCCCCTTTTATTTTATTTTGTTTATTATATTCTTTGTTGTTATATCGGCAAGAGATACACATTCTGTGAAAATTCTAACACGCGGTACCGTGTCTCACAGACAGCTACAAAAATTACATTTACTAGTTATTATTACTCACTGTGCGCTGCTCGGAGATCAGCTGCATTCTGCAGAGACCGGTAGTTGCGAGACACACTATACTAGGAAACTCCCTTATTCACAATACACTACACTAGCAGTAGTTAACTTACTGTGTACAAGCCCTGTATAGCTGCAGTACTAGTTAGTATGCGCAGCCCTGCATTTATTTGCCTTCTTTCGAGAATGGTGGCTGCTCGACACACTGTACTAGAATACTCCCTTCATACAGTAACACACAGCTTCTCTGCTGGACTAGGAGTAAAGAAAAAAGATAGAATTCGCAGGCAGGCGGACAGTCATAAAACACCTTAGCCAAAACTCTTACAGCATGATCCAAGGAACATGCTGTGCCAACCCCACGTAGAGTGGGATAAGGGTAGGAAGATGATGATACAGTAATACACAACACTAGCAGTAGTTAACTCACTGTGTGCGGCCCTGCGTTTAGCCGCCTTCTTGTTCGGTCCCAGGCCGGTCGCGGCGTGGGGAGGCGCGACACACTGCACCAGGAACTCCCTGCGTCGCGCCGCGCCGCGTTCTTCCAACACGCGGTACTGCGGCGAGCGCGCGCGTACGGCATGTCGCGCGACCGCGAGGCGGGAGATGGGGTTGTCGCTGCCGCCGGCCGCTATCGCGCATGATACCCCGCCCTCCTGTGATAACATTGTTAAAAGTAATAATCAATACTTTCTTCTTCCTTTTCCTGACAATCAAAAGAACAGAGACATTTAAAATGGACTGGAGTGATTTGGGCTTGTTCTTGTTGCTAGTAAAACAGGGAAAGAATAGGGGATTCTGAGAAAATTTATTTCAATTTGTTAGTATAATTTTTTATGGAACATTTAATATAATTCTTAGCTTTTTTACAAGGTTTTATGAGGGCTGCTCCTAAGTTTTATTAGAATTGTAAGCCATAAAATATACTGAAAGAAGTAATTTTTTCTCATACTTAAAAAATATAGTAATGCAAACCTTGATAAGGTTCCTAGGTTTCTTCTTAGTGGGCTGGTGCCGGCGCTTGTCCATGGCTTGTCTGGGGCGCAGCATGGCGGGCGGCCAGCGCGTTCGTATCTCCTCTAACATCTTCTCAGCCGCTCGCCGCTTTGAAATCTTCTTACCGTTGCCCTCTCCCTCTGTTTCCATATCGCCCACTGTGCAGATTGTTATAAACACCTGCAAATGTTGGATCGTGAGAAACCTACGATAAATCCCCACTACACTACACAAGACCTTTCGTTTAAATACTAAACATGATATGATTTCCTTTTTTCTGAGGTGGAATCTCGCATATATTTTCTGTCACACTAAATGACTGACATCATATTCTGGATATCATACGAATCTCAACTTACAGTAGTATATAAAAGGTACATATTAATTTACCCTCATATGCGGAGGGCCGCGCTCCGACTTGACAGTGAAGATGACGTTGAGATTGCGTTTCAGTGCCAGCTCGTGGACCAAGGACACCGGGGATTTCACCTCGGAGTTTAGGGGGTCAGAGCTGGTTTCGTCTGAAACATTAATGAATAGATTCATCATTTCGCTACCATTTTCCCACTAACATAACATGTATTCTTCTTCGATTTCCCTATATCAGATGATATCTCACTCAACACTCACTCCTTTCTTAGACATTAATAGTTTGGTAATTCGAAAAAAATAAGAGACTTGGTTACCTCACTTTTCTTTCCTATATTTCTCTTTCTTTGTTCATGTTCAGTGAGCTAGTATGAAAAAACCAGTGTCACCAAGCTGAGACTTGTTCTTATTGGCAGTGCAGTTCAATTTAGCACCAGCATACCGCCTGCGGCGCGATCCACTTCCACGGACTCATCTAGGCAATAGGTCAAACATTGCTCTCGCCACCGCTTCATAGCGTGCCCCCCTCCCCCAGACACGTCCTCCTCCCCTTCAAACAACACGCGGGACTTATTTTACCTGTCTTAGAAGGTGGATAGACTCACCTGCGTCAGGATCGGGCGGTGGATCAGCATGCGGCGGGCGTTGCGAGCGTAGATCCAGCAACGCTCTTGCCGCCGCATCATGCCTCGCGGCCTGTGGCGTGCCCCCCTCCCCTAACCACGCCCTCCCCCCAACCGCAACCCGCACGCGGTAGATGAGCGTGGGCCCCCCTAAGCGTGGGTAGCCCGCCCAACTGCGGGGTGTTCTAGGCCGCGGTCCGGTGTGGGCGGATAGCACGGGCACCGAGACGGGTACGGGTGGAACAGATGTGTAGACAGCGGGTTGGCATAGCTTCATAGCTAGCGCGTTTAGTTCCACTGTTGGCATCACTGTAGATGACATTAGAATACAATGAGTTTCAACAAAAAAAAAACGAACATCAAAAGGGCACCGCTGAGCAAAAGCCACAGCAGCACAGTGACCGCGAAGTGATTTCAGTAGCACCGTTATATTAGCATGCTATGTCTATCCTACAAAGAGGGAAGAGGTAGGGCGTAAACGATCAATCATTATTCATCACCTCCCTGGGAGAGGCCCACCTTGTAGAGTTGGCACAAGTACCACAAATATTGTGCATCTCGGCAATTTTCATCTACCTTCTGAAATACGAACTAATTATGTAGATATTTATTATTTTTTCACTATGTATGTATGTTCGTATGAATATATAGAGGGGAATGGAAGAGGAAAACATGTTGTGCCGACCCCACTAAGTGGGATAAGGGCAGGGAGATGATGATGATGATGTATGTTCGTATGAGGTAGTGGTCAACTCTAGTGACGGAGTTTTCAGGTCTAAAGGCCACCGGCGTGGCTCAACGACTTAAAAGCCGGGACCGACTCTTTAAGGTGCACGGAGTTTTTTCAGTTATTATTTTCCTGTCACCGTGGTTCATCATTATCCATCTTGGGAGTCTTGGATCAGAAGTGGCTGCAAGTTTTCTTATAATTACTTGTGGTTCTGCCCACCTCGCTAGGGATACGAGCGTGATAATAATGTATGTATGACTGTATGTATTATTTCTCCAATGAGATGGACGGACCAAGTAAAGGCAGCGTTGAATGGTCCACTACATGAATGCTCTAGAAAGGCCACCGTTAGAGACGAATGGCGCAAAATTAAATTAAGCTACTAATCCTAAGCTGACGACCACGACCACTCTGTCAAGAGTGTAGCGACTAAGAAGAAGATGTATTATTTTAGTGGCAAGTCCATACCTGAGTGCCTGTGGTGGTGGTGAAGCGAGGAGTGAGAGTGCGTAGTGCGCGGCGGTGGCGCCAGGAAGCCCGTGGCCGCCAGCGCAGCGTTCGCCGCCGCATGCTGCGCGCGCTTTATTGACGAACCCTGCAACAATACTCGTGCTAAAACACGCAGCAATGAAGCCTGATGCTATTCAATGAACTTTAGGGCTCTAACCCCAGCATACTCAAACGCGACTCAGAGTTGAGCACGTCTCAACTCACGGTTTTTTGACAGTTTCTGATAAAAATCCGTCAAAAAATCGTCATTAGAGACGTGCTCAACTTTAAGATCCGTTTGAGTATTCGGGGGTAAGCCTCCGATGTCTGTCCGTCAGCGGGCTGTATCTCATTAACCATAATAGATAAAGTTGACATTTTCACAATAACACGGTGATTCCACAGATGAGCCCGCGTTACGTTTTGTTTGGTCATAGTGAATAAATGGGAAGGAGTTGTAAATCTTGTCCAGTATGTTACCTCAGCTGTGTATTCTTCAGCATCACCCAGGCGGAGTGTTACTGTGAATACTTTCTTGTGAGCTGGTCCCTGTTCTGATGTGAGGCGGTATTGATGTTTTATCTGGAAATTAACAAGATTTTATACAGTTTAAATTAATTAATCCTCCTTAGTGATACTCTAATTCGTGGAGAGATAAGGTCTGCCCTAGGTGTATTGTGCATTGTCCCATTGCTGAAACTTACTCATAATGTCCAAGCAGGACACCTTGGATGTTGAATAAAACCTTTAGAAATACTAGAAATTCGTGTAATTAAATTAAAATTGTACAAACAGATGCACTCTCGACACGGTTAATTTGAGGTCTGCGTCCCGCCGCGCTGGTCGGGTTCGCAATTCATGGCGGGTCCATAACGTTGCTGTGTTGTTTATTGTAGGCGTTTCGTAATAAATATCGTTTTGCTATTGCGATTGTTGCAGGCCTTGTAGGTCCCATTTTACCTGGATATCAAGCTAGTTTAAACTTTTAGCATAAAAGCTCATGTCAGTCTAATATATCGTCTTATATGTCTATTCGGTCTTAGCATGGCTAGAGAGCACTCGATCGTCTAGTGGTAGTGAGTGAGCTCGCGGCTTCGCTCGCGTGGTATCCAAACAAAAAGTAGCCTATATGTTATTCCAGCACACATACTATGTGTATTCCAAGTTTCATTCATATCCGTACAGTCGTTACGACGTGATTGAGGCACAAACATACATCGTCACATCCACACATCCTTACAAACTTTCGCATTTATAATATTAGTAGGATAGTAAACTCACCTTATTGTACCTGGCCAACTCATTGACCAGGCACATAGGAGTCTTCTCTTTACTGTTGGCCTGCGCCGGGTGACACGCCTCGTGGTCGCCCGCCGCCATGCCGCCCTCGTCTTCGTATCCCTCCGCATCGTTCGGGAGTACGGTCTCAGGGTCCACCCTCTCTTCTTGCGACTCCGGGGCCGTGGCCTCCTCATTCGTCTCGTCTATAGGTGCTGCCGCGCACATAGCTGTGGAAGAGACGAAATAAAATATGGGTATATGTAAGTACGTATTTATAAAAAGAAAATTATACAAGACAGAGAAAAAGCTAAACTTAGCAAACAGTTTTCAATTGAATACGCAATGGGATTTACATCTGATAGTTATATTTTTGTAATATAATAATTCCACTTTTTATTTTCATGAAAAACTAGATGTATTTGCGCGGGTTCACTCGCGTTGAATTAAAATACAACACTCAGAAATTGGATAGCATTTTGTCAGTGAAATAATTTTCAAAATGATTCAATAGTTTCAGAGATACAAACAACATACAAACTTTACCTTTCATAATAATACTATAGAAATACATAATCTGACCATTTCTAGACGACATAAGCGCAAATGATATTGAACAAAAATCCACAATACCAATCCAAGCAACTACAAAAATGAACTCAAATTCCGATGAAAATCATAAGAGAAGACAAGAGCGAACCAAAAACATGACAATGTGCACAAAAACAACTGACCAGAGTAATCGGAACAATGGAACGTAGAGTTCGATAGAGACGACAGATTCGGTGAAAGGGAGCCGCGCATATCTAGGTTGGAATAAGAAGTTGATTAGTTATAGTATCATTGCTTTCTACAGCATAATATTACAAGTTTAAGATATGGGGCCCTGAAAAGGGCTGTTCGTTTTCTATAACTTTAAAAAGTCAACAAACATTTACATTTTCTATCCATCTTGAGAGTATTGGATCAGAAGTGGCTGCAAGTTTTCTTATGATTACTTGTGGTTCTGCCCGCCGGGCAGTGTGATAATATGTATGTTTATTGTAACATTTACATGTTTGATTACTATTATAGGCGTTTAATTTATAAGTGCAGATTTATCATGCCTTTACAGAAGCCCACTGTTAGACATAGGCTTTCGGAATATATCGGTCTATTTGATGAGGGGCCATCCAACATTTCGTTTTAATTTCCGCGGCCGTCATATGAAACGGCGGTATTTAAGTCAAAATTATTGGTTTGTAACTACAGTGGCTCCACTACGAGTTTTTCTAGAAGATACTCTAGAAACTAATGTTCTGTTTGGGTAGTTCCCATATTTTGTTCTATGGAACATGACGTCATCGGACAGAATAAGATATTTTTTCTTATTTTGTACTATGGAACATGTAATACTTTTATTTCTCAGATGATTCTATAGGACAAGGTAAATAATACCTCTTTACGATTATCTTATCATACTGGCCTCTAGAAAATAATAATAATTCATTGTAGCACTTGTCAAAGTGACTACCTTTCTGTTTGGGACTCGAGCACCTCCTTAAGATGAGAACAGTTCCACAAGACAGATAATCGTACTAAAATCAGAGGGGGCAATTACCCCCTCCTGCTGATCCGTCTTTTATCACGATTTTATAGGATATTAAGGACAAATTGATATTTGTTAGTAGTCGCTGTTGAGTAGTCTCGGAAAGCTCATGGCAGAGCTTTTCTTGTGTACTCACTGGAAACGGCGATGGTGTGCGAAGGGACGGTGTGCGAGGGCGAGGGCGCGGGGGGGAGCGGCCCGTGGTACGGCGTCATGAAGCCTCCGCTCATGTACCCGCGCCGCATCGGCTTCATTTGCTAAAAACAAAACAACAATAATTGTATTTACGAAACAACTAGACGAGCACATACTTGAACTTGCTTTTGCCTATTTTTGTATGCAAACTCTTTCTGCACCAATTGTGGCATGGTACAGGTTGATACGTACTGGATGGTGCAAGTGGTGTTAAGTAGTGTCAATTTTGACACGATCGGAGTATGGTCGGTTCAATCGTAGCAATCAGTAAATCAAGCAGACTCGACGACGGCGATCGTGTGCCACGACAATCGGGTGGTGCGGATAGTGCTGATCTGATACATACCGGGCGGTGCGAGTGGGGTGGATACGTACCGGGTGGTACGAGTGGGGTGGTTACGTACCGGGTGATGCGAGTGGTGCTGCGGCGGGTGGTGCATGGCGCGGATGGCGTGCGGCGCGCGCGGCGCGTGGTGCACCGGCATGCTGAGCGCGCCCATGCCTTGGTGCATGCCGCCGCCAGCGCCGGACGGACCCAGCGGCACTCTGCGAGCGAAACACAACCTCACGCAACCCTCACAACATTATCTTTTAATTCTAATTATATTTATTATGTTTTATTAACGATTGTTATAATATTACATTAAATAAAGACGATACTAAGTATTTAAACCAATTGCACAGCCAGTTAAAGATAAACACAGCATGCAAAAGTAATGCAAAAATAATTATAGGTAGGAGAACAAAGATCTGACGTCCCGCGATGGGGTAAAACTGATGTCCCGCGATGCGGTGAGCTGATAGATTGATGACTGATATGATATGTGATGATGTGATACTGAGATGGCTGATTATCTTGTTGCAATCAAAGTTATAGTCATAACGCATAACTGAGTATTCTCATGCGGCGGTAAAGGGGTACGGGGGATGTCATGTGACGTAACAGAAATGTCGTGCTATACACGGTAATGAATAGTAAAAGATATGTTAAAGAAGATAATTTAAAAGTGTGTTGTGTGTGTACGTACCTAAATGAAATTGGTATGACAATATAAACAAAGAGCCAAAGGAGTCCTACTCAGCTAGACCTGTACATAAAAGTAGACTTTCGAAGAAAGCAGTAGGCTGCGACAGAGCTACAACGCAAAAGTGTGGAATGTCAAATTCTGTTCGGATCTTGAGTGCTGACTTTTCTCTCTAACCCCCGAATACTCAAACGCATCTCAGAGTTGAGCACGTTTCAAGTGACGAGTTTTTGACAGATTTTCATCTAAAACTGTCAAAAAACCATGACTTGAGACGTGCTCAACTCTGAGTCGCGTTTGAGTATTTGTGAGTAACTCGTTCACAGAGCGCTCAACATAAGTGTCGCGTGTAACTAACAGATTTTCAAATTGGAATTTATAAACAAGGTCAACGTGACAAAAAATGAGCTTTTACGCTAAACACGTAACGATGAAACTATAAAATAAAAATACTACAGAGATCCCAAATCAAATTCATAAAAGCCAAAACTAGCTGGAAATAATATATTCCAAAAATATATCTGAAGTAAAGTTCTAACTAGCTAACGCTTCGCGGCCTTGGTCAGCTGTTAATTCTACTTGGAAAACCGTTTCAGGGATCCCATAAGTTTTTTGATTTGAATAGGAGGATATTCATATGGAGCAAAACGTGGTAGGCATAACATCCATAGTTGTTTCAGCATACCCCTTATTTGTTGCAAACTATTACACCACGCACAGTTATAGCAGGTAAAACGGTTTTACAAACCAATAAAAAAGCTTGGAATCAAGTAAAACACACTGTCCCACCTTTTCGTGCGTCGACAAAACAGCGTTTTCATTTGCCGTCGATTTGATCATATGAAGGAAATCCAGTAAAAATCACACGTTTCATCTGGCCACTACTAGTTCTGTCCAGTTGGGGACACCGGACACCCTTCCGTCTAGTCGGTCTGCACCCCACTGCACTGTTATTTCAACTGGCGGGCAGTCAGTTCAATGGGCAATGATATATTAGTCACGGCGAAGAAAGGACCTCGCGACCCCGAGCTTCAATAGAGACATCGTCATATGTTTCTTTGTGAACCATTCAGGACCAGTTCCAACAAAGACTGCCGCAAAAGACCCTCGACGTATCAACAAATTACACAATATTTGCATATGAATGGCGTCTTTACCCTATAGTCTGATATAAAACAGTGTTATTAAATAGTTAGCGTGGAAGTATGAGTGACCAACACTTATTCTGTATTCTTATTGGTTTTGGTGTTTAGAACCCTTGAGGGACAATGGTGGTTTACATAGTCATGAGTAAAAAGGTATTTGTCAGAAAATTAAACAATTCAGTTTTCTTTTACCACTAGTTTAGATCAAAAATAACTTGTTTGACTCCAATACATCATTCCAAGTTTATAGCACATTATAATTCAGTGTCTTTTTGGTGTTGGCATTTATTTGTCTTTCTCCCCTTTTTGGAAGAATTGAAAGAAAAAAAATTGAATAGGCGTCTTATAATTGAACTAGTAGACAGACACACCCATATTTCGCACAAATGGAATAAATCACGAATAGAGACATAAAATATGCTGAAATGATTATACCGTTTCTGTATAGAAGACTTTGGCTACTAGCTTCCTTCTGCAGCTTTTATCATCAGCCTATAGTAGTCTATAGTAGCTGGACATAGGCCTCTCCTAATGAGCGCCACCGGACCCTATCTTCGGCCTGACGCATCCAGTCTCTGGCAGCAGACTTTCGCAGATTGTCAGTCTACCTAGCCAGATAGCGTGCTCCATTACCTTTGCCGAGTGGCGGTCTCTGTTGTCGGTTTTTCGGCAGATATAACCAGCCCACTGCTAATGCTAACTAATTCTCTGAGCTATGTTAGTGACTTTGGTTCTCTGTTGGATAATATTGTTACAGACCCATAGCTCGCTGCGCGTCTTTGAACTGGTGGAGTAGTCATACTGGTGGGTGACATGAAAACTTGACATAATTTTCTAAATGCTACATAACGATAGGGCTTTGCATCAATCTAGATATCTGAGAGTATTAACAGTTAGTTAAAGCAATAGAGGCAGAAACTTATTTGGTGTTGTTGTACTAAGACACAGTAGGTTGTAGGTACAGTTTTCAGTTGGCGACTGATGAGAAAAAACTGGTCAAGTGCCAGTTGAATTTGCACATGAAGGGTTCCATGTCATCATACATGTTTCTTGTACTTTTATTTTTATTTTATTTTATTTTTATTATTTGTTGTTACAGCAGCAATATAATTTTCACACACTATGAAAACAGTAACTCTCTACCTATTACGGTAAAGACAGACAGACAGACGGACAGACGGATGGATGGACAGACGGACAGACGGGCCAAAGGACGGACAGGCAGACCAGACCAAGATAAAAAATCTCATAGCCTTTTACATATTTTGTCTGGACATCATTAATTTTCTCCTAAAAAATAATCAAATTGAAAAAAATTGTGATGTGTCATTGTGAATTTCTGACTTTCCAGTTTGTATTGTGGACTAAGATATAAGCCTGGTATTTGTATTTCATATTATTGTATGCTGGTAATGGCGATAGCTTAGGTTTACCTACCAATTTAACCTCATTTCGCACAAGTAAAAGTATACATGAATATTCTATACTAATTAGAATTATTCTTTATATTGTGTGGGAATTTGATCTCCATGTTACTTATAAGCAATAAATTATTAATGTTTGTCATGATATGAGGTGTCCGAGTAGAATTAAAAAGGTAAATAGCAAATAAAATAATAAAAGCGGGACGTTACCTAGTAAGTGTTACGTGCCTGTTCTCCCTGTGAAGAGGGGGCGGCATGTTGTGGTGGCCGGCGTGGTGCGCCTGGTGGCCCGTCAGGTGCTGCGGCGGATGCCCCGACATCGCCTGATGATGCATGTTCGGGTGATGCATCATCTTTACGTTCCACTGGTGCATACAAACAACTTTACGAACCGAGAAATAAACACCGAAAGACAGGTACCGATATTGGCTTTTACGACCTCATCTCCTTACCTATACTTTGTGCCGTCGACAAAATAGTCCCACGGCTATGCAATCAACATAAATCCGCTCGCGAATCACGCCAATATCAATTTATTTTGGCAAACAGTAAAGAAAATCGTTTCGTTCAACATGCGGCCATGTTAAAAAATGTTGCCAACGACATTAAAATTAAAGATGTGTCCGCTATGGCGCTATAGCAAAACGTAGCTGAAAACGGTTGCCAAGCCAATAACTAACGTACCGATATTAGCATTGATAGCAACGGCTATCAGCTACTAAGCTAGCTATCAAGTTTATCAAGACAGCGGACGACGACAGTGACAACGACAACTGACTGATAGCCGTTGCGTGCGGCGAGTTGCGTTATTTTAGTTTTCAGTTGGCAGTTTGGCGCTGATAGCGAATAACTACAGTAATTATGCCTTCTCTCTCTTTCTAAGCAAGTCGCAAAGTGAAAAAAGAGATGGAGCGAATATTTCAAATAGCTAAGTTGGTTAGATAGCATCGATACAGTAGGTAACTAGCTAGTCCAAAAGATCTTGAGTTATTGCTAGAACACCATGGCACTAATACCGATATTCGGCAACGGTTATCAATACCGATATTGAAACCAAATATCGGTTAGATAGCCGTTACCAGAAATAGCCAATAACGCCCATCGCTAATTAAAATATATTCTATCAGTTTTTTTTTATATGCGGTAGAAAAAATATTTATAGTAACAAAATCGAAACCCCTACTACAGCTACGCTCACGTGGTATCCGGACAAAAAGTAGCCCACAAGTTTGTTATTCCAGCACACATTTCATACTCGTACTCTTCCATTAAATTAACTCTATAATTTTGATCGAAGATGCTGAATACATAGTTATTGATTTCTAGACATACGACTTTTACTGGTTTTCAAAGCAATCGATAACTATTTATTACTAGTAGTTTTCTTCGAACTGAAAACTCACGCATGATGTCCACCATCCGCAAGATTCTTTTTCGATACAATGTAATAATCTTTGAAAGTACCTAAGTACCTAATTGAGTCGATAAGAATCCTAAAAGCGCCCATTTTCATGGCCAACTCACGCTTGGTCAAAAAATTACTGTACTATTGATTTCTCAAACAAGTATGAAAAAAAATCTCCTAGCTGCCATGGATTTTTTACACTTCACTTTAGTTTAGTGTCATACTTTATTATGACACTCTCGTTATCTAGACAAAACTAACACCTAATTTGTCAAAATCTCAGATCCTTTTGTCAGCTTTTGACAAAATCTTTTATTTGGTCTGAGGTCAAAATCTGTTCAGCCCATGTTCAGGCGTTTCTGCTAGAGGCACCCAAAATAAAAATCATTTTGGAATGTACAAAGCCCTTTTATAAGGCAACCCCACTCGACACATTTGTAAAACTTTTTTTACCCTCAGGAATCCCAAGAATCTTTACAACCCTTTCACCGCTTACGCTCTTATGAATGTTTCATACATACATATTGGATAAACGCTTCGAAAGTTATGCTCTATTGCTCTATCAAACATACAACGCCAAATAGCCCAAGTTACCACTGAGGCATGGAAATTGATCATGCGTTTTTAGTTTACAGAGAATTTGATTTTGCTCTCTACAAACTTTCCTACCATCAAGCACTGTTATAAGGGTACCTAAATTAAAAGAAAACATACATAGATGCAAAAATATTTATTTCATTATGCTTACTGGTAATTCAAAGCTCAGTTTGACAAATATAAAGAAAAACAACAGACATGAAATGGAAGTAATCCTCCTCATTTCTGATTTGAACATCCGTAAGATTGGAGTAAGCCGGCTCGATTTCTTGCAGCGAGCTATCTGGGCTCTCATCGCTGTCCTGAGTGGTTTCAGCCCAAGAGACCCGCTTCGAGCTTCTGGACTCCTTCTTTTTATCAGACGTAGGGGTGGAGTGGGAGACGGGAGAGAGCCCTTTAGTTGGGGTTTGGTTGCATTTGTCTAAGTAGTGTTTGCGGAGGATGTACTCGCGCATCGAATCGTTGGTGGATCGTTTCGGAGGTGGTGGTGGGGGGAGGGAGGAGTCTTCTTCTTCGACATTTAAGTTTCTTTCCTTCCTCACTAGCTCGATCCTTTTGACCTCTTCCTCGTCGGCGGTGAGGGGCCAGGCGCCGAGCTTGTTGCGGTGTAGGTGTGGGACCGCGTGGGCGGAACAGATGATGCGTTTGCGCACGAAGTCCAGGAAAGGCGTCAGTTCCGAGCTGAGCTCCCGCCGGACTAGTTGTTTGTGGCGCGCGGGCACGTTCGGGTCTCTGACTGCTAGCAACGCCTGGGGACAAAGAAATACATTACAGATGCCAGTTTTATACCGATAAATCCATACAAAGTAATCTTGAGAGGCTGGACATTTAAGAGAATGTCCTTGTCTCTGTAAATAGTACATTATAAAGCTTTTATGTTCTCTGTTAAGATTCGGGCTTTTTACTAATTGGTTGCAGGTAAAACTGTTCAGGCCACAGCTACATTAGCTTGATACCTGCGAGGCCAGCAGAGTGATAGTGGCTTCCAAAGCCCCGGCCACGAGTCTCTCATTCAGACACGGCAGCGCGCTGGCCGCGGAAGAGATGCTGGTGAGTGATTCGGAGCGGTTCACGCGCCGCGAGTCACCGGGACTCGAGCACGAGCAGCGGCGCCGGCCGCGGGGCGAGCGCGACCCGCTGCCTTCCTCCATGTGATATGCCTGTAACAATTTATTTATCTAAGCAATTGTACTATTAAAAAACATAGTTTGTATAGGTGTTACTGTCATAATCGAAAGAGGGCCCAACAGTGGGCGATACCAGGCTGAAATGATGATGATGAGTTTGACTATGAAGCAATGATGAATGAGTGAATGAACAACTCTCAAAATGGCAATAAGTTTTCGAGAGTATGGCTATAGTGACGGTAAGTGTTCCGCTGCCTTGTTTTTGTAAGGTTTCCTTTTTGTTCGGCACAAGTCGTCCCTTTCACAACAAAAAGGGGAAAGCCGGACCACCATTGGACGAAATATTTACTAGAAACTTTTTGCCATGTAGGACTGAGACACACAAATATGTAAATACTATTACAACAGCCAGTCTAGCGACCCAAACCAGTTATTTCGAGTTCAGAAGGTTTTCCCATTTGAAGTTACATAAATAACTCACATGATTGAGAGATCTTGTGAGCAGACAAATGGCCGTCACCAGCGTGCCGAACGTTAGTTGCGGGAACGGTTCGTAGGTGATCTTGGGGGCTCCGAAGTGAAGTTCCACTAGCGGCTGCCATCGCTCCAGGTCTAGTCCCGGGTCGGCCAGCAGAGACAGCAGGTCTGGACTGAAGGACAGCAGGCAGAGTGTCGCCATGTGCAGGATTTCTAGAGTTCTGTCAACGAAATTTTATGTGGGTATATTAGGGACGACTTTGTATATAAACACTGGAAAGGGAAAACAGTTTATTCCAGTGACAATATGTTGGTAGTTTACAAAGAAAATTATTAGAAGTATTCTATCAGCCATCTGTTTCCCATAGTACAAGCTTTGCTTAGTTTGGAGCTAGATAGCGCTTTGTGAAATGTCGACAAATATTTATATTTATTTTATTCAGGTACCACTAAGGGAGAGACAAATAAATGATCTTTATCTTACCCTTGGTCAGACGCTAGTTAGTACAGTACCTGTGAAGCACCATGGGTGCTTGGTTGGCGGATTCCTCAGCGGCCTGCAGGGCTGGGTCGCTGGAGCGCCGGGACCGGATCATCAGCGTCACGCACTGGTAAAGGCAGACGCTTATACTTCTCTGAAAATACAATACATATTTTTATCGCAAGTAGTTTAGCGTAATTACTGGTTCTAGTGTAGCGGCTTCGCCTTCTGATCCTAATGTCGAGTTGTCGAGGGTTCAAATCCAATCCGGCATGTCGTGGAATCTAAAAAATTCGAAAACATGTGTCAAGTGCACGAAAGGAGACTTTGAGGCGTACTATAATTTTTTTCACCACACTGGTTCGAAATAACTAGTGACACGATTAGACTAGACGAGGTCGTAAACCAAAACATGAGTAATACAATGGACGGCCTGGTCGCTAAAAGCGATCTCTTCTAAAAATCACGTTATATTACCTACTAAATCTTCAGGAAATAGTCCAGGAAATGTAGCTGGTATATTCAAGTTGTCCCCTGTTTTTATTTACACTGTCAAAAAGTTTGTAGGTTTGTTTGTATTACAACCTAACTTGTGCATATTTTTGCCTTAATTGCGACATAAACGCTGATAAAATTTGAATACAGTTCTCTGAACATATAGATTACTTTTTATCCAGGTACAACGCCAGCAAAGTCGCAGACGGAAGCTGGTGAAAATATAAAATACTCACCATAATAGCTATCAAGGAGCTGATATTCTGAATCCTCCATCTGGCCTCAAACTTCACCAACTGCACGATCAGATTTAACGTAGATGCGCACACATTCATTGCATCTATAGTATATTCCTGCCTCGGCAACAGTATGGCCTCTACTAAATGGTCCAAATGCACCCCGACGAAAGTGATCGCATCGCTTGCGAAGAACTGACCATGTTTCATGACCATCATAGATATGAAATCTAAGCTGTAACCGTATATACGCCACCATTCATGCGGCTTCCAAGAATCAAACTTAGGCGGCAGTAACTGCATCCATAGGAACTGGTCTACATCGGCCATGAGCAAGTCTTTCGAGAAGGGACCGCGAGAATAGGCTGTTAAACACCTAAGAGCGGCGAGTGAAGTGTGATAATGCCGACGATTTTGTAGACAAGTTTGCAAGCAACAGAGCAGTTTATTCACAAAGCGACTGGATTGGAACCATTGGGAGAGACCAGCAAACATATCGTCGTATAGATCCAAGCATTGTTCTAGCATTGCCAGTGATAGAACAACAGGCGCAATGTCTTCGTTTACAGCATGTCCGTTTACTTCCCCTTCCTTCTTCGGCTCGTCTTTGATATCTCCAAACAGCTTTTCTAGTTCAATACTGTTGATGTTGGTGACTGAAGTTATAATACTATGCGCGGTAACACTGTTCGCTTTGATTTCGTAGTCCAAGCTGCTGATAGCGACTGTGAAAATTGACAGAATGGCGCGAATCGCTCGCGGGTGTAAACATTCGTATACTATTGATGTGTTCGTGAGTAGGTTGTCGATTTGTTTTGCGCTTGCTTTTCTGTTGTCGAAGCAATCGTCTTTCCAGTTCGCTAGCATGATGACGTAAAGCTCGGATAAAATGACGACTAAACGTCCATCTTTTAGGTCATCAAGCTCGTTTAGCAAAGCCGTCAAACACGGAGCGACCATCTTAGCTTTATGAGCTATATTCAGACTTATCGGCATACATTTGCAAAAGATTGTGGTGAAATCTTTCCAGGAGGTCAGTAACCCTAGCCATACAGGCACTTTGTCCGTTGTCTCGTTCTCGCATCTACCTTTGAATGCGAACATGTAGTCTACCCACGTGTCCAAGTACTTCTTATCGGTGTCAAAGAACAGTTCTAAAACCTCTTTCAAACCAGGCTCTATCTTATCACGAGAGGCGAACAGTTCAATTCCGAGAACGTTGAATATCTGTGAGTATGTTCTCAAATTCGGTTGGATTTCGTTGAAGAGTGGGCTGGTCATGTATTTCCAGAATTTTGGGTTGTCTCGTAGCTTTTTTACAAGTATTTGCATGTTGTTTTTCCATAACGCATGGAATAGTCCCATCAGGCATGCTAGTATCGGACTGTGTAGAAAATTGACGTCCTGAAAATATAAAATGATCAATAATGTAGCCTTGAGATACTTCATACTAATAATAATTTCGAGATTACAATGATTGACAAACTAAACGATATCAACGAAATGTGAACTGTAACTTATGGGACCAATAAAGGAACCTTGTAAAACTCAATTACTAGACTCACAGAATTGACAGTTTCAAGATAATCCGCCATGTATCCCAGGATACCTTCGAAGCATTCTTCAGCCTCTTTCTTCTCCGGTACACCTTTATCATCTTTCTTCTCATCGACCTTCACTTTCTCATGGTTCATCATGAAGAATGCTTCGGTAAGGCCGGGTTGTTTGCCAACGCAGGTAGCCACGAACTCTAGAATTGCTACTTTGAGTTCCTTGGTCTCGTATTCCTCTCTGAGGCGCTCTAGGAACATCGCTCGTACTTGGTATGCAGTCATGTCTAATGACGCGAAGAGAGACATTTGAAATTCCTGAAAAACAAAAGACGTTTGTTTGTTCCTTTCGCTTAGTTTGCGTGAATATCATGTAACTCAAAAGAAGAAGAAAATAAAAAGAAGGGATGTACACGTTACAATGGCTGCATGGATCATCCCAAGGATATCGGTCGTTTGTTATAAATTCGATTGTGAATACATTGGATGTAAAACTGGGATGGTAATTTTTTGACTGCTATAACGTATATGTCTTACTCTAAACTAGAAGCGCACCGTATTACATGTGCATATTTCTTGGCAAGACCGAATTTGTATACAAATACGCCTTTACTATGTGTGGTGCTGGTAAGAAAGAGCTTGATAAATCAAATGTCCACCCGCTATTAAAAACAAAGTTTAGCAGCAATATTCTCATTGCTTGGCTGGTAAAAAATGTCTAGGCATTAAGCCCTCCTTTTGTACAATGTCTGTGAATTGTGCAATAAAGTATTGATAAATAAAAATTCGGTTTTATTAACTTACATTAGCAAATATCTTCAGCAACCGGCAGCTTAACTCCGGCAGACTCTTATTGAATGCATGGTTTATATAACTAGCGACTTTGGGCACCACTTTCAACAGATCCTTTTGCTTGTTCTGCGTGAATATCAAATGCTCCAATGGCGTGAGTTCTCCTGCCTTGGTCACTGTGGATTTGAGGCGTAGAGCTAGCATCACTATGGCCATACATTTCTGCATCGTGGATATGTACTGAGGTCCGGTGCCGCTTATCCAGTTTGTTTCGTTCTGGATAAGGCGCTCGAGCTGGTCGTTGCCTGAAAGGGTAGAATAATAAAGAAATAATACTCAACACACATAATGAAATTAAATGATGGTGTAGCTTGTTTAATGGTTAGTTTCCTTAAACTTCTTGCAAACATAAAGCATTATAAATATTTGTGGACATTTCACACAGCGCCATCTAGCCCCAAACTAAGCAAAGCTTTTACTACGGACACCAGATGGCTGATAGAACACTCATATGCTTTTTTTTGTAAACACATACTTATAATACATAATACTACAACACTCGGACCCGGAAGAAATATTTGCAGAACATACAAACATTTCTCCCGTAGCGGGAATCGAACCTGCGCCTCCTTGCGTTGCGTTTTAGCCGAGCACTCGCTCGTCCCGCCACCGAGGGCCTCACATTACTATAGACTAGCTTTCGCCTGTGTCTTCGCTCGCACTGTAATTTTTATGCTTCTAGCATTTATGTTTTAGTTTAAGCGTGTGTTGATTTTCAGTTAGTGAAGGTCATCTGATGGATAAGTCTACGTCCAGTAGTGTATTAAATACAAAAGCACACTCACCAATAGAAATAATCTTTAAAAGTTCAACGGCATTTTCGGTGTGTAGAAAATTATACACGCAAGTTCTTTTCAACAAGTTCGTACTATCATTGGGTGGTTTAATGTTTTGCATTGCCATCGTGCTGATCATCGCGCATCGCTGCAGAATGGTTCTACGCTCCGTCGTGTTGCTGTAACGCCATCCGTACACGTTGGGTAATACCTCTTGCAACACGAATATCAGGCCTGGGAGGATTATATCCGTGGTGACGCGTTCGTCGTTCGATGACTAGAAATTAATTTTCTTCAATTAGAAATTCAATTAGAAATTCAATTAATTGCTCTTAGCAATAAGACCGCCGTTTATGTATATCTGTTTTTGTTTTTTTAGTACCTAAGTTTTTTGTTTTCGTTTTATACATAGTAAAGAGTTAATCAATCTATCTATCTATCTACATCATTTAAAGTAAGAATGTGTTTTCGCTTGAAAATTTTGCCCAGAAGTTGGACAGAATAAAAAAAAAATTAGTTCGATTGTCATTGTGTTGTGCATGTAAAGGGCCTTTGAGGCGCACTTAAAATCCAGGTGGGTTAGTTTTAGCAAAACTAATAGTAACTAATAGTAAATACGACACCATACCAATTTGCAGACCAGGATAATTACCTTATGAAATTCACACAGCAAGTCAATATAAGCAGCCAAGAACTTGTAAGACCCGGAGGGCTGTTCGATATTGACCAGGTAGGAGCCGACGGCGGCTGAGTCAAGAGACGTGCCGTTCGCGTACTCCACGTGGGTTAGTTTCTGGTTCAAGACGCGAGGGAGAAGGCCTGTGTTGATCAGTCTGAAACAAAATGTTCAATACACACATTTATTACATGGTACACAAGTATATAGGTATTCACTTAGGTTACACAAGTATTAGACGGCCTCGTTGGCGTGGCGGGCGGTTGCTCGGCAGAGACGCAAGAGGCGCGGGTTCGATTCCCGCTGCGGAAGAAATGTTTGCATGTTCTGTAAATATTTCTTCCGGGTCTGGGTGTTGTGGTACCATGGTACTCGTAGTTTCTGATAGCCAAGACACAGAGAATCCTAGTGTGGGGTCAGGACTATGTATGTGACTGTTGGGTGTTATTTATTTATTATTATTATCTATTAGCTATCTGGTGCCCATAGTACAAGCTTTGCTTAGCTTGGGGCTAGATGGCGCTGTGTGAAATTGACCACAAATATTTATTATCATTATTATTTATACATAAAATGTATTTATAGAGTAATGAAAATTCTAAAACATGTGTCGTGTGTATGAAAGGAGCCTTTGAGACGCACTTAAAATCCTTTCACCACGCTGGTTCAGGAGAACTAGTGACACGACTAAGTAAGTAATACATAAATTCACGCCTGTTTCTCAAAGTCGTAAATAGACATCACAGATCTCCATTTGCTACGATCCTGATATACTTTTTTCTCTTCATTCACTCTCATTACAATCTTTTTTATTCAATAAAATCACAGCTAACTACCATTTTTACTAAAGGAACCCCCCGCGACTTTGACAGCGCTGACTTTTTTTCATACAAACTTAATTTTCCAGCTAGGAGTTGAATTTCGGGAATTATTTACTTAGTGCATCCCTACTTTAGAGCGTTCTATTTTGAGTTTACCTTTGATGAATCTCCTTCGGGAACAAAGGTATCAATGCGGTGCACACTTTCAAACACTCCATAATCAGCGGCAGCGGGGGCGAGTCAGCCCTCACATAATGCACCAACACATCGAACACGCCCTCACTAGGCGCCACCAGACTCTTCGGTATCTCTTTATCTACCGCCAATACCTTCAAAACACCGGATAGAACCCTAGTTCCTTCATATATCCGCTGCAACGTCGCGTTCACATCATCATGGAGCTGTTTCCGATCCAAAGCTTTGATTATCTCATTGTTCAGCATCGTCCAGTATGAATAAGGCGTTCGGAAGTGTATCATAGTCCCTTCCTTTCGTTCCATGATTGTCGCTTTGGAGCCGATCTCGATGCGGTAGGATGGGTGTTGTAAGGGAAAGTATTCTCGACCGATCATGGCGTCGTCGGCTTCGATGGAGACAATTGGAACCGCGTTCGGCTTGTAAATCTCCGTGTAGACTGGCAGGCTCTTTAGTTCGGCTATGAGCTGTGAATGGAATAGTTTTAATTGTTATTACTACTTATTACCTAGGTACTAAGAAGCGCTCGTGGCGTATCTTGCTTAGACGTTCTTGATTGATCGTTGAAGTTAAGCAACGTTGTGTGCGGTCATAATTGGGATGGGTGAACGCAAGTGGCATTACGAGCTGAGCGCTTCCGTGCTTCGGAGTGCACGTATCTATAGTAGATGATTTATACAGCGTCAAGAGGCAACTTTTACCTTCATAAACGGGACGCGGGCGGTATGTCAAATACATATCAATTATGTAAAATACATAAGTATCAATATTTTTATTTCAGTAAAAACAATATAGCCAAAAATGCAACAACTTGAAGGAAAAAGTCTCTCCATCCCTGGTCTAAGTCATAGTAAATACGTACATTTCTAACACTGCATTTCCCAGCCTGTGCCAGTCCTACTGCCAAAGTCGACAGCGCACTGAAGTTGTAAGGGAAGTATTCCAATGCAGTGTTCCACAGTGATGTCACTCCATTGTCGTGCTCCTTCTGATGAAGGACCCAGAACTGACTGAAATACGTCAATACATAATTATAGTGTTCCTAGCGCTCGTGGCGTAACATAAGAAACATTTATGTAGATGTACAATATTATATCTTACTAATATTATAAATGCGAAAGTTTGTGAGGATGTGTGGATATGACGATGTATGTTTGTGCCTCAATTACGCCGTAACGGCTGAACGGATTTTAATGAAACTTAGAATATACATAGTGTGTGTGCTGGAATAACGTATAGGCTACTTTTTGTCCGGATACCACGCGAGCGAAGCCGCGGGCGAAAGCTAGTATCTTTATAATCTCTTATGTGGTAGCAAAGTTCCGTCATGCAGTACCTGGCTATTTCCGGAGACTCCAGTAGCTCTGAGCAGAGCTCCATGACCCCTGGCTGGTGGCTCAGTGTGCCGTCTCCATCAAACTTGTTGCACAGCTCGTTAAGTAGTTGGAACACTCGGATGCGAGCTATGAGCGCGCATTTTGATTTATCCTTGAAATAATGTGTATTTAAACATTTTTTTTTATGTATGGAATGTACATAAGTTTAGGAGATAAGGAATGGAAATTAACTGCATGCATACTGTGGAACACGTAACACACTTCACTGCTCCACAACAAACGGAACTGCAACTCGGGACTGCAGATGGTCATCGAAAATTAAACGACACCACCTTCAACCTCATCTACACCACCAACAGATTCAACACCATCGAGGATACTGAAACACTGCTGCCAACATTCCAAAGTCCTTCTCCCGTACTTCAAGGATTTGGGCTGGCTGGGGGAGGGTTAGCAGGAGGATAATACACCCCACCACGGGATGTCAGTGCAGATCTTTGTTCCCCTAACAATAATTAGAATTAGACTCATTTATTTTTACTTCATTTACCATTTGTATTGTTAACTCACATCACAGTATATTCTAATTAATTTCGGGATCTTAATAGACTATTAAAAGATCAAGACTTATGTTATCATAAGTTATGGCATGAGTAACAAAGATGTGTTTTGAAGAAGGTTACAAAATATAGATTTAATGGTACTTACAGAAAATACTGAGCTGTTCAACATTTGCAGAAGAAACTTGAATACAGCCATCCTCAGTGCAGTGGCACCAAAGTGTTGGTACTGGCTCTCAAACAGTTTGGCATGACTGGGACTCTATAATCAAAAATAATTTTATTATCTGAAAAACTCATGCATAGAAAGAGATTGTAATGGGTATTGGTAAATCGTAAATATTTGAATACATTCAACCGGTACAGTAGTACTAGTTCTATCACTAAGTCTTTCGGAACAAAGGAAAGGGCGCCTTAAAGGCTCTTTTCAAGACACATGTTTTAGAAATTTTTCGATGACATGCCAGTTTCCTAGAGATGTTTTCCTATACCGTTTGAGAGTACTGGTATGGCACACATACATTTTTCAAATAGAAGTATCCATTGGTGCACAACAGGATTTGAAACCACGACCTTTCGATCGGAAGGCGGGGTTGCTACCACTAGACAATAAGTGCTCATTTCTTATCAGTCTATAAAGTTTTAGTTTGCTTATCAAAAATCATACTAGTTGATAACAACAAGTAGGTATTTATTCCAAAGAAGAAAAAACCCCACTGCATAGAATTTAAGCAGTAGGTACATCTGCCATATTAGAGTTTTGACACACATGATGATGATGATGAATTTGTACAATTTTAGTCTAAGTTTAGTTCATTCAAAAAGGCTTCTTAAAGCTGCCTTGGATTTTTTGACACTTTACAATTATAGCCTAATGAGACTCTCGTCATCCAGACAAATCCAATAACACATCATTTGTCAAAATCCGTAAAGGCATTTGGACTACAGCTTCAGCTCAAAGAATGAACATACACAGATACATACCCCACAACACATTACTCTCCTTAAAAAAATAGAGGGTAAAAAATAATGCAATATATTTTCATGAATATTAAGTTTTAAATAAGTAGTATTACCTGTAAACTCAACATCATCCATGTAATAAGCATTGCACTATGTTCTGGATTCATGTGTAGCTTAGTGAGTTCATACTCCACAGATTCCTTTGTACTATCTATCCATGATGATACATTTTGTCTAGAAAAGTACATGACAATCATCATAAGATTCAAATCAAAAGATATAATAGTTGTATAGTTCAGATTTAAAAATGAAATAAGCGCTATCCTGCTAAAATTATAAATGCGAAAGTTTGTGTGTATTAATGTTTGTTTACATGTATCTCCTTTAGAATGAAAATAATTAGTTTGGTTGAAAATATGTGCAGCTAATTAAATTTTCGGAAATCTACTGCTACGGAGGTTAGAAAGCGTCATAAAGTTTCTATGTGAAGAAATAGTTCTTGGTTCTATTCACTCAAAACTCTTGACAAATAAACTTAAAAAAAACTCATTAAAATAACCCCCAGGGTGGGTGCAAAGGAGTAATAATCTACTAATGGGTTGTCAAAATTTAAGCCATGCGGGCAAAGTCATGCTGGTAAAGTCCATAGTAGTAAAATTATTCAGAAACTTTGGTCAGGTTTTGACTTACATTTTCTTGCTATCTGCAACTACCATAAAAATACACACTTCCATGTACATGATTCTCATACAAGTTTCTCTGTGTCTCTCATCAAGGAGATCATTGTAACCATTACACTTCCCAAACCCATGTTTCTTGAAGAGTGAAAACAGCTTTGTAAATTCAGTTTCTGTAAAAGGGCTTTGTTCAGCTATTTGAAGAAGGATCTGTAGTATAGCTAGCTGTTCTCTAAGGTTTGATTCTGCCCATTCCTGCCTTATTGTTTCACTCTGAAAGTCATTCTGGATTTTCCTCGGTGGTGGAGCAGTACCAAGTACCTTCTCAAACTGTGACAGTAGCGAGGTTTTTAGATTAGGAATGCCAATTTCGTTTATTATTTTGCTAAATTGCTCATGATACTTATGATTTTTCTCATCTTTGAATTGAAATATGTATTGAAGCAGCTTCAGTAGGAAGAGTCTCTCTGAATGATAAAAGTTCCATAAGTTTGGAAGCAGGGTGTATTGCCTGATATCGTATTGTGCGGTGTTTTTCAGAGCATTGGCTGGTGTGCCACATGATAAGTGACATAGATAATTTTTGAGTATCTCCCATATTTGAAAACAGTCAACATCCTGTAAAACAAATTAATCATTGTTTTTAAGGATTGGGCAGGTATAAAAATTAGTTGATTTATCATCATCATCATTATCTCAGCCTGATTGCACCCAATGTTGGGTATAGGCCTCGCGAGGGATCGGAGAGAACGGCGTAATATAGAGGCCTATATCCGGCAGTTTATTGGTCGTAAAATTTAATAATACTCACGATATAATGCTGTAGAGTCTGAACAACGTTTAAAAGCTTCGCTTGATCCGTATGCTTTGATTGGAGCTTGGCAAAGTCCTCAGCTTTATTGGGCTTGTAACTTGCCAGACCCTTGCGCAAACCTTCAATAACGGTACAGTTGCCAAGCACTGATGCTAGTTCATCCTTCTCCAAGCTCTCTGAGGACGTCCAACGCCAGAGTTGCTTCCAATAACTGAAACAAAAAGTAGTAAACAAACAATTGACACAAGCGTTTACTTGTCCGTTGGGCAAAAAATATTATAATTTACCTGACTTTTATATCAGCACTTGTACTGACCATGATGAAATTAATTGATCTGAACTAACTATTATTTATTTTGCTGTAATTTGCCGCTTTTACCTCTCCATTTTTAGGTTAGAAAACTTAGCTTAGATATACAAGTTATTAACGTCAAAAAGCAACTGTCTGTCAGCAGTGTTGCCAACCCCCGGAAAGCAAAAAGCAGCATATGAGACTTCAAAAAACAGCAGAAAACAGTAAACTAGGAATTTCAAAACACTAAATCTACTGTCCAACTTAAAATTCATAGAATTGATAAATAGTTTATACAAATACATTAGATTTGCCGCCAATTGACTTTATTTATGTAATTTCTAGGAATTATAAAGTAAATATACCCAAAATTCAAAGATACAGGTAATCAAAATTATTTATTTATTTCAAAGGAAACATTACTTATTACTTAATTATTATTGTCATTTTCAATTTCACAATCTTCAACGTTATCTGTTTCATTTTTTTTATTAAAGTCATACATGTTTTTGTTAAATTTTTTCATGTGCTTCTCTGTAGCGTCCATGGTGCATGTGCCACTCCAATTACATTTATATTGTTTTAATTCGAAGTGGCAAGGCGTATTGTGTGTGTATGTGTAGTGATAGTGAAGAACTTTTTACGGTTCGTGGTAGCATTGAACCTGTTTTACGCAATACAATTTTTCAAAGACAAAGTAAAGCTCAGCTATCCTTGTTCCACTTATTAAACTACGCATTTAGCTATCCTGTTTCACTGTTTGTCAAAAGTGTTGTGTCAGTATAAACGGGGAATCCCCCGAATACCCTGCCAGTGATACCGTGACCGATGCAATTAAAAACTATCTTTGTTGCTTTCTCTTAAAGTTTATTTCGGTTTGTCATGTTGGTTGTGTTGACTTGTGACCTATTGCTATTTGGAATTAATATTTTTTTTACGCAGTTCGAAATTCGGATACATTACCTTCGAAATTTGGATACATCACCTAAAACAGTAGAAATACGAACTAAAACAGAAAACAGGGATGAAAAGGTAAAAACAGTAAATCTACTGTTAAAACAGTAGGGTTGGTAGCACTGTCTGTCAGTCAAATAAATAGGTAGCATACACGCTACAAGAAATCGTTGCGATCGTCTGTAGCGTTCAAACTGCACCGATAATTGAAACTTGTTTATTTATTGTTCTGAGCTTGTGTGTGATGAATTTTTAGAATACTGTTATAAGTAGGTACCTGTGTATAATTCTTTTAAAATTAAATTTTAAAACTTTAATTAAGGTTCTATTATTTTTTGTCTGCTATATTTCTTTTTCATGGAACTACATAGTTAAAATTTTTCATTGTCCTATAACTTGTGTGATTATGTTGTTTGAAAATGATAAAATTGTGTACTCTTTTTTTTAAATAAATGCACTGCCGCTTTACTATGTCATGTCATTAATTTAAGGCAATCAAAGTCAAAAATGTCATTTTGACGTCTATTGACAGACGTCACTACGTCATCTCCAAGTCACGCACGGCCACGGCCTGCTTCGCGCTTTCACGTCACCGGAGCGGTCGGCTCGCTTACTCAGTTTATTTTTATAGTGCTAACATTAGTTTATTATTCTGTTTTATGAAAAACAAGTGACGTAAACACCTAGTTTCGACCACTGTTTACCGTTTGTACCTGGATTCATTCAAACAAATAGAGGTTTTTGGTTATTTTTATCTTGGTGTTTCCTGTTTATTACACCCGGAGAAATGGCACCTGCAGCTACAGCAGTCAGGCCTAGACCTGATAATGATCCTATTGGCATCAGAGCAGTCCTTCTTGGTCCTCCTGGGTCGGGCAAAGGGACTCAGGTATGTAGAAAGTACTTTGAACTTTGACCTTCGGTGTGTCCCCTAAGGTAGGTAAGTAATAAGTAATTAATGCATACTACAGCCTTGAGAGTATCACAAATGTTTAAACTTGATGTTTGGCCTTGGCTTAACTGATCTAATCTCTTTGTGATTTTTACTTATGTTAGATCTACCTGCATAATCTAACTTAAAATGCCTACCAATCATTTAAATATCTATTTCAGGCTCCACTTCTAAAAGATAAATATTGTGTGTGCCATCTCTCAACTGGTGATATGCTTCGTGCCGAAGTGTCTTCTGGCTCAGAACTGGGCCGCCGCCTCAAGAAGACTATGGATGAGGGAAAGCTGGTCCCAGATGAGATGGTTGTGGATATGATTGATAAGAATCTGGATCAGCCTGAGTGCAAACATGGATTCTTACTTGATGGATTCCCAAGGACTGTACCGCAGGCAGAAAAGGTGTGTTATCTTTTTAGAATATCATGTTTCCCCATGCAAAGACTGCTTGTAAATTAATCAGACTTTTTTAAACAATCCAATTTCTCATTGTTAAATGCATCCAATTTATTATTTCTCTGTAATCTTTTAATCTGATTTTTTCGTAAGTGTGATAATAGCACACTACAGATATAAGTCATTAACTAGATAAAACATCAAGTATAATTATTTTAATTTCACCTAACTTGTCTTTCAGTTGGATGATCTACTGGCAAAGCGCAAGACTGCACTAGATGCTGTCATTGAGTTTGGAATAGCTGACAGCTTGCTGGTACGTAGAATCACTGGTAGAATGATCCATACTCCTAGTGGACGTAGTTACCATGAGGAGTTCCACCCTCCCAAGAAACCCATGACTGATGACATCACTGGTGAGCCATTAGTGAAGCGATCCGATGACAATGTCAATGCTCTCAAGAAGCGCTTAGCAACATATCATGATCAGACCGTCCCTCTAGTTGACTATTACATGAGAAAAGGCCTCCATTGGAGAGTTGATGCTTCAAGAACTGCTGATGAGGTTTTTAGCAAGATCGACAATATTTTCAAAAGCAGAATTTTGGGGAGGGAAAGATCCCAGTAACATTTATTTATAAGTAAAAATGTTTTGTGCATACAAACTAATTTCATATGTGGTTTGTATTGCTATTGTTGTGACACTAGTATACATTATATTTTAGAGACTATTTTCTTGAAAATACAGTAAACTGGAATCATGGATACAGACTTGTATTTTATTATTGAAGTGTGATAATGTTTATCTGTTTGTTGTATGTACCTAAGTACATACTTTAAACAATGTATGATAGCTACATTTCAGCAAAGTCAGACACAACATCAAAATTAAATTATGAAACTTTCGATTAATTATTTTATTCAATCAAGTTCTGACTAATTTTATAAAACAAGTTAAAATATTGGATGTTAAGTCAACATTTTCAAGGTGTATTAAGGTAAGCTCAGAAAAAGGTTATACATACATACATAAACAACTCAAATACCAAGTACCTATATTATGTATAAGTAGCAGTAGTTGCATTCAGCAAACAATAAAATTAGATTTATTATATTTTACCAGAGTTAAAGACCATGTTTGTGTAACTAAATAATTGTGTCACAATTGATAGTATATTATGTGCTTTTTATATATCATACTAACTAGTTTTGTGTTCTTATCCATAATACAATATTGAATTGCCTAAATAACTTTTCTAACAACTTTAAGGAAATAATGTACAAGATAATAATAGTGTTGGTAGGTAAATAGGAACCTAACCACTAATACTTTTGAACTACGAATATTGGTAATAAGAGATTTAGGGTTTAAGTAGGTAGGTACTCTAATTTATTTGTAAGTAGGGTAGAAATACACATTGTTCTACAAATAATATAGATTCGTAAGAAATGCTTAAAATTCGTCACTGGATAACTCACAGCCATTATTAATTTGAACTTTTTCAACAATGGAGTAAACTTACAAATACTATTTTAGAATTATTGATTTTAATAATCTAATGGGCCCATAATAATAGGCGAAGGGATTAAGCTACCAACTATTTATAGATAAAGATAGGTAGAACTAGCTAGATAAATATTCGGGGGAATATATGAAAGTTCATTCTTACTTATTCGTCCAAGATTCATACACATTATCACGCCCGTATCCGTAAAGGCGTGGGCAAAGCCACAAGTAATAAGAAAACTTGCATCCAAGATTCCCAAGGTGTATATGGAAGATGATATCAGAATAATATGCAATTTAAATCATGTGAAGAGTCCAAATGAATAAATAAAATAAAACAAATAAAACGATCAAATGTATGTATTGTGATGTTGAACATGATTACAAATCATTTTTATTATTACAATCATACCGAAAACAGTCACTGTTACGTTACGTATAAAATTACAGACAACAAGCAAAATAATGAGATACCTACTAGTTTTATCTTACTCTCACGTCATTATTTACCAAATTTTAAATCACATCGACTAGTAACAACAATCTAAGCGTGGCTTACTTCTACAATTTCCAGTTCGAATGCTGAATTTTAATACATTTTTTTGACAAATAAGTTTGTCTTGTCCATGATTCATGGTGATTTATCAAAAGAGGATAAATAATAATCATCTCCATTATTAAATTATAAAAACATAATTCCAGCCAAGAAAATGTCAATGAGTAAACGCATGAGGCACGATTACGTATGGTATTATTAAAATGTATCATATTATGCTTGATAAATAATCATGGATATAAAATAGGTACTTATTAACAAAAACCTTCCTTCGGGCCATAATAGGTGCCTTACCTACTAGAGGGCCGGTGGGTACTTGGAGAGATTAAACAATCTGCAGTTCCTGTCATGGAAAACCTACTAGTTAAACTAACATAAAAAGCGCCTAGCGTCAAAATAAATAACTGTAATTACAAAATTTAAAGGGTCAATATTTACAGTAAAGAGCCTCTGCCTACTGCCCTTCCGTAACCAATCGTCACCGCCCCGATACAAAAAGCATAGTTCTGTCAAAAGTTTGCTTGTCCAGTTATGGAATTGGGTAGTAGGCAGAGACTAAGAATGCAAAATGCGTTCACATATAACAGGTCCTACTACGCCACTACACATAGCTTTGGATTATCATAACGACAACATCTACGCTAACACTAATTACAATAAAGCTTTTGTTTAGAACAACATTTACATATAGGTACGTTAGAACATTTAAATGTTCAACATTAAAAATGTGGGGTGCGCCTTCGCGTTTTAACTTTAGTTATCAAAAGATCTCGCACTCGATCGCGATCGATCAGGCACTTTGTATCTCGCTACTGACCAAAACATCAACCTCTTCGACTGTTTATTTGATCGAAGACCGCTTAACTTAAACTCATTGTGAGCTAAAACTATTGTCATGTTTCAGAACGAATCCTATGAAATACAAAACTATCTACTTAATAAATCGTTAGTGATAGGGAATTAGAAACAGTACAAATATGAGGTCCCAATTTCACATTCACCAGGAAACGCAATATATTTCAGAAAGTTTTGGAGTTTAAGTGTTCAATACATTGTACGTTAGTAAAGAGACGAGGGAAAGGGTTAATAGGATCCGTGCCTGCCTAACGTAAGTGCCGATGGCACATTCAAACAGGTTCTAATACAGGTAGAATTCTACCAAACAAGCATTATTCTGCATCCATTGAAGAGTGGTTTGTTCAGTGATCGTGTAGGCGATCGTGTGATCGACTCGATGAGCGCGAGGTTTTGCGCTGGTCGAGATACGCCGCCGGCGCCCAGCCTTCGCGTTGACCTGCTGTTCCAAGAATTTGTTAAGGTTTGCTTTCAATAATTTTAAAGAAGAATAGTATTCTATCAGCCATCTGGTTCCCTTAGTACAAGCTTTGCTTAGTTTGGGGCTAGATGGCGCTGTGTGAAATGGCCACAAATATTTATTTATTTAAGTCACAAATCATACAGTTACTGCCACGGATCATGGCTGTTGTGGTACGCACAGTGTTGGTCTGTTTATACTTCAACCAAACTGGAGATACAATTTATATAAACAAACCGTCGCGTATTTTTCGTTATTACGATGAAATCACTTTAGTTTCAGGTAAATAAACTTCGCAATATAAGTTTCACACCTTAATTTAACTATAAGTACCTACTACTTAAAAGTTCCCTAAACGTGTAGTTAATGAAAAAGTAAGTTTTAGGTTAAGTATGGGCGGTTTGTTTATATAAATTGTATCTCGAGTGTGCTAAAGTATAGGTATACGTTGAGTGGCCAAGATCTGTGCCGGTAACTGTGGCAAATCTCCGATTGTCTTCAATCCTTTAGTTAAAAAATTTAGCGCAGACAGCTTCTTAGCAAGAGAAGTTCAGTGTGCACACTACCTACTTAATGGTTAGTAAGTTCTAATTATATGCGTTTACTGCGTAGCGTCGTTATCCTTTACTAGGATTCAATTCAATTTAAATTTTTTATGTTGACATTGCAGCCAAAATCTTTCAATTGCTGTCAACCTTCTCTTATTTTCTTCATCCAATGTCCACCTATCTAAGAGCTTTAGGTAAATAGTTGAAAAGCTGCCCACTAACCTCCAAGCCGCACGTACCACCAGCCAGCGCAGCCAACCTTCAAAAGCTCTGCATTCTGACCCTCCCTGAGAGAGACCTCACTCGGGCCCACAGCCGTGTAGTCAGATAACGCTACTAGCCCGCACCCCACCGCCTGCATTGGAGAACAACTTATTTATCCGAAGCTTATACAAGTTTTCAATGATGTCGATACTAGTGGCCAGAAAAACAGGCATTTGACTTTTTGAAATGGATGAAAGTTAATACATCTCAGAAGTAGCCAAATACTAATGATTGCTTGGCATTAGGTAGATACTGATAATTTAATTGTGCCTAGAGTATTTTAATGAATTTTGGAACAGATGTGGGAATACCTAGGCATAATCATTTTTATTAGTTCTAAAGTATGTAAATTTTATTAAAACATCGAAATTTACGGAAGTCACATCAATCAAACATGTTCATGCATACTGCCGCCATTCATTAAACCAACTGCCTGTGTACAGGAAGTACCCACACTAAAAAAAAGTCGTTCACAACGTTACTTTAGTGTGGATACGCCCTGTAACCGCTCTGCATGGAGGTACTGTAAAATTACAAGTATAACGATGTAAGTAGGTACGGTTTATAATCCACTGTTAGTTTTGCGTGCTCTTATATTTTCGAGTGTAGTATTTATTACCTAGGCATTGCATGCACCATTCAATTAGTTTTTTTTGGCAGTTGGCTAAACATGCACGTGAATAAGCCACAATTTTGTTTTTATATATTTAGCTTATGAACATACATATTAACAATATAGATAACACGTTAATATCGCAGGTACAAATTATGTAGTATATTTAAGTATTATTATTGGTACTATATAGGTAGGTACCTATTTGTACATATTTACAGCGTCCTGGGGAGTGGCTAACATTTTTGCAATTTTGTAAAAAAGTTATTTAAGATAGTTTTTTACAACAATTCTAGGTACTAAGTAGTTACTAAAAAGCTCGAATTTTGATTAACACGTCCAAGTCCAATCAGTGCATAAATAAAATTTTGAAAACAAACAAAGTATTGCCAATGTGTATTAGAAGAAAAGACAGAGTCACACTCAAAGAAACACCAAAACACACACATAAAGAAGGTAAATTAAAACATTTATAAGTAAAGCCGCACACAGCACGTCCAAAGCAGCAGCGCGGTGTGTGAATGATGCAAGCTGAGATGCTGTGCTCTGACGATATCAAAGTTCGTTCTAGTATTGATAATAATTATATTCTTACATATACATATGTACGTATAATATCGGCTGTTATATTGTAAAATATATGGCAATGTTGATCCATAAACATAACATTTACCAAATCGAAGCAAGCGCATATTATATTCAACGTAAATCAACAAGCACACGGACAATGAATGATATATAACAAACAAAACATGACTTACACGATAATTAATGTTCAGCAAATATAATTGAAATATCCACGTTCTCTTTGGTAAACAAACTTTGGATATAATATCAGTCTCTTTCATTATGTACAAATCTGTAGCGTTTTTAAACGTAAACGTTCAGTATTGTGACACGTAAAACGTTGACGTGGCTTGTGCGGAGCCCGATACAGAAAAGAACTGTACCACTCTGTGTATGGTACCGTTGAGACCCACAGCCTCCGTCACCTGTTGAAACAACACAACATAGAGCATGACAGCCATTTTGTCGAACATATTTCAACAAGATGGCGTCAGGATTCCACTCCTGTCGAATTAGTAACCTCTTAAAATTGCTTAGTGAGGTGCCTCGTGGTCCGTGCTCTAAATTCGTTTGACAGTGCTTTGTGTCACTAAATCATTTGGAAACTAAAAGCAATGATGAGTGGGAGGCAAAATTAATTATGTCGTGATAGCGTGATGCCTTTCGGACGAGGGTAGGACGTTGGCAATCTTTTATTAGAAAAGAAGAAGTATTTTTAGGTATTTACACGAGAGCTAAGTGAATCTATTTAGCGGATGTGGCGGAGTTTTCTATTTAAGCGTTTATTCTAACACTTTTATTTCGTATGGAGTTTTTTTTTGTTATTTCCATGAACCAGGGACGCCATGTGCTTGGGATGCCAGCAGACATGCGCTACCCGTGACTATAGTCAGCCCGCATTCCTTAATAAGTATTTATACACTTACATATAAACGAGTGAGTCACATCTTTCTTCACTGCAAACCCAAAATTAGTCAGCATTATTATGAGACCCAGATATGCTACCCCGCGTAAGCAGTAAATTAGATTGTTAGTGGATGTCATGGATCTAAAGTTAAAATGTACGGCACATAAGATTAGACACCATTATTACTTTTATTGTTTGCCAAAACTATTTATTAGTATTTATTTCGATTGACTAATATTGTTCAAAAACCTTAAATATTTTAATGACTTTAATCTTTAAATGTTTATCTATTCAACATCCATCATTTCATCATTACTCATCTCATCCTACTGTAACATAGTTTTGAGTTCAAATATGTAAAAATCTCGTTCTCAACTCTTAAAAGTACTTACATGAAGAAAATCGAGCTACGATCAACCAATCGCAAGACCCAAATACCCATCACAATTTTCCCCTTACGATGAAATTGCACAAAAACTCCTAAAGTCTACTTGTAGTACTTGCTACTACTTACAGCAAAAACACGATTACTTTTCAATGATTCTTAGTAGACTGGTATAAAAAACAGAAAAAAAAATATTTATTGCACACAGAATTAAAGTGGCTTCAGATAATGTTGCACGGTTTCAAACTAGTCAATAAAGATAGAACATCTTTGTTGTTTTTGGTTGACTAGTTTGTCCCAACCACCCCATAAAACCAATCAGTTTTTGAGATTTCCTTTATAACGTAGGACATTAATTATTTATGGCAACAGTTTTATTCACTACCTAGTTAAACATTAGAGGAAACCACACAATTTCCCCATTTGAATAGTATATTTGAAGATACAGTGAAAGTCATTTCTGCCCTTTTCTCACAATATTTACAAGACTTAGGGGCTAAAAAGACTTTGAGCAATTCATCTATAGCAAATCATAAGCGATTCCTGTAATTTTCTTAAAATGGTTCAAATTGTAGGTGACTTTACTCAATTCGATGCAGAATCAGATCAGATAAAGTGCTCTTTTTAACCCACCTGATAAACCATAACCCTTTCAAATGTTAACCTTTTTTTCCATTGGGCCCATAGAGTTGCTAGCTTAATCGACTGTACCTACCTATAATTTTTTGTTTTGTATTCACATCCGATAGTTGCTAGGAACCATAATCAACTGTATAGCTTACTAGCTGCCGCCCACGGCTTCCTTCGCGTGGTACCCGGATGAAAAATAGCCTATATGTTAATCAAGCACATGTACTATGTATATTCCAAGTTTAATTCAAATCCATTCAGCCGTTACGGCGTGATTTAGGTACAAACATACAAACATCTTCACAAACATTTTATAATATAGTGGGATTGTTGTAATATTGACTTTAGGTACCGGGCATATACGACTGTATACGCTATGATTTAGTGTAAGATACATACGGGTGCTTGGTCGGTTTCGTCATCGTCGTCGTCCGAGGGGTCTGTTGACCAGCAGGGCTCGTCGTGGTTGTCGCAGGACGCGGTGCGGGTGTTGGCGGGCTGGGGACGAAGAGGCTGCGGTCCCGCCGCCATGTCCCACGACGCTGTCTGGATTAATGTCCTGGGAACAAGTAGCCCGAGTTTGAGAGGATATTTATTCAATGTTTGGAATATGAACAGTTGTACTACATATATTGTGCGCCTCAGCAAACTTCGTGCTTTGTATGAAAACCGAATTTGTCCGAATATGCAACTAATAGTCAACTTACAATAACTAAAAAAAAAGTATCTACATAATTATTGTATCATCTCTATAATAAATATCATCATCGCGTTAGTTCGTATTTCAGAAGCTAGCATAATATTTGTGGTACTTCTGTTGGATTTGCGGTAGGTAAAGTGAAGAGGCCTAGCAGTGGGATGATAATAACAAATGATGACGAAGTTAATGCTGTAGCGTTCTTTAATTGAAGGAACACATCAATTTAAATTTCTCTGCTGGACTGGGAGTAAGAAAAACATAGAATGCGTCTAGCTGCTTCTTTCCCCGAGCATGTCGTAAAAGTCGACTAAAGGATAGTATCCTCTCCAACATGGTCGACCATCTATATATGCGCTGAGCTGATCACCTGTCACCATGGATCACCATATCCATCTTGAGACTCATCAGGAGTGGCTGCAAGTTTTGTTATGAATACTTGTGGCTCTGCTGTGATACTATGTATTTATGTAGGTACCTGTGCTGGGCACTATACTGCCTGACTCTCTCCCCTTTGAGTTCCTTTAGTTGGTCTAGCAACACCCGCTTGACCCTCTCGACCCAGGCTCGTTTGACATCCGCGGTGGGCGCTGTGATAGTGTGGACCTCGCTGCGACCTTGTCGCCACACCTCGAACTTACGCTCGTCGCCTTTCACAGATTCCGTTAGACCGACTTGTGACATCTGAAATAGTTTTAAGGCGTACATTATACTCACTGTTTGCCTGTAAGCCATTTATATAAGAGGTTCACTAATAAACGAGAATACTGTTAAGAATAGAGCTTTTACTACACGTAGGTAAAGGACGTAGTTTGCGGAACACAATGACAATTAGCTGACTGTGAGCGTGATATGAACACAATCTTACAGGCACTTTTGTGATTCGTACTGTTTGTTTTTGAACTATTCGAATTGTTTTTTAATCATAAGGATCATCCTATATGCTAAAGCATCGTTAATGAAAAAAAGCGGGCCCATATTTTTGATGTTATAAACAGTTTTCTGCTAGACTCCTGTAGATCGTAAATCTCACCTGTAGATCGTGTTTGAAATGGTAAGTGGCCTTATTATGGCTGTTTTTGGTGGCCGGTTTGCAGAACAATATTGCCTTTTCGTAGAGGAATATATGCCGACGGCGCGGCCGTATCCGCAGTCGTAAGTCGCGCTTGTTCTCTGACGCGACGAGGAAAGATCCTTGCATCAGGAGCTCTCCTTGTTGGCTCAGATCCACCTGGAAAATTCAGCGTTTCTATTGGTCAACAAAAATGACAAAAACAAAAGTTACGGGTCTTCCTTGAGGCCTATACCAGCAGTGAGTGAAGTCAGGTTTCGGATGAAGATAAAACTTACAGGTACTCCAGTAATGGCTATCTGGTGCATAGAGTCGTTGACGCATTTCAGAACAACGAGCATGCAGTCTAACGCTTGCTGGAGTTTTGTCGTCATCGAACCACACTCGCCGTATCGAAGGAGATCCTGAAAATATGGAAAACGGAAGGTAAAGTCTTGTTTGTAATTTCATTTGACTTCTGTGGCGTGGCGGGCGAGTGGTCGGCTGAGACGCAAGATGCGCGGGTTCGATCCCCGCTGCGGGAGAAATGTTTGTATGTTCTGCAAATATTTCTTCCGAGTTTGGGTAGTATTTACAAAAAAAAGCACAGGTATAAGTATTCTATCAGCCATCTGGTTCCCATAATACAAGCTTTGCTTAGTTTGGGGCTAGATGGCGCCGTTTGAAATGCCCACAAATATTTATTTGTATTTATTAATTTTCTGATTCATGCTAATTATTTGCGTCTACTGAAATGAACAATAAACATTTCGGAATTAGATTCGAATCGGGACTGTTACAATAAAAGCTTCTTAAAAGAGTAACTCAGCGTAACATTTTGTACCAAGACACTTTGTTCGGAGTGGCGTGTAATTTGATTGATTCAACCTGAAGGGGCATTGTACTCACTTTGAGTAGCAGCTGATACTTGGTTATTCTCTGTACGGGTTTGAGAAGATATGCGGCGAGGGGTAGTTTGTGCCCAAGTCTCAGCTGGCATGCTTGTAGGAAGAGATGAGTGTCGACCAGGGTCTCCCGTAACCGCTCCGAGCGAGGTATGTTTTGGCAGTAGTAGCTGTATAGTCTGAAGAACGTCTCCCTCTGAAAATTTTAGTATTAAAACAACTCTGTAAATAAACGTCACTATATTAAAAGCAAGCCGGAAATAAAGTGAATATTTTTGATCTAAAGTATACCTTCAGGAAAATTTACTAAACGCGATGATAGGAATAAATAATCCAAACGAATTGAATGTTACCTTTTCAACAAAACATAGTGCAACTAATTCGGTTGCCGAAATGGATTTCTCCAGATCCTTGAGGAAGATGTCCTGGTGGAATGTGAAGAGTTCGTGCAGGTTTCCGAAGAGTACGTCAGCTTGGCCGACCAGGGTTACAGGTAGGAGATGTTGGTTCTCTGGCTTTTCTATTTCGTCTTTGTAACCCTGAAAATAGGAATGCAAAATAAGTTTATTGAACTAAAGGCATCTTAAGGCAGTAAAACAAAATGTTGAGAGTGGGTTGTTTGCGTTTGTCGTTAGATATGGTCAGACAAGTAGGTACTATGTATCTATGTATCTATGTATTACCTTCCTACGTGTATTTTTGTCGCAAAGCAGGGAAGTTCGGATTATTGCGTTCCGGTTCTAAACGCAGAAATAGCAAGTGACATTTATCACCCACGTAACTGCCGGATTATAAGGTAGCGCGCCGACGAAATAAGTACCTAGAGATACTTTGGACGTGCTAACGATTTCAACCTATAGACAATTTCAACAAAAACATTAAAATTATGATTACCGACGTAAGGAGGGATGAGCACTGACTGATAGTATCGCACCACTCCTGCAACCGTCGATCGTAATCCTTGTAAATAGCCTCCAAACATTTGCATTCCGATAAAGACAAACTTTTGTTCAACTTCCAAAAGTTTTTCTTTTTTAAATTCTGCAGCTTTGTTGATTTGAGGCTTGTGAATGTTTGATTCCTGTTCAAGCTTTGAGTCTTTCGCTGGTTGGCGACATTGTCCTCATTTTTCTTATTGATTCGAGATCCATATGCGTAGCTATAATGACTATAGCTATTCTGAGATTTGAGGCATTTGCTCGGCTTTCGACACGATAAAGTCGAATGTAAGCTTCGAACATAACTGTTTGTGTTGCTTCCTCGGAATACTGTCGAGCTGTTTTTGCTGCCATGTGTACCGGAAGGACAATGATCTTTGATCGTGTGATTCCATTCCTTCATTATTCTCTTATAATCCTTAAGGATATTCGATATAACCGCTTCGGTTTCCTTTATGTCGGACATTGTATCTCTCAGCTCTGAACAACTCGATGATTTAAATTGGGAGTCCTTGGGTGTTGTCAAACCGCTTATATTTTCAGAAGATGAAATCATTACATCAGCATCAATGCATCCATAGAGAGGATTTTTGACAAATTCGTTAGGTAGATCGACAACGGTCGGCGCAGTCGTGATCGACTCCGCCGCAGTGTCGCCAGAGACTGTGACCGCATCGGAATCTGGTAGGTACGTGATTTTCTCTTCTGTTTTTTCCGTATTCTCATAGCCGGGTATCGGTTTACCGTAAAAGAAGTTACCGGTGAACGGCTCCATATGCACCGGTTTAATGTTCCGCGGATTATATTTGACACGAGCGGGCTTTCCCACATCACTCACAGATTTCTTGCACATTTTATTGCGGAGATGCTCCTTCTCGAACAGCGGTATTTGGTTCGCGTAGTCGCTGAAGAGCGTCGAGTCGGAGGCCGCCCTCGTTAAGCGTTTCTTCTTCCGGGTGGATTGGTTCTCGTTTTTTCTGTAGTACCAGGAATAGGATGTACCGATGCTGACGTTCGCGGAAGATTTATGGAGGTCGTATTTTCCATATTTCATGGTGCAGTGAGTAGCGAGTTGCAGCAAGCACCTGAGGATCTGAACTGGCGTGCAGCGAGTGAGCGAGCAGCAGGCGTCGCGTTCCGCGCCATGGGCCGCCGTGGTGGTCGCGTGCGGTGCATCTAGTGCACCAGATATCTATGCGTATCAATACTGCAGAGAATCGCCTTGTCCGTGACTGTGTGTATGTGGCACACGCACTACTCGCACGGCTATGACACATTTGATTTCCAGAGCGGAGCGATGGTATGGCGATATCGCGCTTCATTGGAACTATTTACATATTCAATTGGGACAAATGTTCAGTGGCATGATTTATATTGCGATTTCATCATAGTTTCTCTTGAGAACACACTGGGTATACTACAGTGATTCCTAAACACGTTGCTATATTTGAATTGTATTTATCTATGTTTATAAAATTGTAATACTTTCATAACTCCTTATTTGTTGGGAGAAAGCCAGACTGAAGAAATATTATGTGATGACACAGAGAAAGATACGACAAGAGTATAAGAGCATAAACCCCATCCGTCTTTGAAAACGGTTATTGCGAGTTAATTTTAATAGTTCTATCATAAAAGATTTTCTGTGGATAAACCTCAGCTTTCGATTCCAGCGAAGCCACAAGTAGGTAGATGCCTAGCATTACGGCTATGCTTTCGATTAATAACATAGTGTGTGGCACGTTATGCTTGCCATCTTAGATCAAAGTGATTATAATTAGCTTCGTAATAATGCCAATAAAGGCCAAGGAATTTCATTGCAAAATGTTTCAAACATACGCTGCTAAGCCCTCGAGCAATTTGACCACACCCTTACCGAAATTTGCATTTTACTCGAATCGAACTTTCTCAACGGTTTCATTTTTATGGAAATAATTGATGAATATTAACGCACGGTCCAGCCGTGGTATCCACCTTACTAACTCAATAGCAGCAAGTCAAAATATCTGCCAAATTATCTGCGGTACCGGAAAATATCTAATTAGTCAAGTTATGAACTTCATCTATCTTTGCTTTGAGACTGAACATCATATCTTTGCCTTTAGTACTATAGGCTAAAGGCGTTAACTGCTGTGTTCTAACTAAATCATAGGGTAGGCTAGGATTAGACCTTGAATTTCGAATCATAAAAATCACAATATGACATGTGGTCCACGAGCTATTACTTCTTACTTCGGCGGCGCTTAGGCATCCAGTTAATGTAGTGAGAAATGTACGCTCCACCTACTAAATACTAGTCGTGACTCTGGTTTTTTCGAGCCAGTGTGTGGTGCGTCTAAAGGCTCCTTTCGTGCACTAAACTTACATTGAGTATGGAGCCGAGTTCCTGCACGTAGACGCGCTCGGTCTGCATGAGCTCACTGAGCACGTGCCCGCGCCGCAGCCGCCGCGCCTCCGCGTCCTCGCCGCCAGAGCTCTCCGAACTGCCAGATGTTTCCATCTGTTGAACGAACAATTCATTTTGTTTACGTTTCCTGTACAGGGATCTGCTGTTAGATTTTTTGTAGTTTATAAAATACTATCTACAAGGAAAAATAACATACATTCAAGTGGGTACTGGATATTTCTGCCCACATAGTTATTTATAATACATATTGTTAGTAAATGAATCAGGTAAAAACTTGATGCCAACGTTATAGGATAAGTACCTACTTGCTTAGTATTTGGGTAAAAAGCTATTCCAGGTACCTTTATACTAAGTATAAATATTTATTCCGAATTTAGCCGAGCCTTTACGGACCCGGGCGTGGTTGACCCATAAAATCGAAGTTGATTTGCTGTTCTAAGCATAAAACTTACTACAAACATACAACCTTAATTTTTAGACACAAATTGGGTAAGTAATACTTAATGCTATTAGGATCTGAAATCATATTCATTCGGACCAGGCACATTCTAGGACAAGTAGAGTACCTAACCTATGTGAATAAAACCGTGCGGGTCAATTAATTCTAAGAACAAGCATTGCACATTCGTTAACAGGTTTATTAGACGAACAAGTTTCAGGTGCCTACTCACATGTTTGTGTTGTTCAGAAAAATCTTTCACAATTTTATATCCAGTTTTTAACACAACATTCAACGTATCCATTCTTATACACTAAATCTCGTTTAATTATATAATAACTGGTTTGATATAGTTAATTACTGTACTATTATGACACTTCACCATTCCTAAACTGTTCTTGTCTTCCAAAGATTTGTTAAAAATAGTCCGGAAAAGATTGAAAGCCGAGAAAGGACAGCACATGGTGTCTGTCGGTTGTAACTTGAATGTGTAAGAATAAGGAACTGCCTCGGGTCGGGATGCAAGGGGAGGGATCCGTTGAGACGTAAAAAAAGTTGTAGACTCCAGTTTTGTACGGCTGCAAGGCTGCTCTACTTTAATTTAATATCTGAAGAGGAAGTGTAGGCTCTCCGGCATGTTAGCTTGACTATCGGTAGATCAAAACGTATGTTTGTTTTTTACAAGCAAAGATTTCCGCAATATTTATAACATCATCAATGTTTTAGTCTTTAAGCAAGTGAACTGCTGGAAATAGGCCTCCCCAATATACTTTAAATGCTTTCAACACACTGGTTCGAAAGAACTAGTGACAATAACTAGTGGTAAATTCTCAGGACAATCGAGAAAGTCCGTACGTGTTAAGCGAATGAATAACAAGAAAAGAACATTTTTAGGAAGAAGCCAATTAACATTTTGGTTGCATCATAAGTACCTACTTACTGAAGGCAATACTGTTTTTTGGAAATCGCATCGAATATTTTCAAAAAGTAGAGCATCATGCACGGCTATTCAATAGCTCTACAGGCCGTAATATAAAGGGCACCGTGCAGTTATGTAAGGGATCACTACGCCACAGATAATGTAGGAGTAATTAGGACAACCAGAGAACGTTGTACGATTACCTGGTTTGTGTGTGTGCGTATGTCTCGACCTCTGCATGGTCGTTGGTGTTAGTAGAGCAACACACCTGCCTTCCTTCACCTCTACCAGGGATTGCATTGTAGGGATGTACCTACTATACCTACTGGCTCGAAAATCAAGTTATGCAAATAAGAACCATGTTGTTTGCAGACAGCGGATATGTATTGGTTAGCGTAAAGTTTTAATAATTCTATAATTTTAAACGAGGGAAATCTATAATCTATTGCGTGGCCTTTTTTTAAAAATTAATGCAATTTATAATGTTTGCTATGAATAATATTATACATAGTATCAGCCTATACAAGAAATGACCTCTTGTGTTGGCATTTTGAGAATGCGGATATACCTACCTTCCTATCTACGAGACAGCACATCCCTAGATTCAGAAGCCACAGGTAACTGATCAGTTACTATGATTATTATTTCTAAAAGGTTTTAAAGCTATTCGTCAGTGGATCTCAGGATTCTCTTTGAATTCGAGTCCGCCGAAGTGTACCTATTTTTTTGTTTTTTTCGTGTATTTCAAGGAAACATCTGTGCTGTGTGTCGCTTTGTTTGGAGACGGATTGGACTTAGTTTGAGCACGTGCTTCGTTCGGTGGGAATATTTTTTGCGATACAATGTAGAGCGTCCTCTTTGTTGTGTTTCGAGGCAGATACAAAGAAGGAAAAAAATAATGTTAACGACGTGACGGCATTGCCTTCATTATGTTTAAAATTAACCAATTCAAAATCATCAATATTCATTATTGTTCATTCCATAACATTTGAAGCAGCTATTCTTAGTTTTACATAATTTTAATCATAGAAGTTAAAGTCTCGTGGTCTACATTCGCCTAACCATCGGAGGCATAACTGTAGGTAACCCAGATACACCTCTTTCATAAGTTATTTTGCTATAAACATTGCCATATCAAAGCCGGTTTTCATTAATCCATGACCCCGTCGGCGAGCGCACTTGAACTGATTGACCATAATGCTACGTTCAATTGCCCCTGCAACGGCGCACAGCGACGTGATTCATACAAGTGTGTTATTTATATGCATTTTTACAGGAACACTGTTTTTATCCAGCCCTGAATCATATAGTAGGTATCGCTCAATGTGTTTCTGTATCATTAAACTGGATTAGATATATGTAAACTAGCTGTTGCCCGCGACGTCTTACGCGTTAGATTGCTTTTATAAGTATCTTTAACAGCTCCAATACAAACTTTGATAGGTACACCATTTCACCTTTTTTTAAGGGTTGTTTTGAAAAATCCTGAAACACAGGTCCATTTAAATTGCATTTATAGTATCCAAACCGAGTTTCAAGCAAATCGCACCGCCCTTTAAAAAGTTCCAATACAAACTTTGACACCCCATTTAACCCCCTTTAAGGGTTGTTTCAATACGTGTCCATTTATTTTGCATTTACAGTATCTAAACCAAGTTTCAAGTGAATCACACCACGCGTTGAAAAGTTCTATACAAACGTTTTCACCTCTTTAGGGGTTGAATTTCAAAAAATCCAGCCTTAGTGGATGATTTTACAATAAAAGGAAGCTACCTTCCAAATTTCAGCTTTCTAGCTTCAGCGGTTTCGACTCGGCGATGATGAATCAGGCTCTTTTATAGGTATAGAAGTGGAAGAATAGGAAGAACTGCTGATGCTATCAAATCGATCGTCATCGAATTCAAATGAATCCCAACTGAGTTGCTTTTGCACCATAGACTAAAGACTTACTTATTACCTAATTGTTACCATAACTAAATGTATAAGTAACAAGCATCCCCCAAAGCTTTGTTGGCATTCTACCTGGATATATAGTTCCTAGCCTACTATTTTAGGTCATCTTTTAATTTTCATCCAATTAAAACGAGATTGAGCCACGAATCGTAGGATTGGTGGGATTATAAAATAATCAACTATTTAAAACAGAATCCTACTAATATTATAAACGCGAAAGTTTGTATGTATGGATGTTTGTTACTCTTTTACGCCTAAACGGCTGAAAGGATTTGAATGAAACTTGGAATATATATAGTACATGTACTAGATTAACATATAGGCTATTTTTTATCTGGGTACCACGCGAGCGAAGCCGCGGGCGGCAGCTAGTAAAACATAATTATGTAGTCTTTACAAAGTTCGTTTTATGGGCTGGTGCAAAGCCACCAGGAGAGGCTGCGGAACCAAATAACCGGCACAGCCTCCCGTTACGACCGTTAGTGTAATCGCAGCAATATGGAACTCATGTCGCTCACTAGGAACCCATTTCAACCTAGAATATACCGTGTTCCAGTCTAAAATCAATCAATCTTGAGGATCTTGCATTATAATGTTATGGATTATAAGGATGGTAAAAACTAGCAGTTCTATGCACCTGACGAGACTTGGAAAAACTAGCATTAAACTATATGCTAAAGTAAGCTCTATCAAAATGTTTTATATTACATAATATACTTACCTAATTAAAATAAAAATCGATAAATACAGGGAAGGATATAAACTAAGTACAAAACTAAGACTTAAACTAAGTTACAGACGTAATCTACTTAATTAACATTTTTAATTTACTTTATTTTTTTTTTGTTTATTTCTATAATTTGTGTTTTTTACAATAAAGTTATATTGTATTGTATTGTAACTCGTAAAAAAGTTGTAGCTATGTGTGTGAGTAGGAGATTGCTTAAGCTTTATCATTACTACAGATAACAGAATACATTACTTAGGTACGAACATTCCTTGTAGTTTCTTATCTAACTTTACGATTTCATTTCCTGTATTCAGTCAGGTTAGAGGTTAGTGAATGCTACTTAATCAAACAGGGAAGTTAGCACGTTGTAAGTAACACCTAATAACTCACTGTGTTTAACTTCCACTGAAGTTCTTCTATCACTTGCACCCATCCAACTTGGAAGCTCGCTACTCTAGGTTTTTGCTGCACCATTTTCGTCAAATCCGTCTCTGAATTTTCAATGTTTCCCCGCCTCAAACACGGTTTTTCACTAATTATCTCAATTAAGCCACTATTCAACGTCTCTATTGATTTAGAAGATGTCATTTTGACATTTGCGCATTTGAATTTAAAATCCCGTCACCACAAAATCGCTAGTCAGCGACGCACCATAACACTGAATTTAATCTGTAGATTCGTGGAGAGCATGATATAAACACAAGACATGTTTAATTACATGAAACTCACATTGAAATAAGGTTCACAATCTATGTTATGTTATAGAAATTAATATAATTATGAATAATAAGTACTTACGTAAATAGTTCGTACATAGATGTAGATATTTAATAAAGTTTCCGATTTATTGCGTTTGATAAATGTATAATTTAATTGAAACGTGAATGCGGTGAGCGTAATGGTGTCAAACAAATTTCTTCCGGAAATATTCCGTGTTATATTCTGTAAAATCAAGATTTATAAGCGGCGGACGTTTTTATACGTCAGTTTACGGCATTTCTTGCTATGATTAACTGTCAAGTCGAAAATTGCCACATACTTTCTTCGAATTTTTCTCAGAATTAATATTCGAAAGTTTGGAAACATCGATTGTGCCAAAGAAGAATATCCGAGCAAGAAGTGCAATTAAATTAAAATCAGAAATGACAAAAAGCTATGAAAAACAGTAAGTAGGTACCAGTCGAGTGAGATTGTTTCGATCGATTCCATTGACCCCAATGATCGTTAACGTTAACTGTACGGTTTGCGACGATGTTTTCGTCAGCGATCACGGCATCATCAGTATGAGATCCAACAGCCAATCAAAACAACCGGCCTCGCGGAAACAACACGGAACGGAAGTGGGCCACATGGTAGAAAGAAACTCGAAACTACATGAACAATACAACCACTCCGATACGACCTTCAAATTTGAATAAAACGAGACGCTGACAACGTTTTTCTTTGATTTGGTGAAGTTTTTATGATTTGACAAAATTATTTGCACCATGCACCATCATCATCAGCCTATAGAAATTCGCTGCTGGAAATAGAGCTCTTCAAATACATAGGTTACTAACAATCAGATTCTCGTAAAACTGTTTTTGTCGTCGAGCTAGAGCGTAATTCCTTGGCGTCGTTGTTTTCTGTTTTAATTTTTTACACTCAAAATTACTCAGAAAATAGAAACCAGACGTTTCATTAAAAAAAATAAGATTATCATATAAAAATACAATATTCAAGGTTAGTTTTGATTACAGAAACTATATTGAGCACAGTCTGTGTATCCGCAAATTAATGTGCAACAAACAGGCCACTTGGAAAGGAAGTTTAGCAATTGGAACTTGGTAAACAATACGTATTATCGCAATGCAGTCCTTAGCTTTACAAAAATTGGAGTAAAATAAAAGTGATTTCAAATGCCTTACGAATTAAACGAGTTTTATGCGCTTTTTTCGAAAGCTTTTATTTCGTACTTCATAATACTTCATATCATTTGATAAACATGGGTAAGATATGTTTTATAGATGTGAAATAAAGATTTGAACCATGACCTTTACACGTGCCAGCCTACGGTTTACCTGTAGCGATGGCTTATCGAGTTAGCGTACTTTCACCACTTATTTAGATGTTTTGATTATAGTTTAATTTCACACATGTAATTAAAACTAATCAAACTTTTTATTCATTGTTATGAAATAAAAAGAACGTATAGGACAAAATGTTACTTAACAAAGTACAAATCTTCAAGAAGATTGAGAGACAGGCAATAAAACGTGTGTAAAAAAAAATTAAAGTGAATCAAATGGAAAATTTCTCTAAAGAGTTCGCATAAAGCAGGTTAGCCTCTGGGACACCAATTAAAAGAGATAAATTAATTGATTCCCATTAACGAGTTCTATGATCACCGGATGTTTTGCAATACCTGACAAACTCTGCTAACTTTTATCGATATAAGTATAGATACTCGAATAATACATAATGCAATCAAGAGGGAGGTATATTAGCCTTACGATTTCTAATCTTCTTCAGGTTCAGTTTTTAAGATGACAATGCCTGGGTGTGCACGAGGTAGGTATTACGTGAATAGAGTGGCATTTTTTTATGAAAAGTGAAGCTAATCCTGTCTGAGACTGGTTACACCAGACACGAGACTGGTTTCCAGAGTAGTCTCACGCATGCTCAACGAAAGTTTTATAATCATATATGCAAATATCAATCATCATAAATAAACCCATAACAATTATATTATTTAAATATTCTAGTAGAATATCGGGGTTTGTCTTTGACGCCGACAACAGACAACACCACCCGGTAGAGAATCGTTAAGTGACGACGTGGTTTTCCAAAATAAGTCTGATTCGCTTCCGCAGTGATTTTAGACATACTGTTCTCACGTTCGCTTTCTCCCAAATTACACGTTTTTTAAGCTACAAAATATATTACTTCTAAACATGCTTTTGTCATTTGTCGGCTTTCGAACGAAGTTCGTAACACGATACGAGCATTAGCCAGGGTTTCATGGAACATTGAGTATGAACGAAGAATCCGTTATGCACGTGTAAGAAATAAGTGTAATTAAGGCACAAAGTTACCTGTCTATGAACAGAGTACTAAAGTTATTTTGATGAAAAGCCAAAAGTGATGAAGTTGATTCAAAAAATATTTTTTTTCCAGGTCCGGTGACCAAGCAACAAGAAAATTATAAAGCCGCTAACCATCTTTCTGCATCTAATAACGGTGCACTGACAGTTATGTTCAGATTTACATTTAAAATCGGATTACTGTCTCATAAAGTGAACTTCACAAGAGAAGTTTTCAAGAAAAGGAAAAGTTCTTGTAATGCTTTGGCCATACAAAGTATCAATTGCGCGACTTGAAATCAAATATTGCTGTTATCCTAAACAACTTTCGCAATACCTAGGTACCTACTTCAGAGTGTTAACTGGGATTATACGAACTGCGAAAGCACTTGAACCGCATGAGACTCAACAGTGGTAAAGTACAAAATTGAACTCTAGGTATGTAATAACTCTGTCTAGTCGAGCAAATGGAAATAAAAATCAAGACTAGATGAGGTGTTATAATAACATAAAATACGTGTAGTAAACAACACGAAAGATAAGGTTTCGTGCAAGGTGAAGTTACTTTCACCAGGGGCACCATATAATTATGTCTCCTTTGACCATACTTCGTCTGTGAGAAACTGAAGTGTGCAATTAAATACAGAAAACGCGTAATTTGTCGACTTCGTTAAATACGGGATATGAACCTAATGTGGAATGTGCACGCATGAAAGCTCGTTTTACGGGAAACATTGAACACATTTTAGAACCTGCAAAAAGCACTAAAACCTGTATATACGATCCGAATAGGTATCTACATGCACGATTAGATAATCTAGTACCTTTCTTATATTTTGAGTGATAAATAGGTACTGTTTCTGTAATTTGTTGTACGAGAACTGCATAAACAGTTATAATAGCCATGGAAGGTATACTAAGGTATTTAATATAGCCTACTATTAAAATGTACCTACCTGCTTTTCTACTAAATCTATGTCAACTGAAAAAGTTAACGTTATCAGCAAATTGTTCAGTTTTATAAGGTCTCATGACCTTACTAGTATTAGAAAGTAGATAGCTGTTTTCAAAACTTTGACAACAACATTGCAAAATCTTTGAAAAGCAGTCAAAATGTAATTAACACACACAAAAACGACTTGTTATGGCAGAACAATAAAATTGGTTCTACGCATATTTTTATTTACAACTATTTAGGGTAGAAAATCAATGTTCAAGCTAAGACAATCTAGTTCTAGATGGATCAAAGAACGTCTCTCTGAAATTGACACAACTGCTGAAAAGGAATTTGTTGCCACAAACCGCAAGAAGACAAGTTGGAACGAGTTTAACCACACGACATGACACATAATAGACGAAGCCACAAGAGAGATGTGAGAGACTTGAAGACGACACACAACTGTCAGGAAAGATGGCAACGACCGACTCTGTGTAAACAGAAACAATTTACAGAAATAGGTGAAGTCTTTCAGTGGACGATAGATTAGCTGCGGTTGATAAACGAAGTAAAATTGTGTTATGTAATAATAATGTTTATGATAATGATCAAACTAAACTGTGCCAATTACACATTTGTCAGTGATATTTTAGAACTAACATGTTAATAGTGCAGTGTTTGCATTCCTCTAATGATAACGATGTTGAAATAACTTAATTATTTTATTGATAACACCAACGATTTGTGACCTGAATTGGAGCTATCAAATACAATTTTAAACCAATCAAATTGCACAATGAAATAACTAGAGTTTAAAATATTTTGAACGAAAATAGAAAACATGAGTATCTAAAAAAACTAGCTTTATAGCCTAGGTTTATATATTGCGATTGTTATCTAAATTATCTTTGTTGTTCTGACGCAATTACGTTCACACCCTCAAAATACTTCTATATCAGCATACATCTTTATAGAGCCGGATGTAAGTTACCTACTCTTATAGCAATATGTAACAGGCCAGAAAGAACTGCTGAGAAAAATCTGATAGGTTTAGCACGAGTGTGAGAGCACTAGGGGTCTAGAAGTAGTGGTAATACCTAATTCAAAAAAGGATTGAAAGGCGGAGCTTCTTGATTCAGCAATCCTAAAGCCGTGTTTTCGAATTCAGACGTGCACCATTGAACTTTCTGTTCGAAAAGTTTTTGTAAAAAGCACGAAAAACAAGTGTACAAGTAATAAAAAGAAGTCTTTTCAATGCTATCACTGGTTTGAAGAACCAGTGACACGAGATGTAATTATGAGGAAGTCTAGTTTTTCGTAGCTGGAATCGTTGTTGTCCGTGTTGGAATATAAATTAATTATTTTTGTTTATTACAATGTGATTCAATATCGGTATAGAAATTTTTCATCTAAATCTATACCAGTTGAGATGAGGTAGGCATTAATGACAGAGCATGTTTGTTCCTCACACATCAGTTAGCGCCTCCGTCCACGCTAAATATGTATGATCTGTTAGCTAGCCGTTGTTTAAACAACTAACAATTAATTTTCCTTATGCTATATTATATGATGTATGTGATTTTAGGTGACAGATATTTTGATGGCACATAATTACGAGTAGATTATGTAAAATCCGAATCAAGAAAAATCCTGTAAGAGTCTTAACAACATTGCTTTTGCGTAACGAAGTAGGTTTAATTACTGGTTTGAGGTAAAGGTAACAAAAGACTTATATATACTTCATTTTGCTAGGTCCTTCGAGATAAATGATTGTATTAATCACTTTATCACTTTTTAGCACTTCAAACTTTTACTGCTTCAATTTTACGTTACGTCGTCATTAATGTCACTGACTGAATGTCAAAATATATTTGAATTAATGAATGCACCGGCCAAACGCGTGTAACTTATGCTCGTTTGAGGAAACTAATGAGCAACGTAATAAATACCATCTGAATTAAAATTATTAAATATTACTCAGTATTAAGGTTCTATTATCCTCATTATACATAATGTAAACCATGTCTACATATACCAAGGAATTATTTAAAGATAATCAAAAATAATGAAAATAAAATCAATTTGCAAAAAACTTTATTCATTGATTTGCTCTGCTTTTTCGTTACATGACAAAATATACACTGCACAAAATACGTAACAATTTTATATAATTAAATCGGGGGTTATTGAACACGTCTAGCGTGAAAGGTGAAGTTTATTATATTATGATAATGTCTTAATTAGAAATCAGAGATTCAACGTTCTGACGAATCCTGAGTAATATTAACTAACCTGAGTAATAGTAACTATTTTTCTCGATTTTATGCTAGTTTCATAACTGGTGCAATTTTGCTATTACCTGCACTAAAAACATACCTCAATCTTTTTACAGAAAAAAACCTTTTACTTAGGCTATCATATTAATCATTTAGTACTTAGAAAACTTTTTTAACTTACTGACACATTCAAAAATCAACTAATAGTTACATAAAATGCTAATTTGACATGCAAAAGTGGGACGTTTTTCGGTCACATTCATTCATTTAACTTCCTACGGTCGTGAGAAAATTTCTTGCTACGTAGAATTGTTACCTAAGTTAGACACTGAATTGCTTAATAGTGGTTAAAATACCTAGATTTTGGTAACACCCATTTTGAAGAAAAGTAAGAGGTAATACTAACAATATCTACAGTAGGTACTTTTTGCATCCTGTGATATTTCTCTTAAGTGGAAAAATGTGTTTTCACAAAATCATGTTGTATTGAGTACTATAATAATCTCATAGAAATGACACAGAGGACCGCTGAGAACGATTTTAATAGTGTAATTTCACCACATCAAGCATATCGGTATTCAAAAACGTTATTGTAAAAGCTTTTCACACGGTGCAAAGAGTGCAATATCAAGTGTATCATGTAGGTACATGGGCTTTTAGACAAAGGCGCCAAGTGAAAAACTCTTCTTGTTTCACTTTCCTCGAGTTTAGTGAGACGCTCCGTGAAAGCAAGGCTGAAGAAGACTTTTTGTTTAGAAGTCTTTTGAATACGTTTTTAAAGTCTTGATGGCTTTTTGGAGTCTCGTTTGAAGAAAATGAATCTTAGAATGGAATTTTAAACAACTAGTAATTACCTACCTTCGGCAACGGTTTCGGTACAAAGAAAAAAAATCTTATTTACAATAAGCTATGACTATAAACTGTGTTAGTTCAAATACCTATCTTCTGCAGATCGGTAAAATATTTATATACTTACTTAGCGTAATTTCGCTACATATCAACGCGACGCCGACGTAAGGAAATTTCGGTAGAGGTCATTTCGGTTAAAAAACTCGTGTAGAGGCAAAACATAAGTTAAATTAAGGAGTGTCTTGCAAACAAGAACTGGTAGATAATATAATAGATTCTGATTTGCAAATGCATGCATGCAAAAAAACTTAATATAGAAACTCATTATTTATTCAAGTCCTTGAAATTTCTGATGAAATCGATCAACATAATTTAATTTCAATTTCTTAATTCTCTTCTAGATCATTTTATGCGATAATTTTCATCACTGATGTTTCTATTAACGTGGGCTGTATACGATGTCGCATGCAACATTGAACTGGAGCAAATGTCATTAGGTACGAAGAGATTGCAGGCCAGCAAGAGTGCAGAATAAGCAATAGTTGGTATCATGGGCCATTAATCTCCCATCATTCATGCTATACCTATCAGAGGTGATTTGCCTCAATAGTGCGCAGACACATCGTGCTTCGAATGAAAGTGGGTTATCTTTCATATTGAATACGGTATGGTAATTTACGATTGCGTATAGAACTCGGTAAGTGTTAACTCTCGCATGAAGAGCGAATCAACATGTAATTTCCATGTGAACTTTGACCTCAGGACTCAACTTTTTAACTAGTTAAATTTTCGTAGGAAGGTATGTTTAGTTAATTTGAGCGTTTGTATTAGTAAGATTTTTTGCGTTTTGGACGAAAAAAATGGTAAGTATCTAATCAAAAATGAACACTGACTGATAAATGACAAGAGCTCTTGATTCTAACAACATCATCACGTTATGTAGACATTCTACCGGCTTTAAAGGTCAACAGACCTTGAAGTTTTATTTTGGCTAATATTTGTTCACAAGCGATAACAAAATTTAACGACGTTGGCTTATCAAAACTGAAACCTTTCTACTTTTTACACAACATTATCGACGTTCTCCTTAATGTATTAAATATATCTAACTCTATAATTTTCTATTGCCATTTATTATCAACGTTTTGTTTTGGTTAAGTACGTTAATGTTTAATTTGCCAATGTTTATACCTTGTCACTACAGACGCAAACGTAGTTCGGATTGCAGTATGAGCAATCACATTCAGCGCATTCACTCCAAAAAATTTCCCCGTTGCAGCCGATTCGGCCGCCCGATTCCACATCCACCCACGTCGATCGCTTCATCGGGATGATCTCCTGGTACACAACACAGTAATCAGCGATGTCTCACACAAAAAAATCCGATATCAACATTACGCTGCGTCGGCGTCCAATTCATAACACTTCACTGAAATTAAATGTCACCAACAACTTGTATTGGAAGTGTAAAGCACTGAAACAATCCTCAATGTCCTTGACACAAGTCAAATGACCTATCCAAAAAGATGTGCGAGAGAAAAAGTGATAGGCTCGCATGAGTTGTAGAAGTTGCGCGAAACGAAGCGGCAAGACAAGACCGGCGCGCTATGGCTCATCGGACAGACTGGAACGCGAACCCGCGACGGCTTGCGTTCACCTCCGGCTGGAAGTCCTCAATTAATCAACCAACACCGCAATCAAAACTGATTCAATGATCAATGTATGACAGATATGCAGGACGAAACGATGAAAAGTTACGGTCATCGGTTGTCGAAAGTATTATGTCTTGATTCTGCGTCAGGCAATACCCGGTAGTATACATCAACTTTTATCTTCGAAATTCACGTTGTAAATAGTTTTATCAATGTACAGAATATAAACTAGCTATTAAAACTAGAAAATACAGCATAAATATTTTGCTCTAGAATATTACGGAGAATGTTCATGGGATCGATGGATTATGTACTTTAGTTATTTTAGTACATGAGCCACGCACTCACAGATCATTTTATTACACTCGAAAAGCACTAAAATCTCAATAATATTGATTTCTGCGATGTCTTTCTGTTTCACGTAACAAATAAAACTGAGTGGTTGCGAGCTGGCTGTTTCTGCAAATAATTTCCTACTCAATGAAACACCTCGTTTGTTGACAAATATTGGAAACAAACATGCATAAGGAATGTGTTATGTATCATAATGTTCAGTTGAAATACTTCTGTGTTGACACTATGCAAAAGAGCCTATCATCATTTAAGTTTAACTATGGACCGCATTGAGTTAAGAAAACAATGTGGCAAGAGAACAAACAAATTATGCTAATAAAGTGAATGAAGGTCGCCATGATAAGCAATGAGATCTTCTCACGAATATGAAACAAACGGTTTGGGTAATTTGCAAAATACTGTTGTGAAATTTTGTTAAATTAAATGCAAACTGAAGGAATCTATAGTTTTTAGTTCAAATCTGCTAATATTGGTAGGTCCAATTAGGTTATTTTAACTATTGCAGGTGTTGGTATAGGTGTAGGTATGTTTACAAATACAAACCCTATGAACTTATTCAATTATGTACGCTCTAATTCCCTTCACTTTACGCGGCTTATTCTCACGAACACATCTCAAGATTGTGCAGCTGACCGATGGAAGTCCTTACAAAGGTTTAATATTTTGAGATTCATTTTGGTTTTCAAACTGCATCACACGGATTGGTGAGCTCTGAAAGGTTAGGAAAAGTATGATACAAGACTTGTGATTTGGGAATTTTCATTAGATCTAATATAACAGAGCTCAGGAATACAAGAGAACGTTGCATTACTTAATTGCAGTATCATGGAGGGCAACCAGTCGGTAAATGCATCTACTTGCCACAGAGACAAAGACCGAATGCAAATGCACAAAATGAAACGATTTCAATTCTGCACAAAGCGGAGAAACCTTATTGCAGAGCAATTCAGCGATTCAAAGTTATTTTGTTAAGATCTGGTTGTTTGTCGCGTGAGCATTCCATGTGCGAACAGTTTCGGGTCACCGTCTGTACGTGGTTTGGTTATTGTGCTGAAACATGACCACGGATTGCAATTTGTATGTATTTGAAAGAAAGTGGTATACTTTCGTTTGATCTCTCTTCAAACGTGGATTACTGTAAGCGGCATGCGGTAATGAAAGCTGCGGGTTAGCTGGCCCTAGGAGACGTCGGAAAACGCCTGTGAAGTGCCGGTTGCACACACGCATATTTCACATAGTGTTGCACTAGAAGTAAGTGTTGCCTAGCCTGCCGATTACCTTCTTGTCCTTATTTGTCGAATAGGGCTACATAATGTGAAATATGTTGAGATTTGTAACGTACAATTTGTTTTCTGTTTGAAATACTTCAGCTGTTCCTTACTATATACAAGCATACGATATACAATATCAATCGAATCAACTTTCACAATTTTGATTAAAGATTTTACACAATTTATTGTAAAATCTTCTGTTAGATATTACTTACTAGGCTCTTTCATATGTAGCCATAAGATGATAAGGCATAAATAAGAATGACACGAATCAATCCATTGAACAGAGGTGCTTAGTCATCGTTTGTTTGTTGTGTTTCGGCATTGAACTTCGTTTTGACCAGTTCCAAAATGATCGACACGAAAATTGAGGCCTCAAAGCTTTATAAAAGTTTTAATTTGATAGTTTAGAAACTATACATAATCAAATCCGATCGTATTATTAATATAGATATTTTTGTGGAATTTTCAAATTATTCTTAAAGGGTTCAAAGTATATTTTTCTACAAAATAAAAGCAGAAAAATGATCTAAGTTTTATATAAAGTTGGAGAAAATATTTGGTTTACGTCAGACATCGCAGTAAAAGGACAAAACCAATTAATCTAACAGATTGCAAAGACACAATTCTATACTGCGTATGTGGGTGGAAGGGAGAGAGGCATGGTTGCTAACAGTTGTGGTTTATCACCGCTTGTTTTAATGCTCACCTTAACGTCATATAGATCTCGTAAAGAAAACTTATGGGACTGACTTTGGTTGCAGTTTCAATGTAAATAGTTGTAGAATCAGACCTTAAATTGTTGATTAATTTTCCAAAAGTCAACAGTCTACAAGAGGTTAAACACTATGTAAAAGAACACATGGCGAATGAACATACCTCTCACAGAAAATTTGATGAAGTTAACAAAGAATAAACTAAAAATTTTAGAAGGCCGAAGCAGCTCAACTGACCCAGGGCCAGAGAACTTGCCGAAAATGGTCAACAGTGGGCGAGCGACATTCAGGTTACTCGTAATTGGACATTTTGCGGATGACTTTCGATACAAAATTGGTAAAACAAGATTGTTAAAAATGCGATAATATTATTTTCTAAGCAAAAAGACAATTTGCTATACGTAGCAACATGTGTTAAGATTCTGCATGAAAAATTATCGTTCTCACGTCATGTTCAAGTTCATAACGCTAGATACATATTGCTTGTATCGATAAACAAAGGAACGGAAAAGAGACAAAAAGCAAGACAATACCGTCATGCCCCAACTACTGGCAGGAAACAGGTGTGGCTACAAATCACATAAACGTATTGGTGAACTTTTCACTCAGCATTGCGATACAGTATACTATACTGTATCGCAAGAGTTCATAGTACCTAAGCGATGAATATTGTGTGCTTAGCTTATTTTTCTAGGAAAAGTTACTATATACCATTAGTTTGGTTTGAGAGCACTGGTGGTCTAGTGGTAGCGGCCCCGCCTTCGATCCGACTAAGGTCGTGGGTTCAAAATTAAAAAAAAAATCCATTGATGATTGATGCATGACCGGTATTAATCCGGTCATGCATCAATCATCAGTGGATTTTTTGTTCAAAAAAACTATGTGCGCTTTAATACCAGTACTCTCAAACGGCGAAGGAAAACATAGTTAGAAAATCGGCATGTAGAAGAATCTAAAAAAAATTGAAAACATGCGTCAAGTGCACGAAAGGGGCCTTTGAGGTACGCTTTAAATCCTTTCACCACACTGGTTCGAAAGAACTAGTGACACGACTAGGAGTAGTAGTAGTTTGGTTTACTACTTTTGAGGTGGTGTGTTTACTGTCCTATATCCCAGTGCAATACAAAATTATTCTATTAAGTTTTCATACCAAAAGACTTTTCTTAAAACCTAGCTAATGTTATGATGAGTGAAAAGGGTTAGGGCACGCTGAATGAAATAACTATTAAAATAACTTTGCTAGCTATTGTTTAGAAGACAATATAAAGTGAGGAAGCACTCTTAGCTGACAATGAGCCACTTGTTCGATGAGCGATTGAATGTTCTCAAGAAGAAACTGTTATGTTCCCACAAGGTTCCCACGAGACTTGACAGTGACAGGATAATGCAAGAGCAGGCTTGAATAGCATGGTCACATTTCAGTTCTTTTAAAGATTAGTCTGAGCACATTATATAAAAATAAAAAGCGTTTGCTATTATTGTATGGCATGACATAATACATTATAGACCGCAGACACCTACAAGATAAGGTTCTGCTCACCTTGAGAATGGAATGCGACCAGTGCAAAATGATAAGTATAGCTACAAAAGCCTCAAAACACGCATATTATACGACTCAGTAAAGTGAGGCCTTTAACCATCTATAGTAGATGATTTATACAGCGTCAGGAGGCAACTTTTTACCTTCACAAACGGGACGCTGTAGTGCACGGGACGAATTAAGATGGAGTAGGCTTGCCCAGCACCTATACCATCCTCTCAGCTACTAAGCTGAGAGCTACTAAGCTTGACCATGTCTTTCCTGTGGACAAGGTAGACTACTACCTTGTCCACAGGAAAGACATGGTCAATACGTGCGGAGCTGACTAAGCCGCGGGTTTCCTCACGATGTTTTCCTTCACCGTTTGAGAGTACTGGTATAGCGCACATAAATTTTTCACACAGAAAAATCCATTGGAACACGACCAGATTTGAGCCCACGTCCTTAGGATCGGAAAGCAGGGTCAATATCAACTAGACCACCAGTAACTCACAACCATACGACACAACCTTTTATTTAATTGCACTTATGACTTAAGTCCTGTTATTTATTGATAAGGAATACACTACTTTTCCATCTCTTACGGCATTTTTTTTTCAAGTAGATGATTAAAATACTGAAATCCTACAAATATAACTGGTAATCAATTCTGAATAGTCTTTAAAGGGTACCTCATTCTCAGAACCTAGTGAACTTAACGCGAAAGGAGCTTCGAATCTAATTACTGGACCACTATCCCTATCGGAGTCGTTCCACGAATGTCTGTAAAAGCCTTGGAAGTACGTTCGTTAAAATTCTCAGATTAATGAATTCTCCAAATCAAATTAGAAAACACCTGCATAAAAACATTATTGGTAGACTACTACGCAGTTAAATTTTTACGACAAGATACTGCTAAAAGATACAGCTATAATCGGGAGTATGTTTTGTAAAAGTAGGTTATGTTTGTAAACCCCTTCATTGCGGATATTCAAATTCGTGCACCTTAGTACCAAAGTCTTTGCTTCACATTTAATTCCAATAGAGTTTCAAAATAGCTCCAGTTACAAGACTTGTGACAATTTTAGTAGGCTATAGGTACGAACGTATTCTGCTGTCGACCTACTAATTATCAGGCCACATTGAGTCAAATGTGGTGTGAATTCAAGCTACACCCACGTTTCAGATAATTAAAGTAGGTAATTTATACAATTGCCTGATTTTGATAAGTGACAAAACCAAGTTATTGAAAGGCAGAGTAAGTACATTGACAAAGTCACCAGGCATGAATCAAACCAATGTTCAAATACTTTTTACAAGTTTTAGGTAGTTATGCCTTGGTTATGAAGCTAGACCTAGTAGGTTTCTGTTAAGTGTCTATTTGAATAATTATTTCAGTCACGCCACTTTGTCCAATCACCTTGGTTCATTCCATGGAGCAGGAAGTCCATGCAGCTTTTCGAAAGGTATTACGTAGGTATTTAATATATAAGTAATTAAAATTCTCACATTTACAAAAAGGTTACGAAATGGATACCGAGACATCTTCAAAATGAATACGCAACCAAAATTACATATCCAAGTGGTTTAGGAGCAGAGTAGAGAATTATGGGATTAACAGTCAAAAATAGCGGTAGTTATAATAAGTATTTTATGATTTACTTTCTAAAGCACATTATATCTACTTTTGAAAAAAACAGGTGTAGCTTGACAGGTAATAAAATAAGGCTTCCTAATATACTAGATGATTTTTACAGCGTCAGGAGACAACCTTTTGCCTACACTAACGGGACGCTGTAGTGCTCGGGACGAGTTTAGATTGAATAAGTTTGCCCAGCACCTATACCATCCTCTCAGCTTAGCCAGCCTTATCCACAGGAAAGACATGGGTCTTCGCCGTTTGATAGATTAGTTACGTAAATTATTAGCTACCACACGCAGCTCAGTTCGCGTGGTACCTAGATTGAAAGTAGCCTATATGCTTTTCCAGAACATAAGTTACCGTCTAAGTTTCATTCAAATCTAATCGGCTGTTTGAGTGGGCAAAATTTAAACATTGATAAACAAATATCCCAAATTCCCTATTTATAATATTATAGTAGGATCCTCAAAAGACCCCACATAGTGGGATAAGGGCAGGAAGATGATTAGTAGGATCCTCAAAAAGAAGACTGCTTTGAAGGCTAAAAGTAAGAGGGATACTCTTCCGATGACATAGGGTCAAGAACTTTCCTAATCGGTAAACGAACGGGGGCTTCAGTCGTCATCGATTGCCCCACAGCTGTTGCAGCTGTCAAAATATCGCACTATTGCCCAACCAACGCTTGTTTGTTAGAAATATTTGATCACTATTACCTATACTTATGAATAAAACTTTATATTACACCTGAGTTCATGGATCCAGGAACACAACTTTTTTGAATATTAAATTACTAATACTAGCTGCTGCCCGCGGTTTTCAGCCTATATGTTAATCCAGCACATGTACTATGTATATTCCAAATATCATTCAAATCCGTTCAGTCGTTTAGGCGTGATTGAAGCGCAAACATACAAACATCCTCACAAACTTTCACATTTAATTTTATAATATAGTAGGATTTTGAGCTGTGTATCGCAGTGTATCGTTTATTCTATAAGAACCTGCGTTATATCACAAATCGTCATGATTCCTCTGTTTACTTATTTACTTCAATTAATGTGTACTAGTCTAAAACATTTTTTTTTATATTTATCTACTTCATCGTTATTTATTAACGTATTATGGTCAATTTTGAACGCACAATGAATGAACACGCCTATTACTGAATATTCATTGACGAATTACACGAGTCAGTAAGTAGATACATAATATTATACGACAGTATTCGTAAACATAACATGTATCGTCGCGGATATTGCACACCCATGGCTTGTAGTCAAGGTACATTCTTTATGATTACCTACCAATTCGCTTTCACTTACACTATGAATTATGGTTATCAGAAAGTGAACCGCGGCCGTGAAGTTCGAACCATGTACTTGTCCTTCCGTTTTGTCAGTTCAAAAAACCTGAACATTGATACATGATTATTTTTCTGAAGTAACTCTGTAACTGGCATGTTATCGTGAATTGTTAATTGATGTGTGATTAATCGGCGAAAAATGGCAGTGCAAAATTTTTTGAATTTACTAATCAAGAGCCGTAGTCACAAAAAAACAAATAGTACAACGCTAGAAAAATATTCAAAAATAGTCGGTGGAAACTGTTCAACCCGGAACAAACTTTGTTAACCCGAGACCAAATGTCTGTCTATAACAAAAATAAATAATCGTCTTAAAATATTGACACCACTACTCCGTCTCAAATTTTGTAACATAAGACTTGTGTTATAAAATATGACCTTTCGGATATACACAGATTAGCTAAGTGGGGCACAAATAGTAAAATATGCAATTTGTAAAATGCCAATGACTGCTGAATCTTTAAAGACTGTCAGGAAAATAAAATATCATTATCGCAATAATTGTACTGCCATATTCAAATAATCTAAACTATTTAACATTAGATAACTAGATAAAAGAGTTATTGAAATGTAAATTGCCCAATTTGCATGTCAGTCAAACTAGATTCTCATAACTGGATAATAAATAAGAGAAAATGGCAAGTATCTCTATTTGCATATGCAGTACCCCAACCGGTAGGAAACTAATTAATACGACTGATAATTGTAGAAGTTGCTGAAAACTATGTAACTAAATATATTATTATTTTGATGCTGTAATTATGGGGCTTGTACGATAAAGAGCGCGTTGAAGTTTTTTGTACTGAAATTAATGCATTGGTTGATAGAACAAATATTATTTTCTTTATTTCATGCTCTACGAAAACAAATTCGTATCCACAATTGCCTACATTACTTTTCCCCTTGAGGGAATTAAATTTATCCGCAAGAATAAATTGCTTTCTCAAGGGCCTTCATTTTCACGTTACGTATTTTCGATCTTATAAATCCAAACGCATTAGATCTGTTCGCTTCTATCTAATTATGTTATTATTGTAATTAGCTATAGGTATATTATAATTAGTTATTTCCTAAGGTATTACTACTAGCTGATATCTCGTGTCACTGGTTCTTTCGACGCAGTGAGGTGAAAAGATTAAAACGTGCCGCAAAGAGTCTCCTTTCGTAATTTAATTACAATAATTACTAGAAATAACTATTAAAATTCTAATTTGGATACTAATGCGCCGTGGTGATAGAAATCATAATGGTATAACAAGTATGGTTTGAAAGCGTGCTCTTTGACAAGTACCTATATCGCTATGCGAACTATGTTAGGGCTTCTACGCAATTTCGCGATGAAAACTTCGAAATCATTTTTTGTTAATCTCAATGATTATCTGCTGTCGTCACTAAAGGACTAGAACATTGAAATCACTTACAGTAGTACCACAAATATTGTGCACCTCGGCAAACTTCGTGCTTTGTATGAAAACCGAATTTGTCCGCAACTAATAAAAAAATTATAACTGAACCAACTGTTTAAAAAAAATAAGTATCTACATAATGGTTGTAACATCTCTATATTACATATCATCATCGCGTTAGTTCATATTCCAGAAGCTAGACGAAAATTACCGAAGCGCACAACACTTGTGGTACTTTAACTACTATGTAAAAAATATCATCTAACTAAGGAATTACTTAGGCATTTTATGTATATGGACTGAACTTATCTAAATAGTACTTATCAATAGCTCGGTACTGCTACACGTGTCACTATTTTTTTCGAACCAGTGTGGAGAAAAGATTTCAAGGACACGGTAACAATAGGTCGGTACATTTCGATGTTACTAAATATTTCTTTGATAGAACGGTGACAACCCTAGAAATGTTTCTAATGCTACTTTCTACAGACGCGCAAATCGTAAGTACAGGTAGTTTTTGTGACCTGGCGCTTCGTTGGCGCTGTCATTAGCGACTTTGACTGCAGTCCACTCCTAAGGTCACTCCTACTAGTCGTGTCACTAGTTCTCTACAACCACTGTGGTGAAAGGGTTGGAGCGGCGCCTCAGAGAGGCTCATTTCGTGCACTAATTTATTATGTCCCTGATGTTTTCACTAACTAGCTGTCATGTCCCTGAAGCCTTTATGACAATGACCTGGTTGAGGTATGGTGATCCTTAAATGGCCACGAGTAAATAAATAGACTGTATTTATTTACTCGTGGCGAAAGGGTTAAAGTCCACCTCAAAAGGCTCCTTGGTCCATGTGGTACAAAACTATAATATCTCAACATACATGGATTGATACCGCCATGTTTGAAAAAAAAATATTTAAAATCTGTTCTTAGATTGCGCTCCGGATAAATCCCTTCGAACAAAATATTATCTTTTCTCATGAAAAAGTACCCTAATATACATATTATTTTTTAGAACAGGCTTATTTCGGGCACTAAACTGAATGAAAGGCCCAGTGGTTCCTGCGGCGAAGAAAATATAGGAAGGATTAGGTAGCTAAAGACTCTTTTCGTATATTTGCATTTTTTTAGTTTTTGTTTGGTCACTATTTGAAGCGCTGACCAACTTAACAGATACTATCTATAGGTCATCGATTGAGAGCACTGGTGTAGTGGTAGCGGCCTCACCTTTCAATCCCAAGGTCGTGGGTTCAAATCCGGTCGTGCACCAATGGATTTTTCTGTTCGAATTATTTATGTGCGCTATACCACTCTCAACCGGCGAAGGAAAATATCGTGAGGAAATCGGCATGTCGCTGAACCTGAAAAGTTAGTGTAAGTGCCAAAAGCCTTAGGGCACACTTTGAATCCTTTCACCACAATGGTTCGAAAGTGCTAGCACGAATAGTTTGTACCATCGGTTAAGTTGGCCAGCGGTTATGTAAACCATTTCCCAAAAATAATCAGCTGTGGTAAACATCCGTTAGTTAATTAGTTTATTTCTTGTTAGGTCACTAATCTTGTTGACTAGTAAAACAAACGAGGTGATGGGATTCAGTGTGTCAGTAAAGAGGCTCCTGGCGTGCATGCATGATTGATGTCTGTCAATGTCAACCTTGTCAAACTACTTTCGTTGACTACTTTCCCAGTACAGTAGGGTTATGGTACTAACCACTACACGAGTTTAGGTACTCACAAAAACAAAATGTAGCAGAGACGCTTTACATTCTTTTTTTTCTACCTTTCATTCTTTTTTTATCTTTCATTCTTTTTTATATTATATTCACTTAGATATTATACACTTAAATTGTCGGCATAATAATTATTGTCTTATCTCATGGGACAACACAAAACACACACAACACAACACAAAATGTAGCAGAGATGCTTTACATTCTTTTTTTTCTACCTTTCATTCTTTTTTTTTACCCTTCATTATTTTTTTTATATTATATTCACTTAGATATTATACATTTAAATTGTCGGCATAATAATAATTGTCTTATCTCATGGGAGAAGCCATTGGCTCCTGAAACATAGTTTTTACTAGTTCAGGAGCCTAAGGATTCATTTATATTGTAACAAGCTTATTATGTCAATAAATTGATTTGTTTGTTTGTTGTACTCTTACATTTGCTATACCAGCAGCAATTAGCTGTAGGTGATGATGATTACTCTTACTTTCTGATTTATCTAGGCTTTAAACTTTTTAGTTCTTGTGTCACAATAGTGAAAGGATTCAAAAGCCCCAAAGAGGTCGTCGTGCACTTAACACTCTGCTTCGACCCGTCGATTTTTTCACGATAATTTTCTTTTGAGAGCAGGTACTACTTGGGACGTTTATGATAAACTAGTTTTCGCCTGCGGCTACGCTCGCATGGTATCCGAACAAAAGGCATACTATGTCTGTCTATTCCAAGTTTCATTCAAATCCGTTCAGCCGTTACGCCGTGATGGAGTCACAAACATCGTCACATCCACACATCCTCACAAACTTTCGCATTTATAATATTAGTAGGATTTTAGATTTACGATATTAGAATCGGCAGGTTCACTGCCATTAGAACACCAATGCTCTTATTCAGGTTATTATATAAGGGGCGTGACAAATTACATTAATTTATTATCGACATATTTTTTACGAAGTTTGAGTACCAGCATGCTAGTAAAACCTGATTGCTAGTAAATGAATTAAGGTTCCTTCACCTTGACATCATTGAAGAATATTTCATAAGTTTTTATGTAGCTGGTGGTCTAGTTGGTAGTGACCCCGCCTTCCGATCCTAAGGTCGTGGGTTCAAATCCGGTCGCGTACCAATGGATTTTTCTGTGCGAAAAAATTATGTGCGCTATGCCAGTACTCTCAAACGGTGAAGGAAAACATCGTGAGGAAAACCGCGGATTAGTCAGCTCCGAACGTATTGACCATCTCTTTCCTGTGGATAAGGCTGACTAAGCTGAGAGGATGGAAAAGGTGCTGGGCAAGCCTACTCCATCTCAATTCGTCCCCGACACTACAGCGTCCCGTTTGTGAAGGTAAAAGTTGCCCCCTGACGCTGTATAAAATTATCTACCATAGATGGTAAAAGGCCTTTGGTTTTATGTAGCTAAACAGGAAGTACAGAAACTTTTTCCCCTAAAGCCTATTAAACAGTCGGTATAAGAAATACCTTCAACTGGATATAAAACGTCAAGGCGTTTAAAATGCGAGAATCGTCCGCAAGCGGACTCTCCGCATACAAAGTGCAAGAAAGCTGTGCAGGTGGTATGAGGAAGAATCCTAGCAACGTGAGCCATTATGTTTGTTTGTTTTCATTACGTCACGGCTAATGAGCAAAGCTTTCGCTCTTGAAAACTGCGTAGGATTAATGTAGGAGTAAATTAACTGGCGTTTGAATGAAATAGAAAACCTACGTGTAAAGAATGTGGTACGTCTTTAAAATGTCGTAAACATCCCTAATAAGGTTAAGATTAGGTAGGTACTTCCTTACCTGGTTACAATAAGCTTGCTCGGGATGTTACTATAGATATATCGATAGTCTTTTATGTCTATCCCCGTGCGAAGCCGGGGCCGGTCGCTGGTAGCACTAATAATAAATAAATATTGGTGGACATTTCACACAGCGCCACCTAGCCCCAAACTAAGCAAAGCTTTCACTATGAACACCAGAAGGCTGACAGAATACTTATATACTTTTTATTGTAAACTTACTTATGTGTAAGTCTGTGAAGTCCTAGAACCGCTACGGCACTAACCTTCACTATCTTCTGCAATCAGCATTTGCCACAGAAAGAAACAAATAAAGAAGGACACAGAAGACACTAACCTGGTTAGCAGCTGGTACGACAATAGCGCTCTGCGGTGGCACGGATTGAACGGGCCTCGCTGGCTTCGCCATAGCACGCTGTAATGTTGCTCTTTTCACTGACACCATCAGCCAAACGTCTTCAACTCTTTGCGCCACCTGAAAAAAAGTTCGTGTTCATATACGGCTCATTTTGAGCCATCTTGAATGAATGTAAATAAATAAATAAATAAATATTTGTGAACATTTCACACAGCGCCGTCTAGTTCCAAACTAAGCATAGCTTGTACTATGGGAACCAGATTGCTGATAGAATACTTATAAACTTTTTATTTTGTAAATACATACATATTATCATACATAATATTACAACACCCAGACCCGGAAGAAATATTCGCAGAGCATACAAACATTTCTCCCGTAGCGGGAATCGAACCCGCGCCTCTTGCGTCTCAGCCGAGCACTCGCCCGCCACGCCATCGAGGTCGTCAAGTCAGTATGCTTTAGGTTATTTATTTTGCGCTGTACGCAACGCATACTCTGACATGGGGACTCTTAATCAAGGTACTTTTGTATTACTCTAGATTATGACGCGATATTACAAAACTGATGAAAATTATATCAGGTTAGGAAGTATAATTGACTCTACCTATAAACAATCTTGAATATTAATATGAAACTAATAAAGACCTAGCTTCACGTCTGATTTCCGCACCTGCGTGACCAGAGCCCTAGTCTCCTGTGTCGCTGACTGCATCAGCATCTCTCTGAACTCCTCGGGCGCTGTCAGGCCGAAGCTCTGTGCGTCTTCTAAAAGCTTGTCCACAGCTATGAGGCCGCCTTCCCCGGCTAGGATCTCCACGCCCGTCGCGCACCATTCGTTAGCCTGTAGAAAATCAAAATATTATGGAATAGAATAGAAAAAAAGCAAGTAGGTACACATATTTACACACAGATTAGAAGATTGTGTTACAATCTCAAATCAAAAGAAATGTACTAAGAATTATAGGTAAAATATTCAAAATGAAACAAAAGCATTTCAAAAGAAACAAATTCAAAATACGAATGTTTGTTTTTTCAAGGGTCACGTGTTGCCTGCCAGGATTCAATGACAATGCACACCTTTTTTATTCTACTATGTAACATTAGTTTTTTTCTGCGAATGGGACGGTATGCGCCCAAACCTTTTTTTGCTATATTCAATTGAATGTTTTTCCTGCAGCAAGGTCAGCGGGTTATTAAATATTTTTCATTAAGGTATTAAATATTCTTATCCAATAGTGTGATTCTTTTTAACCACACTCTTACAAGTACTATTACTAGAACAGAGGAAAAAAAACATTTAACAAATTCCAATTTCAAAATACGAAATTTTGTTTTTACAAGGAAAGGATCAAAATGACCATGCACACCGCATTCTACTGTTTCATGATAAGTATTTTTTTCTACATAGTTGTTTTTTTTAATTAGTTGTTATTTACCTTATCAATCCTGTCCATTAGTTCACGTGCTTTTGTAAGTAAAGTATTTCGTTTTTGTATCTTTTCAATCAGCAGGGTGCTCGTTCGTCTAAGTTCTTCGCATTTTGACTCTATGGTGTCCACTGAGCTCAGCGGGTCTTTCATTAGTTTATCACCTGAAAATAAAAACAATATATTTATTTATAAAAAGTTTACAATGTACCTATGATGACTGAATCGCTATTGTAGATTTCATAAATAGTCATGGCATTTGCCTTCCTATTGGTTTACTCAATAAAAAGCAGATTTATATTATTTTAATTATTAACGAAGTTTTTTATTAGTTACCATCTTCGATAACTGAGGAAGCGGTGTCGAGATCGCAATTACATAGTTTTTCAAAGTCGTTTGCATCTTTTATTAAATTATCAACTCTGCTTGCTGTCTCGCCAACCTCGGTCATGTCGCATGCTGTCTTTAGATGGCTATCTAAAGTTGCCTGTAATATGTTATTAACGTTAACATTTAATACTTTTCCCTTTTGTAAAATATAGAGAATTCAGTTTTTTTTGCATATCATCTCTATAATATTGGTAAGTAAGTATGTAAGGTAGAAATAAAAAATAAAAAATGTAGCATGAAAAAAAAATATAAATTTTGACATTTACCCAAAGAGTTTTTATGTAGCTTCTTTTCCATAGAGTTTTCTTATCATTACTAAAAAGTTCCAGTGAAGTATACCTAATACAACTTTTTGGTACGGCTAAGAAAACTCTTTGGAAAAATAGCTACTTAGCCTCTTTGATTTTTAAATGTTAACAAAAACTTTTGACACTGTCTATTCCATCCTTGTAAAAGAATGTAAAATATTTCTAAAATATGGACATTGTTTGTAATTTCCGTAAATGTAGACGGGCCTTGTCCAGTCAAGCATGGGTAACGACATGTTCACATGCGTTTTGTGTAGAGCACGGCAAAAGCGAATTCAAACGAAATGCTGAAAATTCTCTGAACTGTCCAGCTTGTGGAACAGAACTGCGGGACAAGTTCGACGTCATTCAAGCAGACCTGAAGCCAGGAGAGACCTTCAGATCAATCGTATTGGCAGGTATGAGGCCAGACACTATCATGGATATAGCGATGAGGGCAATGTCGTTTTGGTCATATCAAGTCGAGCAAGAGACTTTGTATCAAGAAAGCGTAGCGAAGCATGCAAGGGAGAAGCTTCAGTGCATGGAAGAAATCAACACGTTGAACTTACAAAAACTGAAGGCTGAATTGGAGACTTGCAAAAGAAAGATAGTATCCATGCAGACAGAGTTCAATAAGAAAAGGAAACAGGCTGAAGAGTTGACTGCGCGTTTGGAAGACAAAACACGCAAAATACAGAAGCTTACGTTCCAACTTGAGGCGCACAAGAGGAAAGATATTCGTGTGGGTAATTTTGAAACTGTAAGTAAGCCTAATCAAGAGACCTGCATGGATATTTCTGATTTAGTTGGCCAAAGAGCGGCCTCTGAAGCCTTTGTCTTTAGGCCAATGAAGGAAACGGATGTGTCTACTAGTCCTAGAAAATGTTCGCCAAAAACACCTATGTTTGATTTCCGAAAGAAGAATAACAATAGGCAAAACCCGCCTTCACACTTTCAGTTCAGACCAATAAAATCGTAGATTTAACTTCAAAGATACTTTGTAAGAACTTGGGTAACTCATAGAAATAATGATAAGCGTAAAGTTTCATACATACCTGCATCTGTTTAAAATTTAATAAAAATGTCCTGAATTTCAGCCAGTGATTTAATTTCGTGGAATGTTTCTGCCAGAAATTGTCGAATTGTTTCTCAGTCTCGTCCAATTGTACCAATAACCTGAAATAGAAAGACAAGACCAGGTCATACGCCCTATAAGTAAATAATCACACAAACAACAAACGACTTTCACTATCAAGACGCTTTGGAATTTATTTGCATCTATTAACAAAAATTTAAAGCTTTACCTTTCAACCGCAGCGACATGACTAATAATATTGTACGTTAGATTTGGTGTCCTCACTTGCGCTAACAATTCTTCGCCTTGCGTTGTTGCCAACACAAGTTCACTTTTTAAAGCTTTATACCTAAAAACAAAAATAATATTAACGTACACAAATGACTAAAAAGACGTTAGTTCGTATGAGCTAGTGGCCTACTCTTGTGACGGAGTTTTTAGGCCGCCTAAAGGCCTCCGTCATTGCTTAACGACTTAAAAGCCGGGACCGACAATTTAACGTGCCCTCCGAAGCACGGAAGCGCAAAAAAGACGTGTAATTCATAAAACGAAATGGGCAAAACTAGTTGGAAGCTGAGCGACTAACGGAATAGATGCTCACCTAGATTCCTGACTGTCTAAAAGTTCTTTGGTTTGTGTTGGGTCGTTTCCCATATCGCAGTCTACTATAGTATGCATAAACTCGTCCAGTTTACTTGAGATCTCTTTCATTAGAGTAGAGAATTTTTCCAATGCCTGAAAAAGATTGAAAATAAAACTTCATAACGGGACAAATCACTGTAAGATAATTGAGAAGTAAACTTGGATAGTCATAAGTATTCGATTCGTCTCAGCATTTTCACTTGAGTGATCATCGTCATCATGGGATTTTCAAGTTTTTTACGCAGAATTCAGTGCACAAAAACTACGCGCTGATACCATCTATTTCACTAAGGTAAGTTGTATTTATTGTACAGTTAGTACGTTTGAACTCTGCGCTAACGCATGATGGGTTCTACAATTATAATTTAGTTTTAGATGATTTCAATAGATGGCGCTGTTTAAATAACCTTTCAAATAACCTTCCTGCCTTCCTCCAACACAATTGACCAAATACCTTATGTCAACTATGAGGTAACTCTTTATATTGTTACTAGCAGCCGCCCGCGGCTTCGCTCACGCGTTACCCAGATAAAATGTACCCTATGTCCCATTCCAGCACACGTAGGTAGGTACCTATTATCCTCATTATTCATTATAATATAGTGTACGCTAAACGATGACTAAAATATTGCCATCTCTTACCATTTCATAATAACAAACAGTGACAGGGCTAACTTTAAGCAATGGCTAACTTTAGCGAACGAATATGAATAGTAGGGTATGTAAGTATATTCCGTAGTTTTTGCGTGAAAGAGTAACAAACATACCTAAATCTAAAAATTAAGAAATTACGGTGAATTTAGTAAAAATTTTGAGAGTTAAGGTAAACTTTTCAAAACGCAACGATAGCGCGTCAAAATTTGATCAGAATTAGCAGCGACATCTAGTTTTCAGACGTAGAATTACGTCAGAACTCCATGAATAATAAAGATTGGAAACTTATTAGACCAGTTATAATTTATGCTTCCTTTCACAGGTAATTTGACATTGACAGTTCCTTTTACATATGTTTTGTATCATCTATTACTAATCTTTGGTATCATCGCTGTCATATGTCAAAATAAAAGTATTCTATTTTTCATGAAAAACATGCCAAAAATAAAGAATTTACAGGTATTTATGACATCAACTAAATGAGAAAAATCGGCTCTTTAATTTGATATAGGTTATGTGCAGTTTTAGACCAAAAATTGATTCCAGGTTTTCATCCCTTTTCACCCCTTTAGAGGTTGAATTTTGAAAAATCCCTTCTTAGTACACCCCTACGTACCAAGGTTTACCTACACTGAAAATTTCAAGTCTCTACGTCCAGCGGTTTAGGCTGTGCGTTGTCTGTCAGTCAGTCAGTCAGTCAGTCAGTCAGTCAGTCAGGACAAAGATTCTTATAATATAAGATTATCATCAGCCCGTATTGTACCACAGTTCGCCCTGCATGCGATCGAAATGGCCGGCCCAGTCCCATTTCTGCTGTGCAGATTTCTTGGTAACGTTTTGAATTTTAGTTTTGGAGCGGAGTATTGTATTTCTGATTCTGTAACTATTCTGTATACATACTATTCGTTGCTGAATCCACTCGGCATGTGAGTACTGCAACTCCCCGCCCAAATCCGGCGTCAGTTGCGACCTGTCGAAGTACTCATACAACTCTTCGACAGACGAGCACACGAGGACTTTGAACCTGAACTCCTCCTTAAAGAGTTTGCTGCTCACTTCTGACAGCGCCTTTTGAAGGAAGCTCGCTGGTCGAAGGACGTACACCGTGTGGATTATTCCTGGGAAGAACTCCTGAAATTGAAAAAATAAATGACTTAATCACTTGCATCAAAAATCCATAACAATGAGTGTGAAACACAAGTAAAGTCTAGCTATAAGGAGAGTTTGAAAAGCCTACGATTAAAAAATACTTACAGAGATCCTAAGTAATACTGTTTTGACTGAGTTCCATCTGTCCTTCCTTCGGTCTATTATTATATGGAAACCCATGTCTGCTTCTAATAATCTGAAAACGGAAAACATTTAGCTCAGCACTATATTTTCACAGAGATGGCACGAAGTCCAAAATAAAAAAATTCATCACTTATTGCTTAGGTATGTAAAGTATGTACCTACTTATTACACTGCGGCTACAGTATGTCGAACTTGGCGATCTTGCGGCGTAGATTTACAGATGCAGCCATTATTTATGACAGGATGGACAGTGGCAAAACGCGAAGCTTCGCAGTATCGCGATTTACAGGCCGAAGGGTTACAGGATAAACAAGGACGTAAAACCGCCGAAAGCGAAAAAAATACCCGCAGAAACTTACGATGGCACCGATGTGAGGTACAGCAGCAGTCGTCTATACTCCGCGGCAGTCATGGCATGGAAGTTGTTGTTGTCTGGGAAGGTGATGAGCGGCCGGTGGTCTTTGGCCAGACCGCCCGTCGCCAGCGCGTACTGAGGTAGTAGGAGTTCCCCCACATTCCGTCCTTCCTCGCCCTCGCTGCCGCAGCCATCGCACTCGGCTTCTGGAAAGAAAAATCTCATCAATAAAGAACGAGAAATCCAGACATGCCCTAAAATTACAGAGCATATTTTTTTCGTAGGCATGTGCTACGCGGTGCTACAAAAATTGAAAAATAAAAGCGAAATAAAACTTTTTAATTACAAAGTCTTCAAACTTCTACATAAATTCGCAGTTGGCGCGTGTATAAAGGTAGGTATGTTATTATATGGATTATGCACCTTCCTATTTCAACTTTAGTTAGTTTCAGAGGCAGCGGAACTTTTAATCAGTTGCCGCTAGTTGCCGTAACTACAGCTCTATTTTAATCATACTGTCCTGTCGCTACACACCTATTTCTGATAACATGTACTTATAGGTATTTTATATTTTTATAAATTGTACCTTTTCAGTTCATGTGCTACCTAACTGACGAAATAAGTTGGTATATAATCATAAAGAGAAAACAAAGAATTATAGCGACCGGCGGCCATGACAGAGTTAATGTTAAAATAATTGTTCGTCGCATTAAAGTATATTTGAACAAATATTACCAGTAGAGCAGTAGCATCAGCATAGATAATCAAGTCAAATTGCCCCAATTCGTTTCTCAGTCGTCCATACTACATTTACGACAAAACGACTTGCGTGTTTCTTGCCTATTAATTGGATGCCATAATAAATGCCATGCTACCGAAGAGCAGGGCGCCCTGATTCATAGCGTCTGCAATGGAAGTTCCCGGCTTACTCTGAAGAACATAGACTACGAACATTATCACAGGATTATTATGAGTGCAGATTTTTAAAACTAACTTACAGTCCTTAGTTTTATATCAAGTAGGAAAGTAACTATTTTCATAAAGCAGAATTAACCAGTAACACGAAAAGAGAGAGAAGAGACAAAGTGTACGTCATATTCAGCCATTTGTTTGTTTACGCATTCCGAGACCAAAGTAACGGCCTTGAGCATATTTTTACAATAAACGCCGTATGAAGTACTGAACCACAGCCCCGGAAATTAAATGCTAACGGAGGCAGAATGTAAATGATGTGTGTTGCCAATTTCCAAGTGCCCAGAAGTTCATCGACCGCAATGCACGCTTGTGTAAAGGTCAAGTTAATTGTACCGTCTTAGAGTCTTATTTGGGCTAAGGAACAAAGGGCATAGATGGCGCTGGTTTCATCGCAAGTCACGTGCACAAATTAGTTCTCTTGTATGCGATGCGAGGGGTCCTCTAAATATGGAACGCACGAGATTTCTTGGTTCTTTTGTGCATAATACAAAGCAACAGGGTAATTTATGTCGCGTTTCATTAGTTTTCTGCATAATGTCAGAAATTAGAATAATGCAAATTAAGTACCTATTATTCTATTATAATTTGAAATGAAATTCACTACTTGGTTAGTTCCTCTTGATGCTGAACAAAATACTACAAATCTACACGAAAATAATCTGCCAAACTTGTCACATTGTAGAGCAGTCGAGTTTAGGTAAATATCGCCACAAAGTATCCACGATTACAGGTATAAGTACCTACACGTATAAGTCTTCATACACTCCCGATATACCGTGATTATGTGATCATGTATACCAAGTATTGCCGAGTAATTGTGGCTTACACAACACGCATCTACACAAACTGTCGCAAGGTTCCGGACTAACACCTCCATTGATAAGTTGTTTCAAGAGTCATAAAAAGGTAATAAGTACTTACCTACATATAAATTACACGTATCTATCTAGGTTAGTAACAATGTATACTTCGTTAGTTATACTTATTTTAATTACCTACACAACTGAATAGTCTAGACTTGGAATAAAAACACTGCTCGCTTATTTGCATAAGTTGATTCTCATAGTTGTTTTTGAAAATTAAATAAATCTTAAAATAAATCATTTGTATTTGTGATTAGTCATTATAGAATACATTGAAGGATGGTATACTAATATTATCATATCAACATCGAGAGGGAAATATGCCGGACTTAAGAAATTCTAGATTATTTTAAAAACCAACTCATTGTGAATCTTTTCATCGAACTCATCCTTATTTCATGATTCGTAACTAAATATATTAGTATATTATCGTCATAGGTAAACAATAACCACAACTGCCTGTTAGAAATGAGCCCTCAGACTCAATTTTACCATTTCTAGGATTGAACTATTGACAGAAAAATAAATCTTACTTATATTATAAATGCGAAAGTTTGTGAGTTTGGATGTTTGTGCCTCAATCACGCCTAAACGGCTGAACGGATTTGAATGAAACTTGGAATATACATAGTATATGTACTGGATTAACATATAGGCTATTTTTTATCCGAATACCACGCGAGCGAAGCCGCGGGCGGCAGCTAGTAGAGCCTATAAAACTTCACTTCTACGTTCTTGCATAAAAGACCTAAATTTGGAGCGATATAAGCAAGCCTCGTCAGCTACTCTTGAACTGTATTGTGATTTGAAGGGTCCTCTCGCTACTGGGTTCATGTTATGCGGATCGAGGACCTAATCTCGACACAGGCCCGCCCGATGCAGATGTTTGCTCTTTAAAATCCAATATAGGTCCAGTAGCATCACAAAATATTGTGTGCTTCGGCAGTTTTCGTCTAGCTTCTGAAATACGAACTAACGCAATTATGATATGTAATATAGATGTTACAATAATTATGTCGATACTTATTTTTTTAAAGGTGTTGGTTCAGTTATTATTTTAATTATATATTCGGACAAATTCGGTTTTCATACAAAGCACGTAGTTTGCCGAGGCTCACAATATTTGTGGTACTACTGTATATATACAGCAGTACCACAAATATTGTAAGCATATATGCCTTATATTCATATTTTTGAAATATACTGTAAAAGGCAATACTAAGCAATGGATCATTCTTTAACTATTGTGTATAATAGGTATTTTTTGGATCAGTCATTCTCGTGTTTTCCTGGTTGATATAACATAAAAGTAAATGGTTTGATTTGTAATGAGCATTACAATAAGTGAAATTTTCCTGTAGTGTACATAACTTTTCTGTTATCATTTCATCATCATAAACTCCCGTAAACTCACATATGACTCATATAATAACCCACATATTACCAATCGAGTATGCTCTATATATTTAGTTATAAATAGAAGCATGGAATAAAAACAGTAGCGACGAAGATTACCGAACGGTTAACAATAGACGTTGACTAGCAACAGTTGCTACAACATAAAGTACGGTTTTCGGTACTATAGAATAGACAGTCTATACAGGGTGTCCCACGGCTATGCCACACGGAAAGTATCTTAAATACCGTAGATATAAAATATTACTGAAAGAAGACTTTATTTTTATTATTAAAACAATTCGAACTGCATTCAAAGACTTATTTTAATATTTCTAAAGAGTCGCTCGTCTACTAAACCATTATCTTGAAATTAATTTAAAATTAAATGTTTAAATTTATAGTTTTCCTTTTATTTAAGATGCTATGTTATTTAGAAGAAAAAAAATCCTTATTATTGAGTCTTTCGGCATAGTAAAATTACAGGTGTTTTTTTACATTTGGCGGGTTCAATTCCCGGTTCAGAAAGGCGATTATTTAAAAAACTTGAATGCAATTCGAATTGTTTTTAAAATGAATATGATTTCAGTAAAAAATCCATCCGTACTTTCCCTCCGTGTGGCATAGCCGTGGGACGCCCTGTATAACAGTGGTCATTACAGTAAAAGCAAAAGATCATCACCATCTACACGATACTTACGAGAAAATAATCTAAAACCTTGGAAAACGCATCAATATGATGTGTTTCACTATAGATAACAGTAAGTGCTTAGTCGATGCATTACTTACTGTACTTTTCTCAACGTAGATTGTTTGGTAATCTCAGTAGTTCATTTCGTAAAGGAACTGTAGTGACAGAAAACGCTTAGTCATTTCTTCAAAGAACTAAGGAAAACATGTTTTTCATCGGCCTCATAAGCCGGATCGGAACCCAAAATGTGTTCGACTCCCGCCAGGGATGCTTATTATTTTAGAAGTGGTCAAAAACCATTGGTACGAATGTTGAACGCTCGGCAAAGGAGTGAGAGAGTAAGGAGTGGGTTGCGTACCCGTAGAGAGAGGAGAAGAGAAGTCAGCGCTCACTCAAGATTTGTTTCCGGAATCTATAATTATCTTCGTGGTTGACTAAACATGGTGGTGTACTACACGAGCACGTTGCCGATAGTTAGTAATTATTTATTTAGGTGTTGATGTCTTAGTCAGTAGGTATCTATGAGTCAGTCAGTACTTAACTTGGCCAATAGTAAGAACTTAAGGTCAGTATTTAAAAGATTCAGAATCAAAAGCATAAAGTTTAAATAAGATGATGTATTTTTAATAAACTAATAATATCTTTGAATGCATTGACTTTTTGTTATTCATACGGCTATTCTTTTGTGAGAGCATGTGGGCGTACAAATAGTTTTCGAAGCTTAAAATTATCTAAGTAGGCTGTTACTTAACGGTTTAAATAACAGTTAATTAAATTTGGATGGGTTATTTAAAATTGGTCACAATTTGGATGTGTGACGAAGTGGTATTAAGAGCTGAGCGCTTCCGTGCTTCGGAGGATACGTTAAATTGTCGGTCCCGGCTTTTAAGTCGTTAAGCCATGACGGAGTCCTTTAGACGGCCCTACAACTCCGTTACCAGAGTTGGCCACTAACTAATACGAACTTACTTTTTACAGTTAATTAAAATTATCTGAGTTTCATAAAATAACATTAATCTTACCTAGTTGTTATTGGTAAATACTACAACAACACATAACCCTCCTTTTGCTTCTTGTTATAAGTAGGGTATAAAGTCCTTTGCTACTTATACCCGGAAATAAGTACCTACGTTAGTGTCTAATGAATGGAAACACAAGGTATCTAGTATCTTAGCCACAATCATGTCGGCCGCCAGCACGTCTCGCTCATCAGATATGCATGGAATGCTTTATCAACGACCTGCCATTGATCTTCTCTTGAACGTCAATGTTTACTCTATATTAAAATACTTCGGTTGAATTATTCATAACCCGCTAAGAATTCCACTTTTCATTTATTCACTGGATAATGCTCTTTTTCTTTGATCTTACTCAGATCATTTTGAATGCTTCCAAGAATTCACCGCTTCTCACTAGTAAGATAAAAAGCACAAAACACTTGCCAATCGTGCCTCTGCTGATGAAGAAGATCCCGAGTCTCATTTTCGCGAGGAACACCTTGACACGACACATACCGGTGCGCTTCGTACGCGTGCTTCGGGCGTGCGCTAAACGCCTTCTGAGCACCACAACGTCCAGTCATCTTCAACCACCGTAACCACCAACGTAAACGTACCGAATAAAACACAAACTATAAACAAAAAATCGACTTTACGCTGGTGATCGCGACCGACGAGTTTCGTGAGTGATGGAATGCGAGATTGTACAGTCTCGCGTTCCGAGCGATTAGTTGACGATTACCTCGGAATCCAAAACACTGCATCCTCCTGCGCACGCGGCAACAAGCGCCAGTGGCGACCACGCTCAGACTAGCACTGTCGCGCTCTGACATCACGCCGCCCTCTGACATACGACCTTTGAACACTGTGAGTACCACGCTCGATTAAGGCTCTATCGCGACATATATTCACAACAATACGACAATGCGCGCATCGGACCGCGACTGACGGTGACGACGTTTACCAATTCAGACTCGTTTCGCGTTATCGACAGGTCTCTTACAATCAGATAAGTTGGTCTCTGCTGAGATCACCCGTATCTGATATCAAAAAGCATAGATGACAGTGAGGTATGTAAAAACCCCCAGGGAAAGTGATTGAGAACTGAACAAAATAACAATAAAATTAAAATGAAAAATATTTATCACAGCGAAAATATATAACACAATAGGTATTATACATATTTACGCAGATAAAAGTAATAGTGGTAGGTAATATCTAGTGGTTTTCTCACTAGGCCTAGCTTGTAAAATCGAACATACTCTACCTGATCGTAGAAACTTAAAAAGACAACCGAATTCAGTGAGTCTAAACTAAGTCCTTTTACAATCTATAGTAGATGATTTATACAGCGTCAGGAGGCAACTTTTACCTTCACAGACGGGACGCTGTAGTGTCCGGGACGAATTAAGACGGAGTAGGCTTTAATTCAGTGAGTAGATAATTAGTAATGTTTGTTTAAAGTTATTTCCCGTGCGAGAGGTTATAACATACTATACAATACCAAATTCCTCAAATACCACAGAATTCCACCATAAAATAATTCGCATACGATCCCTCAGCTCAGCTGGCACAGAGGCAAATTTCCAAAGATTCAGTTCCGATACCGAAACGAGGCCACCACGGTGTGGAATGCCAACCAGACTGGAACACCAATGTTTTACTGGACTTTCTGACAGGTTAATGTACTTCACTAGCAATCATTTACCGACCGGGGATAAAAAAAACAAGCGTGAAATCAAACATCGCTACGCTATAGAGACGGCCACTTTGTAGTCTTGTTTTTGAAGTTATCTGGATACTTGGTGAATTTTAAACAAGAAGTGCTTAGGCATTGGCATTGGCCTAGTTTGTGACGACACTCAGACTAGACCACCGGCTAGACAACTATCATGAATATTGATTCTCTTCTGGCTACACAGCAAGGCTTCATCTTATTATATAAATTGGTGACGCAAGTAATCACTATAAAACTAGAATAACAAAGTATCAATACATAGCTTGAGGGCCAGCCAAATCCCTATGAATATCATGGAGCAGCAAGTAGAATATATTCGACACTTATAGGGATAACGTTTGTATAGGGAAAAACTCAAATACTATTAAACTGATTCATAAAAATCTTTCACTGGAGAAAGCTACATTACCCCTGACTGCTATAAGCTATACTTTATTCCTATACGAGCACTGCTAGTAATAAAAAACCAGTCAAGTGCGAGTCGAATTCGCACACGAAAGGTTCCGTACCATCGTACATGTTTTAATAATGACTTTTACTCTACGTACCTACTTTTAAACTATGTAGCTTCGATGATCGATTACAAAAGTTAAACAAAATGTTTCTTGTATGGCGCCCCGTTTTATTTTTATTTTGTTTTTTTTTGTATTTATAGGGGCAATATAAATACACTCCGTGAAAATTTCAACGCTCTACCTGTTACGGTTCATTAGATACAGACTGACGGACGGTACGGAACCCTAAAAAGTAGGTAAATAAGGACGATAACTAGAGCCTACAGGTAACTCAAAAACAAGCATTATTATGAATAGACAACACAAAGCAGAACAAAGGGCTATGTGAATTTCAATAATCATAATTTATGTTTGTACAGAACAATCGATTAGGAATGGAAACAATTCACACCGATCGTATTAAAAGTAAAACAAAAGCGAGAGTGTGAATTGAGTGAGTAAATTATTCGATTCCTATTGTAAAAACAGCAGCGGATAAAAAGGTTAAATGTTTCTTTTTATTCAGATTGAAAGGTGCAGCAATCAATGCAGTGATTAACTTGTAAAGTGCAGTGAGATCAAAATACATTCAAAGGTGACCTCGGTAGCGTGGCGGGCGAGTGCTCGGCTGAGACGCAAGAGGCGCGGGTTCGAATCCCGCTACGGGAGAAATGTTTGTATGTTCTGCAAATATTTCTTTCGGGTCTGGGTGTTGTAGTATTATGTATTATAAGTATGTATTTACAAAAAAGTATGTAAGTATTCTATTAGCCATCTGGTTCCCATAATACAAGCTTTGCTTAGTTTGCGGCTAGATGGCGCTGTGTGAAATGTCCACAATTTTGAAATAGTCTATATTTTATTCCAGCACACGAACTATGTACCTATATTCCAGGTTTCATCAGCTGTTACGGCATTATTGAGATACAAACATTTTCACACTTTCGGATACATATATAATTTTCAAGAATTACATACGTATGTACTTGGGGGCAAATTATTTATTATGTATTTTCAAGAACATTGATATAAACACCAATAAAATTCTGATTTTTAACAAATAAGGCAAAAAATACTTTTGCTGCGTATTCGACTGGCAAGGTTAGCAAACTAATCTTCACACAGTACAGTAGTATCACAAATATTGTGCGCCTCGGCAAACTTCGTGCTTTGTAAGGAAACCGAATTTGTTCGAATATTATAATTAAAATAATAACTGAACCAACCCTTTAAAAAGATAAATAAATAAATAAATATTTGTGGACATTTCACACAGCGCCATCTAGCCCCAAACTAAGCGAAGCTTGTACTATGGGAACCAGATGGCTGATAGAATACTTATATAATTATTTTTTTAGTAAATACATACTTATACTTATAATACATAATACTACAACACCCAGACCCGGGAGAAATATTTGCAGAACATACAAACATTTCTCCCGAAGCGGGAATCGAACCCGCGCCTCTTGTGTCTCAGCCGAGCACTCGCCCGCCACGCCACCGAGGTCGTCATAAGTCAATAAGTATCTACATAATTATTGTAACATCTCTATACGACATAATCATCATTGCGTTAGTTCGTATTTCAGAAGCTAGACGTAAATTGCCGTGGCGCACAATATTTGTGGTACTACTGTACATTCAGTCGTCATCAAGTCTTTGTATTTTCATTACTAGAGTCATATCAGTCACGGACGACACACAATAGATAGATAACATACTGCCACCTACATAAGCTACCGTTGTATTGAATCTCTTTGTAGATAATGCTGTGCTATCGTGCCAACGTAGAAACTAACAAGTTCGAAAGCATGTGTTAAGTGCATGAAAGGAGCCTTTGAGGCGCACCTTAAATCCTTTCACCACTCTGGTTCGAAAGAACTGACATGATTAGTAGTAGTACCTAGTATTTATAAAAACCTCGATTAGACAATGTTTTAACCTCAGAACAGCAAACCAACCTCGGCCTTGACAGTACATAGTCAAGCCATCATGTTTGTGTACTCTGTCTTTATGAATAAGAGGGTTAGAGTTTTTGCATCTTACAAGTATGATAATAACTTTACTCAATTTATAGTCAACAAAAAAATGAATAATCCAACAAATATTATAAACGCGAAAGTTTGTAAGTGTAATGTATGGATGTTTGTTACTCTTTCACGCTTAAACGGCTGAACGGATTTGAATGAAATTTGGAATATACATAGTACATTCTGCTGGATTAACATATAGGCTATTTTTTATTAGGGTACCACGCAAGCGAAACCGCAGGTGGCAGCTAGTAAAAATAATAAAATATTGACTGAGCACCGCTGGAAGAAGCAAACAGGATGCAAAAGCGATACATTTGAGCAACATTTGGAAGAAATATATTTTTTCCAAGATATACTTATACATGCCCTTCAAGTAAAATTAGAGCACCCTCTCATCAGTAGGTATTTACCCTGACATTAACACCGGAAACGACTGTTCAGGCTTTTGAGGGTCCTAATGAGGGAACAGAACATTTAAGAGGTTGCCTACACGTTTTTAGTTTTAAAATAAATAAAATGAGATTTTAATTTTTTCATGGCATTCTGATTACCTACAAATATATACATGCATATTGTCACGCTCATATCCCTAACGGGGTGGGCAGAGCCACAAGTAATCATAAGAAAACTTGCAGCCACTCCTGATTTAAAATCCCATGATGCATAACGGTGAACCATGGTGACAGATGATCAGCCCATCGCCCATATAGATGGTCCATCATATTGGGGAGCATACTATCCCATAGTCGTATACAAAAGTATAGCTAGATAGGTATATAGGTATCATGCTTATTTATGAATGTAACGTGGGTGTGGGTATCTATTGAATATTCTTCATGGAATAAATTACAATAGAGCATACATGGCGCTTTGACAATAGATGAGCAATAGGAAATACAGTTCTATTCAAACGCGGAGTTCAGGATGACGGTCTATATCTGGGTTGGGCAATTTTTTTTTATCAGGGGCCAAATAAAGCCTATGAAATGTAATGAGGGCCAGATTTTTTAACTAGTTAACATTATCTATTCATTATTAAGTACGCTAGAGTAGATGGAACGTCAAAAGAGAATACATCTTATTTCAGGCGACTGTACCTTTGAACTAAAATAGTACTTACTTAGATAAAAAATAATCAAAGAATTTATCTACAGTGATAAAATTGATTAGAATTACTTAATTGAAATGAGGTGTGGTGAGTGGAATGGCTTCTGATTGGCCATGATATTTTCGTAGACAGGTTCCAACTGAGAAGATGATTAGATATAATATGCAGAGAAAAGGTGTTTATCGGTGAACCTGTTTTTTCGAAGATAATTCTTGCGCATTATCACTGTAGAAAACGTTTGTTCACAAATATACACGCAAACACCGAAACTGATTTTTTATTAGTGTTTTATAAAAATCAGTTTGACTCGCATTGCTGTTCATACTATTTTGGTAATTTTTTAATGGTTTGTGACGATTATGCAAGTAGGTAGCTAAATTTATTTTCAAGACTATTCGAGACGAGTACGGATTGAGTATGGCAATGTTGGCGCGGCCGGCGGCGGGCCGGATTATTTGAACCAGTGTGATGAAAGGATTTAGCTCCTTTCATTCACTTATCACATGCTTTCAAACTTATTAGGTTCTACGGCATACCGATTTTCTGACGGTTGGTAGGTACTTACACCACAACCTTAGGATCGGATGGCGGGCCGCTACCACGAGACCACCAATGAATAAGAATAGTACGTTTATTTATTTTTAATTTCGTTCTCACGCAGTTTTTTGTCATACAGCCAGTTACTTGTTCGTTCATACAATTTTTGTAATCGATCTCTTTGATGATTCCAAATCATCAAAGAGATCGATTACAAAAATTATGTTATTGTGGATATTTACTAAAAATATCCACATTCCTAAAAAACACTTTTCGTCGACGAAGTCTTTTTAGTCCCTAGGGATTAAAGAGCTACTTTGGTCCCTATTTACGAGGAACCAACCAGCTCTTTTTGAATAGATGTAATAAAAACAGTTTTTATCAACCGCTACGGCGTAGCAGCTACGAGATCGTCTACGATAATATGACACGTGGTTTCCATATTTATTACGTTACGGGCTGACTGACGTTCAACGCACAGCATAAACCATAAGTCCTGGAAGCGTGAAACTTGGAGGGTATAATCTTCTTATTGTGTAGAGGTGCACTAAGATAGGAATTTCTGAAATTCAACTCCTAGAGGACGCAGTAGAACGATGAAGTTCGCATGGAAAAAATCCAAGGTGGACAAATCTGCAGAGCGTTTCACTAGTTACATACATAATATCACGACCTTATGAAAACTTGCAGCCACTCTTTATTCAAAGTCCTAAGGTAGATATGGTGAGCCATGGTGACAGGTGATCAGCCCATCGCCCATATAGATAGTCCATCATGTTGTAGAGGATACTATCTCTTAGTCGACTTCTACGACATGCTCGGGGAGAGAAGCAGATGGACCGCATTCTATGTTTTTTCTTTACTCCCAGTCCAGCAGAGAAGAGACTCCAAGTGCAGTAGAGAAGTGTTCCAATAGTTAGGTACTAATAGTTCTACTTGTTGAACCCGTTATAGTGCAAGGACAAAGCAGTTATAAGATGCTATTATTAAACCTATGTATTTGTATTACTTCTTTGCTGGACTGGGAGTAAAGAAAAAACATAGAATGCGTCCAGCTGCTTCTCTCCCCGAGCATGTCGTAAAAGTCGAGTAAGGGATAGTATCCTCTCCAACATGATGAGATACAATAAGCAAGTATTCCCTAGGAGGGTTGACGTCAGGCAGGCGGCCGGTCATAAAACACCTTAGCCAAAACACTGCCGACCCCACATAGAGTGGGATAAGGCAGGAAGATGATGATGTATTTGTATTGACAACTACACGCACGGCTTACATGGTTACACAACGTAAGTAGATTTCCTTAAACCCTTTATGCTGTGTACGTATTTGTAACGCCGAGGTTAATGCAATAAGGGACTAGCCTATTTTGAGAAAACCTGTACTTCAGTCAACAATCCCTTCCATTCCAAATGCAAATACTCATTTTAACATTATATTTACATAATACCTGAGTATTGTAATCTACGTAGGTTGATATAGTAAAGATAAGTTGATATTAGTTTTGTTTGACTAAAGGACATTCCTCCTATTACTGCCGCCGTTATCCTCTTTCTCCCTGCTCCTATAAAACTTGATTGTTGTTTGTGTAGTACTACTAAATAAAGGAATAGCAGGAACTGCGTATAAATGTTCTACAACAAAAACAACAAACGAATAGCGGCGACTGCGGCTAATTTTCGGCAGCATTTCAAATTAACGAAATAGTAGCAAATAAAAAAAAACTATTCTGAAAACTGTTTTCACCTGCCCTCCTGGCTGCCATAAGATACTTCAGTGGCAGACCCGCACAATAAAATCAAGACAAACTACCTCCGAACGATATCTCCAACTTGTTCGGCACCTCGAACCGTATTCTCATCACTCACTTTGTCACAATCTCATTTAAAAAGAAAATCGCGGAAAACTCGCGGAAATCGATCGACGCGTTGAACCAAGTCGGATGTGCTTTCAGTGACAACACGGCGCGAACTGACGGCCTGGCCTTCCGTCCGTTTAGTCGGGATGGCTCCCGCCGCGCCGCGCCGGCCTACATCCACGCCGGCCTAACTACACGACGTGTGAGATGTGATGTAATTCAGAGATTACACTTTGTTTGGCTGTGATTACACGTCACAGCATTTAACGACGAACTCCTATAGATGCTTCTGTTTAGCCCATAAAGCTGTGAATGCTAAACGAATCTTACTTATATTATAAATGCGAAAGTTTGTGAGTTTGGATGTTTAGATGTTTGGATGTTTGGATGTTTGGATGTTTGGATGTTTGTGCCTCAATCACGCCTAAACGGCTGAACGGATTTGAATGAAACTTGGAATATACATAGTACATGTACTGGATTAACATATAGGCTATTTTTTATCCAGGTACCACGCGAGCGAAGCCGCGGGCGGCAGCTAGTCGTCCATAAAACGAAACGAACGTGCCACTAAAACATTTAGGTGTTTGATACTTTGGCTAGTTACGAAACTGTAGCCTAGCAGTCTTTTGTGATTAAGTTATTTATAATGAAACCTGAAGTTTAGGTTACAGTAATCAATCAATAATCAGATTTCTTACAATGTTTTTGTCAAAACAATTCGATCTCAACAATCAATATCCTGCGTTGCTCGGCAGGCATTCCAAATAGGGTACTGGGCAAGAATCCAGTCCGAAACATTGAAACCGGTCGCGTTTTTTCAATCTGAGAATGCACTCGAAACACTGAAGATTGTCTGCCAAGATCTAAAAATCTGAGTCTGTTCCAGAATACTTTCGAACGCGTAAGATGCATCAAGATCTAAAAATGTATGGCTTCGGTAATTAATGACAGAGTTGCGGGTTCAAGTCTTTTCGTGGTAGAACTTTTGGGATGAATTTATATTTTAAATACTCCCCTACACCAACAGACGTTTTTTTGAATGTTGATAATTACCAAGTAACGTTTGTATACTGTACAGCATCCCTCTTTGGTTCTATTAATAGTGCAAGCATGCACACGGACACCTTCACGTTTAAATAGACGTCTAGGGAACGTCTAATTTCACTGGGCAGAGTGGAAATTGTAATAATAACGATTAGAAATCCCTAATGTGCTACACGTACGCAACGGATTTTAAAGCGTCTCAAAAATGACAATGATGTATAGAAGTTTGTTGGTTAGGTAATGGTTAGGTATAGCTCCACGCTACCTCGCTTGCCTTAATAATATGACGACCACGAAATGTTCGTTTAGTGCTTATAGATCGATGAATACAATAGCCTAAGAGCGCAAAATGTTTAACAACCATTTAGCTAACATCAAGTTGTTTTAACTAATTGTTGAGAGTCGAGCCAAGTACCGACAGTCAGAAAGAAAACATAAATGGACAGTGGACAGAACACCTATTAAAATACATACTCAGGTTGTGATAGAGACGTAGTTAACCTTAGAAAATAGGTATCCACTTCGAATTTTAAAAGTATTTTTACTTTTTTAGTAAACAAGAAAAGTACCTATCGCACAAAGCAAGAAAGTTTGAAAGAGCTCTTGTTCGAAATTACCAAGGAAAATCCTAAACTTCATTAATTTGAGTGAATGAAAGTAAACGGGCGTAATTTTATAAATAAATAGAATAATAAATATATTTTTTGGTGGTATTTTTCGAAATTTTAGGGGTAAATGGATGAAAGCGTTTATATGGAATGTTTTAAGGCGTAGTGCGATTTACTTGAAACTCTTTCTGGATGCTATAAATGTAAAATGAATGGACCCGGGTTTCATGGTATTCCAAAATACCCCCAAAAAGGGGAAAAATGGTGTGTCAAAGTTTGTATGGGAACATTATAACGGGTAGTGCGATTGGCTCGAAACTTGGTTTGGAAATCGCACCAATCGAGCCAATACTTTAAATACAAAATTAAGTGGACATGTGTTTCAGGGTTTTTCAAAATAACCCTCAAAAGGGGTAAAATGGTGAGTAAAAATTTACACCACGCCGCGCGAGTATACCTACTATAATTTACCTATAGGTATATGATATGATAACTGATCAAATTTTTCCAGCTAGAGTTTGCTATAATAAAAAAAACGAGAGACACGGTGATTTCCAAAATCATGGAACATTCAAAATAAACTTGAAACTGGCTTTAAAACTGAAGCCCAACTCAATGCACGACGAACACAGGCCCAAAATCAATAACCGACTGCAGACAGGATAAGTTGATTGGATGGACGAGCAGCCACATGACTGAGCAATAACAAGTAGGTACATTTAAAGTATTATAGGTGCTGGCTATGCTATGTGATCATCCGAAATTTTTCTTGACGTTGGTTCTCTTGAGTAGAGGTAGCACATTATGCTACATTTATTTCGAAGCACAGCTCTCAACAGACGAAGCGTTTTCAAAACGTCTTTCATAATATTTCCTACTTGATGTTTGTTTGCTATAACATGGAAGATCCATAGACAGACTTTATCAACCGCCATGCCGATGAAAGATCTTTATCGTGCATACCTGCCCGAGAAAATGATGCGATAGTACGATTGCCTATGAAGCCTGACTTTGAAGTCAAATATTTAAAGTCTTTAGCCGGTCTCTCTCTAAGCACTATTCTAATAGGCATAATTATTAAGAAGTATGAAGGACGATAGGGCTTATCACCTGTTACCATGGTTCACCATATCCATCTTAGGACTTTAAATCAGGAGTGACTATAAGTTTTCATATGACTACTTGTGGCTCTGCCCACCCCATTAGGGATACGAACATACATTAAGTAGGTATTTTAGATAGCTATCCTTATAGGAATTCTAACAATGAGTCAGTAAAAGTCAGGAACAGAAGGACAATGCAAAACGCAAACAAAGGCCGACGATGGACGGATCGCGACTCGCATAGCAATCAAGCCTACGGATGATGTGGATTGCGGACATTTTATTCTACTCGGGTGCTTTATATCCCGCTCCACTGTTTTGAGGAAGAGTAGGGCAGGACGATACAAAAGTTACCCGTCCCTACAACAATTTTGCGTTGCATGCAGACTCCAAACGGAATTTAAATCCATTTCGGCTTCGCAGCAAATTGCTAGGTTTGAGTAAGTTATCTACTTAGATATCTTGGTTAGATAATTATACTTATTGGTTTATTCTCTACCCTTTTCTTCAGACAACAAAACCACAGAACATTTGATACGTAGGACCTACTATATTACAAGATTACAACGATAACACTAACAAAGTAGGTACCTACCCCACCCGCTAAGAGATTGGGAGTGAGACAAACTAATAAAGAGTGAGCAGACAAGCTCTGGCTCATTGAAACTTATTGGCAACAGCTAATAAACGATGATGCTTTATTTATTGAGCAAGCTGTTTGTAAGTTTTAGGTAGGTAGGTATCTAACCGTTCTCGGTTTTTGTACTATACACCCACGTAAAACGTGTTGCAAATGATTAAGAATAGATAATAAATTACCTATTCTCAATAATTTAGATGTCCAATCACTGTGGATTTAATTAATTAATCCACAGCGATGCATTAGGCCTATTATTCCTTTTATTTACAGAATTTATTGAATAAGTACCTACCTACTTAACTAATAATTATTAAATAGGTATGTACCTACCTTCGACTGTCTTCTATTCAATAAATGTGATTATTGATCAGATGGCTTTGTCTATGCCTTCCTAGGTCTAGGCAGGTCTAGGCTAATGCGGTTTCTCAAGGGAAGACTAGGCTTAATGCCTAATGCATACCACAAGTAGGTAGGTAACGGGTTACCATAGCAATATTGTCCGCCAAAATAAAGCCATGCATGGTACTACTACTACCTACTACTATTATTAGGTACCAAAATAAAGGAACCGGACATAAGTACCTGCTACTAGTTTTGGTCAATTCCCAATCATTAGGCACAGCAAGCCAAAGTAGGTACCTGTTGTTTGAGTAGTGTTACTTCCTATCCACAAAATTGGTTGAAATGTCTTAGGAAACTCACCAAGAGCGGCGGCCCGCCGCTGGGACTTGGTGCTACACTTCCAAAACTTCATGACGACTGTCTCAGAGGTCAGCAAGTCGTAAGATGATACAGCGCGTGACCGCTAAGGCAACTAGCCATCGTCAAACTGTCCGATTGAGGCCGAAACAATGACTTTTGTTTACAAATTGAACGACGCTGAGAATTTATTAATTTGCAGAGTGGAGTGGCCGACTGCGGTAGACCAATGAGCTGAGGCAGAACGAGTGCGACGAACGTACACCCCCGTCCGACCCGACACCAATCTCCGGTTGCAACTCGACCGGCTGCGTGCCGACATCGCCCTCGTGGAGGAAGGCGTGGGTTCGACACCGTTTGCTTTCGTTTACTAACTTGTTAGAATAAAAAACTGATTAGCGTACAAAAGTTTATTTTCTATCACATCATGTCTTCCTACGGTAAATTTGGAACATAGATGCCGAATTCCAGGCTAGGGGGCAAACCACTACGATTCGAAGCAAATTCCTTTGTAAAATGTTTTTTTTCCGTAACATGGATTTGATGTGCATTCTTTCCCCTCACTGGTCGTTTAATACATATTATTTTTAGGTAGCTACTCGATAATCTCAGTATAAATAATCTGCTCCGAATCTTACACGTTATTGCACTATAAAAATACATGGATAAGCATAGATAATTTCTAGGCACAATTTCTGTACTGTCTAAAAGTAAAATTGATTATGATTACACACTTTCTATCAATTACATAACACTATCTTAGCTCAAAAACGAGATTTTTCACGATCTTCACCTTCTTCTCAGTAACTAATGTTTATGTAAGGTACTGTGTTCTGCATCAGTCAAATTCTTTATTTAGTTTAGATCTACTAATATTGCTCGTTTAGTCATACCTCTGTATCCTGCATAAAATCGTTATATTAAATTAACTAACTGGTGAACAATTTAGCTTCATTTATGTACTACATGAATAAAAATTACGTGTAGACACAAGGAGGGCGATCAAATACCAACAAGGTAAAAAAATAGTTATAAGTAGGTATTTTCAAACAATTGGAATAAGGTTAACTATTAAAATTAAATTAAATCTATCAATTATAAATATGTGATTGGGCTCTTAAATAAAGCCAATTAAACATAAGCATACATAATAAATTATAATATTGTGATTATTCTCAAATAATAAAAATTTGAAATGTTTACTTGGTGCTTTTTTATTTAAATAATAATGATATCCAATTTATTGTGCGCTATTTCCTTTTTCCCGATCTAATTCGGTTTTCGCCGACCTTCATAATTTACAAATGAACTGTTTACATGGTGCCTCATACATTATGATATGTTTATCAGCATAAATTTCTTCAGTTGTGGTTTATGTAAATAATTAAGGTAAGCGATTAATACAAATTTTCATCATGAAAATTTTAAATTATTTAGAGTGAGTTCAGCTTACACCTATATTTTTTTCAATCCTGTTCAAAAAGATATACAACACTTATAAAAAATAAGTTCTTATTTTATAATTTATGTGAGAGGTATTTGTAAAGAAAAACTTACAATTTATTAATCCTACTTTGAAATGAAACACTTAAAACAATTACAATATTGTGAATTGATTGAAGGCACTGCATTTTTTTTTTCAAATCAATGGGACATCAAACTCTGCATCAATGATATTCAAAAGATAAGCTAACACACACAAGTTCATATTTGATGCACCAAGATCTTTCTAAGCAAATTCATTATAATATTCATAATCTCAAATTTATAATAATATATTCTGTCATTTCATTGGTTGTATTTTATCACAATAACAAAAATTTCATTAAAACTATACCTACACAATCCAATCTGACAAATAATATTGAGTCTGGAGATTTAAGCCATAGTGCTTTCTGTTGTCCGGCTGTGAAAGAAATGAACCACAAAGATCTTGATGAATCAAATGATTTCAGGCATTAATTTCTCATTTCATACCACACAAAACGCTTCAAAACTGATATTCAGTTTTATCAATGTCTTTTTCATGACGAGTTGGATGTGACGGCAGTCCTCACACAAGCATCTCCACAATACAAATCCTCAAAAAGAATATTATAAATACGTTACACATAACTTTTAAAATGATAAGTACCTAGGTACACAATTAAAAAATAAACTACTTAGCTAATTGCTAAATAATGGTGTAAGTTTATAAGACTTAAAGATAGTTTATTAATCAGTTTTTCAACCAATACTGAATAGGTGGTTCCCTAAGAGAGCTTACAAACTCCAAAAGCAAAATCAGCAACTAGCATTTTGCAACTCAAAATGCGTTTTAATTTCCAAGGAGATTGCTGTCCATACTCGCAGTTCAAAAATAACGCAGGATCGCCCGCGCCGCCAGGAGGCCAGTCTCCCAAAAAATATACTTATACTAATTATTCTACCATTACCATTGTTGGTCATAAATTGTCAGTTGCTGATCGCTTGCAGTTGGAGTGTGAGCCTAACTATCCTCTATATATATCTTATTGCCAAAGTTACGAGCAGCGTCCATTCGCAGTTTACAACAGTTCAGTCGCCGAGAGATCTCAATTACGTAAACAGCTCCGACAACACTGCACCGAGGCGTCAACCGGGCGCAATTCCTCGGGGTCAATGTCTGTACCATGTGCCCTGAACACGGGTTTGGAAGTGCGATACGGGCGTCACAATGTACGCTTGTTGCGGCTGCTGGACGACCGCTAGCGGGATCACTTGCTGCGTCATCTCCACCGGTTGTCCGTTCTCTTCTGATACGCCAAGTGATTGCAGGTGCTGCTGTGAGACTTGCTGCACATTCTGCTGCAACACTTGCTGGTGCTGGCTGACCTGTGGCACAAGTTGCATCTGTTGCTGCATCTGCTGCGGTTGCTGTTGCTGCTGCTGCTGGTGTATGACAACATGCGGCTGGTTCTGCATCTGTTGCTGCTGGTGCACTTGCACTTGTTGCACCTGTTGTTGCTGCTGCTGTTGCTGCTGCTGCTGCTGCTGTTGCTGGTGTTGTTGCTGCACCTGTTGTTCCCTTTCCTCCTCCTTCTTCTTAGCCTCGATAGCTGCTTTTTTAGCGTCCGCCTTCTCCTTCTCTTGCTGTATCCTGATAGGATCCTTGTTTTTGTCGTACGTCATACATTTACCGCTGCGGAAAGGCACCATGTCTTTGGGTATCTCTTGCTTCTTAGTTGCGAACTTGACATGGGGAAACTGGTCTTTCATGAACGCTCGGAAAGTTGAGTAGCCCATTAACTTGACACCCGGTTCAAGAATCTCCCCATACTCTTTGTAGGCCTCGAAGAGGTGCTTTCTCGAGTCACCTTGAATGATAACGGTCTTGCTGGCTTTCCTAGAGTCTCCACCGGATGGTTGGACATCTTTGGGGGAGCTTGCATGTTGTTTTAGGTATTCTTTCAAGAAGTTGGTTGCATGTTTATAGATATCAAGAGTGAAGGTGTTGTATGGTTTCTTGCCGACATTGCCGTGTATCCTCGGTGCTACGCCATGCGTCATCACATGTTGTCGAATACGCTTTAGTTGGTAGTGAGTGACATTCTCCAAATACAGAAATGCTTCTAGGCATACTTTCCTACCTTGATACACATAACAAGCTCTCAATCTCCTCCTGACTTTGTGTCTTGAAGTCTCAGCTGGGTTCGCCAAACTTGCCATTGTTATTCCCATAAGATACATGTCATGTTCACTTTTAGTTAATTCAGCAATGTTCAGTCTGTGACGGTAAACTGACTCAGGATTGAGTCCATGGTAGCAGCTGTCTTTGCAATCACATCCTCTTCTCAATCTTTCATTGACCTGAAATCAATAAATAATACTTAGAATCACATCACATTTTTCATGACAAGTTATAAATGAACCCTATCTAGGGGAATAGCTATTTCAAGTGACCTTGCACTTGTAATGGCTTTTATAAACTTAATATGCTTATTCAAAGGTCTGACTAAAAAGGATAACTATTAAGCACAACAAATCAGCTTGAATGATTACCTAACAAAAAACACCCGAACATACTTACTACAACAAACTTTTTCAATTCAATTGAAGTGAGAATGAGTGCATACTAAAAAGATTTTAATAATAATTTGTAAAAATTTTATTCAATGAATAAACATATTTTTACAAATTATTACTTGTACAAATCTATAATGTCATAATTAGATAGTTATTGCCGGCATTTATTTAAATAGTTTGGTCATCTTCATGCCAATATCATAATTCACAGATCCACCGTTTGTACATACATACATATTATCAAGCCCATATCCCTATTGGGGTGGGCAGAGCCACAAGTAAACATAAGAAAACTTGCAGCCACTTCTGATTTAGTCTTAAGATGGACATGGTGAACCATGGTGACAGGTGATCAGCCCATCGCCCATATAAGTGGTCCATCATGTTCGTCATCCATTGTTTGTATTTATTAAATAAGGTACAATTACAATACCTGAGCAGGGTTATCCTCCAGTTTATTGTCAAGAACCTCTTCATCACTGTCAGACTCAGATTTTTTCTTTTTCTTTCCTGATTTCTTTTCCATTTTAGGCTTTTTATCAACATCCAAGTCACCTGTCTCAATGTGAGGGCCAAACTCCATGGTGTATGTACCCGGGAGGGCTTGCAGACTACCACCATTTTCAACTTGGATTGTATGGCCTTGCCACAAAACCTGCAATTTATTTACAAGGGTCAAAATATGAAATTGATACAATTATAATAAAAATCCTCACCGAAGTAAAACAGATAATAAATGCTTCATGTCACTACAAAGAATGGTAATTTAATTAGATTTTGATGTACCTGATCTTGGTGACCATTAAAGTTGTGCTGTTGAATGCCCTGCGAGCTCATTTCAAAGACAGAGTGCTGTCCCATCGGAGTGTGCCATTGAGCGCCCTCGCCGTACTCACCGCCGCCGTTCTGATCGGTCGGCAGAGTCACGATGATGGCCTCCTTGCTGTCTACACTCCGCCGCTCCACAGACAGCAAGGAGTGCAACACCTCGCTCGCCTCCTTCTCCGCCGGATTCACCACTTCCATCTTCTCGTACGACATCCCGCCCGCTCCCTGCTACAAACGATCGCTCATGTCAGATCACGATGTATCTCTACATACACGTATGTACGATCAAACCCGCCCCGACCGCTTTATCGACAACCCCGAAACACATTTGCTAGAAAACCGCGTTAACTTTTCAAATTCATGTAAATAAACATAACAAAAACCGCGCAATTATTAACCTTAATCGCATTTTTTAAGTTTCATTATCGCATAGCGGATCGAACTCCCGTGGAATATTGGGCCATATAGTCACAGCAACGGAAGATTGAAACTCACCTTTTTCGCTCTGAATCACGGACTGAGACGCGTGAAAATGTATCCCAGCTTTCCACGGTCGGTAATGGTTCACTTTAGTTCACTTCATATTGATATTGCAGTCATAATTGAAGAGAAATGTACAATTATTCCACTGAATTCACGGAAGCAATATGGCGATTCTCTTTCCGTGAACAAAATCAGAGGACGCCGCAAAACCATCGCAGAACACGTAATTAGTACAGTGCGCCGCCACCAGGCGGCGCTTGGGGGTGCGCATTTCCGTATCGACGCTACAAAATATTCCGCGGTAAACTTTAAAACAAGTTATTTTGTTCGGAATATTTCGTGTTTTTGAACTTTCGTAACAAATCTGATAATGTAGTATCTATGATCAACCAATAATATTAATCTAAGTAGATTAATTAATTAGTATACGTTACTTCTCTTTTGAATCCGTAAAAAGTCAGCTTTATATCTGCTAGTAGTACTAACTAGCTCTGATGTAGTACCCTCCCGCCACCGCTCGCCCCCACCCATGTCATTTAAAGTACAGGATGTTCAAAATCCGGAAGATGTAAAGCCCTTGCCAAGATCACGAGTTCCATGACTTTCAAAAGCTTTTTTTAGTGTATAATAACGCGTAACACACATAATATTTTGTGGTTTGACGTAAGTTCTTATAAATAATCTCATATAAACACTAGCTGCCGCTGTCGGATTGACTCGCGTGGTACATACTAGTTCAACCTTAACATCACCGGCGCGCAGCGATAAAGGCACAAATAAACAATCCTCACAAACTTCCGCATGTATACACTATATACCTATATAGGTATCAAAGTAAAATTAGGATGCTCAACAGTGACGGAAAAAAGTTGAAACTGATTGTGTGATGACAACCTGATTACGTCTATTTGAATTAAAATAGCCTAACGTAATAACATAAAGGGAGTTGAACATTTAGAAATTTTACAACCCTAATAACCTCTATTTATATTTCAGCCAAACTGGAGATACAATTTATGTAAACAAACTCCCCAGATTTAACCTAAAACTCACTTTTACATTACATGTCTATGGAACTATTAAGTAGTAACTAATAGTTAAATTAAGGTGTGAAAACTTATGTTACGAGGTTTGTGTACCTAAATTGTATCTCCACTACCTAGCAACGGCTCATGACTATAGATCATGACATGTTATAACTTGTTCATCAGGTTATGGACATTATAAAAGGGTCCGCATCGAGGTGGAACAAAAGCATCCGTTGAACAACCACAGCAACGTTTGGTAAATACGGTAAAATCAACTAAAAATGACACCAACAATGATTCCATCATCTCATACAAACATTTCTTTAAAGAAAATCTTATTTTATTTTTTGAAACTATAGGATACGTGCCTAACTAAGTATATTATTTTGGCTAAAATTGCGAAAGTAAGAAGCTCCTAGAAATTGACTAAATAAACATTTTGGGTCAAGCACAAAATCTAAATCATCATGACTCTGAACGTGCGCCTGCTAAACTGGTAATAGCTATTCTTCTCTTTATTTAAATACAGGACAATCATCATCAGATAATATAAGACAGAGATTCTATCGTGTAAGTATATGAAAATAGGGATTTTCATTATTTCATATTAAAAACTAAGGAATTTTGCATCATTCATCAGTAAATCAGAAATAAAATTAATTTCTAATTGCGTCAGACGATGGTCCAGTTCAATTCTGTGCTCTTACTTGTAAATTAGTCATTAGCCATTATTTTCACTAACAATGGAGATCAACTTGTTAATGAATATGTTTATAAAACACAATGTTTATGTTTATACTGACGTCACGAAGTGAATGACGTGACTTTTATTTATTTATTTGAGAGTATACCGTATTATTTTAGTAACATCAATTTATTTGTATCTTTTTAAATAATGCTGATAATTATAAGGAAATGGAAACGCATTATTTTTTAAGTATCGTCAATTTAAGATGGGTTTTTGAAAACAATCTCATAGTAGGTACCACCTACCTACTCTGTTATCGCACATAGAGAAGGTATGCACGTAAGTACTTACGGATACAGTATCCCAGATACCAGTACGATACGGTAGGTACGGTACCTTACCTAGGTACGTTAATAAAACAGTGCATGCATTGTTTTACACATTGTTCATCATCACGATTATATAGATGGGTAGGAAAACTTTAAGTACGAAACTACTAGGTATGGTAGGTATACCCGAGACCTGACATTTGAAATGGTCTAGTTGTAATATATAGGTAAACAACACCCTGTATACTCTGGCAGATCTGGATTTGAATAAGTCATTTTGTTTGCAATGCGGGAATTTTTGATTTCATATTTAGGTACCTAGGTAAAAACTGATGTCTCTTTAGTGATTTGGTAAGACAATGGCTATGTTTATTGGGTAAGTGCTTTAATTAAAATTGTTTAGTATTTTTAACTAAACTAGGTATGTAGGGTAGATAAGGCTTATTATTATGTACCTAGGTATTAAGTGCTTAGTATTTTTAACTTAGGTCGGTAGATAGATTATAGCTAGCTTTAAAAATAGGTAGGCAGGTAAAAAAGCTGGTAGGTGCATTTATCTGATAAGAAAGTACCTACTAAAATCTAGGAAACCTATCTAAATGGTATACCTACCTGCTTAGTATTTAAGTACCTAAGTACCTACCTACCTATATCACATAAATAATTCTATATTAGGTAAGTACCTATATTAAAATATCCAGCAATTCTTACCAGATGCTGAATCTATGGCAAAGCAGCTACTTCGAGATTTCACAACTGATGATGGAGAGGGACCATCAGGCCACTCCATACGCTCCTCCATGGCTCTGGAGGCACTCCTCTTGAACTGCTCCAGGAAACTGTCTATTTGTGTTTCTATGCTTGTAGGAGAATTTGCCATCGCTACTTTCGTTACCACCGAAACACCGAAAACAAACACAACACATTAACATCGCTTTCACGCTTTTAACGTTGTTTTATTCTTTTTTAGTTCCTAATTTATAATCTCTGTTTTCCATATTTGCCTAGAAATGTTAAGGTTCCTTTCTTCGGATTCGTTCATCGACCCGAATTCACGTGCAACATTTAATATCAAAGAAGACCGCGGACCGCCCGAAATAATACGGCTATACTATTCTATAGCGAAGTGATTTTTACTACAGATACCGCTGTGCTATACGGCAACGAAAATAAAGCGACTGCCACCGACATCTATCGATCGCAGCGAGTGAACAGCTGTTAGGTCGAAGTTGCCAGTCTCAAATGTATTATTACTACTAGATAATTTAGAGGTACAATAATTTTATTTTAAGTCTACTACATAATGATTTAAGAATGGGTTAAAACTCAAGATCAAATGGTATGCTTATTAATATGTTGCTTTATTTTTTCCTTGTTATTGCTACTGCGCATGCGCATTTTGCTGACATTTGCTTGACGTTTGCGTTGTCCGTGGATGTGTGTGTGCCGCCGGGTGTGAGGCGAGGTGGGGGGGTCGGTCGCTGTCGGTTGCCGCACTTGCCGCGCACGCTGCGTGCATTTGCTAGTGTTGCGCGAGGGGCGCGTGTAGTTTGTGATAATTTTATCGGAGGTTACTGGAACTGTCACGCACGAGACTACACCCGGCCACATAATGTCAAGTGAGTACCGGAGTTTGATTAACATTTTTTGAATTTTATTAGATGTGAAGGACGTAGTAATTCTGCGAAATTATCGTTATGTTCCAGTTGAATGAATTGATTAGTGGCTTAGGTTTTTACTGTTAGTCAAATTAAACTAGCCATTTTTATTTACTAGATGGGGGTAGGCACATAATCGTTCTTGCTTAGGTCCTACTTCGCCCTTGAACCACACCTTTTGAATTTTGCGGGTGTGTAGGTATCTTAGAAGTTCATAAATTAGCGGTGAAAAATAATCACGTTATAACAGCACAAAGTTGAATAGGTAAATCACAGGAAAAATAACGGTTAAGGTAGGTAAATAGATAGAAAAGTAGGTAGGTAATACTTGCCTAAGTACTATTTACGTAAGTCATAATAAGTATTACTAAAAAAATATAATGGTGGGTATAGTAGGTATTTGTCTTCTGCGAATATTTTTATTTTAATAAAAATGTAGATGCTTATTTAAATCCACCTCGATCTTGCATAGAAAAGTATAATAGCAATGTGTAAAACCAGACCACCTATATTTCTCTTCCCAGAATGATTCGTTCGTCGACAATGCCGTAATTATCTGAACAAACTATGTAACGTAAAGCAACTACAGTTGCTTTCACTGTTCAGTTTTATCGTACGACATCGTAAACACCATGTTATCTGCAAATACATTCATAAACATTTCGCCTATCATCAAAACGTTATCAGTTCTAGTAACGAACTATGAGATAATCTGCTGGGAAGAGTGCAATAATCTTGACCGTGACTGTAATACCTAATAAGGTCTCATTCGCATGGTTGTTAAAAGCCGTGGTTAAATCCATTGGTGTTTTTAAAATACTGTACCACGCTCCTATATTCAACATTTTAATTTTACATCTACCGCCCGACATTTAAAGTACAGCTCGATAAAAAAGCATCATTGTGAAGAAAATACTCGGATGCTAATTTGTATTCAAGTTTAAGTCAACGCTTTTTAAAAAGACGTTGATATAGCGCTCAAATGTGACCTAAGTCCCTATAAAAAATGCTCACTGGATGCTTCAAAATAGATATAAAGTATATATCAACCTATCTGTCGTGCATGGATCTTGTGGCTTGATATCTGATATTCGATGCCAGCCACAAAGGTTCAGCCGACCTCAATGCGGTTTAACTGGCGCCATTAAAATTCTGAAATATCCATAACTTCATCCATCCATACGATAAGATGCTGTTATTAGAAACCTCACATACTGCGAAAATTTCTCAAAAAATTATAGGGTTGGTTACCAATCATACGATATTTAGGTACTGATATTTACCAACTGTATCAAAATGATGTGACACGAGCTTTTAATCTGAAAGAAAATCAAACATAACCAAACTATAAATTTTAACACCCACTGAGAATAGATCCCGGAACTTGTTACGCAGTCTAGTCTGGACTTATATAATATTACGGAAAGGGGATAAGCTCCACCTACCTAGAATTTGCAAGCGCTCGTGGCGTAGCATGCTTAGATGTTCTTGATTGATCGTTGAAGTTAAGCAACGTTGAGGAATTGGGATGGGTGACCGCAAGTGGCATTACGAACTGAGCGTTTCCGTGTTTCGGAGGGCACTTTAAATTGTTGGTCTCGATTTTAAGTCGTTAAGCCATGACGGAGGCCTTTAGCCATATTGGTCACTAGCTCACATACGAACTTACTTTTGCTTACCTAAAATTATTTATTCTTTCAATAATATATTATCGACAAAGATTCATTGGTCTTGACTGTCAGAACACTTGGAAAACCAGTCCTAAACTTTCCCTAGTACCTTACACTCGGTTTTCTCTTTGAAAACTAAATAATAGCTCAAAGAAAAGCATTCATGACGTGCACCGTTAATCGCAAAATGCTAACTTAGAAAGTGCATACTGCTTTGCTTGCTTGACTGAAGGTGTTGTTTATCTTATAAATAACTTTTACCTGATCGTAATGATATCAATTTTGTTGTGTTTTATTTGATCTGAGATATAACCTTAAGTTAATTTGACCACTTTTAAATTATTTCACATTTTTAGAACTTATGACTTCAGTGAAAACAGAATCGCCAAAGCGAATCACCAAGTCCCTACTAAAACACTAAAAGCGTGTTTAAAAGTACTAAAAGAGAAGTACCGATCCCTAAAATAAATCGAAATTTGCAGAAATAACGTAATTGAATTACAAAATTAAGGATAATTTTAAACATTCTATTATAGGGTAGGACGAATTAACTTCCTCGTCATCATTACATTCCTTTATTCCGTAAACGGTCGACTGCCCGCGTGGTTCCATCCCGCCGGACCGGCCGCACCTAAATAGAAACCACAGGGACATTGCTCCCACACCGCGCCTGATCCTGGCATCTCTGAACTCAAGTGCCTTGTTGGGGAACCTTTGGCAGCACGAATATTATTTCCATCTATCTAAATCTGGTTTGCTCAGAGCTTTCATACATCATGCTTCGTTTTCAGAAACGTTTCAAAATACGATTTATGATGTTAATGTGGTTTTATTAAAACAAAATAAATATTTAGTTGTTGATGATGTTGGCTGCAAAACAGGAATGACCTTGGTGATTGACGGCATTTCCTGGGTAATTTTAGATCTGGAATAGGATGCCTGCTGCATTATAAATATTATGTTTATCATGAGTTCGCCTACGTCGGGTAGCTAGCTAGATACGTAAGGCATTATCTCTCGTCTAGTTATGGAAATTAATAGTATTTTATACACATAAAATAACGCCTGTTTCCCACAGGGCCAGGGCAAGAGTACCCCAAACCGACGAGCATGCATTTAGAATGTAATGAGAGTGATTGAAGGGAAAGAAGTACGTCAGGATTATAGCAAATGAAGATCCGTGATCTCTGCCTACCGCTAGTATTTTACATCACCTGATTAAAGATGTTGTCGGTAATTTACGTAATAGGTGCTACTAAACAAGTAAAACCTACCTACGAACGACCGACGTAGCTTTTAAAACGATTTGATTAGAATGTATCGCAGTACTTGGCAAACGGAACTTGACCATTCGGATTAACTTTTTCGAAGACAAGCAATTGATTTAACGACGTATCGATTTGTCAACTGCTTGTGCCAAGAGAACATCTAAAGCAAGATGTGTTAAAGAAAGACTGATTACCAGTTTAATTGTGGAATAGGCAGGCGTCGTCGACTGGCTCGCAGAATATCTGACGCTATACAGTGGTTTTATTTCGAATTTTATTTGTGTCGCGCTATTTCTGTTAGAACGTGCGGCACTTGTCTATTACATAGCGTTCTATGTTAGCCCACGCATGCTGGATGTCGAGCTATTCATAAAAATATTTTAGAGACTGTTCGAATAGTAGATATCGCCAAATCGGGGATTGTGAAAGTGTAAAAGAGTCTTAAGACAAAAACTTATTAGGCAAAGGACTTAGCATCCAATTTTGCCAACAATAAACTTAGCATAATCTATCAATTAGCTTATTATGTACGTTTCCCGGCCTTCCACGTGTTAATATTGACAGGAGGGAAATAATGCGCACGCTGGGGCTACGCAGCCAACTTCTATAACACGTGCCAATAACATTTTAATACCTACGTTTTCTCAAGAGGGCGAACTGCGCATTTCCTGACTACTGTTTATGACGACAGCCAGCAGCAATGACACGATGACCATTCAAAACACTAAAATATGGGATTCACTACCTACGTAATTCTATGGCTAGTTATTTTCGTCTATTTTCAAATGTCTTTGGCACCAAATAACATCCTTAGGCATGTGACAAAATATAATGCTGGAGGAGGATCAGAAGTGAAAACATAAAATTAATTTGGGACTAATAGGTACTTAAAGGGTGAATATGCAGTGATGCAGTATAATATCCAATGATGCAGTTTTAGTTTTCAACAAAATCGGGCCCGAGACTCCTTTGAGTACTTTTCGTTATTCCTCATAGTTTCGGATTTGGCCATGCAGACCCACTTGAAAAATTCACTCCGTATGAAATACAAAGTTTATAATTAAGTGGGATATCAATTCCGTCTTGGTGTGAATCATACTCAGTAGCAGTCCCTTAAGTAGACAATAACTTTTTGAGTATCTACAATATTAATGCTGATTGTTTGCTTTCCTCAGACCGAGCATGGGTAACACTCGCGACGAACGATTCGTACGGCCTCGGAGCCTTGGTGCTGGCGCACTCTTTGCGCCGCGTCGGCTCCGAGCACCCCGCTGTCGTTCTCATCACACCATCCGTTACTGATGCTATGAGGTAAACCATTACTCACAAATTCACAATCATCGCCTAGCGTCTTCCCTGTATTAGAGTTGGCACTAGCGCCTACGACTTTTTTTAGACGCTAAACGAGTTTGCTACAGGTTAAGGATTTGGTAGCGCACTTCAAGAACTCAGAGGTTCAAGAGCGAGAATCTTTAACACAGGTATTTTCATATTTAAAAGAGGGGCCGAAATCCATGTAAATACCAAACATAGATTGAGTTTACCTACCGTAATGTTTGTAAGAACTCTTCTCTCACATAAGTAGGACTCATAAATGTTCCGAATGGTCATGCATATTTTCATTTCTTTAAGAAATGCTGATGTTTTTTTTGTGAAAATTACAATCGTTTCCCTACTCCGCTGCAAAAGCAGTAAACAAGAATCTATTCTTAACACATAAACAGAAATAATGCACAAAGCGCGTCAGCCACGAAAGATAGACAATATTTCGTTCTTTTCATAGGTACTGTGTTTTAATGATTCACAGCATGTGTTTCTTCCAAGCCAATATGATGATGATATTTGTATCATCATTATGCCGTGAGGTCTCAGCTCAGCACGTAATAGGACTTCTCCATTTCCTCCCATGGATGTCGTAAGATCTGACGAAGGGATGGGCAGCATCATCCATCGGAATACTTACCATCAATCCGCCTGCCAAACGTGGTAACTATGGCAATGTCATAATCACCACCTTGGGAGGCTGAGTTATCAGTAAGCTCAAATCGGTTGTTAAAATTGCTATCGAAATATCCCCAGAGAACGCCTAAACGCAGTATTCAGCGAGGTGGTGACAGTAGACGTATTGGACTCGCGCGACGCAGCCCATCTTGCGTTACTCCAGCGGCCCGAGCTCGGCATCACCTTCACAAAGATCCACTGTTGGAATCTCACGCAATTCGAGAAATGCGTCTTCCTTGATGCTGACACTTTGGTAAGCTTTTATACCACACGATACCTACACTCATATAAAAGTATAGGTCAGTGCTTTTAATACCTGTGATAGTTTTTGTGATGAGTGATAAATGTATGTGTCATGTTGCGGCCTTAGAGAGAGGTAGGGTGGACGGAAATTGGTAGAAATATAATTATTATCCCAGTCTATGATCGATTCAATAAATGACAATCATTTACTTACATTATGTATGAGTTACTTATAGAAAATTATGAAAATCCATATTTACGTAAATATTATCAAATACGTGTGTCGTGTTTATTAAAATAATATTGCTGTATTGCACTTCGGGCAAGCGAATGCGATATAAAAGAGCAATTTAGATATGTCTTCTTATTTTTGGATCAATAACAACTCGTTCGCACACGGTCTTCTCCAGGCAAAGTAAATTGGCTGAATTGATCAATAGTTTATTTGTGGACAGTCTTTATATCGTCTGGTCTAGCTGGAATGTGACTGCTATAGTGCTATACTTACGCTATTTAATAAATAAACAAGTAGGTGGTACCGAACTAAAATAGAAACGACTAAAATCTAATATTTGCAGTTCGCGTAATAAAGTTAGTTTTTAATGTTTGCAATGCTCTTAAAAAATTGGCATCCGATCCCAGGAATAGAAGTGACACGGACAACTGCTAGACTGTCGATCTGTAATCGCATATTTTCTCGAGATCGATTGATGACCATGCAAAACTCATCAAATCTATTTCGACGTGCAATTGTTTATACGATGAGAAAGTCAATGTTACCGGACGTGCATGAAATGAAACACGAGATGACGAGGAACAACCATGGCCCAAATAATTCTGTCAATTTTGGAACAGGTCCAAATACTATACTCTCATTCTTTAGTTTTTTTCTTTCGACGAACGGGTGTTGTTTTTATGTAGCGAAAACGTATCTAAGCGATTACGACGCTCGTATGATACAAATACATTCGTTTATTATCATGTCATTATGTAATGGAACTCGTAGAAAATTTCAATTTACATAAGTACCTAGGTCTAGGTAGGTACCACTTAAAAATATGCGACGGCTATGAATAAACACTGAGATAGCGCCTTATTAGGATTCCATTGACTTGAATTCGGATTTTTATCGCAGACAGGTTATTGAGTCAAACTACTGTTATCCAACATTCGATAACGAAACAGTTCGATATTTATATTTTGTTGATTTACTTACACGAAACGAGTCAGTGATCTGATCACATTCTATTCATAAAATAGAAAAACATTTGTGTATTCCTATGATAAGTACCTAACTAACTATATACATTATACTTAGTAGTTGTTTGAAAGTGGTAGAAATCGGTATACCTACTTACCTAATGTTTTGATTGTCTAGAAGAAAGATAAAATTTAATCTAGAAAATATTTGTTTGCAACTAATATAAACCCAAAAAAGTGACGATATTTGTGACTCAATATAAAACACACCACCCTAGCCAAAACTCTTCTCTTACAGCATGATCCCCACATAGAGTGGGATATGGGTAGGAAGATGACGATGATGATGATGATTTGTGACTCAATATAGTCATAACAGGTTTGAATGCAACTTGGTAGGTATAAACATAGCCTGGAATAACGTTATACTTTTTTATCTCTGTACAACGCGAGCGAAGCCACGCGCGCTTAATCTAGTTGAAAATACATGTAGGTAGGTACCTACCTATTTATTGGTAAGTACGTGCTTATAGGTTTTTTATTTGCCGCCGAGAATATTCACGGCTCATCCGCAAAGATGACTAGTACATCAAATTATGTGTCTGGTAATTTGTTAACTTCTCTACTGGACTGGGAGTAAAGAAAAAACATAGAATGCGTCCAGCTGCTTCTCTTCCCGAGCATGTTGTAAAAGTCGACTAAGGGATAGTATCCTCCAACATGATGAGATACAATAAGCAAGTATTCCCAAGGAGGGTTGACGTCAGGCAGGCGGCCGGTCATAAAACACCTTAGCCAAAACTCTTACAGCATGATCCAAGGATCATGCTGTGCCGACCCCACATAGAGTGGGATAAGGGCAGGAAGATGATGAATTTGTTAGCTGTTCTTCAAATGGATAATATTTTCGCTTTTGTTGATACGCATTTAATGAATTTATAGGCCGACAGAAAGATCATTCATCACTCATTCTTAATCTAGCGTACATTTTTTAAATCCCATAATCCTGTTGTCTAATGATTAACAAAAACTTATTAATATAATGACTCATACGATTAAGCCCGTCATTATTTTTATATTTCCAAAGGTGGTACAAAACAGCGATGAGTTGTTCGAGCGAGAGGAGCTTTCCGCAGCTCCCGATGTCGGCTGGCCCGACTGCTTCAACTCCGGAGTGTTCGTCTTCAAGCCTTCAGCGGAGACCTTCGAAAAGCTCATTACGTTCGCCAAAGAAAGAGGCAGCTTCGACGGTAAACCATCATTTATTGCTACCGGAGATACACGAAATTGCTATGAAATGTTGACCAATAACTAAAATCTAGTGTCCCGGAAATTGCATGTCCTTGAACTAAATTATTCGTATGAGTAAAATGATAAATTGGTAATAGGAAAAAGAAACGGGAAATATATTTCTTCGCACTTCAATAGTCTCAGTCCTCTCTCAGTCTCAGAACAATTTCTTGATAAATTCATCTTGGTTTTACGCGATTAAATCTGTAAATTGTATTTCAACAGGAGGTGACCAAGGTTTACTGAATTCATTCTTCTCCGATTGGGCTCGATCGGACATCAGCAAACACTTACCTTTCCTGTACAATGTCACATCAGCAGCTTTCTACTCCTACTTGCCTGCATTGAAACAGTAAGTTCTCTATGCTTCTTTTAGTAAGTACCTAGTATTTTAATACTGCATCGTTTTACTATTTTTCTAAAACGTATTTTAGTTTCGGCCATGACCTGAAGATAATTCATTTCATCGGTGCCGCCAAGCCATGGCTTCAACACTTCAACTTTGATTCGCGTACTGTCGACGCACCCGATCACATCAGAGGCTTGCTCCAACAGTGGTGGGACATCTTTACAGGACAAGTGCACTCTCAACTCGATGCTGCGATGGTGAGTTTATATTAAGACCTTTGGGCTGAAAAATTACCCAAACACTGACTGTGTGACTTTTGACCTACAGATTTTAATATTGAAATGGATCGTATTAACAAAAATGACTATCGACGATGCCCAGTTTTTAGGCAATTTGATAACTTGAATATATAATACGGACAGGTAATACATAGTGACCACAGATACTATTTGTAATCTATATTTAGGTTAGTTACTCGACACGACTGGTTGGAATCGAATCCTCCTTCCTGTGGTTGGCCTTACAACCGCAAGAGCCTAGGTGTAGGTGGTGTCTAGTAAATCGATCCATTCTTAGATCAGCTTCCAATCTGAACACATCATGTTTTCCAAGCATACAAAATGGGAACCTAAAGTTACAGAGGTGAGAGTTCGTGTTTTATCACGTTAGAAATTATATTTACAAAGCGAAAGAAGTATCTTCTTTTGTTTCATTTTCTAAGGTAAATAGATCCATTATGCACAAAAATTTATATATGTCTCAATTTTCTGTTTATGACTGACCCTGAGTATCGCTTGCACTGAAGCTTGTGCACAACACCTAGCGCTATTTATTTGCACCTTTTTGCCTTGAATAATGATGCTCGTTTGAACTTGTGTTTCTCCAAAATACTAACGTTTTCTAACTTTTCCGTTTGGCTGACGGTCGCTTCATATATAAGGTTTTGTGAATCGTTTGTAATTTGGGAGTAGATGGTGTTGGTATTTTGGTGGAATACTCACCACGGTAGCTTTATAAACATACATTAAATTCCTTTAAAATACAATTGAATCTATTTGCGTTGCGAACGCCAGTGTCTCAGACCAAATAAAAGAAAAGACGCCGCGCCGCGAACAACAAAAGTGAAGCCATACAAAACCGTGCTCCTGCAAGTAAACACACACACTAACGCACACACCTACACTAAAACCATGCTCATCGCCCTTAGAACGTCACGAGTCTTAAAAATAGAATTATGCCTTCCTGTGTAGTGAAAACTTGTAAAAACAGCATCAAATCACATAAAAAATCTGACGGAATCACTTCTCACTTGTAAGTTCTTCAAATAACATCGTTTCTTAATTATTATACTATGAATTTTAGGTTACTTGGAACACACAACCTCAAAGCCTTGACACACATAGATAAAAAGGTGGCTTCACTTTAGTTGTTCGCGGCACGGCCTCTTTTCTTTTTATTTGGTCTGAGGCCAGTGTATAACAAGTTTTAGCCGTTTGTATTTAAATTTGTATGTTTATTTGGTTGCGCAATTTTGTTTTGTACTAATAATGTTTGCTTGGACAAAGCTATTTGCACTGTTTTTTAGTTGGTGCGTTAAGCTTAGTTCAAGTGTGTTTGCATGCATTGCCACTGAGTTGTTTCACTTCAACAATAGGTAGAGGTGGAGGAACCTCCTGAGACGCCGCCTCCGGTGTTGCCCCCACACGACGTCAGCCAACACTATCACTATCAACCTGTTATCGACCCGGAATCCGAATTCCCCTGGCACAGGCCTGATGCTCAAGCAGCTAATAAACATCCCGAAAGTAACGTTGAAATAACAGATACCTCCGATCGTTGGGAGATATACAGAGGAAATATTCCGCCAATGTCTGAATATCATAATGAAGCAGAAGTTGACAATCGCGAGGAGATAAGACAGTATGCATGGGATTATCAGCATCAAGAAATAGTTAGCCAAGGGCATGTAGACCATGGAGACCAGGAAGAATATTGCCCTTCACCCAAACTTGCACTCAGTTACCAGTACCAACACAGTGAAAGCCAATATTCAGAACAACATTCCCACAGTTACCAGTACCAACACAGTGAAAGCCAACATTCAGAACACTTACACAGTGAACACGATTACCACCAACAGAGTACATCTACTTATCGTGATCAGCAGAGTCATCACGGTCATGGGCACAATGATTCCTATGATAATTTTCACCATGAAAGCGCCAACCACCAAAACATAACAAACGAAACACAACATAACATACAAAACCAAACGCACCACACTCAATATCAGGAACAATCTAGTCAGCACGATGATCATTCAAAAAAATATCATCATGGTACTTTTAGTCACCACCAACCTGAGTCCTTTTGTCATTTCGATGAACCCAAAACTTTTGATATCTATCACAAGATCGAAAATTTAGACAAACACGATGTTCCTATCAAAAACAATGTAGAAGTTTCTCACGTACACGTACAAAAAAACACTAAAAAACGGCGCCCTCGCAGACACCTTGGGGTTATGCTTGAAACCAACAGCGTGTTGAACGGCGATGTGTCTGAATCGGAGAGTGATTACTCCGAAGACGTAATCCCAAGACACCCTTACGATGGATTTTACTTGCGTCATCGGGCTACAATTGACTCTCGTGGTCGCAAAGTCTGTACCCATGAGATTCCACCCACCCCGTCGCCGACACCGTCACCGCCTGACTCCCCTACTCCTCAAGACTACGATACGGCTGAGGAGAACATACCAAGTGATACTGAAGATTACGTAAGTTTGAATTCTTTGAATAGACCATCTCATCAGATCCCAAAGGTAAAGCAACTTGTAAGCTAAAGTGAGTGTCAGCCAATGTAAATAATGTAGAAAAGCTATGCATGCTAGAACGTAGCACGTGAATTTGTTAACATTAATTCTTTTATCTAACTTGAAAAAACTACTTAATTATTCTTTTTCAGAATTGCACAAGACGAAGTCCCGTGTAACAAATCAATAATATTTCACTATCCGTAATAACTCCCATCTACCATACCCTGGTCTATATCCAATCGGAGCATAAAGATTGGAGCGAGATTTATTCTTATGCTGAAGTCAATATTGTATTATGTTTCAGAGCGGAGTCGCTGGTAACTTGGCACGAGTGGTCGCTGGAGGGCCTCATGAAGCATTGGATGACCTGACGCGTCGCCAAGGATGGGAGGCTGGTAACATCGATTACATGGGCGCGGATTCCTTCGATAAGATCTGGGCTAAAATCTCACAGACCCTGAGATCATCGCCTTCTCCTCCCAAGGAAATTAAACCAGAGGAGATTCCTGTTCAGGTGAGTGCCAAGCCGCAACATTGCTGATCATTATCATGAGGTCAAGCATTGGATAAAAACGATAATCCCAAAATTCTTGAAAAAAAGGTGTTCTTAAAGAAGAAATAGACTTTTATAAAGCTTTAATACATAAAGCTTCGATTTCTAACGAATTTTCATTGGTTTTCCAGGCCGGTGAAGTAACTGAGGAAGTAGTAAGTGAACCGGTTGAAGTGGCCAAGGAAGCGGAACTAGTCGATGCCCCGGCCCCAGTTGCCGCTAAAGTTCCTGAACCAGCGCCGGTGTCGGAACCCATCGCTGTATCGGAACCCGCTCCAGTATCGGAATTCGCCCCAGTATCGGAACCCGTCCCAGTATCGGAACCCGCCCCAGTATCGGAACCCGCCCCAGTATCGGAACCCGCGCCAGTAACGGAACCCGCCCCAGTATCAGAACCAGCTTTACCAGAATCTGTTACTGCTCCTGTATCCGAACCCATCACCACCCTAGGGTCAGAACCTGTTTCCGCTTCAGAGCCAGAACCCGCTTCTGTAGCGACACCTGCCGAAGAAGTAGTAACTCCGGCGGCTCCCGTAGAAACTCCAGTCCCAGAGGTGGTCCCCGAAACTCCTGCGCCAGAAACTCCAGCAGAGCTTATCGAGCCTGCTGCGATAGACGATATTCCCGTCACAGTAGCCGTTGAAGCACCTGTAGAAGAGCCAAAAAAGACTGAACCCGTCGAAGCTTTGGCTGCACCAGAAACTGTTGTAGAACCACCCACACTGCCTGCGCCAACGGCCGAAACCCCCGCAGCAACACCAGAGAAAGCCACTACGCCGTCCGACCCGGTAGCTACAGATAACATCCCTGTGGTTACAGACAGCCCACCATTGGCCAACACTCCGTCCAAGGAAGAAGCGCCCGCGGTTCCCGCTGCCAAATGTGAGTAGACAGGCAATCTGCCTTGCATTCAGTTTTCACGAGTTCATTCTTGCAGTTTTCATAGACTAATACATTTGTTATAGCTGCATCCGTTTTACGTGGAACCCTGGAGAAATCAAGTGCCACAGTCATGCAATCACCTCGAAAGGGGTTCACAAATAAAATTAAAGCACACAAAGTAGAACTGTACTACAAAGTTTGTTGCGTTAATCTTTCAAGATGTTTTCCGTTTTGGAAAGAAGAATCTCTTTCGGGCTGATGATATCGGAATAGTGAGCCACTTTGCAAATCCTGGTGTCCCGGCATCACGTAGAACTCGATGTGCGCAGATGTTTTTCTTTTTGTGCCGTTTTGTGATGTTTGGTTTTGTTTATTTTCTGAGCATAAGTTTCAATCGTTGTTATTTCACCCAGCTACCGAGGAGGCAGCGCAAGAGACGCGGCTTTGATAGACCAGGTAAAGCCTACCACACTTGGGCCCAACGCAATGGTAACTATGGGGTACTATGGTGGAGGGCTTTCCTTATGCTGCATGCACATGGGAGGTTAATTTAAGACCAGTAAAATGAAGCAAGGTTTTCCTTAGTCTGGAAATCGGTGAAGGACGTAAGTCCTGCTGTTCAATGAACTACCTCAGTTTACTGCCATGTCTGTATAGACCTCGTGTGTATGCAGCATTAGAGTGGATGTTTGTGAAGTCGCGTTCAATTCAAATTTATAACATTAAACGAATTCCATAGAGTAATTTAATAGTCCTCTAAATAGTGTATTCCGTGGTTATTGGGTTGCGTCCAAGTGGATGCACAGCGTAGGGGTGTTTGGTTAAATACTCATTGAGCTATTTTCGTCTGATTAATTATGGATTCCACTTCAAATAACTAAGTCAAGATAATTAGCGAAATAAGTATTTACCACGCAGCAGGATTTGCTACATAAATCTCTATTATTCTTGGCAAATTCTGCAATGATCTTTAAATGCAGAAGTTTGCTGCAACTATTGCTATTTTCGGCAGAATTTGCAGCAAGTTTCCATTTCGTTTTATTTGCTTTTACACGTTGGTCTCACACATTGCAAGGAACATTATTCAACGCTTCAGAACCTGAATATAATACACTGAAACAAGCGGCACTTTCACTTCACCGCACGCACAAGCAAACATTTGAATATCAATGCTAGATTTAATTCCATTATTTACCTACAAACTGTATCAAACATTTAATCTTTAAAATATTTTTTTATCCTATATTTACAAGTTATATACCAAAGCGGAGTGTGAAACATTGTTAACAATCTAAAATCAACCAGTAAAATTTGCCCATTGATTATGAGACTTGGTTGATTTTCCAGTCATCCGCTTCAGTGGACCCTCTGTCATATTTTACGGACTTTTCCCGTCCCTTACCGAAATAAACAATAATAATCCTTGTAATGGTTGCGCTTCAGGACTCTTCCGCTAGACTTACAACCTAATAGCTTGCACCGTTTGAGATAACCACGCTGCCTTTCCCCGACTTTGTTCCAGGCCCTAACCGCGCTTGCTCTGTTATGTGACCGCACTGACCGCCATACTAACAACTGAGAGTCTGAGAAATCTGACAGTAAGGGGTTTGGTTGTGTAGCGGAGGAGCGTCGCAAGGTGGGCAAGCTGCAGCTAAAGCCGCCGGCCGCCGCCGACCCACTGCCGACGCCCGACAGCGAGGCCGAGGACGCCGCGGCGCTCGCGCACGCCATCATAGCCAGCGAGCTGCGAGACATCCAAACGCCCACCGTCACCTCGCCTCAAACCCCCGCGGAGACCGCAGCTCCTTTCACTTCTAAAGCTGGTCTCACTGTCGAAGAGCCTCAGGTTCCGACGCCCCCGGTCGGCGCGGTCTCTCTCGCCCAGATCGGCGTCAAGTCCAAGGAGAAGACCACCACCGCCGCGCAGCTGGAATCTTCCATCGCTGCGGTGACTGAAAAACCCGATGTGCCTAAAGATGCGCCTAAGAAGAAAATCATCAAGAAGGTGGTAAAGAAGGATAAGGATGCCGCCGCCGCCGCCGCGGGTGCAGACGCGCCGGTCCCTCCGCCGCGTAAGAAGGAAAAGAAACCCAAAGAGAAATGAGCGCCCGCTCCTATAGTTCCTCTGTGCCATAATCTTAGTGCCTCCGTGTTTATGTTGTCTATTTAATGTCTAGTTATGCTTTTACTGTATTTGTGTAACCTTTTTATATTTTTATATGTTACCTAGATCTATTTTTAATCTTTTCACATGGCCATTGTATTGTTAACTTTTTATGTTAATCTCATTTTTGTTTAGTGGTACTTTTTATTATGTAACAAAAATATTAATCGGATTTTAAATTGTGAACAATTATTTACCAAAGGATAAAAATAGAGATGTATTTATTAATAAATTGAAGATTAATTATGTAATTTTGTATTAAAGGTCTATTTTTGAATAATTTTCTTAAATATTTTTATTTATTTCCTTATTAGATAGACTATAGGTACCTACATTTTTTCAACAGATAAAACATCTTAACTAACTTATCTTTTATTTTAATTCAAATAAAGGTAAGTTTTAAAATGTTAGTACTCACATAAATCTGTATTTCAGCACTGGTCAAGCTATAGTGGACTAAATATCAAGTACACATTCCAACAAAGGTTTCCAAGCATGGAATTAGTTGCTGGCTCCAGATTGCTCTGTAGGTATCTTCCCACCTGAAATACAAAGTAGGTATAATCTTCATGCAAGTACCTACATCCTCACATTTGCATTTCAAATATTAGTAGGAGGCTACTAATATTTGAAATGCAAATGTGAGGATGTAGGTACTTAATCTGTTTGTGGCTAAATCACAGCATAACAGCTGAACAGATTTAGATGAAACTTGAGACAATATACCTACATAGTTTGTGTCCTGGAATAACATAGGCCAATTTTAATCCAAGTACCATGCTAGCAAAGCCGCAGGCAGTTTGAAAGTTTGTGGCTCAATAAGACATTTATATTTGGATGTAACTTTGAATATAACTAACAGGTATATATGTACATAGTTCAGGAGCGGGGGGATGACTGGATATCATAGGCTTACTACCTAATATTAATACTGGTTCCATGCAAAGTAGGTATAAACTTCTTATTCATTCAAATCATCTTTCACACAATCCAGACAGTTTTATGTAAGTAACAGGATTGTGTAACTTTCGTTGGTGATCCAAGATAAATAAAATAAGGGATCTATAGCAATAAGCACTCGTTTCAATGCTGCTTACAATTTTATTAAATTATAAAAATACTCATCAATTAAGTATTTAGCTTTTAAGATAATTACCTATATTAAAAGTTGATTAAGGGATAGTATTCTCTCCAACATGATGGACCATCTATATGGACAATCACCTGTCACCATGGTTCATATCCATCTTGGGCCTTTGAATCAGGAGTGCCTGCAAGTTTTCTTACGATTAGTTGTGGCTCTGCCCACCCCGTTAAGGAAACGCCGTGATAATTATTATTATGTATATAGGTACCTACCTACTCATGTAAAAGTATGTAATCATTATTTAGGTAAGACATCCGTCGTACCTATTGGTAGTTAAAATTAATGTTGATGGTTGTTAAGACCTCTCAAGATGATCCCTGCTGTGCTGGGATTGATTTCATTACATAATTATTCTACTTCTTCTTCTTCTTGCCCTTATCCCACTCTATGTGGGGTCGGCCCAGCATGATCCAAGGATCATGCTGTAAGAGTTTTGGCTAAGGTGTTTTATGGCCGGCCGCCTGCCTGACATCAACCCTCCTTGGGAATACTTGCCTAGTGTATCTCATCATGTTGAAGGATACTATCCCTTAGTCGACTTTTACAACAAGCTCGGGGAGAGAAGCAGCTGGACGCATTCGAAGTTTTTCTTTACTCCCAGTCCAGCAGAGAAGTTCATTACATAATTATTCGGTAACATATAATTAATTTATGTTAGAACTTTTGTTATTTTCTTAGTTTGGTTGGTTGGATTGGATTATCCATCCATTCTGGATTATCCATCCATCCAACCTGAATGTTGAATAAAATTGAATGAATGTTGATTGATCGATGACAGAAGGTTGACAGTAGTTTGACAAGAGACACAAATCCACTGAAAGTTGGACGTTGTATAAAAATATAAAAAAAAAAGAATTTTGTAGCCATGTACAACCATGCATACAACAATAAATATGTAATATTTTGTACTATAATCTGTCTGTATCGCTGGAAGGGCCCAAAAATAAATACTGATAAAAAATGGCAGCATTGTCGAGTATATAATATCTGTGGATAATTCGGTTTTCGTTCACCTCGTCGTTCACGAACTGTGGCTGTCACTGCTGTCAGGTCCTTTGAAAAATAAACCCAACATAAAACCAGTTTGACAGGCGCAGCGTTTTGGTTGGGTTGTGTCGCGCTGTTTTTACATATTATCGTTGTTTTATCCAATGTTTATAAACTTAAATCCACATTATTTCAAAATTAAACAATATTTTTGAATAAAATTGAAACTTGAGGCTCAATCGCGTGATAAAATCGTGGTTATTTCAATGTTATTGCTGTGGATTCGTATAATTCGTCTGTAATCTTGTATCGGCAAGGACTCATCGTTGATTTTGTTAGGTGGAGGACTAAAATGTGAAACAAATGTGTGATGTTAGTGAACTTTCCGTGAGTAACTGTGCATTCGGTTATTTGAGGGTATTGTGAAGAAACTAGCAAAATGAAGTGGTTGGTTCTCATACTTGTCCTGCCAACTTGCTTGGCTCACCTGAATGTTTACCTGAGCAGCGCTGAAGTTTTGAGGCTTCTAGGTAAGTTCTAAAATTTATTTATTGCACTTATTTTTAGCATACATCGAATACTACAAGCAGAACCTAACTACCTCTTTAGTTTCTTAAGCTCTGTTATTATAAGAGATGAATCAGGTAAGTATGAATAGTTACATAAAAACATATAGTTTTATTCAATAACTTTCAGTTAGATTCTCTTTAATATTAGTCTTATAAAACGGGTCTAAAATTTCGAAATTATGTAGTCAAATCAAGCAAAACTGAATAGTATGTCCAACCAGTAATAATTTTTGGCTCTATGTCATAAATGAATAATGCTGAATGAAATCATCACTGGAACAAAAGTTATGCTATAATACATTTATATGTAAAGTATTGTTATTTGTGTTTGAACTCCTTTAAATTAACATTTAACATCATTTGATTCAAACAAAATACCTAGCAAGTTAGGTGTCATGGGGCCAATAAATAAATAATTAAACATGCACTAATACTATTATTGTAAAAGGGCTTTAATTCTCATTTAATCAATAAAAACAAGAAAGATCATTGCTCAACAATTTAAAACAAGACTAATTGATAGGTACTTACTTACAATAATAAACTGAATAACTCTTTCTCTGAATAATAGTCTCATAGCGGTAACCAAAGAGTCTTTGGTTACCACTATGAGACTGCCTTCAACACTGTTTTCAGAAGTTTAACATAATCCTCTGTAATCTAATTGTACATCAATTTCAATTGCCCACATAAACCATAAATCATTCAAAAGCTCTTATCTAAGAATCTCTTTCTTGGTTTACAATAAAAGGCACAATAAGCCCCTATGTCACATTCATTTCTAAGAAAACTTCCTTTGTGGATGCTAAACCTTGGCTCTTTTATTATTAAGTAGGTAATTTACTTCTGGAACTGTTATAAATTTTATTCAGTTATTACTTAAAATATTGTTATAGTCTACATACCTCTTTAATGTTCCTCTGCTAAAAAACGGCTTAAATTAATCTTAAAAGTTTCATTAAGATTTTTGAAAGTGATATCTTTGTATGTAGGTTCCTAATAAAAATATATTGTTATTTTCATACTCAATTATTCATACTCTTCGATTTCATACTCAATTAAAATTGAAATCTGTGATAGGTAATTATTATGATAACATATTACTTAACTAAAACTCTAGATCTTTTTTACCTATAAAATAAAATATCCTTTGTCATTTATGCTCAATCTTAAAATTTGATAATACCTATAGATCGTTAGTTAGGTAGGTATTTATGAAGGTAGGTTAGTAAAAATATATTTTAATTTCAGAATAGGTTGAAAGTTATATTCTTTCTACCTGTCGTTTTTTTAGGGTTTCGTAACCAAACGGTACCAACAGGATCCTATCACTAAGCCTTCGCTGTCCGTCCGTCCGTCCGTCCGTCCGTCCGTCCGTTCGTCCGTCCGTCCGACCGTCCGTCCGACCATCCGTACGTCTGTCAGAGGGCTGTATCTCTTGAACCGTAATAGGTAGAAAGTTGAAATTTTCACAGAGCAAGTATTTCCATTGCCGCTATAACAATAAATAATAGAAATAAATAAATATAATAATTGTTTTTAACATTCGTAATCGATCATCAAAGCCACCTATAAAAAGTACATGTACGATGGAACCCTTCGTGTGCGAATTTGACTCGCATTTCAACGGTTTTATTTCTCTATCATTATTAATTCATTCTTAATTCTTATGTGGGTGCCAATTACCCAAAATCACTGTTTTCAGATAATTAAATCGAAATAATTGTACAGAATGAACTCCAAAGCAATCTAAATATTGTACTCGTAGATCAGATCGTCAGGTAGGTAGATGAGTAAACCAAAGTGACAGATTAGATGCAGGTACCTACCTAGGAACCGCTTAATGGGCTTAGAGAAATGTCATACGAAGCGTTTTTATCCAGTTCTATTGTAAACCTGCAGCTATTGACACAGAATAATGCAGTGTAAGTATTGAGCGCAATCCGTCATTGTCAACAGCGAAGCATCTGCTCATTGTTCCTGCTCAAAAATTATAATTTGAATACACAATGCGAAGGCTAAACGGGACTTGGCCGAAAATGACAACTCTAGCGCTGTTGCCGGTCAAACAAATTCAGGAAATATGGACATAAGCTTTCCGATTGTATAAAAAGTTACCTCTTTGTAATAATAGTGTAGAATTAAATAAACGCTGAATAAATAGTGGCGTTACTCGTTGCAAGTATATAAAAATCCCATGAAACTTCATTTTTTCCAAAGGCATGTTTACCTATTTCTTATAATAAAAAAATAGTTTATTGGCAATTGAAAGTAACATAAAAATTAACATAACTTTTCGATATCTGCCTGCGCTGGCAAACGTGCTTCGTGTTCAATGTAATTTATTCCAGATGACGTTTATGGAGATTCTATGGAGCAAGCTAATAAACTCGACGCCCAAAACGAGTATTCCAACACGCTTGAAACGACCATTTCATCCATTCAATTTACCACACGATCGCGAAAAGTTTCTTTATTTGACTATAACTTTTATAAGCACCCTATAAAGTTTCTAGCTTATACAGGTTTTCCTGATAAATAAATAGCATCCAACAGTACATAATACTGACCCCACACTTCGCATCCCTGTGTCTCTGGTATCACAAACTACGAGTACCACAACATGCAAGCGAACCCGCACCTCTCGCGTCTCGGAAGGGCATTCTTCCGCCACGCCACCCAGGTTTTAAAAACTTGGAACTATAAATATTGAAGGACGAAAAAAAGGCGTCCGTAACCATCAGCTAAAACAAAACCAACCTCCACCACAAAGGCTGACTCCACAAAAAAATTGCACTTACCTCCTAATACGTACGCAATAACTTTTCAGCGTGCCGTATTTCATAAATCTTGGGTGCTGATAACCAGCTACTTAGGTACGTTATGGTGCAGGTGAGGCAGTGAGAGGACATCTTACTTTATGGCTCCATGATATCTTGCATCTAGTACTGTCCAAATACACGGAGCCTGCGAGTTATTATACGTAAGGAATGATATAGTCCAAGACAAGAGCGAAGACTATTTGAAAATCTATAACATCACTAACCATCTACATTAAGTTACTTAAGTTATCCTACTAATATTATAAATGCGAAAGTTTGTGAAGTGACGATGTTTGTGCCTCAATCACGTCGTAACGGCCGAACGCATTTGAATGAAACTTGGAATATACATAGTATGTGTGCTGGAATAACACATATGTAGGCTACTTTTTATCCGGTTACCACGCGAGCAAAACCGCGGGCGACAACTAGTTCTTAAAAAAAAACATATTTTGCAAAACAGTGTGAAAAGTCAAAAAATTACATCGGCGTGGTTCGAAGGACCATTGAGTGAAATCAGAACAATGGATCAAAGAGATCATTAAAATCGCTCCCTGGACAAAAATTTTATCACAGCTCAATTAACTGGGAAAAGGCGTGAGATAACATTGTTTCACGAATGACCCTCACGAGCTGGAACGAAGGAGCAGTGCTCTCCTTGATATAAACACTAGATAAGTCCAGTTTATTACGTAACCAGCGTAACTTACGAAATGCCATTAAGGTGCTTATTACATTAAATTGCAATGAAACCCATTGTTGTGTGACCAAGATTTTCTGTTAGATTACACACGTCGTCGCCTGCTATTTAAATTGGTTCTACATTTACCCAGCTTATTTTACAGCATCCGTCATCGGTAAAAATATCTTCTTGAGTTTCACGACTAGGACTGCGGTGGGTGAAAAAGTTAGTAAAAAACTTGATGTAATTTGATATTTGATTGTCGTATAAGGTTTCGTCTAGACACCGTAACCTCCTCACACAGTTAAATTGAGTCAGCACATACTGAAGAAAAACTAGCTGTAACATAAAAACAAATAATTTATTTATTACTCCATAGTTACATGTCATACAAACAATTCATTAAAAAATATTAATATTGAGGTAAACTTAAAAGATCATTGAATGATCCAATAACCACTTGTTTAGCTGAGTCTTGAAAGAGCCGAAGGAAGTTGCATTGCGTATAGAGTCAAGCAATCTGTTGTACACTGAAGGGCCTATTATATAAACGGACATTTCAGACTTCGCAGCACGACCTCTAGCTTTGAGATTCTAGTTTTTTGTTTGTTCGTGCATTTCTCAGGTTAGTCACGTTTCCGGCAAGTTATCGTTCCTCGTTATCAAAAAAGCGATCTTATTTTTTTGTCCGGCCTATGCCAACATTTGTCCCACGTACCACACTCACCTACGTGTAAATTGTCCCGACCGCTAACTTATCCTTCACATCCTGGCCGTAATCTCCAGATAACTTTTTGTTTACACATCAGGTAAGAGCGATATAAAGCGTGCCAGATTTTGTTTTGTTGTTTTAATAAGCACTATTAATGCTGCATTCAGTAAACTCCATTTGGAACCCGTTCGGAACCCCTAAACGTGGACGTCGTTAGAGAATTGACAATGAAATATTTCAATAAACAGACTGGCGACGGCGCAATATAAATATGGGCTCGCGTTCGCGTCCTTCTCGAAACTATTCTTTATGTAAATACCGCTGACATGGATGATGTGGAGTGGGCCTTAAATAAATTTAATTTCACGGTAGAATGACTGAGTCTGAGTTTTTAATCCGTGGGGTGTCGCTCGTCGCCTGCAGGTGGGGCTTACAGTAAACATGATCCGTGATCTGCATTAAAACGGTTAATTAAAAATTGATTTAATCCAAGCATGTCTATTTTGGTTGAGCTATTATTATAATACAATTATTATTATTATCATCCTAAAAATAAGTCTAAAGATTTAATAGATTCAAAGCATCTTAAGCTTAAGCTGGAATTAATTCGAGAGTAGGTACTTAAAACAAGATATGCAGTTGGCAGAAATAGAATTAGGCGTGTGTTCCAGGCTTGCCGCTGGCGAAGGGATGTGTAACATGAATATGCAACTCGTTATTTTCAATTACGTTGAGCTTCGGCTCACTTCCAACCAAAGCCTTGCAATCCATTGTCTAACAACCTCATGCAATTTAAATGAATTGTCATGTCGTGTTTGAGTCTTTATTATTCCTCTTGAATTATCTGGGGGCCACAAAATAAGATAATTAAGTTCTTGAATGAAAACAGGCTGTAACTGAAATAAAAAGGTAATTAAATTCCATTGTCAGTTCTGATGTTCAAACTTAAAGTAAAACAAAACGCCGTACAGCGACATCTTGGCAGGGTATCCAGGTCAGTCTGCAGCTGAATAAATAGATCTTTTATAAATAACGCGAAACGAACTGAGCTGAGACCGTCCACAAAGTCCGAGGCATGAGAGCCAATTTGTTTATACAAAACCGGAACATCATTTTGTAAATTGGTCGTACGTTTAAATAGGTATACTCAAAAATATATGTTTATTTCTTTAGGTCTCGACAGTGACAAGTTTGACGTCTGTAATGTTACGAGCATACGTATACGAGAAAGATGGAAGACTTAAAAATAGCTTTCGTGATCGATAGTTGGACATATTCAAAGTAATGGTTATGGCTTTCGAGGGTCGAACACTCAATCACACCTCGACGCGGGTCTGATGTTGTGGCAATTTGCCCGGAATGGATGGAGACGTCACCGCGACAAAAAGCTTCGATCGATCAGCTCAGTGCCTGCGCGAGCGCATGTCATATGTCACCGTTTCTTTGTAATTATCAGACGTTTTTGTTGAGAATTTGTTTTATAGCATAACTTTAGTAGTGTAGACTAAAATATTCAGATTTTATTAAGATGGAGACCGATAAAGCTACCTCATTTTTAGTAGTCAATTGCCATCGTATCAACCTAAGCAATTTGAACCCTTACCATTCATCTACGTCAAGTATCAATTTGGGTTCTTGCATCAGAATCCAATATTTGAAAGTATCAGCGGTAATAACTTCTGAGAGTTTTCTCACTGCGGCATTCCCGCGGGAGTGGTGGGAATATAGACGGGACAATGGGTCGCGTAACGCGCCTTTCCAGAATGAGGAGACACGCGCGATGCCTCCCTCTTTTGAAATTAAAACAGAACGAGGAAAAAATAGTTTTCGCAATCTTTACCCATATTTATATTTTTGTTGATGCGTGAAATAATATACACATAAGTTTTGAAACTTGATAAAGAGATAGAAGAGAAAAAATAAAAAAGCGCAAACTCAATAAAGTTTTGACACAGGGCAAACGGTCATTTCACTACACCCTCGTCCGGCACCTGCAACTGACGTGCGATAGGCCGTCAAGGCGTCCATCAGCTGCCACCGATGACGAGTCAGTCGGTGCCCAGTTTAAACCCAGTTTAAACCTTGACAGCTCCCCGACCGTGATAGATGATGCGTGTGAGTGAGGAATGCGCCCAAACTGAAATAGCGGACGCCACTATACAAACACTCAGTTAAGCACACCACTAATGACATTACAAACTGATTTTAGTTTTGGTAGTCGCATTAAAATTGACGCATGTTTGTTTTCGTTAACTAACATTATTATATTCCAGTGATACCACGTCCATAGTTAATGATTATTTCGATGTTGACAAAGGAATTGTTTCGCCGCAGGGCATTAAACCGCAACGAACAATATTAGAACTCCTGTAGTGATGCCACACGACCGGTGTTTTATTCTCCGCTGTTTATTCAGAGCTCAAATGTGTCCCATCAGGGATAACTCTGCGCGCCACCCGTGACAATTGTGTTTAGTATGCCGTAATTGAATAGGCGGATGGGAACCGCGGCACGCGACTGCCATGACTCCGCAGAAATGTGCAAATAAATGGTGTAATAAACTATTGTGCCTCTCGCATTATTACACGGATCGAAGTCGTTATTTCTCTCACCAGAGAAGCTGTGTCACTAAAAGCTTGTAATGTTCTGAATGTGCGAACCGTTCGCGCTTCTGGAACATTATCTAAATTGTTAAATTCACTTAGAGCCTCTGCTGAGAAACATTAAGTCGGAGTTTCACACGTCGTTTTTCTCTTAAGATGACACTTATTTGATGGCTACTTAAACAGAGTAAGTTCGACCATATTCAGAAGTAATAAAATCTATGAGTATACGAATAGGTTGGCGTCAAGAATATGAGGAAAACGTAAAGCCAGTAGCTATTTCAAAGTTTAATTGTAGGTAGAGAGACCACACACAACCAACGGTAGAGCTCCCTACGCAAACAAGCCGTGGATCTTGTACCTGGTTCCCCGTTGCTGTCTATGTACGGTTGCGCTTAGCTTCCACTCCGTGTTAATAAGCTCTAACCACATCAGCACTATCATTATAAAACGCCATTCTTTCCCTCGTTATCGACTCGATAACTTGAACGCTGCTTTCACGGATCAACTCTTTTATTTTGTTTGCGTATTCAATATTGCTACTAGTTAGAAGTAGCTCAACTATACTTTTATTTTAATGCTCGTAAGTCAGTTCACAAAAAAGAGGTATCCTAATAATTTGATTGTGTTGGCAAAACAGTTTCCCAAAATTGGACTTCTATCCTTAATTGAGGACCGTGAAATATGGTTTGATTCCATTGTGACCAAAATTTTTGTGACAATGTTGTATTTACGGAGAAGGATGAAAAATAAACAAACATCAGGGACAATCGGCAGCATAAAATATGCTGGCACAATGCAGGGCCAACACGTCATAATAAGGCAGTGGCTTTTGTGCCACTAGCTGTAAATCATACAGTCCTTTGGAGAGAATGGCACACCATAAATAATGGCCCAAAATTTAGACTGCGATGTTATCCACGTTTTGGTGCTCGTGAAGAGAATTTTAATGGCGAAACAAATTAATCAATAGGGACGCGAGTTGACGTGACAATACGCAACTTTTTTGCTGCGAGACCTTTGTGATAAATGTTTATGATCGTCTACATTGTATCTAAAGCTTCAAGAAAATAAAAGGGGAACTAATTTAAGGAGATTTAACTTTATTATTCAAAGCAGCTATTTATGTCGTAATAATATAACCAAGCATGCCGCATTTATCGATAATTGTTCCAATTTAATAGCGTTCCGCATTTAGATTGAAACCAAAGCTGTAAATATTGAAGCAGTGCAGCCACCTTCAATTTTTATAGGTTCGTAAGAAAGCAATTAAGTTGAGCATTATGACAGTATTGAAGAGTTTAACTCGGTCGACGTTGTTACGACTCGACTGAGTTTAAATGGTTCAGTGCACCCCAGAATAAACAAGGCTATTTGGAGTTAAATTTGCTTGCACCGGATATGACTGGCACTCGAATGCATCCATCATGTGCCTCTAAACGAGGACTGGACAACAGCAACTCGTGCCACTTGAAACTCCACTAGGATTACCTTTGAAAGAGAATGCTTTTTCCATAGATGGGTCATCTCATCTGTGCTTTATGATCAGTAAATCTCACTGTTTATGAGCTACTAAATAATATCATTTTATTGGCCTCCTTTGGTCGCCGTGGGATTGATGAATGCACCAGGTTAAACTGTGTGTCCTCATGATTTATGTGTTCCCATCTAGTTTATTGCAAACGCAATGTGTGCTGCAGTGAATTGAACTTACCTAATAAAGTGGGTTTGACATATCCTGGGAAAGCTTGTGGCTTTTATTGGGCATAAATATTTTGGAACTAAAACTCAGGGTTTTGTTCTCATGTCCTGAACAATCCCCTCTGTTATTCTGCTATCTGGAAAGACCACCATCGTCGGCATCATAAAGCACAACGGGGTATCTGCAGATAGTAATAACGCCAACTCAATACTATCTTTGCATTTCAGTGTCACATCACGTGGGGATAACGTGTGGGCTTTATTTATTGTGTGAGCCTGTTTGTTTGGTAACAATCGATTTTTTTAGGCGTATCCTGCCTGACTTGGATTGATTTGGAGTTCAAAATAAACGTTTCGAAGTGAATTCCTTTGTTTCGCAGCATGGAGTTGACGATGGAGTCATGGTGTAGCTTAGCTTGAGGCTCCGGCATCCCGCTGAGCTTGGACCCCCATCGCAGGCGTTTCCAAGAATTTACATTCTGATCCTTTAAAAGGCTGTTTGTGACGCTAGTCAACTGGATATCTACATAGATACAGTTGCATACTGTCTAGTCATTTCTACCCAAATCAATAACAAATGTCAATCCGAACCACAACGTCCCGTCCCTTCTTATTGTGCTCTGTAGATTTGTTTACATAAAGGTATAATAATTTACATTTATGGAGGGGTCACCAAACTGTTTATTCTACTGACTGTGTTTAAAACTGTCACGCTTTCACAATATTATGATTTCAATGGGGTTAAAAATATTGCATGTATTTATGTAATGTTTTTTTTTAAACCAGATATTGCTAGTAGCGTCCTTCTGTCACTACAAAAATGATTGTGCTTCATTTTCTGGCTAGCGACCGACGACGGAAAGCTATTATTTACGTTCGTCTGAAGTCTTGGCTGCGCAAACATCGTGACGCCCTTGCGCGTTCAACGGTGGAAGTTGTTTGAGAAATACACTTTTGGGAAGTCGAAAGTCGTACAGTACTATTTAAATATTAGCTGAATCCGTTGAGATGTGCATGAACCAATATTTGTTCTAAGCAGAGTTCGTTATTACTACTGAAGGTGGTCATTTAGATTTTAGTGGGAGAAGTATCGTTGAACTTTGTGAGTCATTTCCTGCGTCATTCGTTACGATTACTACGTTCTTGTTGGATTTTATTTCTGGAATTGTTGCTTCGTTCCTGGACACCAATCGTACGTTAGCCGGTAATGGGTAGCTGCGTTTATTTAACCGCTCGTAACTGGACACGTTACGACCGTACGATAATTTTTATAAGATAACCTGCTCTCACACCGCATGCCGTCCCTCAGACACATACTCGTTAATCAATTATGACGGATTCGATAGGTTAAAACTAGTAAATGCAAATGAGAAGTAAAGTTATGGACTTAAAAATTATTACTGACACTATGATTTTATTGTAGAGTTTACGGGTAAAATATTTCCCCGCAAAGACAACTACCAACAAAAGGAAGTAATATAAACGGCAGTGAACCGCGAATCGCTAGCATTTCTGTCTTCTGCTGAGGTTGGATCTGATGAACGTTAACGCTAACGAAGCATGCTGGGTTGTTAGGTTAATTGTGTGAGCTGGTATCGCAGGATCTCCGTCTGGGCCTACATTACCATGTATGAGCGTCCCACAGATTGCATCTCGTAGGAGTCGTGATCGAGGGAAACGTTCATTGTGTCCTTTGGTCACGTTTCTACCTGGACGAAACGAACGTCACAGTCATGCAAACAATACGCCATAAAAGTTAATAGAATTTCACGTCCAAGCGATTTATACTATATTTTTTATTCACGATAAAAAACCCTTCAAACACGCCCTTGTAGACTGGAGATAAAGAGTAAAAGCAAGAGTCATGTTTATGTTACCGAGGTGTGGGCGCAACTGACTCTTAGCACTCCTTTTTGCAAATGTATATCCGAGTTTGAAATCTTTACGAGGGTAAACTACCTATATGAAAATACTTTCTTTAAGGTCGTTATTATGTTTTTATTTTTGAGTTTCTGTTCAGAAGTTCAACTTAAAAAAAAAAGATTAATATTGATCGTATTTAAATCCTTAGGGAGTAGAATTTATGCCGTATTGCTGCGAGGTTAAAACTAAATGAGCTGAAATGTTGGTTTTGTGAGGGTCAGCGGTTTTCCGTCAGACTGGTTAGCCCTCGGCACATCAGATAATTCATTAGTCTCCACATTCGACCTCATTTTACATGCGTCCTCATTAATGAGTTAGTCAAATACCTTCTCTTGTTGTTTTTGATTGCTGGACCTCAATTTTCCCAGTTCGATTTAAATTCCCTTATTCCTTTTACTTCTCGTATGGGTTCTTTTGACTTTTTATTTTCGCCTGTAACTCTCATTTCTCGATGTTTATTTTTCGTACGCTACCGTTTTAACCGAGCACTGGTCGGAGCTCGACATCGGTTCGTGCACGTGTGTTGTTTATTTTTTGATTGTATCCTAACCTAATGTAATACAGGGCTCTTAAAAGACAAAAACATAATTCGTGTGTCGTGCCTTTTGGATCTCTGAACCAGTAGCAACCAACTAAAGTGGCTCATCTAATTGTAATGGGCAACGGCCTCGAGAAACGGCCTGGCTGGCCCCGAAGGCTTTAAAAAAGTGATGGGCGTGACCGAGAGCCTGTTTGTTTTTCGGCTCGACTTTAATCGACGCCAAAAGCCGAATCTCTTCGAGTTAGAATCCTTAATTCTGATTTATAGACACCGTATGCCGTTATTATAAAATTATGGTTATATCTCCCGCGCGCCGGGTGGATTCCCCTTGACGTTCCCAACTCATAATATCAATTATCTCATTCATAGGTCTTATTTAAAATTCAAACTGTTAATTAAAATACTGCGGCATGCAAACCATCTGTTCTGTTAAGAATATATTTTACAATTTGAGATTAAGTTTTCTTAGAATTCATCTCAAAGTGGCGTTTTGTTGTGGTCTTGTAATCTCTGTTTAACTGCTCTGATTCGCTAAAGGTAGTCTACCATTGAGATCAATCTTGTTGATAGGTAGCTTGCGTTAGCTGAGCAGCGCAATTTCATGGAATAAATGAGCCTTGTTGGTTATTCCTTCGAGGAAAAGGAAGCGGTGTACGAAGCGGAGGTGACTTGGACAGATTGTGAGCAATTGAAACTCTGTCGGTTATCCGTAGTGCTCAGGTTAATACTGCAATCCATCACGCTCTTTACTCTCGACGCTCGATGATGGATCTCTGACGGAGATCACGACTAGACTCTTTGTTGTTTTGTCTCGTTGATAAACGCGCTGCGCCGCTTTTTTCGTTGCATTAGAACCTTGTTACATTTGAATAGCCCATTTACAGGGTTGATTGGTTTGGGTCTTGCGTTGATAGTTTGAAAAGTGGCTTTCATTTATCTACCATCTTAGAATGTTTTGAATTTTACTTTAAATATCGTAGCTCACTAAGCCGTCATAGACATAGACAAAAGTTTGACCGTCCTAGCAAAGATTTCAATTTCTCTGTCAAAACGAAGACGAAGTTTTTTCAATTTTATTAATCTGGCAAGAGAGTTGGTTGATTATACCTTAGCACGTTAATGATAGTCGATTACATTGGTATCCGGATTAGAATATGATGAGTCTGTATAAGTTCAGATACAGACGGGCTGCGTAGGTTTGAAATGCTTAAGACTGATAACATCTTCTTGTATGTCGTATTATGGGGTGTCTTGTAGAAGTTGTTGAGCTTTCACCGATGCGTCAGCGTCGCGATGCCCGTTGAGCGCGTGTTGTGACAGCCTCCCACGATAAACTCCGTGTTTATGCGCGCGCGCCGCCCGCCATGTTTGTTTTATCTTGATCCAATGCGTCCGTGTTAATAAATGTCTTGTATCGAAAAAAAGTTATCTCTTCTTTTTAGTCAATATTTTACGAACCTATTTCTATTTTATTTAGACATCGGTTATTATTAATAATGTATCCTTCATAGTCGTTAAATCAAAATTTAAGATCTAATCGTAGGCAGGTTTTTTGTGTGTACCGCCAGTTGTGTGGGTCTCATTTTATTGGAGTCTGAACGAAGTAGTGCGGGCACGTTGGTATATTTTATATTCAAAACAGATGTTATCCTGCGACGATGGTTGGGAAATTAATTGTATGTTTGTTATTCGATACGAATCACACGCATATTTAAACTCACTCCTCACATTTTTATTCGGCTGTGGGTAAGTATTTATTTTATTGTAAGGTTATGTACAACACGTAGGGGTATCAAATGGCTCGTACGCTCGCACCCATATGAAATAATAGGTTCTTGTTGATGCTGGTGTTTTTATTGTTGGTTCTGACTAAATCGTTATGGTTTACGAGCGCATTTACTGCGTGTTGGGAGTTTTGAATCGCAGGCCACGTCGCATTGTTATCCGGAAATTGATCCCGTAACAGAAACCGTGGAAAGCCATGTAATTGGATCACTAAATAGCCACGTCCGATACACTCTGTGGTTTCGCCTTAATCGTGATTGTCACGGCCATCCATCACTTTAATTTAAATCACAGGATACACTTTACTACACTGAATGACAGCCCTGATTTAAAGATTTAAAATTTCAACTCTTCTAACAAAGTACGCTTCGCTGGCAGTAGGTATTATTAAACTACACTTCCATTTTGTTCTGGCTTCATAATTCACCCACAATTTGCACCTCAGCGAGCAGCGTGGGTTCTTTTAGTATTCAGAATTTTATTTTATAAGTGTTGGAAAATAACACGAGTGCACTGCGGGGCACCACAGGGCAAGGTTTACATACAGCCGAGACCGTTTATAACTTTGCTCTTTTTGCCCATTGTTTACTTTACGGTCGTTGTTTAAATTTTTATGATTTCCATTATGAGTGACGGGGGCGCGGCACTATAAATCTGGTTCTGAACGGTTGCCAATTCGAACGCGAGCCGTTGTTAACCTTTTTCGATGCCGTCGGGAGTGTTCTATAACCAGTAACATTTTACAATTCGATAGTACGGAAGATTTATTTTTCTTACCTTTTCCTTTTCCTCAGATAAGTGTTTATTCGCATGATACGTGTGTTCATCGGGTGTAAACAGCGCGGGTGAAGGCTGGTGTCGGCGCTCGCTCAGAGAGCCCTCGTCAAGAGCACTTGGCAAACTGCTCTCTTGAAGCCTTCGCTCAACAGACGATTTTTTTTTCACTCCCTGTGCCTTGCCATTGTTTTCTCTTTATTTTCTTGCTCATTCAAATAACGGTCGGTGACAAGTCGCCAAGAGTTATTGCGCTCCTTTTGGTATAGGTAGGTATGAGGTAGGTATAATAATCTCTCGACTTCATAACGGCGTCCTAAGTTCCAAAGTAAACATCGCCCTGCCTGACGTGCTTCTGTCCCGCACTCGTTATGTTAGTACAAATCCACGACATAATACAGTGTGGCGGTCGGAAAATATTTGGTGAACACTATTTGACAAGCGTGTTCGTGTGCTTTGTTATTGGACACCTCCACTCCGCACACAGTTTCTGTTTGAATTGCTCTGACAGAGCAAAGAGAGTTTTCAGGCTAAATTCATATTCTATGCTGCGATGATAGGTGGCCCCTTGACAAGCGCAGCCATTTGTTTGTACATGTGGCTGTAAGTGTAGTTTTCCCAAAAATAAAAGTGTATTATTCGGTAGCAGCTACTTAATCAAACAGGCGTCTTATCAAGGAAACAGAGTTAAAAATGGGATATAAATCTCGTAATCAGAACGACACGCTCGATAAGGAATCGATTTTATATCGGTAAGGCTACCGTGCGATAACCTGGTGTGATCGGTTGGACTAATCGGACAGATAAGCTCGAGAAACGCTAGTAGTCCGTCTTCTCGCCTTGCACGTGGGTTGACTTGGTAATTCTATAAGAATATAAAATGATACGCAGATAGCACAAATTCATTGTAAAGGGGTTGTTTGTAATCTTGCAACATTCATAAGCACGTCACGAGCGCGCTCGTGAGTTTTTTCTCGGTTTTCATGCGCTGCCGTTTGTCACATCGCGGTGCATGGGATACATTCGAGCTGACGAGTGAAATGGGTAACTTTTTGTGTCAAGTTTCATGTTACATGCGGTGTTTGTCTAGCCTCTAGGGACGGGCAATTTGATTGTTTGAGCTGCCATTAGCTGGTTTCCTGAAGCTATAGCGGTCTGCCTTCGACCTGTGGTTTTTGCAGTCCTCGGGCGACCACGAACCTAGCCTGGCAATATTAGATCACGACTTCGATCGAATACAAATTCCGATACATTTCATTAGTACCAAGTGGTTTTACCTAAATTATGGACTATAGACAGCTTATTGTGAAACAAGAGGCTTTCTGCAGCTGCATACGATGTGACTTGTACAGACATTTTGCAATGAACACGAAAACCAGTAGGTAGATAATGTTGTAAATAACCAGGCATGGACGCAACAGAGCTGATCGCGGCAGCAGATACTGCCGGAGTTATATTTTATTTACATCCTAAAAATGGAGCTCTGTAACATTAGCGTTGATGTTTACGTTTTCGCAATATAATTCAACGACAGGTGGGTACTGTTTAGACTTAACAGAACACTTAGAAGAGTCAGAATATAAATCCATCGTAGCAGTACTCCCAAGCTGATCGTAACCGGGCCATGTTTGTTTTATACCAACGCTTATTTATTATATCGTTAACATGTGTATTGCCGATAATAGGAAACACGGTGCAATCAACTTACGTTTATTAGATCATTCGCGCCTTTGTATATAAATACGGTGTTTCTACTAATGAGCTAAAAATGGTTTAAATGGATCGTCTATGTTTCCGCCCGGCTACACTTAATTAGGGATGGCGTTCTAATAAACATGTGGCGTTGTGAGACAAAAAATCGGGAGAAGACTTCGACTGTCAAACTAATTCCACGGGATCAGTCGGGATTGGGGCACGCGGGCAAAAACGGCTATCAATCAACGCGCCAATACAGATTGGGATTTTCGGGATGTTTTCAACTTGTTCATCTTTGAGCGCCTTGCTTGAAGATACTGATAATATAATTAGTATCCGAGGTGAAGTAAAAGTATAGTAAGTCTTTTTTTACTGTACATTATAACATAGAATTTAGAAATGAAGCGAGGAGAGATTGGTTGGCGTGTGTGCCTTTATGGAACTTGCTGAGCTAAAGTTGTTCTAATATAGCGTCACTTGATACGTGTACAACTGCATCCATACTCTCTGGCCATATAAGTGCACCCGTGATGCGGGTGCGAAGTTTCTAAGAAAATTAAACTCATCTAGCTGGAATATCCTATTACACTATTTTATTTATGCTCATGAGATGAATAATGAGTTGAAAATCAATCTTCAAGCAAACCAGTTCCTATCGACATATTAAAGCTTATCGAGACAGATCGAATTTCTGAATATAATCAACAGCAGTCACATGCATAGTTATCCGAATCAAACCCGCACCTTTCGTGTCACAGCCGGACCCTCGCTCGCCATTAAGGGCGTCTTTATAGTAAAATGATTATTTTATAACAAAGTCTGCACTTAAAATGCGTTTATAACGTTATCCCTGACAAATTCAAAGTTTGTAAAATACTTCTCTGCTGGATTGGGAGTAAAGAAAAAACAGAATGTGTCCAGCTACTTCTCTCCCCGAGCATGTCGTAAAAGTCGACTGTCGAAAAGTATCCTCTCCAACATGATAGACCTATGTATGTGGGCGATGGGCTGATCACTTGTCACTATGGTTCACCGTATCCATCTTGGGACTTTGAATCAGGAGTGGCTGCAAGTTTTCTTATAATTTCTGTGACTCTGCCCACCCCATTAGGTATACGGATGTATGTATTCAAAGTTGATAATACCTTATTCTGCCTGTGATAAAATAAACTTCAACAATAATGGCAAGAGTCGGATAAAATAAATTAAAATCTTCATCGGACTGGATCAAGAACTTGTTTTTAAGTTGCCACTAATTTCGGCCGATACGGTTGGCATATCACACTTATTGGTGATTATACTCTTATTGATCGGTCCATTCGTTCCGATTAACTCATTACCAATTCATTTAAACATTTTTATTGTGTGTTTGTGTAATTGGGCTGCTGATGGACGATGTAAAGCTAAATGTGGAAGATGCGTGTTTACAAATCACTTTGATACATTTAACGGACTGTCCTCACTATAACATTTCATGACCGGAGAGTTACCCTTCCAACATAACAAGTATTTATTTAAAAGAACAAAAAAACGGACTTCGTAGGATTTAGGTAGGTAGGATTTAGGTCTGACATATTTGATTTTGTGGCACATGATGATGATGGTGATGGTGATAAATTTGTACCATTTTAACTAATTGAAAATGGCTCCTTGAAGCCGTCATATTGGATTTTTAACACTTTTGTGGCAAAAAAGTGTCATAGGCTGTATCTATAACACTCTCGCTAATTAGACGAATTTTTGCAACACACCATTGTCGCCTCAGCGAATGGGCATCTCCACCCAGTAGCTATATTTATGTTGTTTTTTCCATTCTTTACTACTAATAGTTTGATGATTTAACGGTGAATATTCGAGTTGCATGACAAGTGTAGCCGTACACCCGTCATGGGTGTGAAATAAGACGCAAAACGTAACCATTCGCCGAATCGCAATAATAGTAGATTCAGAGTTTAATTAAATTTATTAAAATAAGCATATGTTTATTGTTACTCATAGAAATTGAATATAATCTTATCTTCATATTATAAGGGAATATGAAAAGGGTAGCAAGGTACTAATTTAAATTAACAAATTTATTAATTAACGCAAATGTTACTACATTATTATGTAATTAAATACACAAGGGGAAGTCGGGGGTAAATGGTATGTGTAATGTCGCGGTGAAGGATGGCTGTGATTATTGCACACATTACTCCCGCCCCCTGTTTCCTCTTACGCCCCCAAAGTCCTTACGTTTCCTCGCACCTTGATTTTATTACAGAAAATTATATGAAAGAGAGATCATGCGATAGCTCTCATTTTAGGATGCAAACATGGTTAAGTGTGTTTTTTTCAACATCAAACTCTTATCTAGAACTAAATAATGGTACAGAAAAAAAAACAATATTTTTATACTCTTTTATCCTCAGTAGCTAATACACTCAATATTATCACGTCCGTATCCCTAATGGCGTGGGCAGAGCCATAAGAAAACTTACAGTAGCTAATAATTACTAACATTACACTTACCAAACTCAAAACAGGCTTTGCATTTGATTACTAATTACCAGAATCACTTAAAATACGAATTTCCCACAATTCAAGTACCATTCCAACATTAGAGCTTTTGTATAGCAGATCAGCTTTGACGGCTTGTACTAAAGTAAATCTCGTTAGGGACAAAGACTTGCTTACGGACGAACAGACAGAACGGATCGTATTACCCGCTCCATTTCCGGAACACGTACTTTGAAAAACCTCAAAGGTTTTACACCTGATTGCTTACGAAAAGGTTTTTTTTGGAGCACAATTATTTTACAAAACTGCTAGAGTTTTTGTCGTAATCGGTAAAAGTTCTAGCTTGTATGTAATCGGGAAATAATTGAACTTAATCTGAGGTTACGTGTAATTGGGTAATTGTGTGGTTAAGTGGAGTGACGGTCTGCGAAAGGCTGCTGGCAGAGACTGGATGCGTCAAGTTCAAGCCGAAGCCGATAGGGCGCGATGATGCTCATTAGGGGAGGCCTATGTCGGACGTCCGCGCGGTTCTCTGCGATTCACTTTTGTATGAAACCGCGCGGATGTTCTCTTAACGCAGTTTCAGATCTTAGCCTTGTAGAAAGTAAGTGCGTATGAGCTAGTGGCCAACTCTTGTGACGGAATTTTTAGGCCACCTGAAGGCCTCCGTCATGCTCGTAATGCCACTTGTGGTCATCCATCCAAATTGTGACCCCGCAAGCCTTGTAGAGATAAATGTTATGTAGAAGTCCTTTTTCTTCCTAGGTACTAAAACTAAGGAAACTATCAAAGGCTCATTTCCGTGCGTATTCGTTATATTTTATAGTGGCGTTTATGTTTGTTTGAGGATTCTTTTACGAGCAATGAGGCTATCTTTAGCTTCTTAAATCGCATGTTTTACAATTGTTTACATTATACGCGACAAAATTTGATTTTGGGTCTTACTGGCTTAGTCTTATTGAAACGTTAGCAGCAAACCAGATACATACTGTTATTTCATAAACAAGTCAGTAATCTTACCACTGCATAAATTATATATTCAGTATTCATAAATGAAGAGATTTCTTCAACTTTTATCCGTTCCTGCAAGTTTGCTAATCGTATTCACACTAGCTATAAAGATAATCAAAGAGTGCTAAAAGCTGGAATGCTATAGAGAAACGTTTGCTAGTTTTTAAAAGTCCCTAACTACTGATAGTTCGAAGAAAATTACGACTATGTTTTCCGGTGGCACACTATAAAACTGTCACTGTTGAAACACGCGCCGAATACGTTCAGCTGGTATTCTTACGGTTTACCGGAACATCTTATTTACGTCTTATTATGATTTTTTTTGTGAACATCTAATTTCCTCAAATTTTTTTGCACATCTAATTTTCGAAACTCTTGCTGCCTCTTGCCTTATTAAGTTTACTTACGAGATCTAAAAATGCGTACAAGAGCCCGAGGAAAATCTCCAATGAGATGGACTGACCAAGTCAAGGTAGCGCTGAATGGTCCACTACACGAGTGCACTAGAAAGGTCACCATTGGAGACGAATGGCGCAGAATTGTGAAGCGAGCCAGTACTCCAGAGCTGACGACCACGACCAATCTGTCAAGAGTGTAGCGACTAAGAAGTAATGCAGAACTCTGCTACAACCGTCAAGTCCTAGTGCTACCTGAATATTGATGACCTACCTATACACAATGTATGTAATTTATTGTTTGGTCAGCGTCGCTAGAAATGGAGTACGTCATAAATAGAAGACCACACCTTCACATTGTTATTGTTTCGTTTTACGATAAGCCATAATTGCGTAAACTGTTATAGGATGCGGTAGTGCTGTAAAATTACAAGAAAAATATTTACTCAATGGTTTTCCTGTCAGCTCTGTTTCCTTTATTAAAGATCTGTTTAATAATCAAGTGGATTTCACCCCTGCTCCTCTTTACCCCAACCCTCGGTAGTAAAGTGCAGTGTGATGAAAACTAGTATGTGAAGTTGTCTGCGGCTTATGGATCAATTTGTAAATCTTTATCAGAAAATATTTCTATTCATCGCTACCGAAGCTTGCGACGCGTCGTCGTCGCCATATTTGTTTTGATTTCAGATATTGAGTGATCTCTTCTCACCAAAACAATACCCAGCAGATTTCATTGAACCAAAATCGTTTTGGAAAAACAATGCATGCCTGCCTGCGAACGATCATCAATTTCTATAGGTGTACGCTTTACTTGCTCCCCTTTATCAGAGCGACACCTTGTGAGCTATTTTTCCCCCTAGGTAGGAAAGGATGCTACACAAAAACATAAAGATTAAAGTGTTGATTATCAAGTGTTTATTACAGGAATTTTATTACTAGAAAAGGAAGAAAATTATCGAAAGGTTTTACAGTTCTTTTTAGCCGCATCTATTACACACTACTGTTCTAGTTACTATGAGTAAATAAAATAAAAATAACCTTATTGAAACGCTTACAATTCATAGACGAGACTATTACAAACTACAACGCTGTCATTCACAGTACATCCACCGTTCATCTACACAATCCTACTGTAATTTACCTTCGTCGGTCAGCTCTGACATATCCCACGATCAAAAAAATTACACTCCAACACTTGGTTCATCACAACGGGTAAAAATTAAAATGTAAATTAACAATAAACGGGTTTAATGACCTGCCCTGATCTACTCTGCCTTGTAAATCAACCGGATGCCCACTTAGTCACGGCCTACTCAGGAGTATCAGTCCACCGCACCTCACCGCTGATTCAACGATCCACAAAAATAGAGTTTTTGGTTATATTTGGTTTGTTAAATTCCGAAATTGACGAAATTCGCGCGAGCGAACCTACAGGAACGCTTGATTTAACGACCCTATCAGACACACTCACTCGACTGACACCAGCCACCACAAGGTCACAAAAAGGCAGGGAAACGCCACACCAGGATTTTCGGTCTTGTCACAGCAGCACAGCAGGGGACGCTGGCGCTCTGGACCCTCGCCGACGACAGCGTGCGCCAGAAGGCGGCAGGTAGCAAGGTTGCGACACGTGCTCGCCACGTGTTCGCGTCCGTACGGAGCACCTCTTTTCTGGAAAATTCATAGCCCGGCGTAAGCGAAAGTGCTCTTTAGCCTGCGAAGCGGGGTGCAACCTTAGCAAATCTGCCCTTGTGTATTCATGCACAGGGTTGAGGATGTCCCACGAGCTCCGCTCGGCAATCGAGGAAGACCAAAAATCAAAGATCAAAAGTTCAAGACTCTTACCAGAGGCACAAAGCTGATAATACGCACAAAACACGTGCGCCCGAAGGAATCACACGCGTGGGTTCTCCCGTGGATGATTCCCGCTACGCCAGACACAGAAGCCAGGATATATTAGCCAGCAAATACGATTTTCATCAAAAGCTCCACGCCACGTTCTCCACATCGATCCGTCAAAAAGATCCTTGCCCTCTCGCTCTGACCGAGCGAGACGAAAGCAAGAACTCAAACGACATTGACAGTTCGATCCGTCTTGATAGGGACACTGACACTCACAAATCGCCCGTGCCAAGCCAGAGTGTGACCAGCAAAAACCAAAATTATTACCTATCTCGCTGAACGGAACTTTCAAATAAAAAGGGGGGAAAAATCGAACGTTACAGCACCCCCTTTCCCGGGTAAGAATTCACGCAGGGAATTCTTTGGACGCCCCCGTCCTTACCTACTCCCGGAGGAACAAAAAAAAGAAAATCAAAAAGCAACAAAAAAAAAACACCTAACCGACGCCATCTGGCAACACCTCATGTTTTCTACGTACAAAATCTGCCCGTTCACTGCAAAACCTATCATAACAACCCCAAAATATAGACGCACTCGACGGTAACCAGCTACCGGTAGAGGGCGCTATGTTGATCCTCAGATCGAGATAGTATATTCGGTCGAATATTCTATTCCAGAAGATCGCCGGGTCAAAAAAAAAACAAAAGAACGAAAGAAAAAAAAGAGAAAAAAAAAAAAAAATTACTTTTGCATACTCACTACCGAGCAGACATATATTTTCCCTAAAACTGGGGTAAATTCCTGAGGTGGCTTTCGCCGAGAGCCCACGCAACAGACTACAAACTGTGTGGAACAGGAAAAAACATAGAGTATAACAACCATTACTACGGGAACAACAAAATTATACCTATAAAATAGGACTAACGCCTACAACTAAAATAACCACTTAGTAACTAAAATTAGTAGATAAATGGAAAGAAAAAATAAAATAAAGAAAAAAATGGCCCCTAGGCCCCATAATGAGCAAAAATGTATACAAATAAAGATAAAAAAAATAAAAAATAAAAAAAAACACACAAACCAAATGCTGTTCAATTATGGTCAGATAAAAACGCGCCTATATCCGCCTCCTACGGAACACCTGGACAAGTAACGGTGGGTGGCCTATTCTAACCCCGGGTCCCCACGGGGAACTTAAAAGTGTTAATCTAAATGGGAATCTACACATTTGAAATCCTTAACATGCCATTTACCTAGAGATTTGCCGGATTCATTTTCTAACTCATAGACTAACGGTGAGAGTTTGCGAACCACCCTACAACGTTCATATTTAGGGGCAAGTTTTGCTGCAAAATGTTTATGAGCGGCGCTAAGTTTGTAGGTACGTTTCCAGACATAATCGCCTACCTGGAACGAAACGTCCCTGCGCCTGCGATTGTAATACTTTGAGTTTTTACTATGAGCCTTTTTAAGGGAATCCTGTACCTCTCTAAAAATATCTCGCAATGGACTCAAACTAGCAACATACTCGCTGCGGGATTTGAAAATCAGCTCCTCAATATCTTGAAAGTCTTTATAAATGCTACCGTCTGTGACCGCTTGCCTACCATGTACTAGCATGAACGGCGTAAATTGGGTAGAATCATTTACAGCCGTATTTATCGCAAATTGGACCTTATGAACGTTTACGTCCCAAGTTCTATGGTCGTTTTCTACGTACGACGCGAGCGCGGTCATAATAGTACGATTATAACGTTCAACAGAATTGACCTGCGGGGAATAAACGGGTGTTAGGTGGACCTGCGGTACTCGGTATTTTGAAAACAGATCTTGCACGTCATGACCGACGAATTGAGAACCGTTATCCGAAATAATAGTTTGGGGAATCCCATGTACTAGAAATACGTGATCCTCGAGACGCTGGGTTATAACCTTCCCAGTGGCTCGCCTCAGAGGAAATAACAAACAATATTTAGAAAAACAACACACCACTACAAGCAGATAAGTATTCTGTAGTCGCGACATAGGCAGTGGGCCAACCAAATCGATGCTGATACACTGGAAGGGGCGGCTGCAGATTTTAGGTTCCCCCATAAAACCTGGAGTTGCTTGTGTGCTGTGCTTATAGGCATTACAAACAGAACAAGATTTAATAAAATTCACGGTATCCTGGTACATACCCGGCCAAAAATACCTCAACTTTAAACGTTTATAAGTTTTAGCTACACCTAGGTGAGCTGCAACAGGTTCAGAATGATTTTCCCTAAGTATACTCTCCCTACATTCCAAAGGAACCACCTCTTTCCACTGGAAATCTCCATTGAGCTTATTACTACTCTTCGTAAAACGATAAAGTCTCCCATCGATCAATTGAAAATTCGGACACGCGTTCGGGGTATCTATACAACGCTTAAGAATATTTCGATACCACGTATCAGCGGTATCCGTCGTATTCAGGGAAGCTACAGGAACAGCTCGAGACAGCGCGTCGGGGACAACATTTTCAGCCCCCTTTCTATGTTCGATAATCAATTTGAAAGGGGATAACCTACAACCCCATCGCGCCAGGCGACCGGTGGGATTTTTGAGATTGAAAAACCACTTTAAACTAGCATGATCCGTCACAACGCGGACTGGCTTACTACCCTCGATATAAGGACGAAAATGCTCAACTGCGTGTACTACGGCCAACGCCTCGCGCTCGGTGGCGGAATAGTTACGTTCGGTCGGGGTCAGAGACCTACTATAGTACGCGATCGGATGTTCCTGACCGTCGAGAGTCTGCGTGAGAGATCCTCCTACTCCGAAATCCGACGCGTCGCAGTGCACGGAAAACGGTAGGCTAAAATCGGGACACGCCAAAACCGGTGCACTCGTGAGAGCTAGCTTTAGATCGGTAAAAGCCCTTTCTGCCTCCGCCGACCAGCTAAAAGGTGGGGCACCCTTCCTAGTAGACGTGAGAGCATTCAATGGTCCCGCCCGGTGGCTAAAGTTTTTAATGAATCGACGGTAATATGAAGCCGTCCCCAGAAAACGTTTTACATCCTTTCTACAGACCGGCGTAGGGAAATCCACGATAGCTTTAACTTTATCGGGGTCTGTACGCAACCCAAATTGATCAATGACATGACCCAAATACTTCAATTGCTCCCTAAAAAATTTACATTTACCCATATTGATTGTAAGTCCAGCATCACGTAAACGATCCTTGACTCGTACGAGTAAATCAACATGTTCCTCGAAGGTAGGGGAAATTATAATGATATCATCAAGGTAGATAAATACTTTATTGCTGAATTCAGGACCAAACAATTTATCCATAAGACGCTGCTGTGTACTACCAGCGGACGTAAGACCAAAACACAATCGCTTGAAGTGGAACAGGCCCCGGTTCATGACGGTGAAGGCCGTCTTCTCCCTGGACTCCAGGTCAAGAGGAATCTGATGATAGGCTGCCTTTAGATCTAGCGAAGACAGATACTTGGCGTCGCGCAGCTGGTCCAGAATATGGTTGACGTAGGGCAGCGGGTACGCGTCATGCTTCGTTACCTCGTTCAGTTTCCTGCTATCCAAGCAGAACCTGAAGGAGCCGTCAGACTTCGGCGCAAGGGTCACCGGGTTATTCCAGGCGCTATTGCTAGGTTCGATGACGCCGTCGCGTAGCATCTGGTCGACTTGCCTGTTGACCTCCGCCAGCCTTTCCGGAGACAGGGGATAATAGCGCTGTTTAATGGGAGGATGGTCTCCTGTATCGATTTTGTGTGATACTAGTTGCGTCAAGCCTAAGCCTTTCTTCTCGGCTGAAATGTCTTCAAATTGCTTGATCAAACTCTCCGCCAGCTGCTTTTGTCTATTGCTCAGAGATTCGAAATCACGGAGGAAATTGTCCGTGGTCACTATGGCGTCTACGCGGTCTTTCAATGAAAAATATTTACTATCAGAAAGTAAAGAAAGAATGTCTGGTGCTATTTTGAATGCCTTCCAGAAATTTATCCCGAAGATGAGCTCAGTGGAGACCCCAGGAACTACATAGAACTTGACGATGGACGTCTTCCCAGCAACCGTGACGGGCAGATACACATAGCCTGTAACGGGAGACAGGGAGTCGTTCGCCGTCCTGATATACTGCAAATCAACGGATCTATGCAAAGAGACCAGATTCACAAAATGCCTAATCGCGTCGCTACCTATAATTGAAATCTCAGACCCTGAATCCATGAGCCCTCTGAACTTCAAATCGTAAACTGATATGGTTAAAAAGGGGCGTTTGTCATTGTTATATTCTACTTCGTGAACCAGCTTAGAAGACCTATTGGTAAAGAAGTCTTTGATAAAACCTAACCAAGATTGCCAATCATCTTCAGCCTGCCCCTGGCCGCTAGGAGCCACCCCAGCACGAAAACGCTGGTTCACGCTACAGAGTTTTTTGGAACCGCAGACCCTGTGGTTATACCAAGAGAACAGTTCGGACAATTTTTCAGAGTTACGCCCTTACCCCCGCAACGGTAACAAATTAAAGTGAAAGGGGCCCTACACTTGTTGAGACTGTGACCATTGATCCGACAACGGACACAGAAGTCATCCTTACTCGACTCTACTGCTGCTAGTCTGAGTCCAGAGCGGTTATTAGTATGTTTATAACCCAAATCCGGAGCTATGCAAGAGGTAGTTGTTTTTGGAGGCTCAGAAAACAATTCAGAACGTTGTTTAGCACTTTCTAAAAGCCTACATTTCTTTTTCAGATCTAACCAAGATTCAGCTGGGTTCAGAGCCAGTTGTTTTGTGTAGAAAGGTCTAATGTTAAAAAGGACAATATTCAACTTCTCATCATCAGGCACGGGCTTAGATAAGCGTGAAAAATAGTTCTGCATGACACTAAGATAATTTACAATACTCTCATCAGAGCCCTGAGTGCGGGTTCTGATTTCCTGCAACAGTCTGTAATCATAATCGAATGGTAGGTATTCATCGAGCAATAAATCTTTCAAACTGGTCCAATCTTTCACCTCTCTATGAACCCCACGATACCAGCATAGAGCTTCATCTGTGAACAGCTCTGCTGCAGAGTTGAAGAGTTTAGCATCAGATATACCTCTAGATAAAGTTAGTTCTTCTAACCTTTGAATAAAAGCTTTGACACAAGACTTTCCATTAAATTTCAAGTTAAGTGTATGAATAGCTGAATGCTTGCTACAACTAGGATGACTATTCTGAATACTAGTATCCAACTTTACCCCCGGACTAGACTCTGTGTTTGAGCTATCATCATCAGCTTGGGTAATGCTACTTTTGAAATTACATAGGATCCTATCCAATCTCCTAAGCAATCTATCTAGGCGTTCTTGTAGGTTAGTATAAAGTGAATATAAGTCCTCTCCCTCTTTAGGAAGGTTTAGTCGACCCAGTCTATGAAAGAGGTGATGACCCAAAGCTTGAACACGATTCAATATCTTTAGAGAGCAAGGTTTCTGTGCAGCCCCAGATATAAGATCAGAGAGACTCTCTAGCTTGGCTCGAACGACCTCAAGCTCCGAAGCAACCTCTAATTCGACCGATACCACTTCATCGGATGGTATCTCTTTGTTGAGAGCACGAACCTGAGTCCTAAGAGCAGCGACAGTATCAGCAGTAGGCTTGGCGCCGCGGATCCTAATCTCATACTCTAACTCATCCTTAGCCAGCACATTGAAAGCAATAGGCCTTTCTTCCAACATGGTGCTGAGTGAAAACAATCAACAAAAAAAATAAAAAATAACAAAAAATAGCTAAATTATTGTGTAAAATAAAGGAAAAATCAACCCCAGCTACCCCTAGGCAGTAATAGGATCGAGGCAAATCACACTTACAAGCATAAAGCTAATTCCAAACCAAAAACAATTGAAAATTAAGTTTTCTTATAAGTGGCCTACTCGGCACAAAATTATAATACAAAAAATCGAAAATCAGCTAGTAAAACGCCCACTAGGGCTCCCAGCTAGTTCTAGAATGACTACAGGGTAGATTCCCCAGTATAAACCTAGTCCTAATATCAAAATAAGTTAAAACCAAGTTACCATCCGGTTGAGGCGAGAGAGGTCAGTCTTCACTGAGCGAAATAGACCAGAGAATAGACAAAATTTTACCTTATGTCGGCAGGTCACCCGTCCCAGTGTTCGGGCGCCAAATTGTGAGCTATTTTTCCCCCTAGGTAGGAAAGGATGCTACACAAAAACATAAAGATTAAAGTGTTGATTATCAAGTGTTTATTACAGGAATTTTATTACTAGAAAAGGAAGAAAATTATCGAAAGGTTTTACAGTTCTTTTTAGCCGCATCTATTACACACTACTGTTCTAGTTACTATGAGTAAATAAAATAAAAATAACCTTATTGAAACGCTTACAATTCATAGACGAGACTATTACAAACTACAACGCTGTCATTCACAGTACATCCACCGTTCATCTACACAATCCTACTGTAATTTACCTTCGTCGGTCAGCTCTGACATATCCCACGATCAAAAAAATTACACTCCAACACTTGGTTCATCACAACGGGTAAAAATTAAAATGTAAATTAACAATAAACGGGTTTAATGACCTGCCCTGATCTACTCTGCCTTGTAAATCAACCGGATGCCCACTTAGTCACGGCCTACTCAGGAGTATCAGTCCACCGCACCTCACCGCTGATTCAACGATCCACAAAAATAGAGTTTTTGGTTATATTTGGTTTGTTAAATTCCGAAATTGACGAAATTCGCGCGAGCGAACCTACAGGAACGCTTGATTTAACGACCCTATCAGACACACTCACTCGACTGACACCGGCCACCACAAGGTCACAAAAAGGCAGGGAAACGCCACACCAGGATTTTCGGTCTTGTCACAGCAGCACAGCAGGGGACGCTGGCGCTCTGGACCCTCGCCGACGACAGCGTGCGCCAGAAGGCGGCAGGTAGCAAGGTTGCGACACGTGCTCGCCACGTGTTCGCGTCCGTACGGAGCACCTCTTTTCTGGAAAATTCATAGCCCGGCGTAAGCGAAAGTGCTCTTTAGCCTGCGAAGCGGGGTGCAACCTTAGCAAATCTGCCCTTGTGTATTCATGCACAGGGTTGAGGATGTCCCACGAGCTCCGCTCGGCAATCGAGGAAGACCAAAAATCAAAGATCAAAAGTTCAAGACTCTTACCAGAGGCACAAAGCTGATAATACGCACAAAACACGTGCGCCCGAAGGAATCACACGCGTGGGTTCTCCCGTGGATGATTCCCGCTACGCCAGACACAGAAGCCAGGATATATTAGCCAGCAAATACGATTTTCATCAAAAGCTCCACGCCACGTTCTCCACATCGATCCGTCAAAAAGATCCTTGCCCTCTCGCTCTGACCGAGCGAGACGAAAGCAAGAACTCAAACGACATTGACAGTTCGATCCGTCTTGATAGGGACACTGACACTCACAAATCGCCCGTGCCAAGCCAGAGTGTGACCAGCAAAAACCAAAATTATTACCTATCTCGCTGAACGGAACTTTCAAATAAAAAGGGGGGAAAAATCGAACGTTACAACCTGCATTTTGTTTTATTTTCTTGCACGTCTCCGCATAATTCCATAATGCCACCGCTGCCAGCTCCGCCTAAATCCAAGGGGAACTTTCTATACGAAATATCAGACGTCTATTGTGCCTCATTCTATTTATCCTTACAAATAGGTTTTTGTGAATGTAATGAAGGCTTTATTCGGAGGTGCGAATGTTGAATACGTCAATGGCAGACACGCGATTCAAGATATTTTTTCATGGAATTCGATTATTGAATTTCTTATTTACGTCTTCCGAAATGGTAGGTTCTGTTAAATCGCACTCCTTTACAAAAATCATTAAATATAATAATGTCTAGTGTTGGTTTTATCTAGTATTCATCTAATATTCATTTTGGTGAAGGACACCGAAATTAGCCTAGGTTTTAGATATTTTACAGCTCGCAGCCTCGAAATTTACGTTTTGGTGACTTACTTCCTATATCTAGACAAGAGCCGGATTCATTTGGTCCTAATTGTCAAGGTCTACAATTTCACTATGTTTTTCAGTGACAACCGAGTTCGATAAGCTACGAAAACACTGTGCAGTCACAAGGAGTTAGTTTGAAAGCTACAAAAAGTGGGCGCCTACAAAGTTATCTCTAGTTATTTGTCGTATCAAGTGGTTCTTTTTTCGTCGCCGTTTGTTCAAAGAAGCCGCGAACGGTAGCAGTTCTTCTACCACTTACGAGTATGTGGGAAGTATAGCATTTCTGGCGGTTTCTGGTTTATGGCGGTATTAGCATACAACATCGTAAAACTGTAGGCTACTGTCCAAGAAAGTCGTCGCCATATTGTTAAGAAAAGGCAAGACCAAACTAGGTTGAACAAACTAAGCTCATATGTTAACATTCTAAGAAATAATTTAAAGATCATTCTAAGATAATGTTGGTGATTAACTTTCCAAGATGTCGTTCCCTCCGAGGCATCCTATGATAAACATCAGGTTTAAATTTCATGTGCTTGAATTCGAGAAGGTTAAGTAATTTTATTTAATTTGATGGCCGCTGAATGTTTATAGTCAAAATATTTCGAAATCTATCACATCTGCATAATGATGAGCCGTTAAGATAATCTGCTTAATTTTTAGGTGCTTATCGATGCTGTGTTGATCGAAACTTAGCAGGTTCTTATTAGTTTGAAAATTTAGAAAATTTAATCAGCACATAAATTGAAAGACACCGGTATAAGCTATGTAGATACGTCTAAGACACGTCCTTTCGTGATGTTTTACTCGTGGCTTTGCTTGAGTATGTAAATAATATCGTATATTACCACATTAGCCTCCTATCTCCCTTATCTAACCGCCAATAAACCAACACCCATTAAACCCGCTGTAATTGTGAATTTAATCAACACCAGGAATCCATTTGCATGTGTGTCTGTTATACTAAAACGTGTTTACATAGGACTATAATATTTAACGATATTATCTTCTCGGATAATAATGGCACCATTTCTACGGACCGGGGTACTGTTTTACATATTTATAAGGATGGTAAAACGAATCTTGTTATACAAATTTATAAGTACTTTAAAGTTATCGAACACTCTTAATTATTTTAATGTAAAAAGGTTTACAGTTTGGTTCAAAAAAGGTCACGGCTGTATCCCCACGGTATACGTCTTCACAAATCTTCAGCCACTAAGGTATCTAAGGGGGTAGTCCGGGGTACGTCAAAACATCTAATAATAAAACAGTTTACATCAGCGTGCAATAGAAATTTAATGGCCACATTGGTGCGCGGCTGGGATTCAAAATCGCAACCTCCGAACCCAAAGCCGAGGTACATTTACATCCCACTAGACTAACATGGCTCAAACAATAAAAATACGTCAATAAATCAAAGGCTTATTTCAAAATGCATTTATCTTTGGCGTATTAATTAATATTTCATTCGTTTGTCTGCCACACCTGATCATTTCCTTTTCGACGCTCCGCCCATCGGTTCCGTGCAAAAAGGCAGAGAAACAGGTAGTGTTTCATTACCATATTGATACAACCTCTATTTGCCGTCATGCATACTTTAAAAGGCTTTAATAGCAAGGCGTTTGGACGTTCAATACAAAACATGCATGCCCATAAAATTAATGATTATGTAACGTGATAGTAGTCCTTAATAGCCAGGCATGCTTGTGAATATTTGATGGCGTAAACACTGTCGATCGATGGCGCTTCCTTCATGGAGGCTTTAAAGAAGCAGTCTGTCAGGAAACCCATATAAGACGTAAAGTACTATTAATTCCTAGAGCGAGACATGTTTTTGTGATGAGCTAGATTTCTAATCTGATGTTCTGGTTCTTAGAGAGCTTATCCCGTTTTAAATGGTACTTTAGTAGCCACCATGTTTTGGTATCAATGAATACATGTAAATACATACAATTTGCGACGATGAAAAAACAGCTTCTGAATATTATCCTGTGTCGGAATCAAATTGCACAAAAACGTCCTCGTTGTCTCATATACATTTTTGGTAGTAAACCGGTCCACTTTTCTCTAAATCAGTTCCCATGATTTGTGGACAGGTGGCGCGGGCGTCGTATTGCGGCATCTTTGAAATGCCGCCTTTGATGTAGCCGACATTGTACGCGTGCGCTTTCAACTTTTTGCTAACAGAATTTCATGCTATTGATACCCTTAGTTCGTTTGTAGATTGATTTGATTGACGCGTATTTTCTAAAATAGACTTGTGACTGTTGTTTAGAAGGCCGACGAGACGTTACAATAGTACCCTGCTCTTGTTACCTTGGTACATTTTCGTTTCGTATTCCGCTTGCTAAAGTAATGTTTCTTTGTCCACAGGTCTAACAGCTGAGCTATTCTATGTGCGTGAGGGTCAAATTAACTTCTACGCTTTGAACTTTGAAGTCCCCGTGCCGGCCACTATCGGGGAGCTGCATTTCACCTGGCAAAGTCTTACCAGGAAACCTGTAAGTCACATATTATACTTTTCAACTTTAAACAAGTCTCTTTGTCTTCTTCGTTTCCAAGTTTATTTTCTACTAGACATCATTGGCACAAGAAATCAGATGTAATATAATAAGAGTTGTGCTGATAGCCAATAATAAACTAATAGGTACGAGTGTACAAACAATGTTATGGACTATGAACAAAGACATCTTATTCAGTAAAAAGTAGTACAATGCGATCTTAACTTTAGTCTTATGCCCGATCTGCATTCCAGATCTCAGGATTTCACATCATTCATTGGTAGTAAAAAGTAAAAAGCTAAGAAATCATAGACATAAAGAAGTTATAATGGGCGTCTGAACATTTGATTCGATGAAACAGTCGTACTATGGTAATCGAAACTCCGAACAGAATGATGATTATCTTACCAACACTATAAATGCGAGAGTGTCTTTGTTAGTCCTTATTTCACGCAAACATATGTATGTTTGCGTGTATGTATGTACGTACATACATACATAAAATCACGCCTGTTTCCCATAGGGGTAGGCAGAGATCACGGATCGCTATTTGCTACGATCCTGACATACTTCTTTTGCTTCCTTCACTCTCATTACATTCCTCATGCATGCTCGTCGGTTTAGAGTACTCTTGACCTGGCCCTTTTCCAAAATGTCGCGCAAAAATGGAATAAAACATGATTTTTTTACATAGAGCTAGTATGAGGGCCGGAGAGAGGCATAATGAAACATACTTTTTATTCGTGTTTCACGCGAGCAAGCTGTGGACGAAACCTAGTTTCATTATATTTAAATCTATCCGAACCATAGATGGATGGTAAGGTAAAGAATTACTCGCTACGGATCATAATATTCCTAGTTACCAAAGATTGTTTAATCTTCTCTGTCTGAAGCAAATATGCAATTATCTAATGTTCTCAAAAAAAGTCTCAACAAAAAGCTAAGTAGGTAACGTAATTAAATGTAAGAGGAAAGTTTTTTGAGTGGATTTGTAAGAAATCAATAGCTGCGTTTTATTTTTGTGCGACGTTTACTTCGGCTTTCGACTAGGTACGCGCAAACAACTCATTCTTATGGTAATACCTACATCGTTATAAGAATTCAGAGTTACTTTTAGAAGTTAGGCAGAGAATAAACATTATTCGTTATACATGAGGACGGTTATGCTTTGACTGGCGGCGTATTAGAATAAATTGTCGATGTAGGTTCGCAGAGTTCGTACGGAATATTCCTCGTCTTCTTCTAATTCAAATTAGATCGCCTCCAATGCAAATGCCTGCAGCTTCTGATCAGCCGTTCGCGATTTATTTACCTCACATCCTGCATCGCTAACCAAATATTATGTGCATTTATTTATTTTATCCGCACCCGTCAGCCGGCCCGACTGACGGCCACTCCAAAGCGTCAGACGAGGATTTTGATACGTGAACCAGCTCGAACGCTCACTTCTACATATTCAGTACTCAACAAAAGCAAAAGAATCTTACGAATACATTTAGTTCACTGAGCCTGTCAATCGGATTTGCGCTTATTTAGGTCGTTATTTGCAAGTCATACGAGTTTATTAAGCCACGTTAGTATCGCAAGTTTGTCGGCTTCGGCTTTTAGCTTTGTGCCGCATTTAAAAAGCAAATGTGGGATATGCTGCGGTTGCGATCACGCGGCGGCGGCTTATCAGCATCTCGCGAGCTTTGTTCGGCCGCTACTATCAGATCGGCACGAGCCCCCTCCGCCGCATGACGCCCTACGTTCACTCCCTTATTTGCTCGGCGGCACCTTTGACTAGACGAACCAAATATTTGGTAACCGGTTAACTAGCGCCGATGAGCGATCGCGCCATTGTCTGTACTCACCGACTGCTTGTGATAATATTTAATTAGTGGCTCTGCTGTCGCACCTACGCGCGTTAAGAGCTGTGATGCCTCCGTGCGCCCGGGAACCGGCCAAAGGGCCCGCGGCGAATATTGTTTGTACAACCAATGTACTACCCATTTATGTTATGCCGCAGCATGATTAGTGGAATAATGAGCGCCTCTCGGTCATAATATTTAACTTGTTTCAAAACAAACCGTCGTCGGGAGATTGTACTCTAAACATCTGCGCCGCGTGTGATAATAATATTCACGCCATCCGCATACATCGGGAGACATAAGGAATGCTGAGCGATTTGACACCATAAACATTATTATGCAAATATACGGTGTGTGTAGTTGATGCGTCCTATAAGGCAAGATGTTCGTGATGTCTAGTGCCACATACGGGTCACACTCTGTATTTGATCTCGGTTCACGCGGGCACGGTTTTGGATGAAACATTTAGGTGCCGCTTCGCGTGCCGTGTCCGTCAATTGAGCATTTTAATACAGTTACATCGTGATGAGACCATCCCGTTAGGAATGCAGGATACCTTTTATAAAAACGTGACTCGCGATTGACGCATACGTTTATTTTCTTGCAGTTACCATACACTCTGCGCGTTGACATTCCTGAGAAGCAGAAGGCGTTGCACCAGCCGACGTTCAACATATCGACCGAAGGTTTCATACCGACGGAGCCACAAACATGGCGAGTAGACTTACCTTGCACGCGCACCTTCGCTGCTGAGGTGCCAGTCAATATCTCTCTCAATGTCTCGATCGGTTCTTCATCAACGCTGTTGCTTTTTCGTCGGCGGAAAATATGCCTGGTGGAGGCAGTTCGTCCGGCTGTAAGGGTGGATAGCGTCCCGCAAGCGTCTACTTCCGCTGATATTTTCTACGCGGGAGCGGGATGTGCTGGCGCTGCGCTATTGATAGCCGCCGTCGCTGCTACGGCTTGCAGAGCGCGAGCGAGGAAGCTCAGACGGGCCAGAAGCGATGAGCAAGATGCCCACGCTTTCTTACCGGACTCTTCTTGCAAGTCCGCCGCAAGTTACACCAGCTACCGCCGACCAACCTCCTTACCCGCTGCTGCAGCCGAGGAAAGAGCCAGAGATCTGCAGCAAAGAATAACGGAGTTGACCATCCAGAGGTGTCGCGTCAGACTACGATCAGTCGCTATGGAAGGGACGTTCGGCAGGGTTTACAGAGGAACATACGCGGACGAAGAAGCGAGAGAGCAAGAAGTGCTTGTAAAAACGGTAGCAGAACACGCTTCGCAAGTTCAGGTAAGAATTAAATACTTAGATACTACTAAGAAATAAATACATACCTTCTCATGCGTACCTACTTTTGCAGTCAATATAAAAATAACCGAGTATTTTATTGCAGGTATCACTTCTTCTTCAAGAGGGTTGCATGCTTTACGGTCTAAATCACGAGTGCGTTCTCTCAGTCCTCGGAGTCAGCATCGAGGATCAAACTGCTCCGTTCCTCCTGTACCCGTGGAGCGGTACTTGGCGAAATCTAAAGCAGTTCCTCCTGTCCTGCCGGGGGGTGACAGTGGGCGGGGCGGCGGGCGCGGCGCCGCCGCCACCGCTGACAACGCAGCTGGTTGTCAGGATGGCGCTGCATGCGTTGGACGGATTGATGTATCTTCACTCGCAACACGTCTTGCATAAGGATGTAGCTGCCAGAAATTGCATGTAAGTTTATCCTCCATGACTTTCCATTCAAATTCTTTATTCATAGTTCATACTTTAGAATATCTTATAGCTTCGATGTCACATAATTGTTTTTCCAAACAGAGTGGACGAAAACCTCAGAGTGATGATAGCCGACAACGCGCTATCAAGGGATCTCTTCCCTGCCGATTACCACTGCTTAGGTGACAATGAGAACCGGCCAATCAAGTGGCTAGCTCTCGAAGCGTTATCGAAGCGACAGTTCAGCCCAGCGGCGGACGTGTGGGCGCTGGGAGTGCTGTTATGGGAGCTGACGACGCTGGCCCACCAGCCTTACGCTGAGGTGGATCCTTTCGAAGTAGCAGCGTATTTGAGAGATGGATACCGGTTGCAGCAGCCGGCGAACTGTCCTGATGAGTTGTGAGTATCTGTTGACAAAGTAATATGTGTGTTATTGTTAGAAACTGTTCAACTCTTAATCCTGTTCAGGATCGTACCTCATGTTTTAATCTCATGGCTAATATTGGTCTTTGTCGAAGGTTTTTCTCCAACAGCAAGTCGTCCAGTGACATATTTATCGAATCCAGATAATGTAGCCGCAGGGTATTTTTTTACCAGACGTTGTGTTGATACGAAACTGGCTTTTGCCTAAGCTGACTGAATATCAGTTTTATTCTCTAGTTCCTTCATTTGATACATATTCTCACATGCATACCTCGTACGGCTATATCATTATCTGTTATGATTGTTTTGACAATATCGCCTCATATCACTGTTCACTAGCCATCTGTCTGTTTGGCTTTCATATATCAACATATTGCCGCTATAACAATAAATAATAAAAATAAGATAAAAGGGGGCCCCATACAAGAAACATTCATATACACATACGATGGTACGGAACTCTTCGTGTGCGAATTCGACTCGCACTTGACCGGTTTTATTTATTATTTTCATCATATTACGAAGGTTTTTACTACAATTAGTAATAAAAACCTTTGTAATCTTTGTTCCCAATAAAAAATATGTTTGAAATATTTGATATTTGGCTCTTCTTACACAATTAATTGCTAAGGCATGTCTGGTCGACTTTATCATTGACAACCTCGCTCGGCAGCGTGCCGTGCCCGGCTGACACGTGAGAGGTGCGTGTTCGATTCCCGAGGTGGGAGAAATGTTTGCATGTTCTTTTGCATTGTCGTGAAAACTAATGAACCATTATTTCACAGATTCGCAGTAATGGCGTACTGTTGGGCGATGTCGGCCGACGATCGGCCGACATTGCAACAGTTGCAAATCTTCCTTCGAGACTTCCACACGCAGCTGACTAGGTTCGTGTAACAGACAGTGAAGTGACAATAACAGACAAGTAGTGAGATGGTTTAGTGAAAGTGGACAATGCAAAATATTAAAGACTGATTTTAAGTGTAGTTTTTTTTGGTTGTCACATGAGTCTTCTTTTACCTCTGATTTATTGTTTTGGTTACAGTGTTATGATACTTTGGATGTGCATTAGACTACCTCCTTAGACATCAAAGGGTTTTACGTACTTAACAAAATTGTGTACATTGTTTTTTCTTAGCGACAATACAATTTTTAGGGTTCCGTATCCGAAGGGTGCCAACGGGACCCTACCACTAAGCCTCCGCTGTCCGTCGGTGACAGACGGACGCTGAACCGCTTACTACCGTAAGTTGGAATTTTCACAGAGTGTGTATTGCCGCTATAACAGCAAATAATAAAGATAAAATAAAAGAGGGGCCCATACAAGAAGCTACCTATTTAAAAAATACATAAGAGTAAAAGTATTCTATTTCTATTTTCTATTTCTAAAAGTCATATTAAAAAGTACATGTACGATACGGAACCCTTCATGTGTGAATTGGACTCGCACTTGATCGGTTTTATTAATAATAGCGACAATATTCACGTTTCCTACTGGTTGTTTTGATTCCTTAGCTATCTATTCATCGTTATTTCACATTACTCTTAATATTCATCTAAACTTAGTTACCCTGTTTCAAAACCTTTTGCATTAAATTGTATTACTACAAAATGTACTACGAAATCTTTTTAAAATGCCGCATTTTGTATTAAAGTACCTATATTTCAATGATTTCAGAACAAAATGTCTTTGGTTGGACACGTTCGACGTGGCATAATATCTAATTTGCAGTTAATTTCATTCAATGAGATTTTGAAACAGGCCGACCTAGTAATAATAAAATTTTGCCTTGATACTTATTATCCTACATAGTTGTAAGTGATGGCATCGTAACGAGTTTAATAATTGAAAATCTCTAAATGCATCGGATAAAATAAATAATATTACCAGCGTGTAGATACGAAACCCATACACCAAATTTTCTACAGTCACTGCTGATAGTGCATGGCCGAGAACCTCCGAGAAAATTTAATTTTCCAATTTTTAATAGGTACTTTAATATTACAAAGGACAAAGGAGATTCGGTTCTGCACACTAGTAAATTATGTGTTTTATTAGTGTCCTAGATATGACAGATAGCAAGTCAATTGAAATGTAAGTAAAACGCATAATAATATCGTAACTAGAGCAATATTTCCTAGGAGCATTTTGATGTGAACTTAATCTATGCAATTTGAAGGGATTTTTTTTCGGTTATTTTTGTATCTACAGCATAGAAAAATATAAACATCGGTAGTTATAAATATTACCTGTTGTAAAGGATGTTTCACATAAGCTTACAATCAGCGTCTGTCAGTCAGTTTTGACGTGTTGAGAAAAAAGTATTAAGACTCCCACTGCCAACTGTCAACTGTCAGATGCATACTGTGAGCGTAGTGTGAGCACAACCTAAAAAAGCTTATTTAATCACAAAAAATCATAAATAACTGATTCTAATAGTCAAATAGGTAGATAAATGTTTCATTTAAACATCGGATCTTGTGTACTTGCTATGTGACAACTTTCTGTAAATTATTTTTAACCTCAAACTGCCATAATAGTTTTAAGATGATTCTGTAAATAAATAAATACATTTATATGACTGTATATTATACGTATATTGGATGTGCCTCAGATTTTATGAATGTTTTAATAATTAGTGTTAGACGAAATACAATTTTGATTAAGACTGGAAGCACTTTAGTGTTGAGTTTCTTCTGAACTCTTGTCGTTTTTCTATATTTCTTTGTACCAAAATAGATTGACACATTAACTAACAAAAAGTTGATCATGTCATCAAATACTCTACTTGCTATTTTACTGCTTAACCAGAAATACTTCGTATCTATGGTACTTTCTTACTCTTTTCATATTGTTGTAGAACACTTGGATTTCCTAAGATAGGTGCAACGTAATTGTTATTAATTGAAGTGTGTACATGTGTAAATAAAAGGTATAAAATGTGAATATACGAGTGAAACAATATTATAAATTGGTTTACTTAACTAAACCTCACCTTTTTTCAATACAAAATCCTTACAAAATTATCCCTTATTCCATTCCTTTGTTCACAATATCAATTAAGTAGATTAAATCAATAATTTTGGTAAATAGTATTTGATTAAGAAATAAAAAAGTTGTCACAAGAAAATAAAGTGGCAAAAACGTCACCACACTTGCGGTAGGCCCCGACGAGATTCGAACTCGTGATCTCCTGTTTACTAGACAGGCGCTTTAACCAACTAAGCCACGGCGCCTCTGCACGTGTGTGTGAAATTATATAACAAAAGAAATAGGACTGGAAGTTTCAATGTAAGCAACTTTTGTAAGTTTCTCGTTAGAGTAAAAATACAATTTCGTATTATTTTGATCGCGATACTTATTAATGTTATTTATTAATAAGATTTCAAAATAAATAGTAGGTCTTAGTTTTAGCAAAATTCATGTATTGAGCAGAAGTAGACTGTAGAAAAAAAAAAGACTAGATGAAGTGTACCTATGTAATCACGACTGATGCCCGTATCCTATATTCTTTTTACGTTGTTATGTCGAAAAGCGCCATACATTTTGACAAGAAAACAACGTTAGTTATACCTAGTATTGAACGATCCGTAGTCCGTAAGTAGAATATAGGAACCGGGATCTGGGTCTGATACCAGGTTACATCGTTGTCTGATATTTATTTGTTCGTTGGCCGATTCACAGAGGAGAAAATGTAATGATTACCAAATCCGTGATAATGTGAGTGGGTCTTATCTCCCCATATAAATTTTGTTTGTAGATGGGTAAGGAGTGTTGTGTACCTACCTACCGACTGATTATATACCTAGTTAATAACTAGATAGGTACCTAGTTTAAATTACAATTTCAGATTATTTAAGTATAGGTACTTATTATCTAGGTTACTTTATAAAAGTTCCTAAAAATTGTCCCAGGCACTACATCGTCCTTTTGGTGTAGGCAAAAGATATCTACCTCCTGACGCTTTAAAAATCATATGGTATAAGTGATGAAGACCTTACTTTTTATAAAAGTAATCATCTTCATAGGTAATTATTGTAAGTCCACAAAGCAGAAATATTATTAGACTATTTCAATGTTTAGTAGATGACTATGACCAACAAAGTTGAGACAAGCGAATACAAGTTATTCTTGGATGGTTTTCACAAATTCTTCACAAGAATTGAAATTAAGAAAGACAATGGGTCTAATTTCTTATTTCGAACTATATTTTCGAGCAGCCGTGGCCGAGCGGTTAAGGCGTCTGACTAGAAATCAGATTCCCTCTGGGAGCGTAGGTTCGAATCCTACCGGCTGCGAATATTTTTGCGCTATTCGAAACAAATTATCATTTCATCTATTTTTATCGGTGGTTTAGCATCATTAAAACTAATTTACAATCGAAGTGTCTATTTTTATTGCTAAGCGTAATAATTTAGGCGCTATTACGTTCGGTTATCTGGTGTATTCCCATTATGGGCAGTTAGGGGCTAGGATAATGTCACAGGCTTCTGAAAAAATATGGCGCGATGGCTTCTAATGACGTGGAAAACCCCTAAAAATGTGGGATACGGTTGGCTTCGTTTCCGAGTTTCATTCAATTAATTGCCAAAAGCTGCCTAAAATTTTATTTTTATCTATCCGGCTTTTAAATATTGCGATGCTTTATTTTGTAAACCTGAGTCATTCACATCAGGCTATTTCTCTACACAGCTAGGGTCGCTGTGTATGTAAAAGGGACGGCCTGACCGATCGATAGTGACAGCTTACAAAATGCTTATATCATCATCATCATCTTAATCCAATAACATCAATAAATTGTGGTGCGTTCTGTCTTTTCTGCGTGATTCTTCTGTTTTGTGTGTCTGATGTCACGTGACATCTAGTTAAATCTTTCACTTAAATCATCATCAACTTATAGGAGTCCACTGCTGGACATAGACCTCCATAATGTACTTCCATCCACCTGCGACACTCACAATGTCAAATATTACGTACAATGTCGCTCTTAAATCTAAAATATAAAATTGCGATCAGGCTTTTTTGCATAAACAGACTTTCCTGCAATTTTCTGGCTTCCGCCTACCCATCTGGCAACTCCAGTTGAGTTGAAGGGCTGAATTAGCAGGAGTGGGCCGTAAAATGGTGTTTTGTTTACGGAGTGCGGCGCAGCTACGGATTTTCCCATGTAATTAATTTTCCAGTAATAAATCTCGCGAATATTTTTATGTACAAATGGGATTCTTGTTTATTAATGGCACGGTGATCCCGTGGAATATTTACGAAAATAAAATATGCTGCGGTCACCATTGTATGTCACTCAGACTACATTTTAAGGTAAATAATAATAATAATAAATAAACCCAACAGTCACATACATAGTCCTGACCCCACACTAGGATTCCCTGTGTCGTGGGTATCAGAAACTACGAGTACCATGGTATCACAACGCCCAGACCCGGAAGAAATATTTACATATCATGCAAACATTTCTTCCGCAGCGGGAATCGAACCCGCGCCTCTTGCGTATAGGTATATTCATCATCATCATCCGCAGACAGATCGCACTCACTGCTGAGTATAATAGGCCTCCCTTTTTTGCTCTTGCCATTTCTCACAGTCCTGAGCTAGCCTGATCTACTGACGGCCATTAGGGGTCGTCCATTGGTCACGTGATATTTTTAGAATTTTTTTAACTCTATCCTAGTGATATTTGGTGAAGGTTTAGACTACCACCTCCTACACAAAGTCACGTATTTTTTTCACAAATAATTTCAAATATTTTTTTAATATTATCTTTAAATACTGTTGTAACCTAATAACAGAATGAAAATAAAGACACGTGATATCTCACTACACCCCCCTCCTTGTGATTTTATTTTAAACCCCCCCCCTTTCGAGCCTCACGTGATTTATGGATGATCCCTTAGCTATGTTGTAGAAGTCTAATTTATAAAACACTACGGACCTCCCAGATGTACCTAAGAATTTAGAAAGTGTCAATTTCACTACAGTTTTATTTATGAAGACTTCAGATAAGCAGAGTCTCCTGACAGAGCTATTATTTTCGTATGAGATTATTGAGATAGCCACTTATCTCAGTGATGGTCTCCAAAACATTGTTTAATGGAAAATCGGGGCACCGCAATGGTCCCCTGAGACGGCCCATCGCCCCAACTAGCTTGCTTTATTAGGGGGATCTATCGCAATCTTTAATTAAAATCATACCTACAAGAGGTTTGTTCTACTGTTGATTGAAGTATTAATCCAGCCAAAAATATTATGGCTAGTTTATTATTGGAATATTTCCAGCCAGTCTTTTATCATAAGTCAGTACCTTGGACGAAATTCGTCCAAGGTCAGTACCTATATTTTATTACTCGCCTGACAGGTCTGACTACGAATACAGAATACGACCTAGAACAACGGATTTGATCCCAGTAAGGAAATCGTGTCGAAGATCATATGTTGTCTCCCACCCACCATGCCACAGAGGTTGCCAAGAATTATGATGCCCTAGTTACAATAACATGTCCCGGGAATGTAAATAAGGACAAAACGATTATAAATTCAGTGGCCGTGTATCCCTGTAATTCCGCACATGTTAATTATTGCTCTGGGAACTAGCGTTATGGCGCTTGCTTTTGGCATTTTGTTTAATTATGCTAATTTATTGTTTTACATTCGAGATGTGAGTTTTTGTCATTATAATTATGAAACAGCTTTTGCACGTGTCTCCCACAATCGTAAAACTTCAGTTGGTAAGTTTGTTCATGTTTTAGAAGATGTATATTGAAAGCATGATTGTAAATTTTAAAACTATTTACTTCTATTGGAACGCACCGCGACTTTAATCAGCGTAATTTTTTCATACTGATTATTTTTATCTTACTGCTGCGTCCTCTGGAGTTTAATTTCGGGAATTCCTATCTGAGTTCACTCTTACATCATTTGTGTCGCGACACGTCTGCTGAAAGTAAGACGTCGAAAGTTCGGCTAAATACACTCGCAATGTTTTTAGGGTTCCGTACCCGAAGGATACCAACGGGACCCTATTACTAAGCCTCCGCTGTCTGTCCATCCGTCCGTCCGTCTGTCAGCGGGCAGTTTTTGATCTGCCAAAAACTCGTCACTTGAGACCTGCTCAACTTTGAGATGCGTTTGAGTATTCGGGGGTATGAGTTTTATGTATAGTAGATTTGGCTTGACAGACAGTTAAAAAAATAGTCCTAAAAAGACATCGACGCGTGTCATTCTACGACGTAGAGCCTGCCTACTGTACTCGTACTAGCCTGTCGTAGACTTCAGAGCTGAAAAAAATGCAGAACAAAGATTTATTTTTTTCTGCACAATGTTTTGAGCTCATCAATATCTGACTAGCTGTGTTGGCACGAAGGCTCCAGAGTCAATAGAACCGCCACGGTATGATTGATGCGCTGGCAATCCGATACCAGGTGTGAGGTGCGATTCGCACGCAATCAATCATTTCAGTTTTAATCAATTTGCTTGCTCATCACATCGCATAACGATTGTCATTGATTTTGATCGGAAAAACCATTAGGTATCTACCATTTACATATGTAGGTATCCATCATAAACTTACAAACCTAGATATAGCTTGCTAGTCACTATGACATAAACTGTGTAGCAATTCGTTTTCAAAATGAACCTCTCTTTTTTGTGGAAATAAGTACGCAATCGAGTTTCTCTGGAACGAACAAGATTAAATAACTTTCAATTGGATTAAATAGGATTGAAAGAAATTACTTAACAATGGAAAAAAAATCGTATTCGATTAAAAACTTTATTCCACGTAATACAAAACCACTGAAATATAAAACCAGAACCTTTTCTAGAACACATTCTTCTCAAGTCGACCGTACTCACGTGAGCGAAATGACACCACAAAATCACTACCTTCCGATTCAATGAACGTCATACAATTTCACACAAAAAACCCTTTGCACACCTTTTCCGACTTAAAGAGAGGATACAAGCAAGCTATAGTGCGCGGTATTTCTTTCTTATCGTGTCTATGGTGCTTTCGTAAAGATCATCAATTCTATGAGAGGTGTGAAAGTTTTAGTGTTTTGCAGAGGCTTCATTTATATGTTCATAAACACACATACATATTTTCACGCCCGTATCCTTAATGGGGTGGGCAAAGCCACAAACAAGTAAACACAAGAAAACTTGCAGCCACTTTTGAGCCAAAGTCTTAAGATGGATATGGTGAACCATGGTAAGAGGTGATCAGCCCATCGCCCATATACATACGTCTATTTTGGAGAGGATTAGTCCTTATGTAGGTATTTGTATATTAGTCCTTAGTCCTTATGTAGGTATTTGTATATTATAATCTATCACTTGCTTACCTTACCTGAATAAAAAGTGGTACCTAGAGCTATATGTCATCCTAGGACATAACTACAAGTTTACAAACTTTTCAAACAACTGTTGAACTGATGGCGTGATTGAATCATTCTTAACCATTTAAACCTACTTATTATTATTGTTATTATGAACCTGTAGTATCTCACTGCAGGGTAAGGGCCTCCCTTCCTTTTCTCCAGTCATCTCTATCCTGGGCCACTGCGTACCAGCCCTAAACCTACTTCCAACATAAAAAAAACTTTTACATTTTTTTTGCTTGCTGTGATTGCTCTTACTCTTCGCATTAACCCTTACATGAGGTATCCATGTTTACCCGACCAGGAAGGTGACACTTCATTTTCTTTTCAACCTGTGGTAGGTACTCTTCAATATTCTGTGGTGTCTGAGCCTACACTTTGCATAATGAAGGCGAGCTTTTAAATATTCAGAAACACTTTTTGTATCGAGGGCAAATAGTGGGTGTTTGGAAGTAATTGGGTTTTCGTGAAGCTATGAAAATGCAAAATTAATTTTACGTGAAAAAGAACTCTACTGTTGTTCTTTTTTTCATACTCTATAAAATGTCTTGAAGAATGGATGCCATCTTTTCTTTTTTAACCCCCGACGAAAAAGAGGGGTGATATAAGTTTGTAGTGTGTATCTGTGTCTATGGCATCGTAGCTCCCAACTAATAGACCGATTTTGATGACGTTTTTTCTGTTTAAAAGTTAATGTGATCGAGATGGTTCTTAGCTATAGTTTATGAAGATCTGTAGAGGCATTTGAAGATCATCAGCTCATTTCCTACTTGACAAAAGGATCTTTCCAAACACAGGTACGATTGATTTGTGGTGTTCTGTGGGGTCAGGGGTTATTTTAAATTTTAATTTAATAGCTTGTTTAAGTAAATTATTATCACTCAATATTCCGGGGCTTGAGAACCCATCTAATCTACCATTTATCATCATTTTGGAGATTTATTTTAAGAACATTTTATAAAATATGTTGATTTTAATAACTTTTAAAAGACCGTGTACAATTTCACAGCACAAACCTCGTAGCCTCAACGTTTTGTTCCATTTTGTAATAGCCACAAAGCCGTGTCGTGTCGGCACCTTCGTTTTGGACTGCATTGGTTGAAATGGTGCCAACAGAGGGAAATACTCCGTCTACGGTTCATTTAGCTGAATACCGAAATCGCTGCCAACGGGCACAACCCATTTCTATGAAGCGGTGAACGTCTTGACGTCCGTAATGTTATGTAGGCGAGAGAGGTCACATGGTTTAAAGGCTGTGAATTGTTTTACACACATAATAACACGCCTGTTTACTATAGGGTTGGGCAGAAATAACTTATCTCCATTTTTGAATTGTTTTAAAATATAAGTCACAATCTTTATTAACAAAAAGAAACTTACAACTAATACAAATATAATTTACAAAATACAAAAGAAACAGTCGGGCTATCTAAAGGCCTTTTAAAATTACTAATATTATGTAACTGATCGAGTGTCTTTAGTCATCATCTCGACATAGCCCACGGATGGACATAATCTTTTTCATTGGTTTCCAGAAATAAGGATCTTAAAAAATCGTTCTAGTAATCCACAATGTTGTATAGTAACTTATATTAATAGTTATTTTTGTGTTTTGGTAACAATTTTTTTTTTAAATGGTTGATTGACTTCCTTTCTTCTTTCTTTACAATATCGTCATAACCTACCGTTCCTACCTACCTACCTACGCCGTAACCCGCTCAGGTCAGCTATTTAGTGCGTGTACTTATATTCTTTATGAAGATTACCGCATTTTGGGAGATCGTAGCTTAACAGTTTGACTGTTGAATTTCAGCTGATTGCCTCGTAATCAGGGGAACAAGCTTGATGATTGATTGTGAATTTGAAAGGAAAATAATACGGAAATTCAAGCCTTACGAAACCCTAGAACGAAAATTTAGATATATGTAAATGAAAACGACTTATTACCTAACTACCATGAAAATATATTTTCACCTCTCCTCTTTTCACAACTCGTAGCAAAACTGATTTTTGCTGTGAGCGTGAGAAAAAGTGATTTGAATTGAGAAAACTATTTTTTCTCGCAGAAAATCGCTTTTTGCTGCGAGCGTGAGTAAAAGTGATTCGAATTTCAAACGCTACTTTTTGGAATTACTCGGCACTGAATAACAAAATGGGCGATGGTTCATTCAGAAACTGATTTTAGCCTAGCGATTTAACGCATAAGCACAAAATATTGTATGCTATTCATTTAAATTTAAGTTTATAAATTATCCTATTGCCTTTTTAAAGACTAATTAAACTTATTTTGAAATATTTTCTCAATTATTTTTCTTAGAAAAAAATTATCGCCGGTACGGTACATAGATTAGTTTTTATTTCTGAAAGTATATTTTTTCTGTCGGTAAAAAGTGTAGGGATGTAGTAATAGGTATGAATGCATCGCAGTGTGAGTGAATCCTTTGTACTTATAACTAGATGTAGCGTAGATGCAGTTCAGAGCTAATCAAGCTACAATTTCCGACACGTTAGGCTTCACGCAATGTAGTTCAGTGGTTCTACCATAAGTTTTACATGTCATACACACTAGTGACTGAAGTAAAGAACATAATATGATTTAAGTATTAGAATCAAAGATTTAAATATTAGAATATGTACCACGCCAGTATGATGGACACTTCCCATTTCCCGCTGATGCGATCCTTTTTACCTCACGCCGTCCAGGATTAAGTAGAATGTTCGTAGGACAAGTTTCATGCATATTTTTTACTAGCTAGAGAGCAGTGGTGGTCTAGTGGTAGCGGCCCCGCCCTCCAATCCTAAGGTCGTGGGTTCAAATTAGTGACCCCCTCCAAAATTACAGGCTGCGACCGCGCCTATACCTATGAATAAATAACTATGAATATAGATAGGTCGAAAGGTAGATTATATTGATGTTCAAATATTTCCTTATTTCGATCGACTTTTGTGCCAGACTTCAAAGGCTTCCGTAAGGTGACACTTCATTCGGTTCAGCTCTTTTACACGAAATGATCCTCACGTTCCCATCGCGCGTATCTTTCATTCATTCATACAATAAGTTATAACGATTTGAACATTGGCAATGGCTTTAATAGCAATTGATGAATTCAAAGTATTATATATTATGTCTCTCTATAATATGACTCTTTATGTTTCAAAATTAATTTGTTTTTTAACAATTAAAAATTAATTTTTAAAAATTAATTAAGTTTATTAATCCCGTATCCGGAAATTCATAATTTTATTCAAGCTAGTATCCATACTACATGCATGAAAATTTTAGTTTTAGGTGTAGATATGTAGTGATTTAAATTCATACCTAATTCAGAAAGACATTTCCCTTGCGTAAGGTCGGCCTTCGCTTGCCAGGGATGTTGAAAGGTTACCTACTTAATACAACTCACTGTTGGGCTCACAAGTTAAATTCAGCCTCTTTCTGAATTATTTTAGATCCTTCTTGAGGGACAGGAATTTTCATTACATAATGCAATTACAGAGTTGTCTACTAAAGTAAAATATTAGTTCAGCCGCCGAGTTAAAATTACCTTCGTATAATGTTATAGGCTTTCATAATAGCTCTTTCTTCCCTTAGTTCATTATCTGGCTTGATGCAGGGAGAAAAACGTTTTTACTGACTAAACAAAGTAAATATAATTAATCAATGTCCTTGGTCTTATATTTGTATGAGCGTAGCGATGAGCGCAGCGGTCAAGTGTGTACTGAATTTAAAACGAGAAAGATCTTAATATCATCTAATAAAATAATACTATTGTGTAGGTAGTGTAAAAACTTGCGAATATAAAGTAGTACTTTAGGGGCAACACGTAATTTTTTATTATTTCAGCACATCAAATATAGAGATGCAAAATCGTGCATGCGCATTTAATATGGTTTGAAACATATTTCACTCTGTAGGGCACACCATAGGCCGTAGCCAAGTTACTCAGTGAACGGAATCGATAGACGCTACATGCAAAAATATATAGGATCGCGTGGTGACATTGCGATATGTCAGACCTATACATTTTTGAACGACTTTTTGACTCCTGCGATATTTGATCAAAGCTGTCGCTCTGCTCACCGCTAAGCTTGTGAAAAGTACTTGTGTTTGGAACCGTAGACCATGCTCAATTAGCTTTCTTTCCGTAAAATAAACACTTGCTACGCTGCCGATGGAAATTAAGGGGTGTTATGGAACTCACACAGGCGAAGTGTTTGCTGTCTATAATTTTAACGACAAAAGAAGATTGTAACGTGTTGTAGGTATTTGATGAGCTTTTTCTTAAAGGGACATAAGAGGATGTACCTTTCTCTCGGCAAACAAACACGTTTTTTATCAGTAAACTTTCTTATAGAAAGAAGTAGGTAATTTTAAGAGCTAATAAGATTATATCGCATATTAAAATAAAGTGTGCAATGAAAGAAGCACTTTCCTGCTTCCTTGCGTAGAGTTTTTTAATTAAAAGTAACGAGAAGGTGTGAAAAATGTGCCGTGGCGTGACAAAATGCAGAGTGGCTTTGAGGAGACGTGGCCACGTTAAATTGGATGAGAATTTTTTTTGTTTTCATATCAGTTTAACTGATGGTGTATTATGGTGGCAATAATGTTAAGGGTTTCCGCTACACTGCCAAGTACCATAACTGTCACAGTAACGACAAAAAATTGGCAAAAGTCCGTCAAAGTACGGCATGTAAGTTTTATTGCGTCCATTTATGATATGAAACATTGTGAGCTAAAAATATCCTAGATCAGCTACAGTGGTATTAGGACACACACGTAGGAACATTATTTAGTCAGTCTCCTGGTCTAAAACTAATTAGATAAAGAATCGTGGTTTAAAATCAACCGTTATTCACACCATCAATGTTAAATTCATAGTGATTTTCTCAAACTCACTGCACAAACAACTCGGCGTTTGGAGAATTAGGGAAGCTCCGGGTGGAAATTAGGCGAAAATTAAACTCCCCCGGGATTACAAGTTAAAGTAATCTGCGGTAGCCAACTTTCCTCTCACATTACTGAAGGCTCTGCTAAATTGTTTTTGATGTGATCAGATGTTTTTGGGCGCTGTTGCGTTGATATTTGGTAATTAAAAGTCATATTCTGCTACTTATTTTCATCATCATCCAAAGCCTGACTTTAACCACTAGCTTTTTTTCTGGGCATTAGCTAGTTTACTTGAATAAAATGTGCAAAGTAGGTTGTGTGTACCTTCTTCTTCTTTTGTGTCGATGATAAATTAAAAGTGTCTAAACCCAATTCCACCCCTAGTAAGTGTAAGAACATAAAGACGATAAATACCTTTTCTCTGCTATATTACGACTGAGAATTATAACTCTCCTGTATCTTATACAATAAAGGCTTTGTTGGAAATAATATCTAATGCGAAGGAATTATTGTAGGACGTAAAGCCGGATTCACAATGATAAGAAGCCAGGGAAGACCGGAGGCACATTAGATAGGTATACTGTGAGTAATACAGTATAAATAATATCATCTGGTAAATATATAGAAAATCAGACAAAACCATAGACATTATTATTTAGAATCCTTCTTTTCTTCTATCAACACGAAGACACGAAATTCAGTTTTTTTCAGTTGTTTGGTTTGATGGATTGACTTGACTTGAATAAACTTGAAGCCACTGAAAAATTTTAGTAAAAAAAAGTAGAAAATTGTGTACAACGCCACGGAACAGATGATAGTACCTGCTTTGCTTAGGAATAGACATGGACCCTCATCCGTGGATCCGTGGATTTCACCTCAACCCGCCACCGACCGACGATTTCGTTGGATGTTCGTAGGACCAATTTCAACATAACTTTTACTGAAGTCTCTAGCTAACTCATGGTAGCAAATATGAGATTTTTTGTTTTCTGTAGTTAGCTTCGCTACTGGTTCTCTCTACATCTTCCTGGGGCTTATCTCCGTCGGTTGTAGGTCGCTCGATACAGTGCACGCGAGCTGAATACCAAATCAAATCGTCTCGTACTGTAGCGCCTGTGTCAACATAAGGGTAACATGATATTCACAAGTTTGAAAGGACATTTATGAGTTTTGGGAGATCTTTTTAATCTAATGTCCTTACCAATAATAGGCATATCCATCTTGGGAGATTTGGATCAGGAGTGACTGCAAGTTTTTTTTGGGTATTATCTGCCCACCCTGTTAGGGATACCAGTGTGATAATATGTATCTATGTATGTAAATACATACCTACCTATTATTACCTACTCGTACCTAACGACTAGTAGGTACCTAAGTCGGTTCATTTTCAAATTACGCTTATAGAGACCATAAATACAGGTTAGAATGCAATTTTAAATGAAATTTAAACTCACTTTATCAATGAAAAAGAAACCATTCGCCATGCAAATTAGGACATTCTCCGTTCAAAGTTATAAGCACAGTCATTGCATGTACCATGTGCATGACCTGGCCACCAAGTGTTCTTGTGAACGGGCTCTCATTGTTTGCTGAAGGAGTTAGCAAATGGAGTCGATTTAGCACATGCACTGTTCTTTACTCAATTAATGGAACCACTTAGGACGTGTTTTAGCATAAGGATTGTGGACTTAAAGCTTCGGTTCTTATGTTTTGAAACTTGATATCATCGAGCATTTAACTAATGCACGATGCTTGATATAGTCATGATGATATATTATACCGATTACCTTAAAGTTTTCAATGTTATTATAGTTTGTCTTTGTAAATAAAACATTTCAATTGTGCAAAAAAAAATAATAGATGTCGTGAGGCATATTTTTTGTATCTCAAGCGCCTGTGTGTGGTTGGCGAGAGTCTGAGGTACCTACTTACAGAAAAGTATTATACTTTTTAGATAAACAATGTTGCTATGATAAAGAATGTTCTCTTGTTAGTAATTCTACTAACGGACGGGTCCCGTTGGCACCCATCGGGTATGGAACCCTTCGTGTGTGAATTCGACTCGCACTTGACTGATTTTTAAACTTCCTTTGCATATCTAGAAGTACACCTACTTCTAGATATGTTCTAGATAGTTTTATATCTCAATAGTGTAATAATAATAAAAAACATCACATTTATAAACTAATTAAAACTGCTCCATATGTGATCTGCTAATTGCGTTTGGCGTTATAATCGGATTCATAATCAATATCCAACGATATTGAATTCTCGCCTAATTTACATTCAAATTGGAAGCGAGGCGAGACACGTGCTTAATATAATTATAACATGTTAAACGGTCTGTTATGGAAGTTATAAGCTTGTTTGTAAACTACAAGGTGATTCGGTAGGATTGATTACAGTTTGGCTTTAAAATTGAGAGAAGATATTTTAAAAAGGTCTGAAAAAACTGTCGCTTGAACAGAATTCTTCACGAAATATGTGTTCTTCAGTCTAGAAGCTACAAATTTGTCTGAAAGAGTTTAGTTTTGAACTTTATTATTCCTTTGAAAGCATCACGATTCATACATAAATAGCATACCTATGTATATTAAAATTTATTACTCCTATGCTTCATCCTTTGGCTCTGCGAAGAAATCTGAGCCAGTCAGGTGAGTCGCTTGATCGTTCGTCTCCTTTTCCATAAAAAAGCCCTCGTAGGAAAACATGCTACTGGCAAAATCACCATCAGGAATTTCAGTATCCAAGTGCAAACCAACATGACTTACAAGATCTTTATTTACAGTTTACTTTAGTGGATTTGCGATAACCAGTGCCATTGTTCCGGGCGGTCGTAAATATGTGACACTTATAACGAGCCCTATTGTTGAACGGCGCGTGTTCATTGTCACTCGAGAAATTAATGAAAGGATTATGTAAGAGGGTATTAAACAGGACATACCAATTGTACTAGCTAAGCTAAGTTTCTTTAGCTATGAATGATGCCTTTAGTTATAATATAAATGAACTCTTTTGTAAAACTCTATAGACTCTATAGATATTTTGACTTCCCGCTGCGTTTCCTAGGAGTGGAATTTCGGGAATTCCGTTCTTTGTGCAACCCTACATCAGAAGAGGAATATACCTACTCTCCAATTTTCATGCTTCTGGGACATATTAAGGTTGTGCATTGATTGTCAGTCAGTCTGTCAGTCAGTTAGTCATGCATTCATTAACGCAAGAGTTTTGTACATTAGAAGATAGATAGGTAATTAATATTTTACTCATGACATTTTAATATTAATATCAGGCGAGGGTCAAGGCTCGGTTCTCGTCTCATACTACGGAGCAATTGTCCGTCAAAGTCGTTGACTAATGGACACAGTTGCCTTAGTTTCTAGACCTTCCAGTGCGATATTTACCCCGCACGTGACCACATGGCGACACTAGGCGTTGGTCACGCTCCATTGCACCAGGTCACAATCTTCAGCTCAATAAAATCTTTAAACGGTTTTTATTCACTTTAAGTGTGTTGTAGAGAGAGCATTGGTGGTCTAGTTGGTAGTGACCCCGCCTTCCGATCCTAAGGTCGTGGATTTAAACCCGGTCGTGTACCAATAGATTTTTCTGTGCGAAAAAATTATGTGCGCTATACCAGTAGGTACTCTCAAACGGTGAAGGAAAACATCGTGAGGAAACCCGCGGCTTAGTCAGCTCCGCACGTATTGACCATGTCTTTCCTGTGGACGAGGCCGACAAAGCTGAGAGGATGGAATAGGTGCTGGGCAAGTCTACTCCATCTTAATTCGTCCCGGGCACTACAGCGTCCTGTTAGTGAAGGTAAAAGGTGCCTCCTGACGCTGTATAAAGGCTTTTACCATTTGGACCTACCTAGTTAATTCATTCTGCGTCAATAGGCAACTTTTGCCTATATTACCGGGACGCTATATTAGTAGAGGCTATAGATTAGGCTTGTGCAATGAACAATAGTACTTTTTTAATATCGAGTAGTCCTTTTTTAAACGTTATTTCTAAAGTCTGTCGACTTATACAATTTAAGCTCTAAATTTTCGCTTTTGTAAAACCTTTATAAACACTAATTTCTTTTTAATAAAATCTTTAAGTTCAGTATAAATAAAAACAAATAGAAAGTTCCATTTTTAAAATACATCTCGCGCCCTCAAACGGTTTATCGAACAAGAGAATCGTAATTTATTTTTAACTCGATAAACCCGGTTCTAACTCAATTTCGCGTAAATAATCGCAGGAACTGTCTTTGTTTGTGCTCGGTGCTCGTAATGGGATTCGCGCCTATCAGGGCTACATAGAGATGTAAATCAGAAATAATCTAACAAAGTAAATATTATTTTATAATCCAGTTAGTTTTGATCAAAGTTTCAACACAGAACTAGCACGGATTTATATTCTATTACTTTTAGAGAGAAAAGGAGAAGTCATAGTAACATCTTATCCAAAAGTCAACAGCATTCAAAATAGATCAATAAAGTAAAGAATCGGAAAAATACGGTCAGTTTTGATCAAGGTTTCAACAAGGAATAGATATTATTTCAGCAACCATCTTTACAGAGATAGATAAAGGTTTTAGTCAAGTCTTACGCCCGCTTCTAATATTCTGGGGCATTACCCAGAAGTCAAAAGCTGTCGAAAAAGTTAACTAAATTTTGATGATAATCAAAACACATTGCCACGGAATTTAAAAGAATTGCCATTGTCATCTTCTTGTAGTGTTATGGAGAGGCCAATACTGAAGGTAAAATAACTGCCAATTTTTGTTTATCTAGGCATTGCCTATATGTTTGTTTCACCTTCTTGATACCCGTTTATTATCTCATGTTGCAGAGCCATGAAGTTTCTTCCTTCTTTCCACACCTCTACGACCCATCAAAATTATCATCATAATGTATGCGCTCGTGTAACTGAATAGGTCCTAAATATTTTTTTGTGAAATGGCCGGACGTTAGCCGGATTTTCAAAGCTACGAGATCGCTTCTACGGTGATTTGTAATGATTTTAATGTACAAGCGATGGTCGTTGAGCATGCGATGTATTGTGCACACCCCCAGATTTGTATTATTGTCCTCAAGAGTATAATTGTCGAGTAATTTATTATGTCATGTTGGAGAGAGCATGCAACTTTGTTAGTAGTAGTATATTTTTAGAACTTTCCATCGATGTATTGTACAATAATTATCAAATACTAGCTTCCGCCTGTGGCTTCGCTCGCGTGGTACCAGGATAAAAAGGAGCCTATATGCAATTCCAGCACACACACTATGTATATTCATTCAATTCCGTTCATCCGTTACGGCGTGATTGGGGCACAAACATCGTCACATCCTCACAAACTTTCACATTTATGATATGAGTAGGATGTTTGCTAAATATTGTAAGATTCGTAGGGACTTATACTTGCGTAGCTTTAGTTGGGTGGTGCCTAGGTATTTTGAGGTAAATAGGTACCTAGTTATATTAAATGGAGGACACAACACCGACTAACTTTTATATGTAGGGTAGTTATATGTAGGTACCTTTGCATCGTGTTTGCCTTTCAAACTCGGTATCTACGATACTTGGTACTTTTAACAGGTTCAGTATGACGATTCTTTGTTATAATCAGTTTCCACAAGTCCGTTGCCGATTGACGATTCCAAATTGAAACTGATTGCAACCGAATCACACAACCCCAGGACGGTGCATAGAGAACCTATCGAAATCCACGACCATTCTCTACCAGCTGATATCCTTTTGTTCTACAACACGCTAGCCCTTCTCCAGGATTAGAGTACAGTTCATGTTTCAATTAGTTTCAAATGGATTTCGCATTACAATTTCATATGGCACCGAATTCACTGGGTGCAGTCCAAATTCAATTGTTGCTTTTGTTGTTGTCCACAATGTGCTATAAGCAAAGCTATGTAGCACTATCATAATAATATGTTCCTAGGTATAAGTTTTATGGTTTTAAATGTTGGAGAAAGCTAAATCATCAGAGATACCTCTAGATATTTTTTATCAAAGAGTTAATATTTTTGTCTTTAGATAGCCTGACTGTTCCTTTTGTATTTTGTAAATTAAATTTGTAACTTGTATTAGTTGTAAGTTATGTAAATTGTGTACTAGTTTTGGTTTAAAAAGCGTTTCTTACTTACTTTGCTTAACTATAAATATGTATAGGTTTTGCACTGAAGATTCGTAACCTATGCTACAGCCAAACTGGATACAATTTACGTAAACAAACCATCGCGTATTTTTCATTATTATGATAAAATCAAATAAAGCTTACAACATGAGTTTTTACATCTTAATTCCACTATAAGTACTACTTAAAAGTTTCATAAACGTGTAATAAAAAAGTAAGATTTAGGCTAATTATTGACGGTTTGTTTACATAAATTGTATCTCCAGTTTGGATGAAATATAGCTTACGAATCTTGCAGTGCAAAACTAACCTTATCCTTCGTTTAATCCACGCTTTGTGGAGCCACCCGCTGCCATATGGCATCTTACAAAAGACCTTCTGACAAAGAATCGACAAAGCGGGATTTAGCTACATTTGATGACGGCTGTGATTTCACGGGAATTACTACAACTGGTGTGAAATAACAATCATTGAGCACAAAAGATATTATAAAAGCGTTTATGGGTGTGACGGGGACGCGATTACGAATTGAATAAATGTTTACTTAGAAATTGTAAAATAATTATTATTTTGTCACGCGTATTTATTTTGACAAGTCATCAATTTGTGCTTTTATAATACGTTGATTATTTTATTGCTGATTTTTTATGATATCCGACACGATTAAATATTTTATGACAACAATTTATAGACACTATTTCTAGGCTTGTTGCCAAAATTCCCAAGTGGCTGAGTGATTGGTTAGCGTAATTACCACGCTGCACCTATATGACTGTGTCTTGAGTCATATATCTAATGCACGATTCTTATATTCTTCCATCAGACAACGGATGCTAGGTTACCATAGCAACTTTGTTTTTCTAACAAAAATGTATAGTGTTTTAGTCAGATAACAGCGTTGCTATGGTAATCCGTCATTCTTTTGTTGAATATATGAACCGGGCATATAGGTACCTATCTGTTTCCATGCATTGGAAAACAGTAGGTAATGCAGCTCCCCTATATCGGCCGTCATCTCTGCACTCATTCCTTTCTTAAGCATGTCGTCTTCCACACAATCCATTCACCTTTTCTTCTTTTAAAATGAAAACACAAAAGCTTGTTCCCCAGGTTTTGCACCTTCAAATATATCAGGGGACAAGTGGTCCGCATTAGTAGATCTGAATGCGCTCATTGTTGTGTAAATGGACCCTCTTTCCTCCGAAGGATATAAAAGCTGAAATAAAATTATGGCTGAAAGTGAACACGCTGCGGTAAATTTAATCCCATCACGGGTAAAAGGAAAGCTGTGAGTTATTTATTATTATAAGAAACCTTAAATATGCCTTTACATAGCCCTTTTTTAGGGCTCCGTACCGGAAGGGTGCCAACGAGACCCAATTACTAAGTCTTCACTATCCGTCCGTCCGTCCGTCCGTCCGTCTGTCAGCGGCCTGTGCCACATGAGAGTATTATGTAGAGTTGAAATTTTCACAGAGTGCGTATTTCTTTATAACTGTATAGGTATTATACTAAGAAAACTTTTTGTGAAGAAAAATGACACATTTATTATTATTATTTTATTATAATCATTTATATTTTTTATGTACCGGCCCATTCTACCCATTATTATACTTTAACCTTTTATTAGGTAGGTAGGTATTTAAATAAATCCTTGTCAGGTACTTACCTTTTACTATTGAAACAAAGAAATAACACGCGTATTACAATAATTTACATTTAAACCCATTCATAAACATATTTTTATTTGTGTATATTGTTTCTTCAATAAATTAAAACCAATAATTTATATCGCTTGCTAGTCTCATAAGTTAGTGAACACACTAAATGCAGGATTTGTATGAGCAGCGCCAACTTTATTTGCGAATGGGCGCTTAAAAGGTATTTTAATATTTCAGACATGAGTTGGTTCAGGATGTCGATAACTTATGCTGGAAATGGGTGTCAAGTTTTATTGTTTTGCTTGTAATAAATGGCAACACTTAGTAGAAAGCCATAATACGCAGAATAACACAACCTATCATCTAAGGCCCGGCGCACACTATCGGCACGGCACGGCACAGCCGGCATGCCTAAGGACGCCTAAGAACCCTTTTTCATGCCGTACCGATAGCGTGCGCCGGGCCTAATAATAACATGTAATACTTAGAGTACTGTAAGTTTACAATAGTTAGAGGACTGTAAGTTTAGAACCTACCTACAAAGCTCTAGGTCAGGTGTTCCCAAACTTGTTCGTGTAGCGCCTCGTTCTACTCAAAATAAATAACAAATATCGTCTCCCAGCTTGAAGCCTTTGTTACTTATGTCTGTGCCAGGCGTCTAGAATGTTATGTACATCCATAAACCCGCGACTCATATATTAGGTAGGTAGGCCTGTCTGCCATCTTGCTACCTACACACTTGGATAATGCGATAGTCATATCGTATTTATTGCACACCACACTTATTCTGAAAAGGTCCCCTTATAATAAAAGCTTATTTGAATTTTCCCTTGGTCTATCTTTCATAGACAGTCTTCCATACTCAGAATTTATCTGACCCCACTGAAAACGAGACCCCTAAATCACTTTTATGTCACCTCCTAACCTGAATTTCACGCGGTTTTAATTTCATGATTTTATTTCATACTAGCTTTCATGGTTTTTGTTACCGTTGTAATATAAACTAAGCTGATTCGTTAATCCGTTTTTTCGTGAAAGCAAAGAAAATCAACAAACGTACAAGGACTGATCACCATGTAATACGATAAGACTAAAATAAAGTCAAGTAGAAAATCGTGGGTACGTAAATACCTAATACCCGTAAGACTTTGTAAGACATAACATCTTCAAGGAGTCTTGGTAAATGCCTAGTATTAGAAAAATTAAATTATTGCTACACAAGTGCTACACTAATCTCTAGTACTGAAAGTGTCCCTTTTAAAGCGTTGAAATATATTCAGGAAAGGTTCAACTGACCTTGCACTTTGTCTTGTTTATGACCAATAATATGTCAGCGAATTTACGTGGAGTGGAGGAGGGACCGAGGGTCTTCCTTATCTTTCCCATAACAATGATAAATTCAATTCATAAGAAATAATTTGACGAAGCAGATTTTCCTTTATAGCGTAAGTAAGTAGTTCCTTCAAAAGCAAAAGCGTGGTGAATTAGGATCATAACAAGTGACAGTTTGGATAAGGAGGTCAGTCGCGTTACGAACAGGGTGTAAATGCAACGTAGATTTAAGACGTGTCTAAGTGATACCCGTGATTTTAAGGAATATTTTTTTTTGTCTTTGACTGCTTGTATGAAATACTGAGTGTTTTTTAGGTCGAATAATAAAATCAAAAACAATTTCTCAAACATATCTCTTCTTTCAATTCATTGCATGTCACGTCAGCCATTGAAGTCTTCCGTTTCATAAAATATCAGCTTAGAGCAATACAGTAAAAATTTATCGCCAGATCTCCCGAAAATTTGGCTATTAAGGATACTTTATTCCCCAGTTATGGCGAAGTGAGAAAAAAATAATCGGGTAATGGTGATATGAGCCACAAATTGTGCACATTGGTGATCCATCTCGCCAGAACCCCTGCTGCTTAGCATACGCATTGCATCAAATCATTCCAACCGCATCATATATCTAAATGCACTAGAGGCTCTCAGCTTTTTGTTGTACGAAATAATAGAGTGCACATACCTCGTATACTTTTTAGTAAGTAGGAGATAATCTGCCATGGGCTAGATAGGTTAGACTGTATTTTCAATGAGAAGAGACATCATCACTACAATATCTTCCATCCTCTTTATAAATACTACTAAAATAATAACGAAAAATAACCATGTATAAATAATTAATTTCACCAGAAAATAAAACAAAGAAAAATGGAACAAAGAGGTTTTATTTTCACCAAGCTTAGCGACCGTCTTTTGTTTAATATATATTTTATGTGATCTCGGTCTGAAAAAGTTAGAGTTGAGAAACGTTGTACTAAATAAACGACTTTATGAGAAGTCATGTCAGGAATGTTTAGAATGAATGTAGCTCAGACCAGTCGCAGCGCAGGATGTGGAGCACTTGGTAGTTATAACTTGCTAGCTAATTTATTTGCCCGCCCACACTAGCATAGTAGTAAGCTCATATTTGTAATTCTGCATGGAAATAAGATTAACGAGCTCCCCGCTTATTTTAAAATACAAAACAAATTTAAAATCTTAAGACCCTTAAATCAAACTTAGTAAAATTTTGTTTACGAGTCATTCAAACATTCTTTTCACGAACGAATAAAGTCATTTAAAGTCCATTTGCTGAAGCATTATTTTTCATAATTAAGGGAAGTGTTTATGATTTAGTACATTCTCTTCGTGCCGGACGTTTTTGCGCCTCTCCGGGCGATAAATAATGAAATTAGGGAGCTTACAAGCGTGGATTCAGGCGTGTTCATAATAGGAGACTGATTTATTTATGGGGTATTGCAATTACTACTGAATTTTGCTGAAGCATACAACTCGGTGTAAAATGAATATCAGTCTAGATTACTCTCATCGTCAACATCAGCTTATAGAAGTCTACTTTTTCGTGCTGCTACCACCAGCGGCCTCTACAATATAATTGGCTGAAAAACTATAAAGTAGCTGATTGTTTTTTGTTTCTCATTGCACCCTGAAGCCAAAACTACAGTGTATGTAGTTTGCAATGGTCAGTTCTAAATCAAGCGCGAGGCGCGTGTCTCACGCCCGCCCAGTAAATCATGGGAAAGTAATGAACAGGACTCACGTGACGGAATGGATTGCAATATGCACTGCTTGATTGGCCTCCTCAATATACTTTTTCGTGCTGCTACCACAATTGACCTCTACAATATCATTCGTCGAAAAATTATGAAGTAACTGATTGTCTTTTGTTTGTCAGTGAAATATATGAAGTCACTGTCACCATACTAAAGCCAAAACTACAGTGAATGTAGTTTGCAATGGTTAGCTCTAATTCAAGTGTGAAGCGCGTGCCGCACGCCCGCCCAGTAAATCATGAGAGAGTAATGAACAGGACTCGCGTGACGGAATGGACTGCAATATGCTGCGTAGGTACACTGAAGCATCGTATTTTCGAATAAAAATACTACATGGCATATTTTGCTTGTGGTTTAGAAGTGCTCTGCCTCTGAAAAGGTACCTACTTTTATTCCGATTCGGTGGCATTTTGTGATCAAGAACACAGAACGTTAGAATAGAAAAGTAATAAAAATACAAGATTGTTTTCTTTATTATGACTGAAAATTCCATTTATTGTGTTTATATTTTTTTACTAAAAGCATTTTTTCCTTCTAATTAGGCGTACCATAAAAAAATCCATCCTATGGCACAAGAAACAGATCTGTCACCAATAAGTGTAATTTGAAAGGGTATGATAGTTTTACATAAGTACACACTTTGACAAGAATTCGGGCACAGTTGAAATTATTGTTGATAATCAATAAATATCTTTTTAGTTGTATTCAACGGAATTACTAATCGATTTTCAAACCTGCTGTTATGATCGACTGTACCTAGATAGTTTCCAATTATTATTTAAGTAGCTGATGATTTGCTTTCAAACTACATTGATAAGATTAACTGCGCCACTATAATATTACCATTATCCTTATCTAAGAATGTAACATAATATATAGCCAGTGTCCGATGAAATGCTATTTAGATAACATAAAAAAGATAAATAACAAATGGATAAAACAATAATCACTTAAACCAAACAAACGAAAAGGCGAAAAACAAAAAGAGCGAGCACTTACACAAGCAATCATTTCTTACTCAACGCTTCTTCGTTCATATCTCGTATAATTTATCATCTTGTTACAAGAAATTGATATATGCAAGCGGCGAGCCGTCAGATCGTCCACATAAATCCTTGGGTCTCGTTACATGGTTAACCTTGAGATATTCCAACTAGTACCACTTCAAAACGAACCTTATGATACCCGGAAATAATATCTATAATTCCTTAAACATATTTGAGTAAGAAAACTCCGTATGGTGCCAAGCCCAACGGGAGGCAAGTGTGGTAACTCCATATTTACATACGTGTTTGTTTTGTAGACACAAATCATTTTTTATATGAATATATATTTATGTTATTTTACGCCGTGAAACATACAATTTTATTTATGTAATGTGCTTATAACCTCCGAGAAAAAGCACAGCGTCAAGATAACCAATACGCCTTGTATTAGTACAACGTGCGTGTGACTTTAGTTAGATGTTGTGATCGAGTTGGTTACGCGGGTTTACCCCCGAAATCGGGTAAATTAGTAAGTAAAAATAAGGTTTTGCGTAAACTATTGCATTATGTCATTCCGCTGTTGTACCGTCGACTCTCTAGGTAGTCACTATTTTTTTTTATATATTCGGGGCGAATTGGTCAGGGGGAGAAACAAGCATAATTGTTGAAATATAATAATAATTGTTTAAAATAAAATTATTTTAAATTCAACCACACCTACGAGTTTTAAAAATACAGTTTGCAATGAAAATACTTTATTTTACACCTGACATTATACACACCTGACGCATAAAAATAAAACTTAAATTAGTTAAATCAAGTGAAACGTATTCGTAAGCGATAAGACCCGTTGTACAACTGGCGGTGTTATCGCTCACGAGCGATCTCTTCACAACCATGAATGGAAAAAGAAGAGAGAGAAGAGTTTTCTAATTAATTTATGTCGCTGGCTTTACCTTGCTAGTGTTTCTTCTTAATTTATTGGATAACCACGCCATCGCAGTCTAGCTCAGACTCAGACAGGGATGATTAATAAAACGAGTAATATATTGCTCTCGCTAAATATGCGGCGTCTAGGATGCGGGATAAAGTCAAGAAGTAGGATGCTACTTTATGGAAGGATAATTATGAGCTTAGAGAAAGCTCTTGAAGGATAAAATGTATCTTGTGTTTCAATTTTAAGAGACAAGGGAAGCTAAAAGTTCATGTACCTAGGTGAACTATGCTAGATACAATAATAGTGACAGAAGTATAGCTTGTTAATAACAATTATGTCAGAAACAGTTGTGAAACTTCTCATCGGCTTTTCCATAAGCCTTTGCCCAGAAGTGGAATTCAGTAGCCTTATTAGATTAGATTAGTGCTTACAGTACATAAAGAACTTTTGTGCTAAAATTATTCTAGACTACATGATTTAGTCTTGGCATGTTTCGTTGTCTGTCAGAGGTGTTCCTTAAATTTTTATAACAAATATCAAATTACTGCTTTATTTCGAGAAATATTATAGCATTAAAACCTGGCCTATATGCCTCATCACGTGTAAAATAGACCATTTCCTCAGTAGAAACCGGAGATAATTGTTGAAACGTTCAAGCACCCAATGTTTCATGTCGCCAGCTCCATCCTTGGGGCACGTGCATTCTGGTTGTCAACAGACGATATATCTGTCACCGACCACTCGGCGGAGCAATATAGATCTACATAACCACAGATATAAGGGTACCTTTACGTATTACAAAATCTAGATCAGAAATATCCAAGAGTAAGAAACAGAGGCTTACGAGGAAATTTAAACTGAGGATGAAAAAAAAAATCCTTATATTAGAATTATTGTTTTTTTTTTTTTTTGTCACAGGCGTACCCCTACTACGGTATTATCGTAAATTCTTCTGACTATAAGGATGGACGAACGGATACGGCGTAACCATCAGGGTTCCTTTTCTTTGGACTTCAGAACTCTAAAATAACAGAGTTCAAGACGTGTTCAAGTTCCGCAAGTGAAAGAATTTTAAATCCGAAAACTCAAATCTCCAGCACTGACGCCCAGACTGACTGACTGACAGACTAACGTCCAGTACTGACGCTGTTAGTAAAAAGAAAAAATGTTTAAGTTAGTTACATTCTAGTCTAGTCCATAACATCTACACACCACCACACGTTATACATCCACCGTAAAAACTATTTTGAGAAAGAACTTCTCCAAAACGTTTCCCAAGTAGACTATGCCTCTAACTCTTCATTGAAGTAATTATTATATGACGTATAATCTGTTCCTGTATAGATCTCAGCGCAGTCCACAGCCTGTAAATTTGTCTACAACCGCCAGTGTTTCCGTTCTCATCACCATTTGTATTAATTCTCCATTTATTTTGTATTGAGGAAGCGGTGAGGATTTAAGGCGGCGCTGATTGGTAAATTGTCTGATCTTCCGAAATGGTCGGTTCGTAAGATTTTTAATTAGATTGTTAGTAATGGTTTTCTTGTGGATCTTTGTGTAAACGTGAAAGTTCGAGTCGATCGTCAACTCGTACCACATGAACTCGGCCCGCGTGGGCCGAGTTATAGACGCATAAAATTTTATTATTTTCGATCACTAACTCGTACCACGTCCTAATCTCATTAAGATTTAGTACTGTTAGCGACAAAAGTGGTTCACGGAATTTTCAAATAATAAAAGCATAGCATTCGTATAAATTTAATATACTAGCAGGCCACCCCGGCTTCGCACGGGATTTAACAAAAATTTCAAAAATTAATTTTTTTAACAAATACACACTCACACACATACATCCTTCTTTTTGCATCGGGTTAAAAAAAGTATAAAAAAGTTTGGATATTATTATTTTAATGAATTATTAATATATATTTTTATTTCTAATGTTTGTAAAAAGATCATATCTACTAAACAAAAGCCATTAAATTTATTAAGTCAGAGCTTCCCTGTAAACGGTATTTCATGTTCTTTTATCCTCGAGTTATTGGAGTTTTAGTAAAGATCCCTAATTTTTTTGAAAATATAATATAGCCCATGTCACCCCGGGATAGTGTAGCTTAGTAAATTAGTAGTAGGTATGAAAAGTCCAAGTTTAAAAATCCAGTCATTATGCAAGTTCTAATCCAAATTTCACAGCTAAAGTCACAATTTCATATAGCCACCAGAGTTTAAAATCGATCAAAAGTCTATTTTTTGTTCACCTAATTGCACAGCACGTTACTGTCTAGATCAGAGTGTTAAGCAAACTAACCCATTTCTAAAATTTGTGCATGTTTCTATGCATAACTCAGCACGTGAAAAGATATCTAAGTATTTTTATGGTTCTATAGTTTTCTAGAGCGACAAAGTAACTATCTAAAACAAAAAATGCTACCATGCTTTGACATTTTTTTTACTTTGTGTCTATTGATGCGCTGGTCAAAATATTTGAAGCCGTTGGAAACATTTACCTTTTTATTTCACCGCCAAAACGCTATGATTTATTAGTTGGTTGAGCTTTCAAGTCATCATATATTTTATAATCGATCATACTTTTAGTGTTCATCCTCTTGTTCAGTTGTCGAGTTTGTTTGAAAATAAGTCAAAACTATACCCTGCTATTGCCTTTGGTAAAACCCTACTCAGTTTTAAACTGATAACAAAATCTATAAGCAGCGACGGTTCTGTAAAAAATTTGAACTGGGTTTTTATTTTGAATCATTACAAAGCACTTTTCGTGCTGACATTACTTCACTTAAACTAAGAGAAAAACTCCATACAAAAAAAAAGTGGTACGAGTTAGTGATCGAAAATAATAAAATTTTGTGCGTCTATAACTCGGCCCACGCGGGCCGAGATCATTTGGTACGAGTTGCAGATCGACTCGAAAGTTCTCATAATGATGTTGGCGAATATATTTGAAGGTACAAACGTATAATAATAGCCGGGACTGTTCCGCCGTGAATTTAATTGGTAGATTTATATGGTATCTTTAGTAGATTTTATTAATAGAAATTTCACATTTGAGATGGCTATATGGAAATACGCTCCTTTTTTGTTGAACTGTGTAATAAATGATAATAAATGGATCTAATGTGATGGAGACATGGCATTTTATTACATGACAGTACCGTTCCATAATCGGGACGGTACCGTCCCGGCAAAAGCAAAGCGGATGGTCAAAAGTCACGGCATGCCACATAAGTGACATGCATGCCTATGCCATGTCCTATAGGTATACTGGTTCGGTTGTTCAGCTAGTGCGCTTTTTAACAGCGTCATTGGTACTCATAACTTTTGATACCCTAATCAAAATAACTTCTTCATAATCGTTGAAAGAAACGGTTTCTTTAGATGTTATACTAGCTGACCCCGCGAACTTCGTATCGCCTTAAAATTAATAATTCAAGTGCTTGTAATTTAATATGAACTTTATACCATAGCAATAAAGCTCAAATTGACTACGTTTTAGTTACAAATCATTTGTATGGGAAAAAGAAAAGGGCTATTTTTAGGGTTTTTCCAGCAATAATTCTAATTTTTCTCGCCGTAAAAACCATCCTTGAACTTCAACGAACATTTTAAAAAAAGATTTGGCCAAATTGGTCCAGGCGTTGTTGAGTTATGCGCTTACCAACACATTTTGCGATTCATTTTTATACTATATAGACTTCGCGCACGACCGCTGCGTAGGGAGCCGACCTCGCGACTGAGCCGCGCGGGTACCTTACTCATAGATCTAAACTCCCCTCCCGCACGCGCACCCCCGCCTTGGTGACGCCCACTTCGCAACGGGCCGTGCAGCAGAAATCGTAATATTTTAATTTCGCCATAACTTCAAAACCAAACGTCCAATTTTAATCATTCAAAGACCAAATATTATCTCCATAAACTGTTCTTAGTGATGAAATCATTTATTTTGATAAGGATTAATAGCATGAGTAAAATAAACGCGTTTAAATGTAGTCCAAAAAAAATTCAAGATTTTTAAATAAAAAAATGGTTGCTGTGCCTCACTCGACATAGATGGGTATAGTGTGTCGCGGACTTTTTTGTAGATATTTATAAGATCTACAATTAATTAGAACATTTTATGGTTCTATCTTTTATAGTTTAGGCAGCGTACGCAAAATAAGTAACTTTTCTGGTTGATTTTTTACACCTTGTGTCCGAAAACCCCAAATATCTTACGGAACCCTATTTTTTTCCAAAATAAAATATAGCCTATGTTACTCGTGGATAATGTAGCTTTCGAATGGTGAAAGAATTTTTAAAATCGGTCCAGTAGTTTTTGAGCCTATTCAGTACAAACAAACAAACATACAAACAAAGTTTTCCTCTTTATAATATTATAAGTGTAGATTATTATATTATTATTATTATTATTATATTATTATATTATAGTGTAGATAAATAGTTATTTATATGGTACAAATAAAACTAGTCAATAGAATCGTGCTGAAACAACGTGTTATCTCTGGTTGATGATAATCTTCTAAGTAAAGTAGGTAAAAGATCCCTCTAATAAAGAATCATGTCTGCTGAATAAAAGATATCATGACCTAAATAGATCACTGATTGCAATGAATCACTGCGGTTACCCCATCTAACAATGTTTCAGCTGATTTCGTTATTGTTCGCTCGACTGCGAACCCACTACCTACTGAGTATTCTGTGTACTCCCTGAAGTAAGGAATTGGGTTACCGAGTCGCCACCACGATGTATTTTATCCAGGTTTATGATACAACTGTTGGAAAGTCCGTGACTTTACCCGCGTTATTTTCTAAGTTCAATGATATGTATCCAGCCACCCAAGCCACCGAGATTCGACGACCTCTGTGGCGTGGCGTGCGAGTGCTCGACTGAGACGCAAGAGGTGTGGGTTCGGTCCCCGCAGCGGAGAAATCTTGCATATGTTCTGAAAATATTTCTTCCGGGTCTGGGTGTTGTAATTATGCATTTACAAAAAAAAGTGTGTAATTATTCTATCAGCTTGTGTTTGGGGTAGATGGTGCTGTGTGAAACGTCCACATATTTATTTCATTTTTAGTGCATTCCTAAACTGTATGCCTAGTTTATATTCAATAGACTGAATGATCCCCGTGATTTTAAGGAATAAAGAAATGATGACTTTGACTTAAACTTTGATGGCATAGGTGTTGGGCAAGCCTACTGCGGGACCACAGAGCGGGACTCTGTAGGCAAAACTTGCCTCCTAACGCTGAAGCTGTTCCTATAGGTAAATCATCAAGTAGTTGGTAAAAGCCTTCGTTTTTTTAATATTTAATGAATTTATTAATTTAAACGAACGAAACGCCTCAACAACGTGCCGTGCGTTTTCTTGATAAATCAACAGCTTTTTTCAATGATTGTATTTAGCTGTTAGTGTAGGTAGTAAAAATAGTTGAATAAAGCAGTTCGTTGATTTAACGACCACTTTTAGCCAAAGTCAGTCAGTCAGTCAGCGCACAGTAGTTTTATATGTTTAAACAATTCGTAAAGTAATGTCGTGGTTCGAGAAGAAACTAGTCGTAACTCATCGGTTGTAAAAATTTAGTGCCTATCCAATTGTATCTTTCGCATTGCGATTTATGTTTATGGCAAGGCATTTATTCAGGATGGAGATGGATTTTTTATTTGATATGTTCTTTGAATTTTGTAGATAATTTGTTATCTGCGTTTATATAAACACAACAAAAGCTTAAGCTTGTTCCAAAAGATTTCTGAAGTCATTTCAAGATAGGCGCTATTGGATTCTCTTATCAGCCTTCTGTTTATTTGCTAACAATATCTTTGTAACAGAGAGTCATTTTTTCATCACTAGTTTCCACAAGTCGCACAGTTTAGTACCGGAATAAAAAGCTGAATATAATCAAAGTAAAACTATGAATATTAGGATGTCGTAGGACCTAAAAATTTATGGTGCCTTTTTAAGATGCACTTTGATCCTTTCACCACACTAGTTCTAACTAAGGAGATGACTAGAAGTAATAGTAGTATTATGACTATTATATACAAATCTATTCAGACAATACCTACGCCGTGACTGAACAGCATAGATCAATACATCTCACAAACATTCGTATTTTGACTAGGTAGGTCTACTTAATTTGAAAGTGGAAATTATTATTATTATTCTTATAAGCCCTCTGTATCCCACTGCTGGGCAAAGGCCTCCCCCCATTCTCTCCATTTTGCGCAGTCTTGTGCTGTATTGACCCATTCTTTGGAAAGTGGAAATATTATACAAAAATAGTGTTTTGTTTCAACGGTGTTCGCAAGCAATTTTTCTCATACCAACAGATAAAAAGCAACTTCTAAACAACTGAAACCCGAAGCAACTCTAAACATTATCACAGTTTTAAACAAACAAACACATAAATCTAAAACTTCCCCTTCACCGTCGGAAGCCCTTCCGGTTTGACCCAGCTGTAATTATCTGAGCTGTGTATTGTCGTGAGAATAAACCAATTCTGATAATCAAGAGTTATTGCTTCTATCTCACTCTCAATTGGGTTTTGGGAGAGGAAGGAAAGAGATGACAGTATTCTAATCGAGCTATGATGGAGTGTTGGTCAATAGAAAGAGCTTGGAAATCATCGGATAAGGTCAAAAATTTAACTTTGCTTACTATTAGAACCAAACGAAACTTGACAGTTCGTAATTGCTTTGTAACGCACCGCGTCGACAATTTTCAGTACAAAATTGTCATAAAGAATTTTTACTAGCCTGTGCTGTCCCTCTACTGGGCAAAAGCCTCCCTCCCCCTCTTCTTCCACGCATCCCTGCCAACCTCCTTCGAAGTCCACTAATTCATCGTGCCAGCGCTCTCTTGGTCTTCCTCGGCGACATTTTCCGTCTGTAACCATTCAGTAGCCAGTAGCCACTTTGGCCCATCTACTTGAATGAATAAATGAATAAAAAAAATTACTAAATATTTTATTCTGTTTTTATTATTTTTTGTTATAGCGGAAATAGAAATACACTCTGTGATTTCGACTCCTTGCCTAATTACGGTTCATGAGATACATCCCGCTGACAAACGGATGGACGGACGGACGGACAGTGGAGGCTTAGTAATAGGCTCCAGTTGGCACCCTTCGTATACAGAACCCTAAAAAAGTACTTATTTCTTGTTGTGATCCCCGTGGCGGAACCTTCCCGATGCTCTCTTTTTCCATCATTTTAAACATGTAAAGGCGCACGAAAGCGAGCCTTTGATGTGCATTTTAATCCTTTCATCACACTAACCGAATAAACTAGTAACACGTCTAGTAGTAGTAATATGTAAAAGCCACATCCACAGTTTTCATACTCCTCAAACCAGCAGCTATTGAAAGTCCGATTAGATGATTATCAATTCATGCTGTCAGCAGTTACTTGTATTATTTAATATTTAGAGTCAAATACTTAACTATAACTAATTGCTTCGGACACGCGCCTTTCAATTTCAATTCATGTTGTTTTTATTTATTTATTTATTTGGAAGACCAACAGCTTACATTAGTAGTGGTATGGTAAACTAGACTGAGAAAAAGAGAAGCCAGTTATAGGTCCTCACGGATAAAAATAAACCACTTCTTAACCACTGACTCCCTAAATAAAGAAGAATAATTTTGATCTATCGAAATAAGTTATTTAAAGTTAGTTTCGTGGGGTAATCGCGCTATTTTTAACGTGATTACCTACCTACCAAAGAAAGTAACATTTTTAAATTGTACTTAGGGTCACTCATTATCATGTGTTATATCTATAATTTAACAAGTCAGTCATTTTCAAACATAAATTATACGGTTTAGAAGCAATTAAACGTCAAAGGACTTAATTGAGTTAAACGTGAGAACCGACCCCTATTTACTCATTAATTTGTGTCATGTTATTCAAATAAGTGGATATGAATCGACCACATGTTTACAATTTGTTTAGTAGGTATGTTCAATCTGATATGATATAATTTTTGGGGAATTGGTCACATACATTTTTGTACGAGTATTGATATTTGTTGTGACACACATAGAGACCTTATAATAATAAAATTATACCTATTCCAAGTCTTGTCGAATCCAGCGGAGATGAACGCGGCCAAACACACAAAACTAAGGCCTTTTACCATCTATAGTAGATGATTTAATACAGCGTCAGGAGGCAGCTTTTACCTTCACAAACGGGACGCTGTAGTGCCCGGGACGAATTAAGATGGAGTAGGCTTGCCCAGCACCTATTCCATCCTCTCAGCTTAGTCGGCCATGTCCACAGGAAAGACATGGTTAATACGTGCGGAGCTGACTAAGCCGCGGGTATCCTTACGATGTTTTCCTTCACCGTTTGAGAGTACTGGTATAGCGCACATACATTTTTCGCACAGAAAAATCCATTGGTATACGACCGGCTTTGAACCCACGATCTTAGGATCGGAAGGTGAGGTCACTACCAACTAGACTACCAGTGCTCTCAAACTATGTATATTACACATTACACACTTCACTATTGAGTATGCATATTTTTGGAACCCAAAATCAGATTAAAACAAAGTATCACTATTAATGTGGATGTAAATTCTTCAACCAAAGCTGCCGCCAACATTGATTCTGCGAATCCCTAGTTTTCTTGATAATATGAATATTCTACGAACTCAGGTCATTCTATTAATTAAAATCAAGTTTTTATGTTAACACTTCGATTTTATTAAAAATTAAAATAACTAATTACCTTAGAATATTCTAAGAACGAAACTACTAACTTTTTTTTTTTTTTAACCAAAATAGTTTTGCGTTTGACCACACTCTACCTGATGTTAAGTAACAGTGTGGTCTAAGATGAAGCACGCTTACCTAGAAGAAACCTATTGACTCTCGATTTAAAGACACCCATATTATACTTTTCAGGAAATACAGACCCCGGCAGAGAGTTCCACATTTTTGCAGTTCGTATAGAGAATGTGGACTCAAAGCGCTTAGTACGAACATTTGGAATGTCAACCATGTACAGATGGCGCCTTTCCAGGTATCTGGAAGTCCGATGGAAGAAGGGGGACGGCGGAACTAAATTGTACAGTTCCTGCGCACACTCTGCTGGACTGGGAGTAAATAAAAAACATAGAATGCGTCTAGCAGCTTCTCTCCTCGAGCATGTCGTAAAGTCGACTAAGGGATAGTATTATCTCCAACATGATGAGATACAATAAGCAAGTATTCCAAGGAGGGTTGACGTCAGGCAGGCGGCCGGTCATAAAACACCTTAGCCAAAACTCTTACAGCATGATCCAAGGATCATGCTGTGCCGACCCCACATAGAGTGGCATGAGGGCAAGAAGATGATGATTCTATGAACGAAACGTCTTTAATTTCGTTCTTTCAGTACAGTAGTAGTATCTTGAGTTTGTCTGATGATTTATTTACACAGTTCATATTATTTAATGAAATATGTTTCCATTCATATTATTGTCACGTTCTAGTAACATTGCGTTTTACCATTGACCAGCCTGTTCTAAGCCGTCCCATAAATCGTATTTACCTTAACGTCTTTATAATCTGAACAAAGGGCATAAAAACTAATCTGTCACATTAACATCTGCACAACTCCACTGTTAAATGGTTCGTGCTTAGATTTGGTCTCTAACAGGGTTGTCAAATGTGTGGGTAATATTTTTGTATTCCTTTACATTACATTCATATATAAAATCACGCCTGTTTCTCATAGCGATAGCAGAGATCATGGATCACCATTTGCTACGACCCCGACATACTTCTTTCGCTTCATTCAATCTATTTTTTTATTTAAGGCTTTGCGACCACATCACCCTTATAAAAACAAAAATGAATAAAAACCATTACATTCATCATGCATGCTTGTCTTTTGTACAAAAATGAAAATTTGTTTAATTAATAAAATATTAAGTTCTATTAGTAGGTACGACACATGAGTTTAGTCATGTAGATAGGTACCTTAAGAAAACTTATAACACTTTATTAATTTATATAATAATTACAATAACAATGGATTCTACTGTATCGCGTGAAACCAAATGCTACCAGGAAATTTAAAAAAATATCTATTATAAAATGCATGATATATTTACTTATTATTTTTACAGTACAGCAAACATAATCTTAATATAGTTTAGTTTATTATTTATATTTTTGTTGAAAAAATTCAACAACCCTAACCATGACTAGTTTATAGATTCAAAGGGTCCCGTAGGGTCATAAACAGTGCCCTTAAATTTAAAACTTAGATTAAAGACTATCCGTCACAAACATTACGCATTCGCACTCCTACACTTTAATCCGGCTCTTGAAATATGTCCGGGGGTGGGACTCGAACCCGCGACTAGGGTCCACTGACAACTGGGAGATTAACGCAAGATATCTACGTGTTTTTTATGGACAATGAATAGTTGGGAATTGGGATATTTATAGAGAGGATACAACTTTGTATAGAATGGGAGTAATCAACATGTTTTTTTAATTATAATAATCTAAAAATAGGTTTAAGTGATTTTTTGTACAGTTTTCTTTCAAAATATAGGCAAACAGTTACCGTCCCGGCACATGTACCGTCCCGGCAAAAAATATGTTAATTTGTAAAATATGAAATTAAACATGTAAAATGAAATACGGAAAGACGATCGAAAAGTCAGATTATAAAAGGCCACAGGCAGTTTGGAAAAGTCCAGCAAACTGGAAGCAAATGGAAGAAGAAGAAAAGTGAAGTGAAGTGAAATGAAGTGAGTGAACTTTTTTCCAGCTGTAGTGATCCGTGGGTATATAAGAACTTTTTACCGGCTTATGAGATCAGCTGGCAAAGATCACGGTGTTTTTAGATTCCTCACGGCGGGCGGAGACATAAAATATTTGCAAACTTCTCTGCGGAGGTATCAGCAGCTCTTTCTTATATAACAAGTAAGAGTCTGTATACCCTCTAGGCGGGGTTACGAAAATTAGACCCCAGAGAGTTAACTGCATCCGACCTGCATGCGCATTGTGCGAAGTTTTATACAATAGATAGCCAAGAAGTTTTAAAAATGTCAATGTGATATATTGTTTTTTTTTATAGAAATTCACAATACTCCTTCAATCATTCATTTAATTCTACTCATTTATTTTTAATGGATATGGTACTGTGATCTGGGTAGCAGCTTCGCCTTCCGTTGTCGTAATCGAATTAGAATGTCATTGTAAGTTCATTTGGGTAGGTTATAGTTACGAAAAATTGATCACCTGTCACCATGGTTCATCATATCCACCTTGGGACTCTTGGATCAGGAGCGGCTGCAAGGTTTTTTATGATTACCTGTGGCTCTGGGCAGAGCCCCGTTAGGAATACGGGCGTGATAATTTGTATGCATGTAAAGATACGAAATAACCTCTGGTCATCTCAGACGTGTTAGTAATTTCAAACTCAATTATTAAAATAACATCGCCTCTTCGAAAATCCCCTTAAGACCCAACGGGAGTTCCTGCTGGTTTGTCACAATAAATAAAAATCTTTAAAACTTGAATCCACGCTCCATTCAGCGTAACCCTCTCCCAGCATCGTTCCATTTGCAATGAAGTTATCAAGAAAAGGCACAGTGGGGCTCCGAACCTCCTGGACAAAAAACGGTAACACGTAACAGAATTGCGCCATTGTCAATGGGGGAGCAAATACAAATAGCACATTATAAAATACTTTGAAACAGTAGATTCACTCGGAACACAACCTAAAAAGTTTGAAAACGTGTGTGGAGCCTTTGAGGCGCATTTTAAATTCTTTCATCACACTGGTTCGACGGTGACGGAATTCACGTAGGCGAATGTTGTGTGGCCAAATCTTATTTACAAAAAGACTATCGAACAAAAACAAAATTGTAGTAGACTTTATTTGCTTTTATGCCAGGTTCCTAAAAGGAACTATCGGATGTCTGATATTTTTTAAGAATAAAGGGATTTCAAAAATTGAATGCTCTACTCAATGCGGAATGAGCGCGCATGTGTGCGGGAAAGTTGTCTGTGATCTGTTACTACTGCGTAGTGATATATTTAGATACTGTGTGAATAGTAAATAACACATAATACAGTTAAAAGTTTAAACCCCTCTATTGACCGAGCAATCGCTGGGTGCGATGATAAATAGTCTTTCTGGAGTAGATCTCGTGGAATGATGAATGGCGGGGTTGCTTTGGACTGGCTTTATAGAAACTGTAATTGAGTACTAATCGTGTAACTAGTCCTTTCAGACCGGTGTGGTGAGATGATTTAAAGTGCGCTTAAAAGGCTCCTTTTGCTATAATTGAGTACAGGACACTTTTTAGTTTGGACAGACGTTTCAGTTTTAGACTTGCTCTAAACTGCATAAAAAAATGAAAAGTATGAAAAGTGAATTTTCTACATAACATAAACTGAACAAATAGGTAATTTTCAGAAAGTTACGTTTATTTATTTTAAAGATATTATTGCTTATATTATGTTGTCTCACATCTATTCAAAATTATAACTTTTGCCTTGAACAACTTACTATCCAAGAATCATCAACAAACCGATTAAATAAAATGCTTTTTAAATCCATTCCAAACTCTAAAAAAGGAACTGGGAAGTCTATCAGACTCAAAGAACATTGTTAGATCTCCAATCGGCGATGTTAAAAAGTTCTTGGAGGAGGTGGAACAAAGGATTACGAGGCGACGCCATTTACACTTGCTTTTAATCAATGGATTTCTGCGAGGACGCCACAAGGAGAATTATTGAGTCTGAAATGGCTAAGACTAGGCTATATGGACTAAGTTACAAGTGATCATAGGTAATAATGTAGATTCCATGTCTTTATGAATGCTAAAGTTTGTGACGATCTGAGTGTTTGAATGTTTGTATTTTCGTGCTTCAGTCACTTTACAACGTATTTGAAAGAGACTTGGAATATTCATAGGGTTTTGAATTAACATGAAGACTAGATTTTTGTCTGATAATACCAAATAGATGTTAAATCAATAGTAGGTACCAATTCTCTTAAATCTTTATAACATTTTAAGGTGGATTTCCGCAAAGCACGCTTGAATCACGTTAATTTTTACTTTTTGTCGGGCAGTAAAAAAACTTGTTGCGACGTTTTTCCAGAATCGCCTCTCAAGGCGATACTAAGTGACCCGAAGGTAGTTGCCCCAGGAACTAAAGTCAGCCCATCCCTGTGTACCACCCGGGGATCAGATGATAAGGTTGCTATCAACGTCCACCAACCTCTTTTATAGACGCAGTCAACATTCCAGCACAAGCCAAGAGCACAAGAATGGCAAAGCAAAAAGTTCTGTCCTGTCAGAAGTTCGCTTTGCTTTTTGCTTGCTTTGTGGTACCGGGTGACGGCCCGGATATCATATGTGACTGAGTAAGTGTTGTCTCTTTCTCCATCGATAACATACTACTAGCCTAAGAGTAGTACTAGTAAGAGTCCCGCATATCAACGTTTGTCATAATTTTGGATCACTCGATCATCCGCTATCAATGACGTGTGTAAACAGCAACAATCAGCCCAATGGCTGTGACTTGGGCAGCTGCAGTTATTGAATTGAGGCTTCAATGAGACTGCACTTTTGTAAGCATTGAGCAGCGAATATTGGAAAAATTGGCGTCGCAACAATGAAATCGGTTGTTGATAGTGTGGCGAATGAAATAGCTAAGCGTTGCAATATTGCTACGAAACACAATTGAAGCTTTCAAAAGCAGGATTGTTTTGCGTTCTTTATGAAATATTGAATGTTGCTTCTATCCCACATTTCTTTGTTTGGATTTTTTGTGAGCGCCCTGGATTCTTGACCCCAGCGTATTTCTGTATTTGTGCGCTATTTCGCTATATAATTTCTCATTCCTCTTAAATACAGATTGGTATTTACTATTTTGTTTATATAATTGATCAAAGGCCTTCCTATCCTATCCTACTTCCAACTTTATTTATCCTGTCTTATAAAACGCCAATCCTGCTAATATTATACCTACCTACGTAATTAATGTGAAAGTTTGTGACGATATGACGATTTTTGTGCCTCAATCACGCCGTAACGGCTGAACGGATTAGGCTGAAACTTGAAATATATGTACATAGTACGTGTGCTGAAATAACATAATTTTAAACTACTTCTTATGTACAACTCGTGCGAAGTCGCGAACAGAAGCTAGTCCTTAAATTAATAAATTAGTGCGTGTCGTTTGGGAGCTCACCGTTTATAATACTTTTTTTTTTTAAATAAAACTACTAAGTTTCCTTATCGCAAATTTAAACAAAATAAGATAAACAAAGCTGAGTGTCAATTTCAAGTTTAAATAAAACGCGGGTGAAGTAATAAAACTCTATAAAATAAGAATTCGTCGAGGGAAATGATCTCCAAGAGTTCGTCCAAGTTGGATTACATCGCGAACGTAGCCCTTAGAAATCAGCTGAACAAACCTGATAATTTTAAACGGTGATATTTCAATTCTGTACGTAGACGTACATCTGCTTATACGATAGCAACAATCAATACAGATTTTCACCTGTCAGTGAAGGAAACTGGCATGTCGTAGATCCTAAAACTGGTAAGCTTAACCATGGTAAGTAGGTATTAGTATTAATGATGTGGTGAAATGATTCAAAGTGTGGCTGGAAGGCTCCTTTCCTGTACTTGACACGGGTTTTCGAATTTTGTACGTTCTACGACATGCCGGTTTTCCTCACCGAATAATAATTATAACCTGACGCTTATGTGGTGTTGTCTAAAGGTGTGAATGCAGTCGCGTCAGCGTCGCGTTCCCGAATCCGCGCTGTGCTTATGTTTCAATAGCCATAGTGAAGGAACTGTTTTCTCAGGCCTGTGACTAGCATTCATAAACGTGATCGTAATATTTTTTCCGCGAACCACTTTCTTACAAGTTTCATTTGGCAATTTAGCTGAGAGCGAAATATGAGATCGTAAAATAAGCTTTTGGAAGTTGCATAAATAGTGTGGTTATTTGTTTCATATATCTAAATAGAACTACGTTTCTTGGCTCGCGGGGTCATCCGAATAAGAAATACGTACCCTATATGTTTTTCAGCACACGCACTATATAAAGTACATTGTAAGTTTCATTTCAGCCCATTTAGCCGGTAGAATAAATACGGCATTATTAAGGCATTTAAAATATTTTTAGGATGAGTAGGATGTGTGTCCAGATAGGATTTTTATGTTGGTTTTGTCGACTGCCAATGATTTTAACATAAAATTTGCAGATGTTTTGCTGCACTGCTCTTTTTCGTCACACTGGTTCTGAATCAGTAACCTAGAAGTAGTAGGGTAAGTAGATAGTCAATTTTAGTCTTTGCGCAGTGCGCACATTAAATGAAATATTTTATAATTTCATATTTCCAAATATGAAACCGCGTAACTCTGTGATTCTGTGATCCCCTGTGATTCTGTTGACGCAGTCCATATGGGAGCCCGTTTAGTTGTGATTAGCGATGCATGGTCACGTACCAACTATGAAAATAATACCGTGGGCTATGGGGCGAAGTTGTTACAGACGTTGGATTTGTTTGTCAGGAGGATTTTTTTAGGCTTATGTAGAGACCGTTTTCTTAGAAAATACTTTGAAAACTTTTAGTTTTCACAAAAAAAAACAACTCTTCATACCTATTTTATAAAAGCTTTCAAATCTATTTTATATTATGAGCTTTAATATCGCAAAATCTTTTGCATTGACTCAATAGTTTTGTTTACTATTCGAAAGAGTATAGTAGTTTCATTCGAGAGATCAAAATGACGTGATTTTGTGCTTACTCCCTGTTAGGTGCTACAAGTGGCCCCAGAAGTTTTTTATCCTAATCATACCTACATCATTCATCGCTCCGTATCAGAAGGCCTATCAAGGAAAATGACGTAGTTTGCAGAACGTCGGCATATTAAAACTTCTATTATGTTCGCAATATCTTGAGTGACAAAACGACTTACTAGTAAAACGTCCAAAATCATCAGCCTATAGCAGTCCACTATTGGACATTGACATCCCCTAACGAGCGCCATCGGGATTTATCTTCAGCTTGACGCATCAGTCTCTGCCAGCAGACTTTCGCAGATCGTCACTCCACCTAGCCGGAGATCATCCTACATTACGTTTTATCCTACTTTTAAGTTTTTTGTTTAGTATTCAAAACATAAGAATGTGGAACTCTCTGCCGGGGTCTGTATTTCCTGAAGAGTATAATATGGATGTCTTTAAATCAAGAATCAATAGGTTTCTTCTAGGTAAGCGTGCTTCATCTTAGACCACACTGTTACTTAACATCAGGTAGAGTGTGGTAAAAACGCAAACCTATTTCGGTTAAAAAAAAAACATTCCATTTATATTTGTGTCCCATTTTAGAAGTGAGCCATTTGCTGATTTGCTTTGTGAGGCTTTGTAAGCCCGATGTAACAGTCACAGGGTGGAGGTGGATTAACGGCCGCCCTGACCCGGTGACTCAATATCTCAATCAGGCCGCGCCTCCCCTAAGCTCAAACATCGATACATAATGCCTTCGTCATTGATTATTCACTGATGCTATAAATAAAAATGGAAACAGGACAAAAACATAGTAAAATTATTGGCATCGGAAAACTTATCATTTTGAAGTGATCCTTACGGATTCCTCTTAATCCTACTTATATTATAAATGCAAAAGTTTGTGGGGATGTTTGTATGTTTGTGCCTCAATCACGCCTAAACGATTGAATGGATTTGAATGGAACTTGGAATATACATAGTATGTGTGCTGGAATAACATATAGGCTATTTTCTATCTGGGTACAACGCGAGCGAAGCCGCGGGTGGCTCAAATCTCACCCACTGCGCTTTCCTATTCACACATGAAAATATTAGTAAAATAACTTTTTCATTTTAACACCTTTTTCTGTCAGTATTGACCCCCTATTGTGCCGCGTGTATCGACAGTCGATAATGAGGGGTGCACATTGTTTTGGAAGCTGGGGTGATGTAATAAGAGAATTTTGAGGGCGACATCTCAATTTGCAACGGTCACGTCAATGCGAGTTATTTGGAACTGCCGATTTCCTTTGGGTATAATTTTAGTAATTTATGCTTTGGGTATGAATCGTATTATTATTTTTCTAGTTTAGGGGTTTTACAGGTTTGGAATGAATTATTTTTTACTAGCATCCGCGCGTAGTGTCGTCGTATGCAGAAACATAATACATATTTATGTACCTTCTCAATTTTATAAATAAGAAGATACGTAGGGATATTTGTACATACAACATCCTTACGTAACTTTTAGTAAGGTTTTTTAGGTACATACAAAAATATCGCCTAAAAACATCTAACATCTATCAATAGACTGCTTGCAACGCCCTTTAGATAGCCTGACTGTTTCTTTTGTATTTTGCATATTATATTTATATTAGTAGTAAGTTTATTTCTGTTTATAAAAGTATCTAACATGAACATCTAAAAAAAACTAAAAACATCACTTTTGAGATCGATATTTAAATCTACCCCAGATATCTGAGCAAAATACACAAATATTTGCATTTAAATTACGATTCCCGATTAAGCCCCGACGTAGCCCCGAGCTATTAAATTGTTTTCACCAAATTTGGCCGATCCTCATCCTATATAAACAGTGGGTAATCGATGGCGGGAAATGGTCTAGTGATTCCAGCTTCGAAATATAAGGAAACTAAACTGTGTCAAGGTTTGACTGGACATACCGCTTAGTTGGTTGCTCTGCCATCTGTGATGTAGATTGTGTGTTCAATTCTCATCCAGGACAAAATATTCGTGTGACAGAATTAATAAATCTATGTTGAAAAAAATGAAGTATGTATTTACAAAAAATATTTAAACGCGGCAGCCAACTACCAACGCTCACCCTAATGCTATTTCCTAGGTCTAAACATTGGACAAGTGGCGTTGGGGCCAACGTGTGGAGACGTTAGTTTAGAGCCAAAAAAAGATGTAGTGTAGGTATTAATTATAAACTATCTTGTCGTATGGGCTGAACTTTTAAATTGTTTAACAGATTTACTTGTGAAAGATCAAAGAAACACCTCTTAAATCCTTTGTAATAAACGTTTATTCCTTTTTTTAGATATCAACAACTCACAATAATTGTCCAACCAAACTAAACTCCCTTCGTCTCGGTTCGTACCCAGTGTCGCCATCTTGAAATGAACGGCTGAATATCTGTTTTATCAACAGTTGCTAACTAACTTAATTTTGTTATTAGGTACTCCATAAATATCTTCTATAATAACTATTTATTTAGCCGTTCATTCTTTACAATTTTAATAAACATTCTAATAACAATCTAACACTTATAGCGGCCTGGTTCTATTGCCATGAAGATCTCATCATCATCAGCCTATGGCAGTCCACTGCTGGACACAGGCCTTCCCTAATGAGCGTCACCGAGCCCTATATTCGCCTTGACGCATCCAGTCTTTGCTAAGCAGCCTTTCGCAAATCGTCACGCCCCGGAGAGTATCCCAGATTCACTCGATGTAATATTATAGAACACGACCCTACACTATATATATGCTTATACAACCCAATCGTAACGTTGCAATGAGGGTCACAATGGATATTAAAGACACGTGATGGTGCATTTAGATTGGCTTCCGAATTTGGCAATAAAATGTAAATCGATGATTACAATCGCTGTCTGTTGTTGTTTTGGGCAAGTCTACTGTGATAGGCGCCAGTCTCCTTTTCATTTTAATCTTGTTCCTAATTGTGCGTTGTCCAAATATACCTACGTCTTTCAACAGCTTTCCTTAAAAGCTTTCCATTGTCGCCACATTCTCTTCACTCAGAATATAAATAACAAGTAACAAGGAGTCATTAGAACTAATCCTGAGGCTATTAATCAGTATCACGCAAGTTCAGAAATAAGTTCAAACTATTTTGTTTACAAACCACTTAATTAGGGTCGAAGTTGTAGAGATTATACGCACGCGATGCTTTTAAAATAAAATAATTGTTAACAAATCTGCTCTAATGTAGTTAGAAGATCTAACATATTTGCCAGGTTATTTTTGAGATCATCGGCTCAAACTATGTCTATTTTTTCCCGTAATTAATTTGAAAGACTGCTGGAGGAAGGCTAAAGAAAATATGTATGGATTGTGTGAATGAGTACATGCGTGTGAAAGGAGTGACTGCTGAGATGATGAGTGATAGAAGAGGATGGAAGAGGGAAATACGTGCCGACCCCATCTAGTGGGATAAGGGATAAGGATAATTTGCAAAACACCAGCAGGCGGGAACTTATTCTAATATATCAACAAGTACTTAATTGATTCATGATCCTCAATTACTTATTTCATTACCTCCCTTCGCGACTGTTTCTCAGACCAATATGTCTTTCAGACGCACACGCCTGCGAGACAACGCGTCTGTGAGACAACACGCCTGTGGGACGACGTTATTTATCAAGCAGTGACGTTGTGTGACTGCAACAGCGCTGTGAACTCGCAGGAGTGGATGGATAAATCAACTATTTGCGCGAACTGCGCACGATGGTATGTATTTCTGTTTTTTTTTTATAGGAACAGGATGATTTTATCGAATCTTACTTATATTATAAAATTGAAAAGCTTTAGTTTGCTTGAAATTACCGGCGTAAAGCTCAAAACGCAACGATAGCGCGTACTAATTTTACCTGTGCTGCCATCTAGTTCGAAAGTTTGAAACGATGTTTGGATGTTTGTGCCTCAATCACGCCTAAACAACTGAACAGGTCTGAACGAAACTTGGAATATACATAGTACATGTAAGTACTGGATTAACATATGGGCTATTTTTTATCCGGGTACCACGCGAGCGAAGCCGCGGGCGGCAGCAAGTAATTCAATAAACCCAACAGTCACACACATACCTCATTAGAAAGGCCTATGTCCAGCAGTGGCTGATCTATCTCTCTATCTCTATAGGCTGAAGATGATGCGTCCAGATGTTTCTCTCCCCGAGCATGTCATAAAAGTCCACAAAGGCGTAGTATCGATTTGACGACCTCTGTGGCGTGGCGGGCGAGTTCTCGGCTGAGACGCAAGAGGCGCGGGTTCGATCCCCGCTACGGGAGAAATGTTTGTATGTTCTGCAAATATTTCTTCCGGGTCTGGGTGTTGTAGTATTATGTTTAACAACTTAATAAGTAGGTATGTATTTACAAAAAAACGTACCTATGATAAGTATTCTATCAGCCATCTGGTTTCCATAATAGCTTTGCTTAGTTTGGGGCTAGATGGTGCTGTGTGAAATGTCCACAAATATTTATTATTTATTTATTACCATTTTTTTTAAATACATACTTATAATACATAATACTACAACACCTAGACCCGGAAGAAATATTTACAGAACATACAAATTTTTCTCTCGTAGCGGGAATCGAACCCACACCTCTTGCGTCTCAGTCGAGCACTCGCCCGCCACGTCACCGAGGAATCAGGAGTGGCTGCAAGTTTCCTTATGATAACTTGTGGCCCTGCCCTCCCCATTAGGGATACAGGCGTGATAATATGTATGTAGGTAAGTAGTTCTGAACACCCTGTAGATTTGAGGAGTGCGCGTGCGCCCACTGCGGTATCGTTAGCGGCGCCGGCGGCGGCGACTGTCACCTCGTAATTTACACCTAACACACAAACTATATTAGCTTCCAACTCAGACCAAATAAAAAGAGAAGACGCCGCGCCGCGAACAACAAAAGTGAAGCCACACAAAACCGTGCTCCTGCAAGTAAACATACACGCTCACGCACACACCTACACTAAAACCGTGCTCATCGCTCTTAGTACGTCACGAGTCTTAAAAATAGAATTATGCCTTCCTGTGTAGTGAAAACTTGTAAAAACAGCAGCAAATCACATAAAAAGTCTCACGGAATCACTTTTCACTTGTAAGTTCTTCAAAATAGCATCGTTTCTTAATTATTATACTATGAATTTAGGTTACTCGGAACACACAACCTTAAAACCTTCGACACACACATAGATAAAAAGGTGGCTTCACTTTTGTTGTTCGCGGCGCGGGGTCTTTTCTTTTTATTTGGTCTGAGCTTCCATGGTAGACTTATTTTAGGTAAGGAAGTACGCACAAGTTGGGTGGCACAAGCGAAGGAAGGTTTATGCCTAGCCATGGGCAAAGACAAGCTGCGACGATGATGATGAAGGAAGTAGGCAATATGACAGAAAAATTCTGTAGGATATGTCTGGTTCGTTGGCAGTTCAAAAGTTCTGAATATATTCATTCAATAAAATCTCTAGATATTTTTTTATGGGGCAAACGAGCAAGCGGCTGTACCTGATGGTACGTGATTACTGTCGTTTATTGTTGGAATGCCTAAATAAATATTTTGTTTTGATTTAAAAGCTGAAATTCAAACACGGTCACCGTCCAAGACCAACTTAGTTCCCGGCAAGTAAATAAAAACAGCAATCGCAAATAACTTTGAATAATAATAATAATAATAATAATACATCACATTTGTAATTACGGACAGTCGCACATGTTTGACAAATTATAATGTGCATCGCTGGGCTGTATAATTACATGTGTAAAATTTAAATGTAAAACGTTTGCACCTATTATACGTTTGTCAAAACAGTGCTGTATGCATCTATACTAATATTATAAAAAAGAAAGATTGTTTTGTTTTTTTGTTTGTAACGAATAGGCTCCGAAACTACTGGACCGATTTCAAAAATTATTTCACCAATAGAAAGTTACATTATCAGGGTCCAGTATAGGCTATAATATATTTTCAAAAAAATTAGGGATCCGTAAGAAAAATACAATATTGTAACCCAAGGTAGAAAACCCAAAATAATTTTAGACGTGCGCTGCGAAAACTATTGATTAAAGAACAAAATAATGTACTACACGCGTACGAAGTCGCGGGCAACAACTAGTATAATATAATTGCTATGTGATACGAATCTGCGATAATACGAAGACAAAGGCGGAAGCTAGTATACCATTTAAGCTGTTTCCGCTGAATTTTCATTAAAATTTGGCAGGCATTTCATCTTAGGGAAGGACATACTAAGCTACTTTTTGTTAAAAAAAATCAATACATTCTCGCGGCCAATAACTCTTTATGAAATAAACTGTTCTTGTGTCGCTATAAATTATAACAATTTTATAGCCCTGCGGAGTAAAAGAAGCTTTATTTTATTTCTCATAATTTTATCACCATGGGATCAAGCGACGCTTCTGACTCAGTTTATTTATTTGGTACTTAAACTTATTTAGTTATGATGGTAAGGTCAAGTGAATAATAAAAGCTACGTACAGTCGGAGACAAGCGACCGATGAAAAGTGTTCAAACAAACATTTTTAGGCAAAAGACTCCATTAGCTTTTGCCACTTCTCATTGGCCTGCGCTAGCCTAATCCACTGGCGGCCCGCGCTGACAATGTCGTCGATCCATTATTGTAAAAACGAGAAATAAATGTATTTATTCTTCCAAGGTTATTACTATAGTAAGTCAAAGTAAAGTCAAAATCAAAGTCAAAATTTAACAATAAATAGTAATGAATGAATGAACGAATGAATGAAACGTTTATTTGATACAAAAACTAACTAACTTATATACTACGTGTGGGTGCCAAAAAGGCGTCCAGCTCAGCATGTGTTGGAAGTAAGTAAAACTCACAACCTAGGTAGGGTTGGGAAAAATAAACCACACAATACGCAAACACTTTCCTAAACAAAATACCCACGGCCAAACTTTTTCCAGCGGGTTCATCTAACATGGTAGGTACTACTATCTAACATGGTGCGAACTACTTACCAATCTTGATAAGTTCTTATGCTACGCAAAGTTTATTCATTATTCCTGTATTCGTTGGCTAAGTATTATAGATAATCATGTGCTTTACATCACAAGTACACGAAATTACATAAATAAAATCAATGAAAAGGCAGTATGTAATGAAGTGACGTAAATAAGGTCACCACTCAGCTTTATGCTACTCTAGCGCGGTGGCCGCTGTAGCGCTGGTTTTCAGTGGCACCAAGAGTATGTAGCAAGAAACTATCTCCGACACCCGTTTTGCATTAATAATTTGTTTTTTAATTACTAATTCTCGGTGAAGCGCTCGTGGCGTAGCTGAAGCGCTCGTGGCGCTTTTATTGTGTTTTGTTTTGACAGTGGCTACTAAGAGAGCTACTAAGCGCTCGTGGCGTAGCTTGCTTAGACGTTCTTGATTGATCGTTGCAGTTAAGCAACGTTGTGCGCGGTCAATTGTAGTTGGGTGACTGCAAGTGGCATTACGAGATGAGCGCTTCCGTGCTTCGGAGGGTAAGTTAAATTGTCGGTCCCGGCTTCTAAGTCGTTAAGCCATGACGGAGGCCTTTAGTTGGCCAAAAACTCCGTCACAAGAGTTGGCCACTAGCTCATACGAACTAACTTACTTCATTACTTATTATTAATTTTACATAATACGTAAAAGTACACAAAAAATAAACAGCGACTCCTTGAATACCTATAACAAAAGAATAGTACTAACTAACCTATAAAAATATGCAGATTATTATTTTACTGAGCACCTTAAGTGTAATTAAATCACAACCGTAACCCGACCTTAAATCAATTGGTCGGGTCGTTAAAATATAATTTATTCACTTCTTAATCTGCGGCGGAATTGAAACCGTGACCATTCATAAAATAGGTTTATTTAAATTAAATTGCCTTTTACAATTACCCGCCCAGTTAAATAGAAATGTATAGTGACTCTCTGAATGGAATAGGACAAGATAGCTAGGTACATTCTTTAAAAAAATCGACATAGGAGTATTATGCGATCTGATAACATTTTTTCGTTTGTAGAATTCAGTCAGACAGAAGGGTTTATTGATAAAACCAACAAACAAAGTCAACTTATTGACTTTCAAATAAAAATATTCAGAATGCACGAACATCTTGCGAATAAATAAAAGCATTAGTTTGACTTCCAGTTGGTTTTGTCAGTGTTGTTCTGAATTCTACAAATATCAAAATATAGCGAGACGTTGCCAGATCGCTATGTGGCCCGAAATTTTGGCCGAGCGGCAACGTCACGCGATATTGAAATTACAAAAGATTGCAAAGTATATCATCAAGTAGGCTTTCCAATTTCCAAGCTCTAATCAATGGGTACATATGCCAAAATACGAACTGTTTGCTAGTCAAACGCAATATTTTCCGTAATGCCATGTAATATTAATGTGATTGATGACAGGTAGGTAAGGTACATAAAAAATAACAAGCAACCTCTTGAAAAGTAAAAAAGTACAAGCTTTGCTTAGTTTAAGGCTAGATGGCGCTGTGTAAAATGTCCACAATTAATATAAAAAAATACTGAGTGTTTTTTACAGTACGTATGGGGAAATTCGAAACCAGAAGAGATACAGAAAATTTGTCTTAGAAACCATTTGCTCTTTTTTGTGAAACCAATTTTGGCATAGTAAATTTTTTGGTCAAGCTTGAATTGGCCATGAAAATGGGAGATAAATGCCAATTTTTGTTCAGAAAAAAGAGCTAATAATATTTTCTAAGACCCTTTTCTTGTATCTCTGCCTGGTTTCGGATTTCCCCATACTCTCCCAGTTCAAAAAAATACCATGTAGGGATACATACATACAGTTACGTATTTTAAGCAATAAATGTTTACAAGATTATTTCCTCTATATAAGGTATGTTTTGAAAAAAGGGTTGCACCTACATTCGGAACCCGAACATAAATTTCACCTAAAAATAGGGATCCGTCATAAATTTGGTAGGTCTTATCGCGTATTGGGATCTCGTAACCTGAGAAGTATCTTTGATAGATGGCCGCAACCCCTGTCTGTAAAAAATGTGATGAATTTGTATCCATTCGGGTTGCCCCTAACGAGGACATCATGGTGTTATATGAGCTGACACAAATAATCACATAAAGTAAGCAAGCTGATACAAATTAAATAATGGAGTACTTCGGTGGTGAAAATGTTTATAATATGTCATGTTTTCTTTTGGCAGTAACGCAACTTGTGGCAAGTGTATAAAAAAGCCTTTGAGGCGCATTTCGAATAAATAAATATTTGTGGACATTTCACACAGCGCCATCTAGGCCCAAACTAAGCAAAGCTTGTACTATTTATATACTTTTTTTGTAAATACATATTTGTTATACAGATTATGTGCTACAACACCCAGAACCAGAAGAAATATGTGCAGAACATACAAACATTTTTTCTCCTGTAGCGGGAATCGAACTCGCGCCTCTTGCGTCTTAGCCGAGCATTCGCCCGCCGCGCCACGGAGGTCAAATCCTTTCACCACACAGGTTCGAAGCAACTGGTGACACGACACGACTAGTATAATATAAATAGTAGCTATAATCATTAAGGAATTCCATCGCGTTACGAGTAGGGTGTCAAATGTGTTAGCACCTACTTAGGTTAGGATTTTAATTTATGTGCTTAATGTTATAAGAGTTGACTGTAGGTAATTCTATACTTACCTAATAAATTATAGATAAATAGATATTATCACGCCCATTTTGGTTATCAATCATAAGAAAACTTGCAGCTACTCCTGATCGATGATCCTGAAGTCCCAAGACGGATATGATTAACTATGAGACAGGTGATCACCATAAAATATTGAATGGCAAATCGACAAGTCAACATCCTTTCTCAAACAACCAGTCAAATAATGTTTCTATCATGAATACAAATCTCAGCAATATAAAAGATGCGTGGGCGCAAATGCATTGTATGTAGAAAAGTCGTATAAGACGCCCACTACAACTAAGGTGTACAATGATAAACAAACACACCACGACGTTTTATTTTAATCTATTATTCATGTAAAAAGTTTTTTATTTCTCTTGTCCACAAGAAAGTGACTCTAGGTAAATGAAATCCGCTGTATCCGGTAGGGGTTTAAGGAGTAGTTAGTTTGGTTAATGATCTGATCCTGTTTTTAAATCTACAATAAATCTGGAAAAGCAATCATACCCCACTAATTTCTTTAGATTAAATCCAAATAATTTCTAGAGTAATGACTATTACTTTACAAAAAAAAGTTCAATTTTAACGGTCCGGTTTATAGTGTGTGTTTATGGGATCCATCAGGATACATCCTAGCATTCTCTAAGCTGCCATAGGGATCTAAAACCTATTTTCTTTTTAAGAATGTTCAGTTAATTTCATTTTAATCATCAGTTGTAAACCCAGTACCTACACATTAGTCGTAAATCAAACGCGTCGTAAAGCTTATCGTGCATCTGTGCCCTAATTCTCCAATAATGGAATTACCACTACAAATTATCACAAACTTTATCTATTCAATACCACTCCATACACCCAACGCCACAGATTACAACACACATTGTTTTGATATTTTATAGTTTAGGGGAAGACGGGGTAGTTTCGTACCTAATGACTGATTCTTTCCTTAGCACATCTATCTATCTAGTCGTGTCACTAGTTATTTCTAACCAGTGTGGTGAAAGGATTTACAGTGCGCTTTAAAGACTCCGTTCGTGCACTTAACACATGTTTTAGAATATTTCCGGTTTTCTCACGATGCTTTCCTTCACCATTTGAGAGTACTGGTATAATAGTGCACATACATTTTTCGAATAGAAAAATCCATAGTACATACAATTATTTAATATTACCTAGTTGTATTTATCGAAGAGTTAAATTATTCAATGTTTTAAAAATATTTTTTAAATGGAAATCCTTCTAAATTTTGTGATTTCAGTAAGAAAATACTCGGATTTATATTATAAAACACAAATCAAACAAATATGAACAAGTTTTTATTTTATTATAAACAATGTTTTTAATATATTTATTTTATTCTAGTCCTTCCATGTTACGACGTCAATTAGGAAATACTTAGTGCATTATAATAGGAAACTTTTAGACGCTGTCACACCCATCATAGACAATATTGACGCACGTCATGGCCGTCACATTACCACGTTATAGCCTGAGAGTGAAGAGGGCTATTACGGACCGATTTGGTATGATTACTTTGAGTGGGCGACCGATAATTTTGTTTGTATAGCGTTTTCGTTAATAGGGCTAAAACTTCATAAAAACATTCAAACATGATTATGAATAACAATGTTTGACGAGTATAATAGAAAATAACATAATTACTTAAAAAATGAAATGTGTGAGGAAGTACCTACTTAACTATTAATTGCAACGTTTGATTAGGTTTCATAAACAGTTAAAAACTAGTTGGAACTATTATAGGAATTATGAGCTCTCCATGTCCCACCGCTGGGTAAAACTTACCGCTGGGTAAAAGCTTCCCCCATTCCCTCCATTCTGCGCGTATACTTTATTAGTCCATTTTTTTAAACTTTCACAATATTAAATTAATGTGATTTCTGTAAAAGTTCATTGGGTAAATGTATCTAACCGACCTACTGTAAAAACCTAATGTCAGAAAATTAAGACTGCTGAAATGCCTACTGTTGATGTATGATGATTATTTATGACAGCTTTTGAGGATCTAAAGCTCCTCAGACGTGGGTAGTGTGCGTCAAACGTGCGTCAATTCGGACGGAAACATCCCATGCATAATTCAACCCTTAGGATAATCGGGCCCAATACTGTTTGTTAGTCAAATACGCTATTGTACGCATTTACATTTCATATTAGAAGGAAGGGTTCATCACCATGTCATCGAGAATTCCAGATTGTCAGATGAAGCTGGACTGGACTAGTTTAAACTGGGAAATATCCACATGATTCTTGCCCTGGTTATAAAATCAATGAGGAATGTCAAGGAGATTAAGAAATAAAAAGGCATAGATATACAATTTGTTTTTTAAGAAAAAATAAAACAGAGACTGTGACCAAATAACATTTTAGGATTGTCTCTTGTAAAATTATGTTCAATAGAATTGATGAACCTAAATATAATTGTTTTTTCCATACATTTTAACTACTTTTGAATTCTCTACTAAAACTGTATCGTTAAATAGTAAAAAAATACCGCATCTTCAACAAATCATGGCAACTTGGCAACCATACAATTTAGTATTCCACTCGGCTGCGATGTAAACAAGCGAGTACTTTGTGATTGAATGTGCTCGTGCATTGAATAGTTACTTGGGTACTACTTGATGCATTATTGCATGACTGTTTTTATTTATAACTTTCGTCATTGCATTTATACCTAATATGTAACTTACATATTATATACTAGCTGCCGCCCGTGGCTTCGCTCGCGTTGTACCCGGATAAAAAATAGCCTTTATGTTAATCCAGCACATGTACTATGTATATTCCAAGTTTCAGTCAAATCTGTTTAGCCGTTTTTGCATGAAAGAGTAAAAAACATCCATACAATATTATCCGTATCCATCCATATAATATTAGTACGAGAGCACTGGTATAGTTGGTAGTGACCCCGCCTTCCGATTCTAAGGTCGTGGGTTCAAACCCGGCCGTGTACCAATGGATTTTTCTGTGCGAAAAATTTATGTGCGCTATAAGTACTCTCAAACGGTGAAGGAAAATATCGTGAGGAAACCCGTGGCTTAGTCAGCTCCGCCGAAAGGCCGACTAAGCTGAGAAGATGGAATAGGTGCTGGGCAAGCCTACTCCATCTTAATTCGTCCCGGGCACTACAGCGTCCCGTTTGTGAAGGTAAAAAGTTGCCTTCTGACGCTGTATAAATCATCTACTATAGATGGTAAAAAAGGCCTTAGTAGTAATAATATTAGTAGGAGTAGGATTAATATATTTTCAAATGTTTGAGTATCAGTCTAAAACTATATTAGATAGCCGTCGACACCTACTGCTGAGTGATGCATATATCACGTCGCTCTTGGTCTTTACAACTTTTCAAACTTGCGAAAGACAAAAGTTCTCATTCAAAACTGTAAAATAGTAATTGCTACCTACAGGCAAGTAGTTTCCATTGACTATCCGACATTCGTAATTGCGCCTCACAACTATTTAAATTAGGGCGACCTGTGAAAACCATTATAAAACCCTCAGCCCGCAATAAAGTGGACACTAACTACTAACTGCCCTCATCCGTACTTAACTCGAAGGAAAAGTAGTAATTTATACTAAAGCATTACCCCAATTGCCCACTGTATACTAACTCCCCTATCTAAGCACCAACCTAAATTCAACCTTAACTTGAAGGGTTAAGGTTAAAATTTATTTGTGTGGTATTTGTTATTTTAATTTGCGGGGTATTCTAGGCAGTGTCCTCACGGTCCACTGAACATCGGGTCTGAGTCGGCGCTTAATTACGTGATAGGAGTCCGTTTCAGAAGCCATACAATGTTTCGAATTTCGCACGTGTATGCACTGGTCAAAATTGGAACAGTCTATCTAATCTATCTATCTATCTAATCATGTCGTGTCTTTTGAACCAGTGTAGTGGAAAGATTAAAGTGCGCCTCAAAGGCTCCTTTCGTGCACTCGACACATCTTTTTGAACTTTTTAGGTTCTACGACATGCCGGTTTCCTCACAATGTTTTCTTTCACCTCTGAGAGTACTATAAGCGGATTTTATTTCGAACAAAAAATCCATTTGTGTTCGACCGGATTTAAGTCGGTCAAAAAATTGTAGACTCCCATTCCTTAGCTATTATAGTATATAAATAGTAAGTATAGTATAGTTAATATTTTTATAATAGGTTTTAATATTCGAAGAATATTTTTTCTTACTTCGTGCCCAATAGAAATCGCTATCGTGTAAACAAAAATACTTTATTCTTTAATAATTAGTATCGTATGAAGACGAATTTGACCGTAACTGGTTTCGAAGCTCCGGTTTCATATGCCGAAGGGAAAGTATAAAAAGGGATTAGTTAGTTACAATAACAATCCCACTAATGACCATGTGTTTGACAAAACAATTCAAGGGTATCCTTGGATTTGGGGTATCTTCCGTTTGATTAATGCCGTCCTAATGGACTTTGTAGAATTTGCGAGTTTCCAGTAATTTTCTATGTTGGATTAGAAGTTATCCGAATTGAACCACATGAAGGGTCATTTGTCTTGTGCTGCCTTTAGTTTAAATTAATTACAATTAGTCTGGAGTCTAGCTTTAGGGTCTCTACAATCCCATGCTTAATATACGATGCAAAAGTAACTCTATCTTTCTGTTTATCTGTTACCTTTTTACGCCTAAATTGCTAAACAGATTTTTTAGAAGTTTGGCAAAAAAATTTTTTGGATAGATTGTATCCCGGAGAAGTACATAATGTATTTTATTTAAAAAAATAACTCAATTTTTGCTGTAGCAGTTAAAAAATTACAATTGACTGTTGGGTGTTATTTATTATTATTATCCTCTCAGTTATAACAAAAATATATAGGATGGTATAGGTACTAAATAAAGTTGAAAATATTACCGATTTTTGTATCCCTCCTAACATTTTCATAAAGTTCAGGGCGATTTTCAAAAGGTCAAAAGGTGCTGTTACGTGTTTAGCTAAACTAAAGTCACCAGCTTACTTTTATTTCTTATTTAAAAATAAACTGGTTTAAACACAAACCACGTCATCACGATCTATTTCTTCCACTTGTAAAATATAACGCGGATGTTCGTGCAATAAATTATAACATTTTACTCATTTTATTATGAAATACGACTGTGGAATTAGATTTGCAGAATTTAATCTGTACGATATTTTAACGCGCATTAGCAAGCCAGCTTTAAATAAATCAAATGAAGTCCTTGAATCTATTAGGTAATGCTTTCATGACTGACTAATTGACATATCAACGCATAGCATAAACTATAACTGGCAGTTTTGTGACAACTAGCCGCAGAAGCCAAAAACGAAGAAGTCAAGTCAACCATGTCCAAAAACATGAAAGTTGGAAGTGTTAACCTGATACTCAAAGACTTTTAATTTGGAAAATATATTAAACTAGCTGCCATCCGCGGCTTCGCTCGCGTGGTATCCGGATGAAAAATAGCCTATATGTTATTCCAGCACATGTACTATGTATATTCCAAGTTTCATTAGTTCATCAAATCCGTTCAGTAGTTTAGGCGTGATTGAGGCACAAACCTACAAACATGCTCACAAACTTTCACATTTATAATATAGTAGGATACACATTTTATGAAACAACAATTCGCGCTATCCCGAAACTCACCATAGAGTCCCATAGACCTTTTCTCTAAATGTCACCGTCCACTAGAGATGTGCGGGTTTGTTGGCAAATCTGCGTATTAGAAGGTAGATTCCTATTATGGTGCAGGGGTACACTAAGAAAGGCATTCCTGAAATATCACTCCTGCAGAACTTAGCGGGAAGACGAAGTTTGTATGAAAAGAAACTCAACGCGGACAAAATCACGGGGCGTTCCTCTAGTTAATAATAATATTTAGTATTATGTAGGCTTACATTATTACAAATTAATATTTCCTCAAATCATGTTTTTAGGTATCATTTTTGTTTTAGCAGAAAATCAAACTCGGTTTTCGAAAACATAGCAATCAGTTCACACAACAACAAAACGCTTTCCTTATTCCATTTTCAATCTTCCTTCTGGCCGCATAGAAAGAAAAACATAAAGGATTTGAAATTGAACGCAACGCAATGCAATCAAACCCAAATCCTGTTTCACTCGCCATATCACTTGTTCAACGGATATGAGCACGCGAGAGAGACCCGTGGTTTTCTATTTCAGTGTCCTTTTCCAGTCTGTTTTCAATGGGGTGGGGAAGGAAGGAGAGGGTCAGGGTAGAGTGGTCAGGAAAGGCGATGGAGGGTCGCGTGAATGACATTTGCGTAAGCGCCTACCCTCCCCAGAGATTAGCTACGATGATCCCTTTGGTTGAAAGTTCAGAACAGTGCGCTGTGGAGATGTCTTAAAAGTTTTGATTCATTAATTCAATTATTATCATCTATGATAATAGATGAATTATCGAAAAATTCAAATTAAAATATTTGTATCATTACATACAATTTTTTTTCAGGCACACTCTGTTGAATAGGTAAGATCTTTTTTTAATGGGTATAAGCAAAACACTTATTTTAATTTCTTGCTAGATAATTTTAGATTATACTTTTCAAGGTGTTAATGCATTTGACCATTGAAACCACGCCGAAAAACTAGCTGTACCTAAAAACCAGAAGTTGCTGCAAGTTTTTTTATGATTCGTTGCTCTGCCCATTCCATTAGGGATACGGGCGTGATATTATGAATGAATGTAAATGTAAAAGCTATCTCCATAGTTTTCTTTGTCCTCCTCGATAGTACTAATAGATCCTCAGTTTAAATTGTATTGGTCGTGGCAATGATTGCCATCGGCTAACTTGATGCGACTAGGATAATCGGCGATGGAGGATAAGACACGCGAGCTTTTGGATTTTAAATTAGGTTTTAAGTCTAGGGATGACTACGCCGACTACCTAGTAGAGCTAGTGGAATATATTTACAATTTAGGTATTTTTATATGAACGTAAGCAAAAACGAAGGCTGAGCATATTTGATCGAATCTTTATGATGTTTAAATAACGAATGCTGGCGAGAGCTTCGTGATGGCTTCGTCCCTATTTTGACACGTCAGAGAAGGCGAGCGAACGTTTCGGGCAACTGCTTGATCCACCTGGATTACCAGTAAGTTTTGTTGCCCGTTTTCTACATTATTTTTCTATGTGGACTACGGGCATTTTTATTGCACGTGGTCTACTTTTTTTCTACGTGGTCCACAGGCACTTTTTGTGCATATCGTGAATTCTTGCTGACTAGTTTTCGCTTGCTTCCGTTCGTAAGGTCGGTACAAAACTTCATCAAATACTATAAATGAAAATTAATTAATAACAAGCCAAACCTTGAGAGTACTCTTGACTGCACCCGGACCGCTTCAACCCTCTATTTATTCCGCAACCGAAAATGTAACATTTCGGCTTGTTTCGGTTCATTTCGGTTTATTTCTGTAGTTTGACTTGTTTATAAAGGCTGGGTAAGATGTTAACTTTACTCGTTAACGGTTATTTCAGTCGTTTTCGGATTGAATTTGTTAGTAAAACGCTGAATAGGAAAGTAAATGTTGTTTGTTCGGGTTCTTAGTCAGATTTCGAATATATTTGCACGGAATAATAAATAAGCAATATATTTGAAACGAATAGCTATATTTACAGGCTATGGAACCCTAAAAAGGATTGTGTATTTTTTAAGGAAAAATATTTATATTTTCGTATAAGTAAGTAGATAGAAAAGAAGCATCAATACACGTCCTTTCCACGTCACAGGAAGTTAGATACTCTATTGTATGTTAATACCAAAGTTATTTCTAAAGGATATTATCAAAACCGCCTTCGAATAGTTGGAGACATTGGTATCAGCTGGTGTCTGGCGCGGGCGGTTAATTTCCGGGACAACCGGGATCCCCGGGATTCCGGGAACCCTGGGGTTCCGGGATCCTGGGATAGCTAATGCCGTTCACTAAGCCTGTAAATACAACTAATTCTACGACAAACCACGGCTCAAATATACGGATGATTAGAATACCGGCACCCAAAACTTTTCCGGGCGTATGTAGAAAATATTGAGGTTAGAATATAAACAGATAAACATCTATAAAGAGATTTACAATAATAATGATGCGCCCTAATACGCTCCCACATAAAACCCGCCGCACAAATAAATACACGAAATAAATTATCCGTTCCTAATAAAACAACATCCTTGCTACGCTCCATAGAACGGGATATTTTGAATGAAAAACAACAGAGAAAACTGTACTCTATCCTGTAGAAGACAAGTCTCATCATAGAGTGGGGGAGAGGGCACGCGTCCCGATCATAAAAGCATTCAACTATTTTTCATCCGTCCTTAGCGGTTAATCGAGCGAAGGTAAACATGCCATTTTTCGCGGAAAATATCGAAGCATTGTCGATCGATGGGAACCCAGGAATATGTCGAGTACAGCAATTAATCATGCATTGGATACAATGTAGGAAATGGAGTGCGTTTCGTCGCAATGGGCTTATAAAAGGTAGCTAACAATGGCGGACGGTATTGTCTGATCCATCGTGCTCGGTTATGGCTAATGACTGGTGCGAGGATTAGCCTTCTCTGTATAGGTAGGAACTTAACATAGGAACTCATAAAGCTGAGTTTTCATTCTCAAATTATCTACCGCCTCGCTGTTAAGCAAAACTCCTAAAGCCTAGCTTCAATGTAAATGCAGCTTTACACTTTTTTACCGTAACAGTATTTTTAAATGGATGCCATTTAATTTTGAGGTTTCATTAGCAATTATTTTTGGAAAATGAAACGTTATTTGACAACGGAACTTGTTAAAAAAAAACTTGTTAGTTCCTTCTTAAGTCCAAAGGTCGAAAATTAACTGTTTTGTGAAAGGAATATAGATCCTAACAAATAGAAAATAAAGTCGAAAGTTGTGCGAGTGGTTGCTAGTGATAAAGGCTTATTGATTCATATTTTGAGGGATGATTAAAAATGGTCCGTAGCTATCAATCAAGCGACAAGTCGTCTGCGATACGCGGCGCTTCTTATTTGAATAACGCCAAAAAAACTATGGAGTTTGTAGATCCTCAATTCTTTTACATTGAATAAAAGTACGTTGCCCAGCAGTGGGATGAAGTATCTAGGTTACAAAACATTTGAAAGTAGGGAATAATCCTTTTTCTTAGCTTGATAGCGTGTGGTACGAATTCACTAATTTGTTGAATACTTATTGACAACTAGCTGCCGCCCGCGGCTTCGCTCGCATGGTACACGGATAAAAAATAGCCTATTTGTTAATCCAACACATGTACTATATATATTTCAAGTTTCATTAAAATCCGTTCTGCCGTTTAGGCGTGATAGAGGCACAAATATACAAACATCCTCACAAACTTTCACAATTTATAGTATAGTAGGATACCTACAAATTTTTGTACAATCTCGTAGGTACCTACTTAGTTTAATTAAAAGAGCCTTTTGTTTATATACTACTACTAGTGTTACTAGTTTTTTCGAACCAGTGTGGTGAAAGGAATTAATTTGCACCTCAAGGCTCTGTGCTCTTTTGTTACTAAAATTCAATGATGCTCTTCCTTAGTACATAATAGGTGCCTAAGTACAACAAAAATATAAAACTTTTATAAAAAGATCTTCTCCACAACATTAGGCTATAACAAACAGGGTGTTTTCAATCAGGGAGATTGATCGTTCCGTATCGGCACGACACAAATTGCCGCTCATTTTAATATTAGATCTCGATACAGCTCACATTCTGTACTTACACAAATGACACACGCAAGAAACAGCATTGTAGCCTATCATCATCAATCGCAACCTAACTTTACCCACAGCTGGGATAGGATAGGTGACATTCTCCACGGTCCTTGTATTGTTGAAAAATACAATTCAGTTTTAGTTTAGTCATGTAGGTACCATACTCCCAAATACTCAAACGCAACTCAAATTTGAGCACGTCTCAAGTCACGATTTTTTGACAGTTTTTGATGAAAATCTGTCAAAAACTCGTCACTTGAGACGTGCTCAACTCTGAGATGCCTTTGAGTATTCTGGAGTAAGTGTGTTTTGTTTAGCACAAAGAGATTTGATGGTTATCATTACACTAATAATAAATGTTAAAATTTTGAGCAAAAATGTATGTTTTCGATTCTATTCGATTTTTGTTTCGATGTTTGATCTAGCTGAAACTTTGAGTACACATGACCTGGAATAACATAAGGGCTACCTTTTATCAGGTCAAGTACGATATGCAACATCATGAGCAAATTGACACGTAGGATAGAACTTAAGCAAAGCTTCCCCGGTCACTGACCTAAGGAAGGGTGACAAAAAACAAATGACAACAAAGCAATTAATTATCATTTTTGATGAACACACTCAACTCCACTGCCATCGAGTGATGGATGGACTCGATACGATATCGAATAATCGTAATCCGTTGTTTGTCTATGGACCGTATCGCTGGTAACAGTGTACACATCGCCTAATTGATCACCCTGTATATACAAACAGAACGTTATTATTATTAAATTAGCTTTTAAATTATGCAAATGCTTTGTTATTGTTTGAAATTATTTTGAACTATTTATTACGCCAGTTGAATGGCAGGTCTTATAGTTTGAAGAACAGATGAAGACTAAAGATTCTCGAATGGGGGTCGGTAAGTGGAGCAATAAATCGTTAGTCCTAGAAGTAATATTGGGGAGGCTTCCAATAGGCTGTCCAGCTGCTAAGCCTATATTTATAAAGGCAAATGATGGATCCAAAGTTCTTTAGTTGATAAAAGAGATCTCCTAGACTAAAGTACTATACTAATAGTAAATGTTACTTATAAAAGTTCTTGAACATAATTCTACATTTTACTTGACTTATCGATTAAATTGCTCATCGAATTGTAACTAAATAACTCGGATCGAATGTTCGATTATTTGTCAGGCGGGGACAGCGCCAGTCTAAACATGTCCATGTCTGCCCGCTTGTTTGTTTGTTTTGTTTGTTTGTTCAGTTGCCGCCAACGTCGACCATCCTACCAATTAAAATAAAATAAATATTCTTTTCTATTCTATATTTATTCCGTTCCTTAGTATCCACCTAATCTTTGCCATATTTTTTTTAATTTTTACGCTAATAGCATATTATTTTATGAAACGCATAGTCCTGAGCTTAGTGTTATACTCACTTGAGTAAACGACCCAGTTTTTAACACGTAAATAACCGTTAAGTCATGAAATGGGTGTCCCGGTGGGTGTTTGGTCATGTCATTTTATCTGATTTTGAATATGGAATGCCATGTCATAGCCACACCGAAATGAATGTCGTGTTTTTGTCATTTTGAGCTTAATGATGATGATGAAATAGTTTTGAGAATGGGGTGCTTCTAATATTGTTTAATTAAATACTTGTAAATACCATACTAAATTGAATATATTCTCTTGTAGTAGGTTGGCAGGTACTCACAAAGAAATAATACTAATCCATACTAATATTATAAATGCGAAAGTAACTCTGTCTGTTTGTTACCTTTTCACGCCCAAACCGCTGGCTGTATAGATTTTCATAAAATTTGGCCGGGAGATAGATAACATCTTAGGGAAGGACATAGACTAAGCATTTAATCGAAAATCAATGAATATGAAGTTGTGGGCAACAGATAGTAATAAATAATTGTTTAAATGTTTAATTAACCTATAATTTTTTTTCTTTTTAAGAAACTGTAAACTGTACGTTTAAGATATACTACCTATAATAGTTAGTTAACTGTTTAAAAAAATACTAATTAGGGTGCATAATTATTTAATCAACATTGTTTAAACCATACATACAACACAAATGAGATAAGTTCAAAATGCCGCAATTTAGAATATTTCACCCCTGACGCGTCATTCCCACGACACAAAGCATCTTCGCATTTCTAATTTACGACAATATTTATTTTACTCACTACTGCCACCCGTGGCTCTGCCTTTGTGTTACCCGGATAAAAAGTACCTACTCCTTATGTTATTCCAGCACAGGTGTTGTATATTCAAAGTTTCATTTTCATATCCGTTCCTCCATTATGATGTGATTGAGACACAATTAAATATAAATAAATATTTGTAGACATTTCACACAGCGCCATCTAGCCCAAAACTAAGCAAAGTGCTAGAACGAGATAACTGATAGAATATTTGATACTTTTTTGTAATAACACCCAAATCCAGAAGAATATTTGCAGAAAAATTTCTCCATGCAGCAGGAATTAAATCCACGCCTCTTGTATCTCAGCCAAACATTTAAGCCCCATGCCACCGAAGTAGACAAACATCCAAACACTTGCATTTTAATATTTTACTTTTTACTTATATTTTCGGGGCTGTTCCTGACGCCCGGCTATAGTTTTTGCACCCCCGGGTTGACACGCGACCTGAAATGACTCATTATTTTGGAGGTACTTTGATGGTAAGTAGATAAGCAGGGATGGATTTGACAGTCCTTTTGTTACGCCCGGGGTGTCATTATTAGGCACCCCATTTCATACTTAGCAAGGAATAGCGAAAAGGAAGACAAAATAGGTTAAATGTAGAAAGTTGTTTAAGTAGGTACATAAAAATATACGGTCTCATAAAATGTCATATTTTTTGCCATAAAAAAATATCACGTTTGGGTACTCTCAATTTTTTGAAAATCTTTTTCAAAACTGCTATTCTTCCTTAAAGCCGACTCTGAAGCAATAAATGCAATTTATAAATTGTATTATCGGGTGAAGTGGTACTTTAAAATAAAATTATAGTCGAAAGGAAAGGGGAGCTAACGAAAATGTGGGGATAGTACAATATTAAGATACGCACTTAGATAAACAATGAATTCTTGCTAATTTATGAGATGTAAGGAAGATTCTACTTCCTGTACTAAAATCATGAGTACCTTAACTGTTAAATCATGTTAGTATCACCAACTTAAAAATTCAGTCTCCGTTCCGGCACAAAAAGTTAAATCAAAGTTCTGTCAAATCTTTTCTTATCAACGACGGTGTCAGGAAGGTTATGGCGTGAAAGGGTTAACAAGAATGCTCTTTGGTCTTCTTTTTTATATTTGGCCTCATAAGTTGCCATCATTTTGACAATATCAGGCCTTTTGCTGCCTTACTCTAAGGTTTTTTTATAGCCTCGCCAATTGAGGAATATGTTTTTTTAGTTGATTTTTATATTTTAAATTTATATATAATTTTTCTTCTTTTAATAAAAAAATTAGAGAAATATTTACAAAATTACGCTATAATGATATTAAAAGGATCAGGATACAGTGTTCTCAGGTTTTTCACGTTTAGGACCACTGACAGTTAGACAGCCGGATGCATGATATATACTATATGATTTCCTTTCCTCTGTTTGCAGATAATCTGCAAACTGGTTTCGCGTAGGTATGATAACCAATTTCAGTACCATGCAACAGGTAATTTCCATCAACAGAGCAAACAAAATAAAACATCACTGAAATTGGCTTGTAAACATAAAATTATCGTAATTGTAGCCGAGACTGACAGAAGAGATAATCAATAAGTGGGTGCCGATGATATAGACAAGGTAGAATGGTCTTGTGTACTTCAGCATCTATATTTACTTCAGTAAACAAACCGCCCATATTTAACCTAAAACATACTTTTTCATTACATGTTTATGGAAGATTTAAGTAGTTGCGACTTGCGAGGTTTATTTACTTAAAACTAAAGTGTTTTCATCGTAATAACGAAAAATACGCGACGGTTTATTTACTTATATTGTATATCTAACATTACCGTGTCTCCAGTTTGGCTGAAGTATAGATAAAGAGTAGGTAGGTACCTCAGCTATTCATGAATATCCCGGAATAACAAAAGTAAATAAGCAGGTGATTTGTATTCTAGAGGAAGATCACACCCAATAAATGTCTATTCGATTCACAGCTGGACATTCTAATATTGTAAAACCTTCTGTTTTTAAATGGGTTTTCCGCATGTTATTGTACCGTGAAAAGATCATACATTTATTCAAGAACAAATATCTTTCTCCTACTCTCTACCTGCATCTCTTTTAGGATTTTTTGACATTAATGCAATGACATGTTAGTCGTAGTCAAATCAAAGCAAGTCGTAATTATGGCGATACATTTTGTAAAAGTCGACTAAGGGATAGACCTCTTCAAAATGATGGACCATCTATATGGGCGATGGGCTGATCACCTGTCACCATGGTTCACCATAATTATATCCATCTTAGGACTTTAAATCAGAAGTGGCTGCAAGATTTCTTATGTTTACTTGTAGCTCTACCCACCCCATTAGGGATACGGGCGTGATAATATGTATGTATGTACATTTTTTTATTTTATTTATTCTACTTTTTGCACCCGTTTCACATCTGTCAGTTCTACCTTGATTTAAACAATAAATCAGATGGTAATTTGTTAAACAGGCTTACATCTTCGGTAAAACAAACATTGAGCGATCCGTGATCAGAATGTCCGTTAATCATTACTTGGTAAAACAGATTTCAAGTAACATTTTACAAAAAAACATAATTATTAAATTATCTTTTTTGTAATATGCATGGAATTGGCTACGCGGGTGTTCTTGGGTCATATTACAAGTACCCAATACCAATGTTATGGTTATTGGACTTTACTTTCCGCCTGCGGCTGAGCTTGCGATATCCAGATAATAGCAGGGAAAATTATTTCAGAACACAAACTAAGCCTTTGAGTAGTAATTGAACCGTAAATATACAATCATCCTCACTTGTTCATTCCTAACTTTCTAGTACTTATATTTAGGTAGGAATTAAGATAAAAAAAACAGCTATGAAAAATAAAATAAAAAAGCGTCATTATCTTATCTCGTCCATTATTAGAAATACGAGTATTTCCAAAGCATGAGGTTGTTATACTTCTTAGTTTTCATACATGCCGCAGAATGTTTGGCAGAGTAACTCTAAAACCTCCTCGATCTTGTTCCAATTTTAAACACGGAGATTAGAAAAACAAAAGAATATCATGAGTTCTTGAAAATGATATTGGGATAGAAACATGCTAATTTTCTGTATTTTTCTGAATAAAAAGCACATGTGAGTATATTTTTGGTTTTAGTTAATTAAATTAGACTATATAGTCTACAAATATTAACGTCTAATTTTTCTATAAAACCTAATACTTATCAAGATGATGATGATGACCTAATAATAATTTAAACTCCTTCAAAATGTTGAATAAGCTATGTATACATAATGTACTTATGTCACCCACCTTAATAAGTTCTTATAAGTACCCACTAATCTTCTAAATGCCAGGACCAGATGTCTTCCAGTCCATAATCCAAAGATTACTACGCCAACCTTGTTGGTTGCATCTAACTTACCGTGATTCTATAGACAAGAGCTCAAAGCATTTAAGACTTTATTCCCAGTGTTATAAAGTCAAAACTAATGTGGTTTCGGAGATCGGATGCATTTGCCGCAGGTGTTGCTCTCCCCTTAGAACTTTAAATGAGTAATTATGAACTTCGTTTTGCAATTTGCTAAAACCCTCCGTCTATATGATAACGATTCGTACCACTGGAATCTAAAGAAACATGTACCTATGAATTATTTTATATTCACCTGTATGTATGTTCGTATGAGCTAGTGGTCAACTCTAGTGACGGAGTTTTTAGGCCGCCTAAAGGCCTCCGTCATGGCTAGACGACTTAAATGCCGGGACCGACTGTTTAACGTGCTCTCCGAAGCACAGAAGCACTCAGCTCGTAATGCCACTTGCGGTCACCCATCCCAATTTGTGACCGCGCATATCGTTGCTTAACATGACGATCAATCAAGAACGTCTAAGCAAGCTACGCCACGAGCGCTTCATACTTATATTCACCTGTCATAATACTATACAAAATTTTGTCATAGTATCTGACGACAAGACATGTCAATAGAATAATCCTCTTTTAAGCCTTAACTTAACTTGACATTCCTTATCGAATTTGGGCAAGAGTACAATTCGGTCAACGGATCTAGGCATTCGTGAAGTTAGCCGTTTGACATGCGCAGTGCAGCTTTTTCATACTTATCCCCGAATACTCAAACGCATATCAGAGTTGAGCACGTCTCAAGCGACAAATTGTTGACAGATTTTCTTCCAAAACTGTCAAAAAACCGAGACTTGAGACGTGCTCAACTCTGAGATGCGTTTGAGTATTCGGGGGTAAATTGTTACAGCGCATCGAAACAGCTAACTTCACGAGTGCCTAGATCCGTTGACCGTACTGTATATAAGGTTTACTTAAAGAAAATATACCTATATAAGTAGGAATGTACGAAGCATATAATTTCCAAAGCCTCTCCATCTGACACGAGGTGATTACGGGCCTTGTTTGTTTTGTTATTGTTTTTTATCTAAACACGATCGTGATTATCGAAGTAGTGCCTCGGACTTGCTCTGTTTATTTTTATTTCGAAGGCCACTTGAACCAGAGATCAAAGAGTAACCTGATGGGTACCTGTCGGATTTTAATTGAAACAGCTCTACAACAAACAACTTGATTGATTTCAGTTTTATATTTACTTGGGGCACTGTACAGTCGAGCGCAATAAGACGTAAACAAATCATTTCATAGCTTTCAGTATAATGTCACCGTTTTACAGTTTAAAACAATACGAAAAATTATGATTTTCACCGACTTTTTTCAGGAATGTGTACTAGAATGAGATTAGAATATCATGTAGTAAATAGTAGGCATATTCCTTTTTATTTAAGAAATACGTCCTATTAAACTGATCTCACTAGTTCTTTCGTGAACCAGTGTTATGAAAGGAGTACCTACCTAGAGTGTGCGTGCAAGAAATATTACGTTATAAAAAGCTACTTACGCAATTTGTTTTTTTTATCTAGGTATAAGCCGGCAGTCGTTGGATATGTGCCAGCCCCTAGTCTTATTGACGGACAAATAACTCGTGGTTCAGTACAAGCTGACATTTGACCTGCTGGCTGCCTGTCTGCCACTCAATCAGACTCTGTAAGTGCAGGGTGATGCGTTGTGGGGGGTTAGTCATAGCATTTGTTTGACTCACTAGTCTTGGAAATAAAGTTTTGAAGTTGACGTCTTGTCTAAATGAAGAAAAAATCCTACGCTACGTTTGACTTCACTTGAATATGATTTTAGTTTTCTTCTGTCTGACATAAAGTTATTTTTCGGGAATTGAACCAATGTTTGAACCTCGAACAGGATTACAAGAAAATAATATTTGGAAGCAACAACTCGACAAATAATGCGATAGGTCATCCACAAAGAAATATCATTCGTTCTCATCCGCGACATTTCGTGTCAGAAAATTGGATTTGTGAATTGAATATCGGAGCGAATAAGAATTTTCGTAGAACTAGACGAAAAATATTTTCTCATCTTCATGGTTTATCCTACTAAAAAACTATGAGGCACCAGGGATTTATGTCGAGATTTAGAAATTGTTGTTTTGCCGCTATTCAAGAGATATTTTCTGGGAAGAATGTCTACAATTTGCATAATTATGAACTATTTAATATAAATATGCAATGAAGCGTCCCATTGGTACATTATATTCGAAAGTGAGAGTGACGCTGTATAATGCCCGGTTCCAATATTATATTAACGGACGAAGGATCGTTCAATATCATAACAACGTTAATTCTCTGCCAAATGTGAGGCGTTTTTCAACAGATAACAACATTGCTATGGTAATGAAAGCCTCAAAGGTTTGTTGGAAGAAAACTCTTTGTAGGGTTAAGCTCGCCTTTGTACATTTCCTTACTTTATGACTGTGTTTTTATGTGCTTTATAGGTATGTACAATAAAATTCTAGAACGCATCTATTTAATAAAATTAGTAGAATATTGGAACCGAACAATTGTTTAGTAATAGAAGATCTTAGAAATAATTTATAAGGGGTAATTGGTATTGCCATTTTTTGTGTGAGAATCGAGTCGTGACTGCCCCTCAAATTATCTGATAGAAATAACAAGTACTATTTTCATAAGCAATAAATTTCTGACACAACAATGTGCTTTGTACTTTGCCGGCTTTTTTGTAACACCTCTTTATCATGTGAATAATGAATATCTAAATGAAAAACAAGTTCTTATGATGGTCATGCCTTTGAGAATTTATTTATGGGTCAGTAGGTATACTAAGATTTTTAACTATGAAGTACCCAGTAATCGCAACGAATGCCTTTAATAAACCTAGGTAGGTACTTATATAGGGACACTATATAATATATAGTAGGATTCCTACCATGTTGTCTTATTATGTTTATGTTATGTTATAATATTATTATAAATGTGAAAGTTTGTGAGGATGTTTGTATGTTTGTACCTCAATCACGCCTAAACAGCTTAATGGATTTGAATGATTCTTGGAATATACATAGTACATAATATGCTGGATTATCATATAAGCTATTTTTATCTGGGTACCACGCGAGTGAAGTCACGGGCGGCAGCTAGTAGTTCATAATATCTATTCCAAAAGAAAACAATTGCCACTGGCATTTAATAACTTTTTAGTTGGCACTTGAAAATTCTGTGATGAAGTTTCAGTTAGGTACTTCAAGTTACACGATGCAATATTATAATTCACTTGAGTTTATTATACGCACTCGTAAGTAGGTAGGTAACAATAAATCAGTATCAATAAAATCACTTTAGTTTTAGGTAAATAAACCTCGCAACATAAGTTTTAACCTTAACTTAACTATTAGTACTACTTAAAACTTCCATAAACATGTAATGTAAAAGTAAGTTTTGGGTTAAGTATGGGTGGTTTGTATCTCCAGTTTGGCTGAAGTACAGTTCTACTTCAGTGTTCGTTCACCCGCCATTGCCATCGGGCTCACTCTCTTGATTGCAGGCTGTGCCATTTGCATCTCAGTTCCAACCTCCGGTACTCTCGACCACATCAAACTTAAGTTTCCTTCACTGAACTCATCTTACGTCTTTCCTAAGCTTAGAAGTAATTGTAATGATGGCTTTTCTAAGCTTAGTTATGGACATAATTGCCTACTTAAAATGATTGTGTTTTGAAAACAAAAAAGGGAAAGAATATTCTGACGTAGGTACGAATAATAATAGCGTTCACATTACATCACAGTGAGCCATCATATAGCGTTCAAAACTATTTAGAATAAAGTGTTAACACCGCAGAATTGATAAAAAAACTGGTCAAGTGCGAGTCGAATTCACACACGAAGGGTTCCGTACATGAACATAAATGTTTCTTTTATGATGTCAAGGGATGTTAAGGGTTTTTTTTAAATATTTGTTGGCATAGCGGCAATAGAAATACACACTGAAATTTCAACTCTACCTATTACGGCTACAGCCGCTGACAGACGGACGGACAGACAGACGAACTGACAGCGTAGTACCTAACTGTCTGTATAGCTAACCGCTGACAGTCAGCGCAGTTAATGTGAACGTTTCATTAAAATCAATAAAGAATAAGTAGAAAATTGTCCTTAGTGCCAAGGAAAATAATTTCTGCACTTACCTATTGCAGAAACCTTTTTCGCCTAACTGTACTACCGATCTGAGAAGTAGTGCTCCATCTTGGTAATTTAAAAAGTGACTACACCGTTGCTCCTACACTTGCACTTTTCTTAGTCTTTTCGTAGGAAAATCTGAGCCCGAATCTTGATCTTCGTCTATTTACTAACAGGTTTACTTGGTACTTCCTATCCTATAACCTTATTCTATGTCAGCTTGAATGCTAAGAAACTTTTGTGAAGAAAAATAAATATATTTATTATTATTATATTACCTTTCCAAAACTATCATCGTCCCAACTGTCGGAGCGCTCGTGGCGTAGCTTGCTTAGACGTTCTTGATTGTTCGTTGAACTTAAGCAACGTTGTGCCCGGTCACAATTGGGTTGGGTGATCGCAAGTGGCATTATGAGCTGAGCGCTTCTGTGCTTTGGAGGGCACGTTAAATTATCGGTCCCGGCTTTTAAGTCGTTAAACCATAACGGAGGTCTTTAGGCAGCCTAAATACTCCGTCACAAGAGTTGGCCACTAGTGAAACCATGACGAAATTCCTGGTTCAAGGCTTCTTTGATGATCTGGATCAGGTGAGCTATCTATAGGTAGACCGTTTGCAACAGTTTTTTAGATAAGTGTACACGAAGTAAGTTTTTTTTTTATAATTAAATACTAAGTATGTACATTTAAACTTTCAAGCTATGCCGAAGGCAGTGAGTGATTTTCCAATTCATAATGTCATAAATAATACTAACCTGTACCATATATAAAAGTATCAAATTCATAAAAGTTTCTTCTCTGTCTATTTCTTGTTTTTTATTCTCATCCCACAAGCACTGAAACGTCCCTCAATCGTACCTCGCACAAAGACCTAACTCCGAGATAAGGCTGTATTTACACATGCATATTGCGGAGCGGCTTCGCGACCGGATCAAAGAGTCAAAGCGATCCTCAGGGGATGGGAGTGCGTTCCAAGGATTATTTGAGAATACGAGTTACTAACTCAGACTGTGACCTGTGTATGTATAACCCCCTTATAAAAGTTAAATGTGCAGCCCCTTTCGAAGAAAGTATTTTTGTACATTCTAAGACGAGAATGTTTTTTTTTTGTGTTTTGCAGAATTATTTTTGTAAGCAAAAAAATTAAAATTGAGAGATGGAAGTAGAACCTGTGTTGCAAAGAATGTGTAGGTATAATTTAGAATTCAGTGTTATGTAGGATACTACGTAAGTAGGTACATAGGTACATACATTATTATCACGTCCATATCCCTAATGGGGTAGGCAAATCCACAAGAACAAGAAAACTTGCAGCCACTTTTGATTTAGGTACATTCCTAAGATGGAAATGGTGAAACATGACAGGTGATCAGCATTATATGCTTTTTTTTTACTCCCAGTCTAGTAGAAAAGTAGTAGATTATAAAAAACAAATTGTTTTTTTCTGTTACCGTACGGACAAATTCTTAATAAATTTCACATTGCGTCTCAATAGCCCGGCTAGCTCAGTCGGTAGAGCATGAGACTCTTAATCTCAGGGTCGTGGGTTCGAGCCCCACGTTGGGCGGATTATTTTATCTAATTTTGCGACCTTTATTTTTATTTTATCATAGTCAAGTTTTTCTACAGTTTTTATTATTTGCCGACCTCATTATCGCGTAAAATTACATTAATAGACTAATCTCAACTCCGTTTTACTATAGAGAAACGAAGTTGATTTGCTGTTCTGAACGTTTTACTATGTACTAACAAGAAAGCAAATTGGTGGTTTACAATGAAACATTAATTAAATGTCGTTATTTTACATTATCAGCTGCCAAACTTTTTTGAAACAATCAACTCGCGCCATCTAGTAATCTTACGTTGTACTACATAGTAATCTCGTCATGCATCATCGAGAGCTTTTTTTAGGACTTTCATACTTTCATAGGTAGTAAAACAAATTCTAGTTTTGTTCGAGCGCTGACCGCAAGATGACAGTATTATAAAGAATGATTTATTTCTGTTTTATATTTTTGTTCGATAGGTACCATAATAAAATTATACTAATATATTTTTGGACTTTTGAGTCTATTCTAAATGAAAACACATTGAAACCTTTCACCACACAGCTTGTTACTTTATTGAATTTGTAGCCCTTATCAGAGTTATGAGAGAGATAGCTTTGATGGTCGTTAGCAGGATGTCGTAGAAAACAAGACAGGTCGCATTTTTTACTTACCACCATATTTACATGCCATTTTTACTAGGTAGGTAGATACCTACATGTATTTTATTCGCTTATTAATACAACAAACAGCAGTTGTTTCAGCAAAACCACCTCGTATTAAAGTTCAACGAAACAAGTCAATTAAGATGCAATCTCGCTAACCAATTTATACGAAGGTGTCTTAAGTTTTTCATAATATCATGAGGAGTAATTGTAGTACTTCCTCTGTGACAACGTTTAGAGTACTTATGGGCAATTTGAGTAGTTTATATAAACCCTGAAACACGCAAGATGTGTCTATTGTGTCATACCTTTGTGATGAAGAGGTTGCTGTCTGTTTGTGTCACTATTTGGGGTAAGACAATTTTCACGCAAACTTAGAATACTTAGGTCTTGGAAGAAGAAAAGTGGAAAAAGCTAAGTAGGTACCTACCTACAAATCTTGTTACCTAGCTACTAGTTACCTAAAGCGCTCTACGCTTTTTTCCTGATAGGGAAAATAGGATGAATAAAAATGGAATTATATACTTAGGGTATTAATGATATGGAATAAAATATAATTGGTGTGTTTTGAAATTCTTTGCATACGCTTTTGGAGAAACCTACTGTTAATATAATATCATGTTCTGTATTTCTTCTAGTTTTGTCCTGACATGTAAAAAAGGCAATCCTAGTGTAGGGTGAGAATTTAGAACCACAGTTGTAGCCTGTTGGATGTTATTAAGTATTTAATACTTTGCAGTTACAAGTAGTTTTTCACTATTCATCACTTTCTCTAGCTGTTCTGTCGGCAAGCCATGGCCTCTCGACCAAGATGGATTTCGGAGAAGACTCGGTGACTAATTCCAGTGTTGTGGAGGACGAAGACGTTGAAGTAAAGCATACCATCGTGGTTTCAACCAAACTAAAGAACAATGGCAGAAGAGGGCTGCATAGCAATGACGGTAACGCTGACTCAAATCTATTGTCATTGTTAATATAATTCGATAAGAACCTTATTAGTAGGTAAATAGGCATTTACTGTCCTTGTTCGTACTATTGTTTTTTAATGATTCACTAAATTCTAAACTCATTCCAACTTCGCCTTCAGATATTAAAAATATCTCAGGTAGGTACCTATCAATCAATCCTGGGGTTTACGCTTATGAATCGAAAAAGGAAGAATATTTATTCTGTCTTATAATAGAAAACAATGGTTATTTTGAAAGTTAAGTTGCTCCCCCCGTCTAGTTTCATCTTCGTTTGGTATATTTTGTTCATTACGTAGGTATCTAATTCGACAACTTTTTCCTAACATAACAAATATCTATGCTTGCTTACCTACGTAGAAGCTCAATCTGGTAAATATCGTCATGCATGACCTGAGCCAACTACGCCAATTGTCTTGGGGAAATAATGTAGATTACAATCATTTTAATTATAGCTCCGGCAAGCTCCGCTTCGCCTGGGCGGTACCCGGATAAACGTAGCCTTATGTGTTATAGTTATAGTCTATATACCTGTATAGCTTTCAAAGAATTTTCAGTGTTAAAGGATTTGTGGGAAACAAAACACACAAAGTTTCGCAATCATAATAGGTATTTGTGTGATGGATAAGACATCTCCGTTTCTTAGTCACAAAAACCTACACATATTTTAGCCATTATTTTAATGTATTTTAGCATGCCAATGAAAACGCTAGTAAAGTTGATCTTAAAACGTAGAAAGCAATAAAATACCTACTAGCCCAGACTCCCACACACACAGTCATAAAATAACATCATACTAGCGGTAATTTTATTGAGTATACCTAAGCTAGGTTTAACTACATAGGTACCTATTATGGCAACATTATGACCAATGTAAAAAAACTGCTCTACAATAAGAGTCAATGACTCTACAATTTTCAATAGACCGTAGGTGGTTAGATAGGTAATCTATACTTCAATTGGTGATTTAATAACTAAAGCTTATTGTTTAGGAGAAACTGGAGCATTGACCTACAACATTGGGCGCAAAGAAAGCACTAAAGACGATAGCGGTGAAGTACCAATCCTGACTGGTTACAAAGCTGTGGAAACCACTCAAATAAGAACTCCTGACATCAGAAACAACCCTCAATTTTCTCCACCACCGCGCAGATTCCAACCTCCCCCTGTTTATCATGATTCAGTTTTCATCAACCGAAACATTCGCGACGATGATGATATCTTTCCCAACATTGCAATTAACCCTTCGCAATGGAAACCGTCAACATTCTTCAATAATATCAACAATTGGAGTCAAGGTCCTTCAATAGATTCCAACTTTCTGAAAAGGATGGATCGACCAGCCTATCCCAACCAAGCGAAACTTCACAGAAAAATCACCGACGATGGAATGAAGGAGTTCTACTGTCGGAAATGCAGAGAGTTCAACTGTCAGAGTTACAAAGAGGGCACAATATATCCTCAATCACGAGCATGGGTAACGACGACACCAAAGATGAAATTGGACGGTAAATTGGCGAAATTAAACTAATGGGCGAGTTTCATTGTTTTTGTTCATCCTGCGTCCGTGAGGTGGAAAAAAACGGTGATGTTATTATAACCTTGTAAGCTTGTAATTCACATCAACTACCTACAACTTGAATTGAACGTGTTCACGTTTTAATCTTTGAAGTACCTATGTATTCATGCTCACATTAGGATTACCTGTCTGGTAGTAAGATAAATCAAACGGTATTAATATTACTATTACCTACCTACTAGCGTGTCACTAGTTCTTTCGAACCAGTCTGGTAAAAGGATTTAGAGTGCACCTCAAAAGCTCCTTACATAATGAGAGGCCGTTTTCTCGTGATCCTTTTTTTAAATTGTGCATGACCAATACATATAACTAGGTAGGTATGGATTAGGTGTTCTGGCAAAAGTTGATAAAAATACTCTGAATGATTTCTGGAGAAGAATTGATTATTCCCGAGGTAATAAAAAATAATAATTAGGCCATTCGGGCATTACATTTATTTAGAAATTAATGGATAACACAGTAACAATTTGGATAGAGCTTAATACTTGAGCAGAATCAAACTAAGGGCTATGAACCGAGTATTGGGAGATCTTGCCATTATCATTGATCATGGTATGGGAGCCCTGTTGGGCGGTCTTACGCCCGTTCATGTTTGACGACGAGGCAAATGAAGACACGGAGACAGACTTGAAGCCGCCGGGGTTACCCGACCCTTGGCTACTCTTGAAAACATTAGGAGAGTTCTGAAAAAATAACAGGTGAGTACTTAATTATAATTCTTGGTGAAATTATATTTTGACTGTTGGTATATGCAATAACCAAGAAAATATATAATTGGTTAAATTAACCTAGTAAGTGTCCAAGAACGCCGGCATAATTTATTTGTTGTACGTTTATAAACTTGTAATAAACTCCAAATATTGTAGGTATATCTTACGTTGGATTATAAAAATGCAGACGATTTGCGCACATGCCTGCTAATAAATTGTAATCACATTGTAGACGAAACTTGATGAAGTAAGAAATAAATTAAGAATGGGTAACATGACGGCAAGGTTACCAGCTGGTGACCGTCTCGGATCACATTAGCACCCGCGTGTCCAGGCAATACGTCATTTCAAATACATCGAAGTTTAAAAGGATATTGTTTTGGATTTACTGGATCCTTTGTTTTTTATCTGATCTTAATCAAAAACTTGATGCATAAACATGAGGTGTTCGAACAAGTATTAATTAGGAGTTCAGGTAAATATTTCACAATGAAAATGGTATTGTGGGCTGTGCATATAACATTTGATAAGTAAATAAAAGCGGTCAAGTGCGAGTCGAATTCGCACACGAAGGGTTCCATACCATCGTACATTAATAAATGTTTTATGTATGAGGCACCATTTTTTAAAATTTTATTATTTTTTGTTATGACGGCAATAGAAATACACATTCTGTGAAAATTTCAACTCTCTAGCTAACGGTTCATGAGATACAGCCCGCTGACAGACAGACGGACGGACAGCGGTGGCTTAGTTATAGGGTCCCGTTGGCACCCTTCGAGTACGGAGCCCTAAAAAGTTTGGTTTTGTATTGTTTCTTAAGTTTTATTTACCGGATTAGGAGGGTTGATGGCAGCTACTTGATGGCTGTATCCTGGTCCTACAGCGGCCCCTGCGTATGCGCCGTTGCTTGCACCATTCCCGAAATCAGGCATAGGAAATCCTCCTTGAAAGGGGAAGCCGTGGGGGAACTGAGGTCCTGGCATGTTTGGGAAACCAGCTGGGAAACCGGAGAAGGAGTTTAACCTGAAGGGATTCAAATCGTGTGAGATACCTGCCTGATTCGACGTCAAGTCGAAGGCTTTGTGAGCCGCGTCAAGAGCTAACCTTTGGTTGTCTAAATTGGCTTGGAACGCCCTGAAATCACAAACACTACATTCATACATGTACCAGATTCACATGCACATTGATTGTAGCTGTTTGAGAACTGTGTGAGTGGATGAGGTACATGCATGTTTTAGGAGTGTTAGAACTTCGTATTGCTTAAATGTTTACCTGTTCATGTTATTGTTATAGTAGCCATAGTTTGGTATATGGTTTGAGACCAGTTCGAAGGGCGTGTAGTCTGGGATATTTGGTGATAGTCCATAGTCTGGTATGGTATTGAACATCCCGGGTGAGTACGGGAATGGTGATGGTGACTGTATGTATTGTGGTGTTTGAGGTGTTCGCGCATAATATGTGAACCCTGGACTGAAATGATAATCGATTTAGTACACCTGCTCTGAAAATTCGACATAGCTGTTGGCTATTTACAAGCTGATATGCTTGATTTCTTTTCTTTGTAAGGTTTTTTATTACACATTCTTTCTAAGCAAGATTCATGTTGCTTTATACATGATAACTACGCCATCCTTCTTGCACAATCATTCACATAATATATACATTACCTTGTTAGTTAGCCTCCACCATTTGAACATGCCATGCATATTGGGTACCATTATCTGAGCAATCATAAAACTCCTTTCATATTCCAAAAACGTGATAAATTCAAAAACTCTACAAAGCTAACTTTATATCAAACCTTCCACCACATGATTGAAGAACCTGTCACCACAGACCGTCACCAAAGCGACGATTTACAATGTCAACTCTTACTCTTCCAACAGGTTCTCCAAATTCCTAAAATATTCAGGGAAGAATCCAATAAAATTGTCAGGCTCGTCGAAAGAAGGTTCGAAGTCCGTGGGTTTGAAGCCCGGGGGGAAAGTCCCCTTCGCGTCGACCACTTCACCGTCTTTTAACCCGTATGTTCCTTCGTACCTCTTGCCAGATGAGTCTTGGGATGCGAAAGCACCTACACCGTTGAAATGACCTAAAAAGAAACAAAGGTAATTAGTTTACTTCTCTGCTGGACTGAAAGCAAAGAAAGAACATAGAATGCGTCCAGCTGCTTCTCTCCCCGAGCATGTCATAAAAATCGACTAATGGATAGTATCCTTTCCAACATGATGGTTCTATATGGTCGATGGGCTGATCACCTGTCACCATGGTTCACCATATCCATCTTAGGACTAAATCAGAAGTGGCTGCAAGTTTTCTTATGTTTACTTGTGGCTCTGCACACCCTTTTAGGAATACAAGCGTGATAATATATAATGTATGTAGGTATTAGTTTTTATTGAATCAGTCTTTACATTTAGTACTAGCAGCCGCCCGCGGCTTCGCTCACGCGGTACCCAGATAAAAAGAACCCTATGTCCCATTCCAGCACACGTAGTTACCTAGTAGAGCAGTATTTGAACTGCCCGACTTTTTTGTGCCTTTTTGAACCTTATGCAGAACATATAAGCACAAAAAAGTCGAGCAGTTCAACTACTGCCCTGCTCTAAGACCACCTGCCACCCACCTGCAGTGTTAACAGTCCAAAATATTATCGCAACAATTTTTTTAGACGCTAATGAATATAGTGTAATTTGACATTGACAGTTCCTTTTCCATATGTTTTGTATCATCTATTACTAATCTGTGGTATCATCGCTGTCATATGTCAAAATAAAAGTATTCTTTTTTTCATGAAAAACATGCCAAAAATAAAGAATTTACAGGTAATTATGACATCAACTAAATGAGAAAAATCGGCACTTTAATTTGATATAGGTTATGTGCAGTTTTAGACCAAAAATTAATTCCAGGTTTTCATCCCTTTTCACCCCTTTAGAGGTTGAATTTTGAAAAATCCCTTCTTAGTACACCCCTATGTACCAAGGTTTACCAACACTGAAAATTTGAAGTCTCTACGTCCAGCGGTTTAGGCTGTGCGTTGTCAGTCAGTCAGTCAGTCAGTCAGGACAAAGATTCTTATAATATAAGATAAGTAATTGAAATCCTATTGTAAAGGTGAGCAGTCGTGGGTTGTAGATGGATGGTCTAATGGTCGGAGGATTATACTGGCAAATTATTTTTGAGTAAGTAATCGACGTAGAAAACATTCTGATTTAAGAAGTCGTTAATACCCACAAAGATTATACACAATTTCGATATTGCGTTCATTGAGCTTTTAAGCTTTCTTTTGACGATTTCGATGGCATGGCGGACTAGTGCTCGGCTGAGACGCAAGGGGTGCGAGTTCGATTCTCGCTGCTGGGTGTTGTAGTATTATAAGCATGCAATTAAAAAAAGTATAAAGGTAAGTATTCTATCAGCCATCTGGTGCCCATAGTACAAGCTTTGCTTAGTTTGGGGCTAGATGGCGCTGTGTCAATTGTCCACAAATATTTATTATTTATTTCTTTCTTTAGTTCAGCTTAGTTTAGGGTATTTTATTTAAGCATTGTGTTCACAGAGATAATAAGCTCTCTGTCGATCATAAGAACGAGCTTCGAGATACAGATAAACAAATGATGTAAATGATGAAGAATCAAAGTCTATAGGTAGGTACCTACCTACCTAATCTATATTATAATATAATTTGCACGACCTACCTAGGTCACACGGTGTAATAAACAAACAGAAAAAAACAATACCTATAAAAACACATTTATCGTCTGATCGTGTTGAAACGTTTAACTAGCCGACTATTAACATGTGTTCGTTAGAAAAAAACGATGCACACTGAGATCATAATTCTGATGGGAAAACCTGGTAGACTACCTTGAATGATTTTGTCTATTTGTATGTACTGTAGAGGTTTTTCTTTAGGTGGTCCAATATAAACCCAGTTGGTGAATTTACTAAATTTAATCTAGTAAGTATTTCTCTTAACTTCTAGATAGCCCTTTTTATTTTCACATTTATTTTTGTATTCTCAAAATACTCACACGCACAATGATTGAGCGAGAGAAAAATATAATGCACTTGGAAGAATAAATAATGGCATATATTTATCTCGCTCAATCATTGATCAATCATTGTTTTTTTTTATCTCTCAAAAATATGTATCTTTTGACATTGACATAATAATTGATTGTTCTATCTCTTTTGGGAAGGCGATGGTACGTTGTAACCTTACTGCCTAGTTTTTCGATAATCCTTTTCAAATTAGTTCTTTGTCTGCACCTGAGGTCTGCACCATTCAAATAGTTTTGCATTTAAAGGCTATTTAAATGTGATTATACTAGTTGAAATAGCTTCAACTGTTTCTGAGAGATACAAACAAACAAACAAATATAAAGCTTCTTGCATAAATAAATATGAAATTAACAAAAAATAATATAAAAAGCTATAAAGAATTCAGTACAAACTAGTGATGGGCCGAATCGTGATTTCAACGAATACGGACAATCAGCCGAATGTTCGGTAAAAAGTTTACCGAATATTCGGCTATTACACATACAAAACGTATGTGCGCGAAAAGGAGTAAGTAATGAGAGTGAATGTCATTATCGTAGCAAATGGTGATCCGTAATCTCTGCCTACCCCTATGTGAAATAGGCGTGATTTTATGTATTTTAATTTTTAGTGAAATGTTCGGCAGAAAGTTCGGCATTTTTACCGAATAATCTGCCGAATACGAATGTTTGGTAAACCTGCCGAATATGCCGAATACCGAACATAAAACGAAAATTCGGCCCATGCTTAGTACAAACACGTCCCAAAATAAATGGGCGCATTAAAGACCCTTCAGGAATATTTAACACACCATAAAGAGAGTAAAACTAAGGCATTTTACCATCTCTAATAAATGATTTATACAGCGTCAGGAGGCAACTTTTACCTTCACAAACGGGACGCTGTAGTGCCCGGGACGAATTAAGATGGAGTAGGCTTGCCCAGTACCTATTCCATCCTCACTTCTTAGTCGACCTTGTCCACAGGAAAGACATGACATGCGGAGCTAACTAAGCCGCAGGTTTCATCATGCTGCTTTCCTTCACCGTTTGAGAGTACCTATGTACTGGTATAGCGTACAGAAAAGTCCATTGGTACACGACCGGATTTGAACCCATCGGAAGGCGGGGTCACTACCAACTAGACCACCAGTGCTCTTAAAAGAGTATAGGTAACTAAATAATATTCATCCGTAAACGGCTCTTTAAGTTTGATATACTTAATTATTTACTGGTTCTTCTGGTGTAATTGGTCTAATCAATTTACGTACATACGTAAGAGTTAACATACCTACGTACATGAGTAGGTATACAAGTAGGTAACCCAAACTTTAGCAATTCGATGTGGAATGTTTTTAATAAGGTAGCTATGAGAGCAGGCGTAAAAAACGAATTTGTATACCTAGTTGCTTATAAGTTCAAATATTCTACTTACGGACGATGGTCTGTATAAAAAACTAGCTGTTGCCCGCGACTTCGTACGCGTGTAGTGCATTATTTTGTACTTTAATCAAATAGTTTTCGCAGCGCACGCCAAAAACTATTTTGGGTTTTCTACCTTGGGTTACAATATTGCAATATTCTTACGGATCCCTATTTTTTTTGAAAAATTATTACAACATATACTGATCCCTGATAATGTAGCTTCTTATTAGTGAAAGAATTTTTGAAATTGGTCTAGCAGTTTTGGAGCCTATTCGTTACAAACAAACAAAAAAATCTTTCCTCTTTATAATATTAGTATGATGTATGGCGCATTTGGACAGATAGTAACGGTGTTAAGGTAATGAACGATCCGTTGTCTATTAGTAGAATATTGGAACCGGGTATTAGTCATCCTAGTACATCGTTATTAAATATAAAAATAGTTTTAATTATGTATTATGTCTCACCTGCCCAGTGTAGTCTACTGCGCAAAACACACTGAAAGTATTCTTCAAACGTGTGATGTGACTCAGTCACTGACTGACTCATACACTCAGTGAATAGTTCCACATTAAAAAGCAACAATACCTATGTAAATCGGAAGGTTCTAGAGTTAATTAAAAGATATACTTGTAAATACATACAGTCGTGGTATTTACATACCTACTTTTCCGTTTTTAGTTTTTCTTTCGATAGAGATACGAAACCTTTATGGTTTCAAGGAGGTTCAATATAAAATATCATTCAGTTTATGCTGGCCGGAAGAATAGAGACTAAAAAGTTTTCTTTTTTTATGAAGTAAATATCAGCCAGTTTCAGCTTGAAACATTTCGTTCATAATATTCAAAAATTTTGATTCTACTCATACAAGCATGCTCGTAAATTACCTATAGTTTTTTTTTAAACCGACACCATAACAAAGACAATCCTCGAATTGCACAATCCATTATTTGTACCTACTCGTTTGTGGAGCATAAGTACTGTTTATGTTTTACGGTTGAGTGAGTTTATACGGTTGTCGATTACAAAGGTGAAAAGGAAAAGCGTGATTTTTTTTCTAAGAAAAAGAATTGAGACTAAACTTATTTAAATTTAGAAGGGCATGAACACAATTTATATTGGAATCATTTCTATTTTCATATAAATTAGCTTCTAGAGTACTTCGCTAGTTCATGATTTAGAGTCAGCACTTGCAGCATAAAATAACTTTGCACACTTGTTGAACAAATAACTATTTTTCCTTATGATTGTATGTTTAACCTTTATTAATCAGCAATAACTTATGAAAGTAAACAAAATCTGGTTTCTCAGTATCCCACGTTTACCATTCCCAAATATAGAAAAAGCATATGATCTAAGGTAATTTACCGTGAGCTCTGTGTGTGCAAACTGAGCAGTGTAACCTAACCTAAGCGAGAGCACTAATGGCCTAGTGGTAGTGACCCCGCCTTCCGAACCTAAGGTTAGGATGTTGAACCTTGAACCCTATGCTTTGAACTAATTGACGCGATCACGCGATAATGCGATCAGCCAGTTCGCGCGTCAACAAAAATAGCTCGAGTTTATTTTAAATTTTAAAAATCGTATTATTATAATAACGTCAACAAAAATAGCTCGAGTTTATTTTAAATTTTAAAAATCGTATTATTATAATAACACATTATATTATTTTAATAATTTGTCATTTTTATTGTTATCGAAGTAACAACTTAATTTAAAAATTCCCCTGTATTCTTCTCTGCTGGTCTGGGAGTAAAGAAAAAACATAAAATGCATCCAGCTGCTTCTTGCCTCGAGCATGTCGTAAAAGTCGAGTAAGGGATAGTATCCTCTCCAACATGATGAGATACAATAAGCAGGTATTCCCAAGGAGGGTTGACGTCAGGAAGGCGACCGGTCATAAAACTCCTTAGCCAAAACTCTTACAGCATGATCCAAGCATCATGCTGTGCCGACCCCACATAGTGGGATAAGGGCAGGAAGATGATGATGATGATGATGATGATGATGAAGTAACAACTTAGATAGAAACAATAAAAATCCTCATCAATAATTATTTTTTACGATACTCTGAATAGATTACTTGAGGATACTCTGAATAGATTTCGTTTGCGACATAAAATATCATACTTGGCTACTACCCTGCCGACCTTTACCCACGGTTGCCCCTCGTCGGTCGTTAGCATGTAGGGAGACGTCTGAGTTATGTGGTTTACATATTATTATGATAAATAAGTTTCTTTTGAGTATTAAGAATGTCGTTTAACCACACATGCACACCTAATCAACTGAGAATTTAACCGATAAAAAGCAGAGAAAGCAATAAAAACAGCAAGTTTGCAAATGAAGCCAAATCATGTCATAAAAACGTTTTATGGTTCAATGTAGCTCTATAATACAAGTGCTACACTGTAAGTAAGTAAAAAAAAAATACTTTGCCAATGAAAATAAAATGAGACTAAAGTAGAATTCTGGAAATAACAAAGAAACTGAAGTACTTATTCTGATTTTTGGCTACAAATCAATTTCATTTTCTAAATCTTTTTCTTTATGCGGATAGACTAACCCCCGAATACTCAAACGCGACTCAAAGTTAGCACGTCTCAAGTCACGGTTTTTTGTCAGTTTTTGATGAAAATCTCTCAAAAAATCGTCACTTGAGATATGCTCAACTCTTGAGATGCGTTTGAGTATTCGGGGGTTACCCTTGTAAAAATAATTGTTCTAAATTATGATTATGCGTTTAGACTGACTGTACCTACCTATGATGAGACGCAGACTGCGTCGCATAAAAGGTAACGTAATGTGAATCGAATGACGAATAGCTAGCTAGACCCGTAGGTTATTGCTCTTTAGGCGGGCGGCACGCTTCAAATCACAATGGCACTCAGTTGAAAGTGTCAACTACAGCCTGTATGCAATCCGTCTGAAGGGCCCCTAGTTTTTCAAAGCCTCCACATACGGTCACTCTTAATAATATTCAAATCCCTTTCAGTAGTAACACAAATAACTGTGGAAGAGACTGTGAAACATGTAACACTACACTACGAAAACGAAATAAGACATAACTCGGGACTGCAGACGGTCATCCAGAATTGTACGGCATCACCATCGACTTCATCTACACCACCAACAGCCTCAACATCATCGAGGATACTGGAGCACTGCTGCCAACATCCCAAAGTCCATCTCCGGAAGTTCAAGGAGTTGGGCTGGCTGGGGGAGGGTTAGCAGGGGGATAATGCACAATACACCCCACCGCGGGACGTCAGTGCAGATCTTTGTTCCCCTAACATTAATTTGAATTAGAATTAGTATCACAAATATTATGTGCCTCAGCAATTTTCGTCTAGCTTCTAAATACGAACTAACGCGATGATGATTGTGAAATTTAGAGATGCTACAATGATGTATATTCTTATTTTTTTTAAAGGGTTGGTTTAGTTATTACTTTAATTATATATTCGGACAAATTCGGTTTTCAAAAGCACGAAGTTTGCCGAGGTGCACAATATTTGTGGCACTACTGTACGTTGTTGTTTTGATGCAAAATTTAAATGGACAATAATTAAGAAAAACCCATTGTAAATCGTTATTATAATAGTTGCCGACAAAACTCTGAAACCATCCAAAAAAGTTGATTAATAGCAGGTTTCTAATTCAACTAACGGATATCCGTAGGTGGTGAAGTTAAATAGCAGCATTGTTTTTTTTTATGTATTGCAATAATTATGACGTAGGTATAAGAATGAAATAGCCTGACTTTTCTTTTGTATTTTGTCACATAAATTTGTATTGGTTGTAAGTTTCTTTCTGTTAATAAATGTATTTATATTCCATTTCTTTATAAAACAATCATTATCTTTTCCTAAACGTGAAAGTTTGTAGGTTTATATGTTTGTGGGACATGTAAAAAAATTTAAACATTGCATTATTTACAATGACGGAATCTCCCTCATAAAACTATAATGTATTCGTCGATTTATTGATAAACAAACTTGTATGGCTCGCTAACCGGTTATGAATATTGAATCTCCGCGAACAATAGTCCTATGCTATGTGATTGATACAAGTCTGTCAGTGACATCTGAATATATGTATAAAACTCTTACGGCACTGACTGGCTGACAATCAACGCACAGCCTTATATAAATAGATAAATATTTGTGAACATTTCACACAGCGCCATCTAGCCCCAAACTAAGCAAAGCTTGTTACTATGAAAACCAGATGACTGATAAAATACTTATATACTTTTTTTTAAGAAAAAACACTGTGAACATTCAACTCTCTACCTATTACGGTTCTTGAGATACAGCCCGCTGACAGACGGACGATCGGACGGATGGACAACGGAGGTCCCGTTGGCACCCTTCAACCCTCAAAAGGAGTATCCCGAAATTTACGCAGCAGGGATTAAATAGCAGATGCAGCAGAAGCAGCAGATGAAGTTAGTATGAAAAAAAACTCACCGCAGGCAAATTCGCGGGTCGTTCCTAGACTATACAATAAACAGCGTAAGGAAACCAGTATGTATTCTAATAGAGGCGATAGACTCGGATTCTGACACGTTTGGAATGCTAACTACGTGGGCTGGGCAAGTGCCAAAGGTTACGTTTGGACGTGCCCTTGACTACTCACAACCGTTATAATCATCTCGAGAGCAAGCGATTCGTGTCTACCGCGCTTAGGGTCATTCGAACCAGTGCGGTGAAAGGATTTAAAGTGGAAAAGACAGGACTCAAAGACTCCTTCTGTAAACTTGACTCTGTCATGTTTTCGAACTTTTTAGGTTCTACATGACGGTTTCCTCATGATGTATTCCATCACCATTTAAGAGTGGTACTTGGTATAGCGGATAAGAAAGAAATCGAATAGTAATAATCCATTGGTGCACTAGATTTGAATTCACGACGTTAGAGTCAGAAGGAGGGCCACTAGACCACCAGTGCTTCTCTCTATATTGATGCCATGGGTCAAACGATTTACCCTCTGTTTTATAAAAAACTTCTGATAAACATAATGTCTTATTACGGTTCATAATCAAGACATCATATCTATTAAGTTTTTATAAAACACTCCGTTACTCTTTCATGGCATCCATATAGTGCCCGGTTCCAATATTCACCGAACGGACCACGCATCGTTCAACGTCCATCATCATCTCCCTGCCCTTATCCCACTTAACATGTTTTTTTCCATTCCCCTCTATCAGCCGTCATTTCAGTATTCACTCCTTTCTTACTCATTCACTCATTACTCATTCACGCAATCCATCCATCTCTTCTTTGGTCTACCTCTACCCTTATATCCATCCACTTCTATATTTAACATTCTTCTCGTTCTCGTCACGTGACGTTCATTCGTCCCTCCATATCGTCCAATACCATAGCAACCTTATTATTTTATATAGGAACATTAAATACAGGTTAAGGAGGTGGGAGCTTTTGTAACCCTGACTTTTGTTTGTTTTGTTTTGAATCAATTTTCTTTGAACTAAAAAAATTAGGTAACGTTTGTGCTTATTCAGTATTTTTAGCTGAAGTATGTGCGCTAACGACCAGTCAAATTAATGAATGCTATCGTAAAAAAAATATTATGTCGAAAAGCGCTGTGATTTTTTTGTCAGAAAAACAACGTTGTTGTGGTCATGAACGGTCCGTCGTCCGTTAGTTGAGTATTAGAATAGGGCATCAATCAATTATACTTATCACTTCATCATTATCAACAGCCCACGTCAGTCCACTGCTGGACATAGGCCTCTCCCATGGAACGCCACTGAGCTCAATCTTCAGTTCTCCTCCACCAATCCATGTCCGCTGCCTTACGAATATCATCGCCCCACCTACATACTCATGTCACTAGTTCTTTCGAACCAGTGTGGTGAAAGAATTTTAAGTATGCCCCAAAGAGGCTCTTTTCGTGCACTTGACACTGTTTTCAAATTTTTTTGTTCTACGCCATGCCGGTTTTTACGCGATGTTTTCCTTTACCGTTTGAGAGTACTGGTAAGAGCGCACATATTTTTTTCGAACAAAACCTTAGGATTCATGAAGGTAGAACGAACACTGTCGCTTATTTATTATTATAATATGTATAGGTTTCAGCATCCTCTCCAACATGATGAGATACAACAAGCAAGTATTCCCAAGGAAGGTTGACGTCAGGCAGGTGGCCGGTCATAAAACACCTTAGTCAAAACTCTTACACCATGATCCAAGGATCATGCTGTGCCGACCCCACATAGAGTGGGATAGGGGCAGGAAGATGATGATGATGATGTATAGGTTTCAGCACACGTAGGTACTATGTATAGTAAAGTTTCATTTGAAAATGTACAGAAGTTTGGGTGTGATTGAGGCACAAATATCATCGTGACATTCAATTCAAGTATTAATTAAAACACATTTCTCACTTTAAACTTTAAGACAACATTATTCCAAAAAAATATTCTATCACGCAGACAACGTCGCGGGTTATAGCTAGTATCGTTATATCTGTGAAGACTACATAATAAAATAGTGAAGACTAACGTTTTACTAATCAATTTTAATTAACGAAGCAATTATCTCATCAACGACCTACAATTGATATATACGTATACATAATGTCATAACATCTTTATTGCTAGTTTAGGCCAAGCTATTAAATATATCTAGCTATAGGTAAAACTTACTTAGAATCTGTAACTTCCTTTCTCGGGCACCTTGCACTGACTTTTAGAGTAAATAACATGTAAAAGGAGTGAGTACTGAGATGATGAGTATAAAATAAGATGGAAGAGAGAAACATGTTGTGTCGACCCCACCTAGTCGGATAAGGGCAGAAAAATAATGTACTGACTCATGTAAACATACGGGTAGAAATGCCTCTCGAGATACTTGCGTCAAAATTTAAATAATGTTGGAAGCATGAAAGTGATTCCAAATTTCGTGGTTGAAATTAGAAGATCATCCCGTATTGTTTGATAGTGACAAATAGTGACAGGGTGAATCTTAAACAGTGTTTAAATTTGCAAGATTTATAAATACCAAAAGAAGCTTTAGTGGAAACCTGCCTTTAGACCTCGATCTGTCGAGCATGACATTCCTAGATAACAACATAGATTTACATCTATTATGGATAAGTCAGAGGCGCATTTACCTACCACTTTCTTACAGTTATTGTTATTGTGAACTTTAACACAGAAAAATCCATAGCTGCAGAACCGGTTTCAAGCCCACGACCTTATTCAGTGCACTCATCAAAAATTATAATAAAGTACATGAACTTACACTTTCGACACTTGTAATGTTTTTACCTTTTGTTTAGCGGACTTGTGTCGCTTAAGGAGTTTCGTTTGAGATGGACTCCAAAAAAAGCGATTAAAGGCATAATAAGCTTTTTACCTGCCATGCATCGGATTTTAAACTTTGAGATTCAGATTTCTATCATGTCATTGAAACATCCTCACCTGCATAACTCCAGCCGAGTTGGAGACAAATCGCACTTATCAATACAAAACCCTTCATTATCACAACCGCACAAATTACAACTTCTCAACCAGTGACTAAATCAAACACGAGTATACACTGTGACGGTGTATAGCGTTCTGTTCAAGGAGGGTCCTTGCGGACTATAATATAACTTCTACAGCTTATCAGTAGCTCTTAACACTTTGTGATACAGTACATTTTACGTTGCATTGTCTTAGTTTAAGAGATTTTTCTCTCAGAGATGCTTTCAGAAGCAAACATCCGGGGGCAACAAGATTTACAAACGGAAGGACGTTAAGAATTTATTTTATTTATCTTTAATTAATTTAATTTCCTACGAAAAGTTAACTATTTTAGACTAATTTACACTTTTATCTAAATAGGTATATGTTTTTCGTAGAAGTTCCATTCGAGTCATCGATTCCGAAAAATCGAGTTATCTTCAATGCATAATGAAACCAGCTCATTTTTTTGTTCCTTTGTTTGGTAAATTAGAATATTCCAAGAGTTAACTAATTTCCTACTTGTTACGTACAAATTTCGATTTATTTTAAATTACCACTTAGCTCCACTTTAATTCGATGTTTCTCGAGAACTATTTCGTAAATTCGTCTATACGCAAAGTCGAAATTGATAAATGCTTATTGCAAAAAAAGTGTTGTACCCATTTTTGAATTTTTTTTATATATTTTATCCAAATTGATATTTTTGTCCTTTCTCCGAAAATTAAAATGATCTTATGTGTAAATTATAGTCAGTTACACTATTTTATAATTTTTAAAACGAATTGAACAAAATCTTCCTGCAAATAAAACTTCACCGAGACGGTTTTAAGATCACTGTGCTAGATTAAAAGGTCAAAAATGGTCATGAGAATTTCCAGCACAATGCTACTAATAAATTAAGCCGAACGTTTTTGTTTGTTTTTAGTAAGTACACAATGGACTTACCTATAGCAAGTACCAAATTAAAACAAGCATAGGTACAATAAAATTCACCAAAACAAGTGAATCCCAAAAGATTTAAAAAAAAAATATGAGCTTTTTTTTAAATCTATGTCGTCCCAATACTTAACTACTTTCTACTGTTATTACAACGGCACTCTGGATTTTGTTGTTTGTGATTGTGACCTCATCGGTATAAACTTGAAAAGCCTAGAAGCCATTTTGTTGTTTTTTTTCTTTTAGATGCAGTTCTTTGACCATTGTTCCTCCATTCAATGTTTTACTGTCTAAAGCAGTGTCATTACGAAAAAGAGATATACCTAGGTACTTCTCTAGTGGAACCTGGCAGCTTTGTCCACGAAGAGTTTTTAGGGTTAGGTCCCGAAAGGTGCCAACGGGACCCTATTTCTAAGCTATCGTTGTCCATCCGTACGTCCGTCTGTCAGCGGGCTGTATCTCATGAACCGTACGTACCTAATAGGTAGACACAAACATCCAAATCAAATCAAAAAGAGCTGAAGATCGAGCTCAGTGGCGTGCCATGGGAGAGGCCTATGTCCAGCAGTGGACTGATGTAGGCTGATGATGATGAAACATCCAAATATCCAAACTCACAAACTTACGCATTTATAATATAAGTAAGACTTTAAAACAAATTCGTGACACTTTATTTTTACTGCATTTACGGGGTTTCACGTCCTCGCTCTAACTTTAATTGGTTAAATAAACATGTTGTTGTTAGATTATAATCAGAGAAGTGCATGAGAAATCTTATATTCTATTCTGTTACTAATGTTAAGGCTAACGCTGATAATATTAATTGACTGAGATAAGAACTAATGATTTATTGATGCAAACTGCTCGGCAGTGTTCAGATTCATAATAGAAATAAAACTACGGAATAAAATATTTTTTCGTCCTTTAAAAAAATATACTCAAAATTTCTAACACTTAAGGCCGGCGGCGGCGCTCACTATCGGCACGGCATGCCAAGGGATCCTTAAGCGTCCTTAGGCATGCCGAGGAGTCCTTAGGTATGCCGAGGCGTCCTTAGGTATAGATAATGGCGCCGGGCCTTACCCTTTACTTAATACCACGCAGTAAGTACATCCTTATTAGAAAGTAGTTAAAGAAATCACGAATAGTAATAGTACTACGAATTAATAAAATCTAAAATTGACATTCATCACATCATTGATGGGGAGTCAAATAAATAAGTTACCATAACTAAACTAAATAAATAAATAACCACTCAGATGACATTGTCAATTTTTACAAGCTCATGTATGTCACTGTAATACAAGCTCATTTATTATTTCTCACCTTTACCATATTTTTATATAGATATTGCAAAATGTAAAATACTTCTCTGCTGGATTGGGGGTAAAGAAAAAACATAGAATGCGTCCAGCTGCTTCTCTCCCCGAGCATGTTATAAAAGTCTTCTATGAAGTAGTATGTTCTCCAACAGGATGGACCATTATGCCGGATAGACTGATCACCTGTCACCATGGTTCACCATATCCATCTTGGGACTCTTGGATCAGGAGTGTCTGCATGTTTTCTTATGATTACTTGTGGCTCTGTAGTATTAAGGATACCGATGTTTTAATATGTTTGTAAAATATAAATACATATTTTGTAGACATTTTAACACAGCTCTATTTAACCCCAAACTAAGCAAAGCTTACAAGCTCTGCTGGAATCTATGGAAACAAGATACTTTTGTGTAAATTCATATATATAATACTATTACCTAATACTATACCAACCAGACACGGAAGAATTATTTCCAGAACATGCAAACATTTCCTTCGCGGCGGGAATCGAACCCGCGTCTTTTGCTTTTTAGGCGAGCACTCGCCCGCCACGCCACCGAGGTCGATTATACTTTTATCATATTAACTTACATTTTCTTAGGTTTGATATTGATTTCATAACGCCATTTCAAATAGTTTTAGTCATACCGAAGTATGTAGGTATGTCGAATACAATGTAATTGTTTTCTTAGGTTATCAACACCTAGCTACTCGTTTATTTATTTTATTTATTTATCAGCCGTTTTTGTCCCACTGCAGGGCAAAGGCCTCCCTTCCCTTTTTCCACTCTTCGCGATTTAACGCTGTGACAGGCCATGTGCCAAGGTGAGTGTCCAGCTCGTCCTACTAATTAAATAAATAAGCCGTATTTGAACGTCATATTCATAATAAGTGATCGGTCTACTGTAGAGGATGATAGGGTTTCACCGTCGTCTCTTTTCGTTTTCTAGGGAACTTTGTACTTGGAAACATTTGTGATTTTAATGAGTTTTATTTTATTTCGACACATTTATTGATAATAGTGCTCAGTTAGGTGAAGGGTTATTTTTCTTAGTAATAATAATAAGACACGTGTAATAAAGAATTTTATAATTATTTTTTATTACCTGTAGCTATATCAAGCACGTAGATTATATCAGTTTAAATTGCAGCAAAACGTTAATAATGTAGTATTGGCCTGAACAACACCTTTGTATGTAATTGATTCACAAAACCGTCATAGAATGATCTAAACTAATTAGTATGTTCATTTTCCTCCTGCGTAGGATCATCGCCGACTCACTGTTCATAGCTGCTGTGCACTCTCGCTGAGACGCTTCTGGGTCTATACACTTTCCCAGGTAAACACGCTAGCGACTATAGTATACATGAAAAGTCGTCCTACGAAATCATGGGTTATGTGAGGTAAGACGGATCGGAGGGAGGAGGTCAGTAAGGGTCAGTAGTATCCATTTCTATTCAGTACTAGTATCTATTCTTTGGCACCATTTTTTTTTTCTTTACTACAGTCGCTACTTAGTAGATGGGAAAGTCCACGAGTTACGGAACATGAGGCCATGAATGTCGAGGATTTATTTAGTGCTGAAATTGTGTTTTATGCAAATAATGCATTCTAAATAGTATCGTATTTTGGGTATTCTGTTCATTTTTATTATTTAAATACCAATATATTAAAGTTACTATAGAGACTTAACCTCTAGGTATTTCATAAAATCTTTTAGACTTAGAGTAGATTTTATTAAAAACCTTTTTTAAACTCAAAGTAGACCATAATGGACTATGGACCATAATCAAGATGTAATGGTCTATTTTAGCTGCTTTACGATTGAAAGTCGCAAAAGTCTCTTTAGAATGTACAGCGTTGTGAACATTTGAGTTTGTACCTTTCTTGGTAGCAAGCTTTTTGTCTAAATACCGAACCATAATGGTTTTAGGTATTAATTAGTAGAGTAATGATAAAACATACGTTTTTTTATCAAACTATGGTAAAGATAGGTGAGGTACCTGAGCTGAACTATTTGTAGTTTTACTCACGTGGTACACAATTAGTTCCAATTGCAACTTTGCATACGTACCTGTAGATATTTTTTAGAAACTGTTTTGATCACAAAATGAGATTTTCAAATGAAAGGGATTAAAATATAAAATGTATCACAATACATAGGAACATGTTTAAGAAAATGTTTTACCTCTCTCATCCTCCTGTGTCTAAAAATTATTTTAAAATATACAATTTCTTATCAATGTAATATTATCATTACAATTGAGCTTATCCAAATTGTAACCACAAATGAATTCGAACACGAATAAAAATTTTAAGAGCCTGAACATAAAATAATACCAATGTTACGAACAGTGCGGAAATATTTAATAGGCTTATAAAAAGATTGCCTAACTATTTCCTTAAGGTACAGAAACACTTCTAAAACGGCATGAAACCATCTACATATCTAGTCGTGTCACTAGTTCTTTCGAACAAGTGTTGTGAAAATATTTAAAGTGCACCTCAAAGGCTCATTTCGTGCACTTAACACATATTTTGGAACCATAATGAAGGCAAAATAAAGGACTAACAATAATTAAATTAATTTATTACTAAATCTTACAATAATCACAGAAAAATAGTTTACATAAACTCAATACTTTGGATATACTAATATTGAGCGCGTTGAAGTCTTTTCGATAAACTTTATGACAAGTACCAAATCGTTTCCCAAAATTATTATATTAGCTAAATATAATTAGTTAGAACTGACTTGAAAGACGATGCAGACTTAGAGAGGGAGCGGAGGGCGTTGTCTGTGAGAGCAAACATGATAGCTCGCAGGTTCGCTCGTTGTTCCACAGATGTTAAAATCACCTTGTTCCGAGCATATTGCACTAGTTTCTACACGAGCAGCCTGTGGGCTAGCCATACTCTAAAGCAGTACAATGCCCTCCGTGTTCAATATAATAACGCGTTCAGGGTGTTGGTGGGGCTGCCCCGATTCTGTAGTGCGTCGGGGATGTTCGCCGAGGCGCGAGTAGATTGCTTCTATACTACCATGCGAAAGCGGTGCACATCCCTGTGGCGCAGGGTTCGGGCCAGCTCCAACAGCATTCTGAACGTGCTGGCAGGTAGGTTTGATTGTCATTACATGAATCATTGCTCTATGATTCATGTAATGACTAATCAAAACAAACCCCTTTATTGTATTGTCAAATAGTTTTTATCTACTAACATTTTATTTTATGTCTACTAACAAAAATGATCCATTGCTGATTTTATGAATAAATGAATTGAATTGAATTGAATATAGCGCCAGTAGATGCCAATGGTGAGAAATTAGTTCTTCACTTATTTTATACAATTGCCTTTGTGCTTATTATTATAAGACTGGCTGACAGACCAAAGTATTTCTTAAAGTGTAAATGAGTGAAAGTATGCCCCTAGTATTGAAAAGTGCTAAAATAATCCCACCTTCTCCACCAATAAGGACATAGACACCAATAATAGACCAGTGGGGATATGTGGAACAGGCTGGGAAATAGCGTTTGCTTGCTATAGATTGATTGTTGATATTTTGGAAAAATCTCGAAGTTCGTTAGGAAATTATTTACAATTCCCTATTTACACCAGGTTCAATAACCAGGTTAACTCAGTTTGAACAAAGGATCCTCGAACTTGGGTTTGAAATCATACTCCTTGACTTGTCCATCCTTGTTGATGATCTTGTGGCCGGCGCTCTGCTGGGTCTTCTGCCCGTTCTGGTCTGACGAGGAGTGGAAGGTGACTTCAGACTCGCCGTAGACATGTCCTCCTTCGATCGGCTTCAAGCTTCGGACGTTTCCGAGGGGTACTGGCTGAAATGGGAAAAATGTGGATCAACAAATGAAAATTTGTTTTATTTTTCTGTAATATTGACACGTACAATAGCAACGCTAAATATTTATGGTAAGTTGTTTACTTAGTTGTTAGTTTTTTATAGTTAAAAAAATAAATTTAGTTGGTCATAGTTAAAAAATTAAAATAAATTCAGTTTTTTATCCAAGTTTGCCAAAACATGAACTTTGAATAAAGTGCATCAAATGGAGTTATTGTTTAACTCTGTTGCGAACAGTCTGTAGATATATATTTGTAAACGTCATAAATGGCTATTTAAAAAACAAGGCATATTGACAAAACACTCATGAACACTGTTTGCGACAAAAATGCATAATCGCAACATAAGATCATCCATACAAATAGTTGTGCCTCACCTGTTTCTTAAAAAAATATTCTACGTCTTTTTCCTCAGATAAAAATATCGTTAAGTACAAAACGAGCTCAGCACGTATTTTTTTTAAATATGCAGTAGGTGTAGTAATTTGTAAATTTTAATGAGCCAAAGACAAGTAGTTTTGTTCCAATCGATTATTTGCCAGTTTCGTCATCTCGAACTATGCCAAAACTGTTAGGTAAATAGTGTATGGATCATTGTTTACCATGATTATTTACCAGAAGACTTACCATCGTTTGAAATGACGCAATCACCAATACTAGAATTTATTATTATCGATGAATGATAATAATACTCATTGGCAGAAACGAGCCTTCTTATTTATATTGACGAAGTTTCGTCATTTATGCCCGTTTATAAGTGCCATATTCTACTTACGAGTGACGAATGGAAGGTTGTCAAAGCAACGTTGTTAAAAGACACAAAATGTTATATTTTTAACATCCGTCATCTTTTGGCTGAATTTATGAACCCAACTCGGTTGCCACAAATCAATATTGAATGATAGTTTAAAACCAAACAAATTACCTGAAAGGCTTCCGTTCCAAATTTGCTGGATAATCTGTAAACAGAAAACAGTCAACTATTTAGTTACTTCTCTGCTGGACTGGGAGTAAAGAAAAAACATAGAATGCGTCCAGCTGCTTCTCTCCCCGAGCATGTCGTAAAAGGATCGACTAAGGATCGAGCCGATAGTATCCTCGCCAACATGATGAACAATCTGTATGGGCGATGGCGATGGGCTGATCACCTGTCACCATGGTTCACGATATCTATATTGGGACTTTGAATTAGTAGTGGCTGCAAGTTTTCTTATGATTACTTGTGGTTCTGCCCACCCCATTAACCACATTTCACGAGCAGTTTGTAGTAGTAATAGTAGTAGTAGTAGTACTTACAGACTCTGTACTTTATCCCACGCACCCGCATTCGCCGCTTGTACAATGTCATCGAAGGGAGACTGTACAGGTAGAGTGGCGCCTGTAAAATACCATAACGCTAAATTACTTTAGATTACTGGAATTACCTTCCTCGTTTTTCCTTAGCTTCAGCTTCATAAGAAGTGGAGGGGGATTTAAGGGCGGATGCAGTATTTGACGACCTCGGTGGCGTGGCGGGCGAGTACTCGGCTGAGACGCAAGAGACGCGGGTTCGATTCCCGCTACGGGAGAAATGTTGTATGTTCTGCAAATATTTCTTTCGGGTCTGGGTGTTGTAGTATTATTTATGTATATATTTACAAAAAAGTATGTAATTATTCTATCAGCCATCTGGTTCCCATAGCTTTGCTTAGTTTGGAGCTAGACGGCGCTTTGTGAAATGTCCACAAATATATATATATATATTATTGTTTAAGTCAGGTGAGGGGTCATACAGGGTCATACAGACGAGGCCTAGTCAAGATGGATTATAAAGATTAGAAAAAAAACACCAGTTGACTTAAACTCAGTCCAGGATCCGTCCTTGGGAGGATTGCGGTGGGAACGGGCGACAGTAATGTAACAAAACAGAACAAAATATCACCACCATGCGTCAGAAATATGGCGAATAATTCACCATAATTTATACCAGTAAATGTAACTGGTATTTGGAAATTGACGAATTATACGCAGTTATAATACGCAGATAGCATTTTTCAACGAAAACAGATTTATGTTATTTAGCTGCTGCTATTTTATGTTATTCCAGCACACATACTATGCATATTCCAAGTTTCATTCAAGTCCGTTCAGTTGTTACGACGTGATTGAGGCACAAATATACATCGTCACATCCACACAATCCTCACAAACCTTCGCATATATAAGTAGGATGTGTGCACTAAAAAAATAATTCCCGGAAAGCAACTTCTAAAGGAAGTAGCGGGGAAATGAAGTTTGTATGAAAAGAACTTGAGGTGGGCAAAGTCGAGGCGCTCCACTAGTTTGATTATAAAGAGGTACAGGATACTTATTTACGGGATAATCTCACAAATTACTGAAGCAATTCAAAAAATGATTCAAGAAATGATCGCTTTACAGATGCTTTATTTTATTCCATAGTTGGTGAAACTACGCTATCATAACTTATTTAATAAAGCATATCTTTCCTTTGTAATATGAAAAACTATTTTCGTTTCTAATAATACGCCAACGTATCCACCTACATAAACACTCATGTCACATCATTGAAGCCTAAACCTGCGTCATAAGTAGCTGTGGTAATAGGTAGTGTATAGCACATCGTAAAATTGAAAGGCATAACGAAAATAAATTAGAAAATAATATAATTTGCATTAGAAATTAATGCTTTCTTTAGTACTGGTCAGTAGCCCAAAACACTAAGGCCTTTAACCATCTATAGTAGATGATTTATACAGCGTCAGGAGGCAACTTTTTACCTTCACAAACGGGACGCTGTATTGCCTGGGACGAATTAAGATGGAGTAGGCTTGCCCAGCACCTATACCATCCTCTCAGCTTAGTCGGCCTTGTCCACAGGAAAGACATGGTCAATACGTGCGGAGCTGACTATGCCGCGGGTTTCCTCACGATGTTTTCCTTTACCGTTTGAGAGTACTGGTATAGCGCACATAAATTTTTCACACAGAAAAATCCATTGGTACACGACCGAATTTGAACCCACGTCCTTAGGATCGGAAGGCGGGGTCACTACCAACTAGACCACCAGTGCTCTACAGGCTCCTAATAATTGGTGAGGTTGTATTTACCTATTCAGGTAGGAATACATTTTTATCTTGCTCGGAAACACCTTGATTATTGAAAAAAGAAAAAGTTTACGTCAATCGGCTCTTTTCTGTAGATACTCTATGAAATAACACGTCAGCAATTTGTATGACGACAATAATGGAAATTGCTGGACAGTTTTTTTTTTATTTTAGTTTTAACTTGCTACGGCGTAGCAAGACAAATTAAAGTGGGTCTAGAAAGCTTTGTTTAACGGACATGTTGGATCATAACTACTCAGAATTGAAGAATTTATACAAAGTTTATCTATCTAGTCGTGTCACTAGTTCTTTCGAACCATTGTGGCGAAAGGATTTAAAGTGCGCCTTAAAGGCTCCTTTCGTGCATGCCGTGATATGCCGGTTTCCTCACGCTATTTTCCTTCACATGTTTGAGAGTACTGGCATTGCACATAATTTTTTCGAACAGAAATATCTATTGGTGTACGACAGGATTTAAACCATAACCTTGGGATTGGAAGGCAGGGCCGTTCCCACTAGACCACCAGTGCTCACAAAATATATTGATAACAGGGGCGTGTAGTAGCGACAATGACTAGTACCCGGTTCCCATATTGTACTATCGGACGACAGATCGTTAATTACTCTAGTAATTATGTTATTTTATAAAAAAATATGTAGCGCTTTTCGACATATACGTTGCTATGAAAATGATCGATCCGTCGTCCGTCAGTAGAATACTGGCATCGGCCATACATTTAAAAGATCCTAGGTTTTAATATTATTTATCTCCAAATGACTATTCAGTTGGTATGCTCACAATATTGACACGAGCATTAGCGCACATTTTTGTGTTTGAATAATTTGATAGAATATAAATTGATTATTTTTAACATTTGCGGGATTATGCAAATAAAACGGGTATGATTATTAAACTTATCGATAAACAGTTTTCTAATTTGAGTTTTGTGTTATGTTTATTTACTTCTTTTTCGTCTGCAACATAAAATCCTTTACTATAATAATAGCATCTATACCTATAGCTGTTGAAATGTTTCAATTGGCTGATTCGTTAAGTAGAATATTGAAGTTTTTCTAATAAATAATAGATTATTGAGAACATTTGCATTTGCAACAGGAAGTTGCGATGCTAATCAACGTTCAATATTCAAATAATCTTACCTTATTTCCGTATGATGACAATTACACTAGCTAATCGTTAATCGTTAATTTGAAATATGCTAATTGAACTTTGCGTTGAGGTCAGGAGATCTGCTCTAGTTGTCCCACGCGGTTTCACTCGCGTAGGCAACAGAGTCACCAGTCGATGACCTAAAGGGGGCCAAGTATGTAATTTTTAAAACATACTGTGTGATTTTCGACTAATTTCAAATGACAGCGTTTGCATTTGAATCTTTAGGGGGATGCTACTGCCGCTCCCTACCCTTTGGCGCCCTTGAGAATCAGAATAAAATCTATATAGCTTATAGGTGTCACGAACAGTATAGCTCTCATACAAAAGAAGTTCGGAATTTATTCCTGAGATTAGGTACCCTACTAAGAAAGAAACATAGCCTACAAGAAATAAACATACGTGCTTACAAACTTTACGTCTTCATAATAATAATGTCGATGGAACCAAATTATTTCTAGTATTTTACGATCAAAAACATGTTGCACTATATCTAAAAAACCTGTTGCGTAGTTTATTTGCATTTCACAGCTGGTCGCGGAAGTAAAAATATTGACGATCGCTGACGAATTCGCGCATGATTTATATAGGTACCTACCTACTACAGGTACGAGTACAACTACAGAGGATCGTTCCGCGATTTTGTCTGCCTTCAGTTTTTATTTCATAAAAACTTTATCGTAAACCCGCTGCGTCCGCTAGAAGTTGAATTTCGGGAATTATTTCTTATACACTATAATCATACAAATACAAATGCTTTTACTAATACAAATATATTTATTGCCAAAAAACACAAGTTACAGTGGAATTTCCTGGTGGTCTCCGTACGAGGCAAGTCTATATCGCGGGAGGCCGGTTTGCAATAATCTTATCTTCCCCTACACTATAAGAGGATATGTACCCTCTAGGATATATACCGCTAGGAGTAATAGTGTTCTGTGTGATTGTCAGACAGACAGTCAGTCAGTAAGTAACGTAAGAGTTTTGTATTTCACATATAAAGCATGCTTTAGTACGGCAGCACTCATGCGGAACTCATGATCTACTTTTATAGGAGCATGATTTGACAGTATAGGTTCATGGATTTGACTGACTATCAAAAATAGTTTGTTTGACCCATAAAAATCACATTGAAAGGGTACGATTGTAATACCATAATAATTATTAGACATAATACAGGTTCTCCAAGCACCTATCATTTAATCTAATTTATTACAGAGCTTTTTTTAAAACCTAGTTTTTATTTGTTGAATTTTTCTAGCTTACCTTGGATGGTCAGGACAGCTATCGCCATAAAAATCACGACAATCTTCAACATCTTGAACACAAGCTAAATATTATGATAAACTGGGAGTTTTGGCAAAACACTGCCGACCGATAGGAGCGAATTATCGCGTTCTAATGCTAGCTGAACTCTGATATGAGGGCTTATATCGGACGTGCTATATACGTATATAGGTATAAATGGATATCTAATACCTTTATGGGATAGCAAGGGTATTGTCAAGGGTCGTGGGCAGTTTGCTAGTTTATTTTGAGCACTTTGTCACGCAAATGTTTAAGCCTGAATAGTTTATTTTTGCAATTTAGATGCAGATTTTGTTTAAGGGTAATTCACTGACCTGGCGCTATCAGTTGGTAGGAATTTTAATTGGTTTCGGATGCATAAAATAAATTTGACCTATGGAAATAAATGCATTATGTACATATTATCACGCCCGTATCCCTAATGGGATGGGCAGAGCCACAAGTAAACATAAGAAAACTTGCAAGTTAAACGTGCAACTTAAAGTCCTAAGATGGATATGGTGACAGGTGATCAACCCGTCGTCCAATATATACCTACGGTCCATCATGTTGGAGAGGATACTATCCCTCAGTCGACTTTTGCGACATGCTGGGGAAGAGAAGCAGCTGGACGCATTCTAAGCCTATGTAGGTATTAAGAAATGCTAAATACTATGATAGGTACCCATTTAGTCCAGGGTTTATACAAGTAAGCTTTTCAAGAGTCCTTTAAAGTTATAATCTAAACCTATGAGCCTTTTCTTAAAAGTACTGCATTTTTATCGTAACTTCAGAGGGCCTTCGGAATTTTTTTTTATAGGTTTTACCTAATACCGTAATACCTTAATGGACGAAAAAATCTAATACTTAAATAAATCGTTAGTTACGCCGCTTATGTGGCTGATTATGTCATTTCATAGATAAAACATTTTACAGAAGTATACTAGATGGCGCTGTGTAAAATTTCCACAAATATTTATTTATTTTATATTTTATCCATCCATAGATCACGCTATTTTTACCTTTAATATATCCTGTATAAATTAACATTAATATTGAAAGCTTTATTGACAGAAAGAAACTTACAACTATTACAAATATAATTTCTTTTGTATTATTATTCAGAAACGGCCTTTAGGCTGTTTCTGTAATAATAATAATAATAAGCATCATCATCATCACAGCTCTTTCTTTCCCCTTCAGTTTCGCCAGTCATTCTGGTCCTATGCTTCATGCATTCTAAAACTATAGCGGTAGGTAAGTTTGTCGCGAATTTTGACGCCTTCTGATTCACCTCAGTGTTGTCCATAATAGAGCCATTTAAATATGAAGGGTATCTTTAATAATCACAAAATATGGTTTTGCTTTATGTAGGTCGATTAGAGTCAATTGAGCAATTCAAACTTAAAACAAAAAATTAAATTATTTTAAACAGAGCAGACCAGACTTACCTTAATTGATCGAGCGTCGGCACTAAATCTTATTTAATGTCCAAATTTATTTATTTATAAATAAATTTTATTCCCCGATTCTGTATTAATCTTACAAAGGTTTATTTATTCAGCATAAATAACTGATTTATTTAATATAAATTTTAAGGCAAAATTATCGGTTCATAAATTATTGTAAGTATGTAATTCAATTTTAATAAATTAATTCAGTTATCCTCTTTTTGTGTTGACGTAAATAATTAATTACGTCTATGGCCAGACTAAGTTGAAAAGTGGTTATAATCATCATCATTATCATCTCAGTCCGTAGGTATACAAATGGCCTCCTTTTATTTTTCAGCCTCCTCTGTCTTGTGTGAAAAGACCAATAAATTCAAGAAAATAAAACGACTAAAAGTACATAAAATAACCCCTAATAAGAAAAATATTAAAGACTAGCTGTTGCCCGCGACATCAATGAGATATGCCGCACGCCAGAAGCTAAATGCCGTTCAGTTTGAATGGTGAAATCGGCTCTTTGTCACCCAATAACTAAATGAATTTGAACGAAATCTGAAATATTTATAGTTCCTCATCATCAGCTTAGTGATGCGTAACCAGAGGGCTATATGAAGATCCAGTGGGTACCTAGTTTTTGATAGGAGTTCGAATAGGTCCTATCGTGTAGGTACGTTCCTATTTTGAAGGTCCAGTGGGTACTATGTTTTTGATAGGAGGTCGAATAGGTCCCATAGTGAAGGTAGGGTCCAATTATGAAGGTCCAGTGGGTACTGAACTAATTCGAGTCGCGGAACTCGTTTAACCCCAGCGGTTGTCGGTTCTTCGGCAGATATGGCCATCCCACTGCCACTTCAGTTTGCTAATTCTTTGAGCTATGTTTGACTTTGGTTCTCTCTGTCCGATAATAGTATAATTATAGTTCACTTGCAATAAAATAACAGAAAGTGTATTATGCTTTTTATTTTGAAACACTACGAGCTAATTTGCTGGTGAAAACTTGCGTTAATATATAAAACCTGATCATTTTTGCTAGAACATTTACTAGGTATTCAAACATGTTTTATCGCTTCTTATAATAAGTATGGAAATTTAGTATAGACAAACTAGCGACTGTAGTTAAAAATATCTATTAAAACCTACTTGTACAATCTACTAAATTCAGTATGCTGCTCATGCCCGGTGACAATATTCTACTAACGGACGGCGTATCGTTCAATACCATAACGAAACGTTGTTTTTCTGCCAAAAAGTGTTTGGCATTTTCCGACAGAATAACAACGTGGTTTTGGCAGTGAACCATACGTCAACCGTTAGTGGAATATTGGAACCGGGCATTGATAACTCTCTGCCGACAATCATTCTTGCCTTAGCACGTTTTCATAGATATTTTTTAATACAGTCGCTATCGAGTCTAAGAAAGATCATGGTAAACATAATGCAGAATAGATCTAAAATACTTTCTTATCCACGTGTCCATCATGCACGTTCGCGAAGTAGCCATGCACCTCAGGTGAACCCCCGGCATTACCGTAGGTCATGAGCACCGTTCCTTCTTGCTGCTTCAAGTTGTTAAGGTCTACTGCGTTCTTTATCTGATAAAAATTATTTCAGTTAAAACCATAAAAAAACAGACTTAGTGACAGGCGCGGTCGCAGCCTGAAATTTTGGGGGGGGGGTCACTAAAAATAAAATAATAAGTCGCAATTAACAATTTAATTGCACACATTATAAAACAAAATTATGGAAGCCTTCTATTTTTATTGGCATCGCGGCTAGGGGCAGAAAATTGCTTATTTTATATTTTGTAAATTTTTAGAAGATTTTTCAATTTGACCTGTACGTTTGGGGGGGGGGAGGGTCATGTCCCCTGTGACCCCCCCTTCGGTCCGCGCCTGCTTAGTGACAGCCCGGCACAACATGTTCTCTTCTTCCATTCCCCTCTGTCAGCCGTCATCTCTGCACTCTATCCTTTCTTAATCATGCCATCTTTCACACAATCCAACCTTTTCTTTGGCTAAATTGCAACTACTACTCTAATTTCTAGAACGCTCACCTTCTTAGGGCATACTTAACCCTTATTTTGATTTGCGAAGTCGAGTAAGATCAATACTCGACTATTCGATCAATCAATCAAATAATCAATACTCGGTTCGAATATTCTACTAAAGGACGAGACCAACTACTGTTCATTACCAACGGTGTTATCTGTCGAAAAGCACCATACATTATTTAACAGAAAAACAACGCCTAGAACTATCCATCGCCCGTCAGTAGAATATTAGGACTGGGCATTAAACTATAACGACATAGTTCTTAGCCTATAGATAAACAGAATTGCTGGAGCAATTCCTTATCTACAACCGTTGACGTCTAGTTTTTGAATTGTTACTGTTACGCTAATTTAGCCTTTATTGCAAACAGATAAGGTTTGTATTTTCGGTGTTGCCAAGGGACACTCATGCTTCGTTCATGTCAATGTAACAAACATTTTAGACTATTTTACCAGCTTCATCTCTGATCCAATTTAAAAAAAATATATACTTTTCCTGAGATTTCCTTTAGATTAACAACTATGGTAGGTACTTACTTGAGCCATAACGTTTTCTTGTATAGCTAAGCCAAGGCCTTCCATTGGAAAGAACCTAGAATGAAAAATAATTTGAATTACAAATTTTATTAGTAATCTTGGGAAAGTGGTGGATGGGCTAAATGGTATCTACTTAATGCGTTAGATGGTTGATGTTACCAAGTATTTTGTTGTTATAAAAGAGGCATGTATGTTATTGTTGAGTGAATGATGTTCAATACCAACATAAGAATAAGTTGCAATATGGCAACACAGGACAACTTTGGAGGTTATGTTAAGAACAATGAGAACGACGACATTATGGTTCCCAAAATAAACCATTTTTACCTAAAATAAAAGTTCTTTCTTTTGTGCGTTTCGCACATAGGAAAATGGTCCTTCGAGTTTAATAAATAAAGTGGTTGTGAGTTCAAAATAAAGTAATTGGTAGTGCACCGCTGAAGAAATATTACCCCTCACGTGGCGTGTGATTATTCCACCCATGCGGTACTTCAGTTTGGAAAAATTGCAACAGCCTGCCTAAACAAAACTCCGACCAGAGGCCAGCTAAACCAGGAAGGTAGATATTTCATCATCCTGCGGAAAAGTAATCCCTGAAGAAATATTACCCCTCACGTGGCGTGTGACTATTCCACCCATGCGGTACTTCAGTTTGGAAAAATTGCAACAGCCTGCCTAAACAAAGCTAAACCAGGAAGGTGGATATTTCATCATCCTGCGGAAAAGTAATCCTGAAGCAAATATTACCCCTTACGTGGTGTGCGTCTATTCCACCCATGCGGTACTTCAGCTTGGAAAACAACCTGCCTAACTTCGCAGAAAGAAAAACCAAGAAAATTTAAATCATCAAACGGAATATTAGTGCGATCCGGAAAGGCGTATTACATAGACATTTATCGTCGGTGTGATTTTAAAGTGAAGTGATTTCCGTTTCCGTACTTATAGGTTATAAAATTCCTCTGTGGTGAAATTGTCACACTGAGGAACCGCCATATTCCTTTGTTGTAAATGTAATACTTAGATATAAGTTTATTTTATGCCATATTTTTTCCGCATTGTACCCAGGCTTATTGCATATTTTAGGGACGGTGTGTGTGACATAAAAGATAATACTTTTAAATATATTTTCAAGACATAGGTCGTAAAGGCGTAGGTCGTAGTACACTATGTCTCTAAAAGAATTAGTAGCAAATCGTGGGTACGTGAAGGGATCTATTTCTCGTATCGCGAAGTTCTGCGAGTCTGATAATGTAAAACAGTGCTCGTATGAACTTCTGCAAGAGAAACGAAATCGACTCGCAGTTGCATTCAAAAATTATGAGCAGTGGAATATGTCGATTCTCAGCCAAGATCCAGGAGACCAAGAAGAATATGCCGAGGTCGAGGACAGGTATTACAAAAGTGTCGCGACATTGGATAGTCGACTAAAAGCTCTTCGCGAGGACAAACCCGTATATGACGATTGCAAAGAAACATGTAATGGTGAGTTTAAAAAATTGCCCAAAATTACTATTTCAGGTTATGATGGAAAAAATGTAGTGGATTACTACCCATTCATAAACTTATTTAAGTCAATAATTCACTCAGATAAAAAACTGAGTGCTTGTGAGAAGCTGTACTATCTGCGCTCTTTGCTTAGTGGGGAGGCTTTGGATATAATAAAAAACCTAACTCTCAATGATGCAAGCTATGAGGAGGCCTTAATTCTATTAGATAATAGATATGCAAACACTTCCAAAATTGTAAATTTTCATGTAAATAGCATGCTTGACTTGCCCACTTTCACAAAATGCACTGCAAAAAACCTGCGATCAATTATAAGCAATGTTAGCATGCACTTAGCAGCATTAAAAAATCTAGAACAGCCTGTGCAGCATTGGGACACTCTGCTTATCAATATTCTAGCAAGGAAAGTTGACAATTACACAAACAGGGGCTTTCATCTTGAAAGAAACTCAAAGGAGGTTCCAACTCTTTCTGACTATCTTTCTTTCTTAGAAAAAAGAGCCATTGCTCTAGAGAGCTCCGGAGAAGAAGAGCAAGCATTCCACTCAAGCTCAACGAGGGCTCCTAAGAAAGAGCCACTCAGCGCAGTAGCAGCAACAGCTTCCAAGACATGTAAGTATTGCACAGATTCTCATAAATTATATGAGTGTAAAAAATTCAAAATGGCACCTGAAAAAGAAAGGTGTGGCTTTATAAAAAGTCTAAACTTATGCAAAATATGCTTAAATGAGCATCGTGGCAAATGCATGTTGCGCCTTAAATGTGCTGTGTGCCAAGGGAAACATAATACTCTTGTGCATACCGATTCACCATCTAATAAAGGAAATGCTGATTCCCCATCAGTGTCCCACAACGCTACTGGTGCAAAGCATGCTGTGGTCAATATGACTAACATTTCGCATGCCAAAGATGTCCTGTTGCCAACAGCAATCGTCCAAATTAAAGGTAAAAATGGTAAAATAATAAATGCTAGGGCATTGCTGGACAGCGGGTCACAAATTTCATTCATAACTGAAAGCTTAGCAAATAATATTGGATGTAGTCTCCATGCTTCTAACCAGCAAATTCTGGGAATATTAGATGGTGCTCACAAAGTTTCAAAGCAAACAAAATTGACCATTCACTCTTCAGTGACAAAATATTTCACTGAAGTTTCATGTTGTGTGGTCAAGCATATAACCTGCAACCTGCCTCAGCAAAGCTTTGATATATCCAAATTCAACATTCCACCTCACATCAAGTTAGCGGATGAGAATTACAATAAATCAGGAAAAATAGATCTCCTATTGGGTTGTGACATATTTTTCCAGGTCTTACAGCGTGAAACGCTGCCCGTTACGCCGGCCGGCCCGTACCTGATTAGCACTGCACTTGGATATGTCATTGCAGGCAGCCTGCCCGTCTCAGCTGGCAAGGTTTTTGCTTCTAATTTATGCCTCTACGTTCAAGGTAACAAAGTTAATAATTTTCCACACAATGTGAAGGACAAGGACCCTGAACTGCACGAAATTAGGGAAACCATTTCCAAATTATGGGAATGTGAAAAGGTACCCACTGTATATAAAGAGGGCACTAGTGAGCAACAATTAGCTGAAGAATATTTTCAGTCTTTAGTCAAGTTAGACAATCAAAAGTTTTCTGTTGGTTTGCCTTTAAAGCTTGAGCTAGAAAATGTGCAGCTAGGTGATTCTTTTTCCTGTGCATTACAAAGGTTTTATAACCTTGAGAAGCGTTTCGCTAGGGATGAGGTACTGTCTCAAAAATATAAAGATTTTATTCATGATTATATTGATCAAGGGCATGCTAAGTATTTTGATATACAGAATTATAATTGTGATAGTGGTCAAGTATATTTTCTTCCACATCACCCGGTATTTAATCCGAATAGCAAAACTACACCTGTTCGTGCGGTGTTTGACGCGAGCATGAAAACTAAAAACGGTTTGTGCTTGAATGACGTGTTGCTCAACGGTCCCGTTGTACAAAGTGAGCTGTTTGATATATTGACGCTTTTTCGAACGTTTAAATATGTCCTACTTTGTGACATTAAGGCTATGTACAGGGGTATTTTAGTAGACCAAGAATTCTGCTGTTTGCAAAACATTTTGTGGCGGGATTCCACGCATGATTCTGTGAAGTGCCTACAGTTGCAAACGGTCACATATGGGGTAAAAAGTTCAGTTTTCCTTGCGACTCGCTGTTTGTTAGAACTTACTAAGATCTATGGTGAAAAATATCCTCTGGCTGCGGCAGCTCTCAAATATTCAACTTATGTTGATGATGTACAGTGTGGAAGCAATAATTTAAATGAGTTAGAAGCAACCAAATTAGAATTAAATGCAATAATGAAAGAAGCAGGTTTTTCGCTACACAAATGGTGTTCAAATGAAAGGAATATTTTAAAAGATATACCTTCTAATTTACAATATTTCGGAAATGTAGATTTTGATAAAAATAGCCTGTTTATGAAAACATTAGGGCTCACCTATGATGTAGGGTGTGACACATTGAAAATGCAATGTCCTGAAAAACTAGTGTTGAAAGTTTACACTAAAAGACAAATGCTGAGCTTCATAAGCAAGTTCTTTGACCCTTTGGGTCTTGTAGGTCCGTTGTTAGTTCAAGCTAAGTATTTAATGCAACAGGTGTGGTTCGCGAATATAAAATGGGATGATGCTTTGCCTGAGGATCTCAATATGCAGTGGGTTGAATTTGCTAACGAATTGGTACAAATGTCATGTATTTCGATACCACGGAATATCAATGACCAATCATCCAACACATTAGAACTTGTTGGTTATGCTGATGCATCTAACATTGCTTATGGCTGTTGCTTATACTTAAGATCATTTAATGCGAACAATGTCCCTCAGGTAAACCTATTATGTTCTAGGTCACGAATAAATCCTAAAAACAAACAACTAACCACACCACGACTTGAACTTAACAGCGCCTTATTATTGGCCATGTTGGCTAAAAAGGTTCACGACACACTGTCCCTAAAATATGCGGTAAAAACATTTTTATATCTGGATTCACAAATTGTGCTGTGTTGGTTAAACATTGCGCCTGTGCGACTAAGTGTATATGTAGCTAATAGAGTCGAGAAAATCAACCAATTGTCAGCGCAATTTCAATGGAACTATGTCAAATCGAGTGAGAATCCAGCAGATTGTTTGTCCCGTGGATTGTCACCAAAATTATTGGAGACAGAGGTAGGCAGATTGTGGTTTCATGGACCTGAGTATTTAAAAAGTGCTATGTACACACATCTTAAAAGTGAAGATAAAGTTAATGTGAACAATATTCCCGAATTAAAACCGGAAATTAAAGCATGTAATACATGCAATAAAATAAATGATCTTACCTCTGTGTTTGATAAATATTCCAGTATTGAAAAATTAACAAGAATAATGTCCTATGTGAAAAGATTCATACATAATTGTAAAAAAGATAATACCAAAAAAGAAGGAAAACTGTGCCCTGAGGAATTGACATCTGCTTTGCATGTTATAATTAAAATCGACCAGGAAAGACATTTTAAAAACGAAATAAATCATTTAAAAGAGCATGGTGAATTGTCTAAATTAAAAAGTAACTTGAGTAATTTAACCCCGTTTCTTGACTCTAGATCTATGCTACGAATTGGTGGGCGATTGCAGAACGCCAGTCTCTCTTATTCTCAGAGACATCCAATTATTTTACCTAAGTGTTCAAACATCACAAAGCTAATTATTCAAAAGGAACATTCGCGTCTAAAACATGCAGGTCAGAAGTTAATTTTAAGTAGCTTAAGTGAGCAATATTGGATAATAAATGCCAGTAGAGAGATAAAATCAGTTATACACAAATGTATCATTTGTTTTAAACTTAAAGCTAAGGCCACAACTCAACTCATGGGTTCCCTCCCATCAGACCGTGTAAATGTTTCGCGGCCATTTCAAATAGTCGGTACAGACTATGGAGGGCCATTTAATGTAAAGCAATCTAGGATTAGAAAGCCAGTGATTACAAAGGCATATATTGTAATATTTGTATGTTTTGTGACTAAAGCAATACATATTGAATTAGCTTCTGATATGACAACAAACACATTCCTAGCTTGTTTAAAACGGTTTATCTCCCGCAGAAATAAGCCAACAAAAATACATTGTGACAATGCAGCCTATTATAAAGGAGCAAATAATATACTAAATGATTTGTATAAATTACAGAATTCTACAAGCCATCAAAATGCGGTACATGATTTCTGCAATACTGAAAGAATATCTTTTAATTTCATTCCGTCGTATTCACCAGTATTTGGCGGCTTGTGGGAAGCTGGTATTAAGAGCGTTAAATACCATATAAAGCGTGTGGTTGGTCAGGCTGTCCTTACCTATGAGGAACTGAATACAGTACTGGTTCAAATAGAAGGAATCTTAAATTCCAGACCTCTGACGCCTATGTCAGCTGATCCTGAAGACATGTCTTACCTATCACCTGCTCATTTCTTGACAGGCTCTACTTTAACTTCTTATCCAGAGATTAACTTGGTTGGTGAAAATGTTGGAAAACTTTCCTTTTGGAAACAATGTGTGCAAATGCAACAAAGTTTTTGGCATCAGTGGCACAAGCAATATTTAGTAATGCTGCAAAACAGACCCAAATGGAAAGGTGTCCAACCAAACCTAAAAACAGGAACATTGGTTATAATCAAAGATGACAATGTATCTCCCTTGAAATGGCCTATGGGTAGAATTGTTTCAGTCATGCCAGGCAGGGACGGTAAGGTGCGTGCACTTAATGTTAAGACTGCTAATGGTTTTATTATAACAACAAGTATCATGAAAGTGTGTCCTTTACCACTTGATAATGATTAGTATTAAGTTTGTGTTTAGATGTAAGTTAAAACTAGTAGCCAAGTTGTGCCATACTAGCAGATTAAAATAAAAACAAATTTTCTAATGATGATCAGTAATAATTAAGTTAATTTAATTTTTATTTTTAAATTAAGATTTAGTAACATTGTTTGTCATTATGTTTGTGACTTATTAGTTAAAAGGTATCCGGTATGTAATTTTAGTCCGGGCCCCAATATATGTTCAATACCAACATAAGAATAAGTTGCAATATGGCAACACAGGACAACTTTGGAGGTTATGTTAAGAACAATGAGAACGACGACATTATGGTTCCCACAATAAACCATTTTTACCTAAAATAAAAGTTCTTTCTTTTGTGCGTTTCGCACAAATGATTCCTTCTAGGAATAAAGTTTTTTTATAAAAACAGTATGCGGTAGACGTTAAGTATCTTTACTAAACGAACATACCTATGGTTACAACTAATTATTTTTTAATAAAAGTTGAAAATACTTACGGATCATTCGGCATAGCTGAAACAAAAAATGTTACGTAAAATATACTTGAATAAAGTAGATAAGATAAGATAACACTTTATTGTTTACCAAGTAGAAAGACATACAACTAGTACAAATTATAATATACAAAAAAAAAGAAACATTCGGGCTATCTAAAGACCTTTGCAAACGGTCTATAAATAGCTCACTTGATCCAGATCATCAGACGGTGGAAGCGTGCCCAAAAGGCTAGCCGTATTGCCACACTGAATGGCAATACTGATCTGTTGAGCCAAATAAGAACCAGCTTTTGGAACACGCATCGCTTCGACCAGACATCCTAAAAGAACTTTGAAAACGCGGTGAGCACCCGTGCCCCGTGGGCCTAAGGTTTCGATCTCAAAAAGCTCAAATACATAAGCTGTCAAGGTTTGCAAATTTGCGCCTTTTGAGGTTCTCTGCCGATTTGCCGCCGCGCGGGCCCTAACTGACGTCCCCGGCAAATGAGAACGTGCAAAGGTATCTACTTATGTGGAGTCCCACACCAAAGGCCTTCCTTTCTCTCAAGGAACTAGTCATAGTTATGGGCCTTTTACCATTCGGTTCAAGAATGGCTGGTACGTTAACACTGGTAAATGTTCGAATTATGTCATTAATACTGGCGAATGGCGTGCCTAGAAACGGCCTACCGGGGCGGGGGCCCCGAGATCATGATAATCCGTGGAGTCCAAGCTGATCGACCGCCGAACCACACTGAGTCTGAGAAGGAGCGTATTAAATTATATGTTTTAAACAGTTAGGTTACATAGTTGGTTTGGTTAGTTAGACGCTTTCAGTTTTAGGACACGCTATTTCCACACAATGTTTTTTTTATAATACTAATGATATTTAATAAGCCAGGTATATAATGTGTACCTTCAACATAACACACGAAAGCTGCAACCACAACAAATATAATCGTTATTTTCGTCATTTTTTCAAAACACGTCTTCAGAAAGTGGATAACTAAATAACACTGAATTTAGACTGAATTTCAGTTGTTTTATATTTTAAATGAACATTTATAAACATAGACCTTGAAGGCCTGACTGACAATCTGTATCGCTTACTTTACATAAAATTCATGAAGAGGAGGTTCGGCAAGTAGGTTCAATATGATACTCATAGATATAAACAAAGTTGTGAATTTTTATTAAAAAAAGATGCATATTAAAATCGTTTTTCATTTGGTAGCAGTCTTTTAAATTAACTTTAGGTATATGTATGAAGAATTAAATTTTATATGGTTTGGCATTTACTTACCACAGATCAAGTGTCAAAGTTATAAAAAAATAAATAAATTTAAATAGTTGAGGAATAAATAAGTAAGCAAAGCTTGTACTATGGGAACGAGATGGCTGATAGAATCCATATAATAATATACTTTTTTTTGTAAATATGTACATACTTATAATAATAATATTACAACACCCAGACTCGGAAGTAATATTTGCAGAACATGAAAACATTTCTTCCGCAGCGGGAATCGAACTCGCGCCTCTTGCGTCTCAGCCGAGCCCTCGCCCGCCACGCCAGAGAGGTGGTCATGAAAAAGAAGTTTATATTTCGTAATCTTAATTTCAGTACCTACTTTTAATTTTATTACACCTGTAATCAAATTGAGGCAGTCTCACTCTTTTTTATAAAGCTTGTCATGACTCATTAGATCCAATTGTTCTAAATGACTGCTGAAGTTGATATGGCATGCCTATCTAATGGACTGCCGAAAAAGGCTATTTACAACGCAAATACCTAATTGTTCGATGACTAAAAATTAGCTTTGTTCGGGTTCTTGGAAAAATTATCTGTCAAAAAGTTATCTGTATTTCAAATGAAAAGATGACGATATCCTCGATGACTGTACCTTATAAAGGCCGTCAACGTCAACCCAATGTTTATTTACTGTATGCCTCAAGTTAAGATTGTTAAGTGCTAACATGGTTTAATGTCATCAAAGTAATTTGTTCATATAAATAAATTTTGTCTTTATACATACTATTGTGCTACTCGTGTCACTAGTCTTGAACCAGAAACAAGTGAAGGGTTCATGTATATTCAAGGAAGGTTCTTTCGGAGCACTGGTGGTCTAGTGGTAGCGGCTCCGCCTTCCAATCCTAAGATCGTGGCTTCAAATCCGGTCTTGCACAAAAAGATTTTCGAAAATTATTTTTAACAAATAATTTGCTAGTACTCTTAAACGATGTAGGAACACATTGTGAGGAAACCGGTATGTTGTAGGACCTAAAAAGTTCAAAACATGTGTCAAATGCACAAAAGGAGCCTTTGAGGTGCACTTTAAATCCTTTCACCACACTGGCTTCGAAAGAACTAGTCACAAGATTATAGTCCTAACGTGTTCTCTTCGTTACCATTTTTTTATTGAATAAGCTAATTCGGTAGTTAGGTTTAATAGGTTAACCAGGCAGTTAATAAAAACATTCGTCTTCTATATTGATTTTATAATTTTACCATCTATGTATAATAACATAATTACAATAATGATACATTAATATAAAACGTATTTTAAAACGCCTTATAATAAAATAATCTACTGTTGTCCTAAGTAAACTATTTAAAAATACTAGGCGCTATGAATTTATGGATTTGTTTTATACACAGTAACCGTTTCTTTTACTTTCCCATTTTTATTAACAAGGTCAGCAACTCCGCCTTCACTCTTGATGTTGCCGTTGATATTGGAATAGGAGTGGTGGGTCCTGTGGGATGTCATTTGAACTGTTTCACCTTTTTCAGGTACATAGTGTCTCATTGTGTCCAAATCCGGAGGTTCCACTCTGAAGGGCTAGAAATAATAAACACATTTATTTCTTGACCTTGAAGCTCTTGCCTATGCAAGGATGTCGTCTTCGATGGAGTGTGCTTTCCCAGAAGATGCCTATTAACTTGAAGGTGATAACCCTATCACCTTCAAGTTATTAGGCATCTTCAAATGCATTTTTTTTCTGTTTACGACAATTAAACATAAATACATGGTCGGTATCACATTTTGTAATTATTAGCGACGATTTTTGTACATTTTGCGTAAATTTTACTCAACAATTAATATTTCAATAACATATACATAAATCACCGTTAAAGAAGTTACATCATAATATCCTATTTATGATTTATCAATGAATTTAAAGTCCAAAGGGACTATACATCATTTTTATTTACACCCGTTAGAAAAAGACAAGAACAACAAAGTTTCAAATATGAGCTATAATGTTTTTAATCAATTTTACAAGATTTACCTTCAAGCTTTACATGTGTTTTTATTTAATGTCATTCAAGCAAATACATTTTGTACATCAACTGGAACTCAATCAAACGCGCTGATTTTAAAATTTTGCTGTGCGCATTATGAAAAAGATTTGGAATCAGACGTTAGCTTTCCTATATACCTACATACATACATATTGTCCCTAATGGGGTGGGCAGAGCCACAAGTATTCATAAGAAAACTTGCAGCCACTCCTGATTCAAAATCCCAAGATGGATAGGGTGCCTACTATCTACAATATAAAAAAGAACTGTTTATTTGGTTTGTACCCACTTTAACTTCCGGGTAAATGAATTCATGAAAACCTCCAAACTCAAAGGTGTTGAACATTGTTTTTTTTGGTCTGGGAAAATCTTCCTGAAAAGAAGTAACAATAAAATTATTATGATTTGTAGAATTCGCAATTATTAAAACGTATTTTTTCAAAGATAATATTTTCTTTTTTAAAGTAACGATTTTATTAAGAAGGGTCCACATCTGTGCATGAACACGAACTGCGCACGTCACGTGCATCTTATAGAAACATGGGAACACCTTGAACGTGTTTACGAACGATCTTCTCGCGAACACGACTTGCGCCGTTCGCGTGCATTGAAGGAACAGTTTTGAACTTGTTTATATGCGCGGTTCGCGCATACTGCACGCGCGTTTGATTCTGACACGTCCAAAAGCCGTGCGTAGTGTGCGCGGTACGTGCGGTGCACAGATGTAGATTCTGCTTTAGACTGACATCATTGCTCAGTTGGTAGTAGCTTTACCTTTTGTTGTGAGTTTGATTTCCATTGTGTGAAAAACATAGAAGTTCTGTGTTCTGTTAGTGACAAAATGAAAAAGTACCTAAGAATCTTTTATTTAACTCAACTAGTTCGTCTTTGTGTGTGTTTTTACTTAATTTATTGACCTTATTTGTGTTATAAAAATCCATAATTTGATATACACTAACTGAAACTTATTCTACGTAGATATCAGTGTTGTAGTATCAATATATTCTACTGTGCGTTTACCGGGTCTCTGAAAATATGTGTTTCAATGAATAAACAGATATCATAAATTATTTTATAAGCAACTTCATAAAGCAGTCAAATATATAGTACGTACTTTTGTGCATTGCCAGGTTGAACAACTAAAAGAAATAAATTCTATTAATAATTATTTAAAAAAGCATAATATAGTAATAAATAATTACTTAAATAGTAAATAAACATAAGATCACGTCTATCCTCTTTATTTTAGTTCGTGCAGAGACGCCAGAAGTGCGATTCTATTTCAATTCCCATATCGGCAGAAATGAATAGAATAGAATATAACACAACACGAAAAAGGTTTAATAACAAACAGATAGGTAGTAGGTACTTAAAATTAAATTAAATGATTGTATGTTCTGCAAATATTTGTTCCGATTCTGGGTCTTGTTGTACGTACTATACTGGACCTTGTATTGTTATGTATACTTACATACATACATAAATACATATTATCACGCCCGTATCATAAACGGAGTGGGCAAAACCACAAGAAAACTTGCAGCCACTTCTGATCCAAGACTCCTCAAGATGGACATGGTGAACCATATCCATCGTATACTTACGATACAGGGAATCCTAGTATGGGGTCAGAACTGTTTTTGTGACTCTTAGGTGTAATTTAATATGCACAAAAGGAGCCTTTGAGGAGGACTTTAAATCTTTTTACCGCACTGGTTCGAGAGAGACATGACTAGTGGTAGTAGTTGGATTTAAACGGTCTATGATCATACTTGTTTTATAAAAAGTCTTTCCATTATGGTTTAGCATGATTTCTAAAATTCCTTGGCCGTTGGAGTCACTAGCAGTGGCCACATAAGTCCCATCGTAAGTTCCCCCTTTTTTAGGTACAATATTCTTCATAGTATCCATATCAGGGAGAAGGAAGGATGGATTGTAACGCTTAAAGCTTTGTTCGTACTGATTGTAATCGAACAGTGGAATTGAAGAGGTTGGTGGTATATCAATTTGGAGGTATCCTGGTGAGACGGAAGACTGTGCAACTTGTATCACTGGTATCTGAAAATAACAAGTGTGCCTAGTGACAAAGACGAACTAGTGTGTGTACTAAAATGTTTAAAATAAAATAAAATGATAATCTGTGGTTGTTTGTGTGGTTGGTTGAGGAGCAATAGGTTAGCGTGGTTTATACATGTCATGTGATGAGATGGGTGTTAGATATGAATGTGGAAGGACATGTGGGTAGAGGTAGGCCAAAGAAAAGATGGATGGACTGTGTGAAAGATGACATGAGTAAGAAAGGAGTGAGAGTTGAGATGACTTCTGACAGGGGGAAATGGAAGAGGAATACATGTTGTGCCAACCCCACATAAAGTGGGATAAGGGCAGGGAAATGATGATGATAATCTGTGGTTGTGCACGCTACTTTACCTCGGAAGAGAATCTGGAACAAAAATATTTCAAATTTATTTATATTTTGACGACCTCGGTGGCGTGGCGGGCGAGTGCTCGGCTTAGACGCAAGAGGCGGGGTTCGATTCCCGCTACGGGAGAAATGTCACAAATATTTATTTTGACATACCTACTCTATTATTTCTCATCAGAATTATTCCATTTACTATATAGACGTTGTGACTGAATTCATGACTACTTTAGATGAATTTATCTGAATTATTATTTCCTATTAATTTGATCACTGAATGAATCTGACTAATTCAGATGCATTTGGTTGTTGGTGTGATGGAATACAAACATCATCATCATCATCTCCCAGCTCTTATACCAATTACAACAAGTATTATGGTCTATCTATCTTCTCGTGTCACTAGTTCTTTCGAACCAGTGTGGTGAAACATTTAAAGTTTCCCTCAAAGACTCTTTTCGTGCACTTGGCACATATTTTCGAACATTTCAGGTTTTAAAACATGCTGGTTTCCTCACGATGTTTTCCTTCACAGTTTGAGAGTACTGGTATAGAGCACGTATATTTTTCAAACAAAAAAAATTGTGCATGACTGGATTTGAAACCATGACCTTTAGGATCGAAAGGCGAGGTCACTACCACTAGACCACCAGTGCGCAACACAAACATTTACAGCAAAGTGCCAATCAATGACTCAAACTCCAGCACGCATTAGTTGATGGCTTTTTTTTTTCAATAAACAAAACGCTTACCCGCCGAATCCAAAGTGGGGTTGTCCCATAAGACCTGAAACAAGATATGCCATTTTATATAGAGTTATGTTACATAACTCGGGACTGCAGACGGTCATCGAGAATTATACGGCATCACCATCGACCTCATCTACACCACCAGCAGCCTCAACGTCATCGTGGATACTGGAACACTGCTGCCAACATCCCAAAATCCTCCGGTACTTCAAGGAGTTGGGCTGACTGGGGGAGGGTTAGCAGGGGGATAATCCACAATACATCCTACCGCGGGACGTCAGTGCAGATCTTTGTTCCCCTAACATCAATTAGAATTGAGTTGCGTTCTAGGTGGCCATAGATGAAACCATGGGCTAAGAGAAGCGTCGAACTTTCAGCAGCAAGACAGATCGACGATATTGTTCGTGGAGCAGTCAGTTGATCAGGCTAGAGCAAGATCGTCAGAAGTGCAAAGTCAGGCCAATTGCCCAACACTTCCCTCCTAGTGAGGAACGCAGTAACTAGCCTTTTTGTCAAAAAATTGTTAGACGCATTACTTGGAATCGCCTAACAAAATACAAAATTCTTTTCTCACTCACGTATCAAAACATGTTTGACATAGTTACTGCGTTCTTCTCTAGGATGGCAGAACAGTGGGAGTGATGATGCGGATAAATAGTAAATAAACATTTGTGGACATTTCACACAGCGTCATCTAGCCCCAAACTAAGCAACGCTTGTTTGGGGACTAAGCAACTAAGCAACTAAGCAACTAGCACCAGATGGCTGATAGAACACTTATAAGTATTTAATTATTTTTTTTGTAAATTCATACTTATAATACATAATACTACAACACCCAGACCTGGAACAAATATTTGCAGAACATACAAACATTTCTCCCGTAGTGGGAATCGAACCCGCGCTTCTTGCGTCTCAGTCGAGCACTCGCCCGTCACGCCACCGAGGTTGTCGTTTTTTTTTATGAAATGATGATAATAATTAAATTCATGGGAACATGTTCCGTGAGAACTGTAACTACCTATGTGTAATTTCAGTATTCGTGTCTCATCGTCATCACACAGTATGTGTCATCACTTGCCTTAATGTAACCTACTTTTTACATCATAACTAGCTGTTGCCCGCGACTTCGTACGCGAGTAGTAGGTACATAGTTTTCGCAGCGCACGTCAAAAACTATTTTGGGTTTTTATTTTGGGTTACCTTGGGTTACAATATTGCAATTTTCTTACGGATCCCTAATTTTTAATATATTATAGTCTATACTGGTCCCTGATAATGTTTCTATTGGTGAAAGAGTTTTTGAAATCGGTCCAGTAGTTTCGGAACCTATTCGTTACAAACAAACAAAAAATCTTTCCACTTTATAATATTATGTAGAATGATAACGGTTTCCCAAGGTTCCAATATTTTACTAACAGACGACCATATCATCACCATAACAAAGGTTAAATTTCACCGTCACAAACGGAACGCTGTAGTGCCGGGACGAATTAAGATGGAGTAGGCTTGCCCAACACCTATTCCATCCTCTCAGCTTAGTCGGCCTTGTCCACAGGAAAGACATGGTCAATACGTGCTGCGCTGAATAAGCCGCGGGTTTTCTAGGATGTTTTCCTTCGTCGATTGAGAGTACTAGTATAGCGCACATAAATTTTTCGCACAGAAAAATCCATTGGTACACGCCCTGGTTTGAACCCACGACTTTAGGATCGGAAGGCGGGGTCACTACCAACTACTAGACCATCAGTGCTCTAAATAATAATAATAAATGTTATAGCTACAACCTCAGAACAGCAAATCAACTGCTATAACAATGAAACATGTATACTTACCACAATACCTATTTTAAGTGGTCAACTTAAAAGGTAAGTGTGGTATCCAAGCGTCCATGTTAAAGCAAGTACAAAGAAAATGATTCACTTACATTGCGAGAGGCTACGTTTTGACACTACATACTTGCATTTGCGAACAAAGGATATTTTAGAACCTCTATTAGGAAACAACATTGTTTTGAATAAGGTTTAGTGGCTGTAAGAAATATTCCGCAAGATACGGCCAAAGAAAATTTCATTGAAATGAAATTAATTAATTAAAAAAAAACTATGTAATGAATTTAAACTACTCGTGTTCTTTCGAACTAAGCGTGGTGAAAGATTTAAAGTGCGCCTCAAAGAGGCTACTTTCGTGCACTTTGTGTTTATTGCATGTAACGTCACATGCAATATTTAAACAAATGTTGTACTATGCCCACAAACAGCAGGTTGTAGAAAACTATTGTTATGAAAAATTTCTTCGGCTTTTGTTTTCTTTCTTCAACGTTTAATTCAGTAGAATTGTACATTGTTAACTGAGGGGAGAATTTTGAACCAATTTGAGCGAAGGTGTAATTTAGTACAGGGGTGGTTTAATCCACACATTTTAAGAATCGCACTTTTTCCCCGAGTAATACTTATTGCTTATTTAAACTACACCTGTGAGTAAAAAAAACTTTATTAATTATTAAAAAAATACATTAAAATTATTTACATAAAAAGCACAAGCTTTGCTTAGTTTTGGGCTGGTGGCGCTGTGTGAAATGTCCACCAATATTTATTTAATATATAGGAGAGAATCTTCTGGTTCGGATTTCCCCGTATATATTTCCAGTCTAACCTGAACTACAAAGACATCGAAACTCTAACAAGAGGAGGCTCAGGTTATAACAGTATTTAAATAATTTTTTTTCGCTGTATTTAAGAAACTATACATCCTAGAATAAAAATAAAATCTATTTTGAAATCTTATAATATAAAAATGAATCGCAAAATGTGTTGGTAAGCGCATAACTCAACAACGCCTGGACCAATTTGGCCAAATCTTTTTTTAAAATGTTCGTTGAAGTTCAAGGATGGTTTTTACGGCGAGAAAAATTAGAATTATTGCTGGAAAAACCCTAAAAATAGCCCTTTTCTTTTTCCCATACAAATGATTACAAATCTTTTTGACAGGACGAAGTCTGTCGGGTCAGCTAGTTACAAATAAAACCCTTTCATGACACCTCACTCGACACAACCGTAAAACTTTTTTTTTACCCTTTTGGGAACTCAATATCTTAACTACCCCTTTACTGATTTAAGCTCATTATGTTTCTTAGCAAATCTTGCACAGTCTATTGACCTAACAAGTTTCATATAGATTGAAAAGTTTTTCTCTAACAAACATATCCACAAACATACATACATACAACGCCAAATCGCCCAAGTTTCCACTGAGTTCATCGCTAACTTCGCTCGCTCGATCAATAATTTAATCAAGTAAGTAATAACTAAAGTACTTAAAATTTTCACATTTTTTTAATTTGTAAGCTTTCTAGCGTTTGGTGTCAAGTTTCTGATAACAACCGAATAAAACCAAAGTTCTTATCTATCTATAGCCGATAACATCCATTGCTAACGGAAGGCCTCTTCTCTATGATGCCACTTCTGGCAGTCTTGTACCAGCCGGATCTACTGCTCAAAAGAGTGACAGCAGGAACTGCCCTTATAATGTCGTCTGACCATCTGGCTGGTAGTCTGCCTCTAAGAACTTAGTCGACTATAAAATATCTGGTTAATATGATCTTGTCGAAATAAAAATATCTAAAACACACTTACCGTCTGTCAGGGCGACGACCAAAGTGATTACGACTAGCATAGTCGTGTATGCCATTATCGGTGAATATTGTCACTGATAAAAACCCTTAGTACACGTACAGAAGCAACTGAAGGTAAGACTAACACTGGAGTATCATGCACACAATATTCATTTATGTATTTATGTTGTTTTCAGACAAAGCCAGCTGAACAAATATGTGTGACTAACGCCTGGATAAAGCTATTGAAAATTATATTCAAGTGAGCTGGAACGTTTTCACAATATTGCAGACTTTTGTTCTAGAAAAGAAGTATTTATAATGAGGTAAGTAACCAAGAAGGTTCTAAATAATATGCACTATTTTACCACTTTCGTTATTTTATAAGCCCAAATTAAATATAATACAAAACAATTACTACAACATTTGTTTATATTTCAGGCAGAATATATTGTTATATAATCAGAAACATGCCTATCATTGTAACTATTTAGCTGGACAAATAGTACATAAAGCGTTTATGGATATACAAAGAAAATGCGAAGTAAATACAACCAAACGTGATTCCAGTTGTTTTTATTGGTGCACGATAAAGGTAATAAATAAATGAATAGTTACAGTACCTAAAATGAGTAGGTAAATGACAATTTCAATGACAAATATTTTATTGTTGTTTTATAAAATAACTGCAGATTGTTTCGCATGCATGCAAGGATTTATTCAGCAAGTAGAATTATTAGGGACCACTTTGAAAAATATTTCAACTCCAAGTCGAGCGTTTTTACGCTCTATTCAATTATGGACTGCGAATTCACATTACGTTGATTCGCAATTTTGTATTTTGACCCAAAGATTTGACCAACGGTCGATTTGGTATGTAGGTTATAAAAAACTGTTATAAAATCATCGGCAAGGCATATTTTATTGAGTTTCGTCATACCGGATACAAAGTTTGGAGTTGGCAAAACCACACTTAATAAAAGCTTGGCATTCATAATTTGAGCCGCTTAGGGTAGTTAAAGTCCAAATTACATATGCCCGGTTCCAATAGTCTTCTAACAGACGACGTATCGTTAAAAATCATGCTATAGCAAATTGTCAGAATTTTTTTTTGGTAAATAACGTTGCTGATCCGTAGTCCATTTTTTTATTATTGGAAACTGGTACTAATGTCTAAATGACAAAAAATAGAGGTTTTTCTGTTAGAACCGAGGTTAGAACTTGGGGTTAGAATGTTGAATAAGGTCCAAGTTAAAGTAAAAATATGATCCCTTTCGAATCACCAACGAGTCATTTGTAAAATACAATGAATTAGAAGAAGACTGTTGAAGTCCGACCTTATTTGTCAAGCAAGAAAATGCGATTAAAATAGTATTAATTTATTAAACAGGCCATGACATAGTCACATGTAGCTAATTTTGGTGCGCAAAAAGCATGTAAAGCGTAATTATTATGTGATTATTATCTATGCGTATATGTGATTGCGTTAGACGAAATTGAACAAAATACACTGAGAGTAAAATGGCCCGATGTCGTCTAAATTAGAATCTTCACTTTATTATTATTTTAAGGTTTTGGCGTCCCACTGCTGGGCAAACGCCTCCCACTATTTCACGATCTAGTAATGTGTTATTCCAGTCAGCTAAATTTTCTCCATAAGCCATCTTCGCCGTCTCCATCTTGGTCTGCCGGGTCGTATTCACTTATTCACTTTACCTTTCATTTTCCTTATGACAGACAATATTTTTTCATCATAATAATACATCTGGATCAGTAAGTGTGGGTAGAAGTGACGTCACTGCATTCAACTGATTATCTACCAGAGACTCCTTTGGAAACAATATTACTTCAGAGGTGATACTTTTGGCATCAAAATATGTCTATGTTATGTAACACAATATCCCGATAAGAGCAAATGTTATATCATTTATCGTAAGAAGTATCGTAGGAAGATGATACATGCTGCTGGCTCTTTTTGAAAACTTTTACAGAATAATAACTTGTTATTTTGTAATAATCCATGCCCGATTCCTATATTCTACTAGCGGACAACGCATCGTTCCACATAATCAAAGTGGTTATCCATAGAAAAGTGCCATATAATTTTAGTTTTTGTTAAAAAATAACGTTTCAATGGCAATTAACGATCCGTTGCCCGGCCCGTTAGTGGAATATAAGACTTGAGCATTAAACTTGCTTCTGACAACAAAATAATCTTATATTTATTGAATTCGTTTCAGTTTAAGGTTTGAATTTTATTTTACGAATAAAAAGAATTTCATGTTAATAATAGAATTACATGCCAAATACTTATCACAAGACATTTTTAGGAATTAATCTACAACTTCTAAGAACAACTGTTACTCATCGACACCTGTAGAAATAAAAAATATACAAAAATTGATAGCCGTTATTTAAATACCGTACTATCTTCGCATATATTGATTTTCATTCTGTCTATATTCATAATAATATTCATTCTGTCCGTGACGGCGGCGCCGGCATGACGATGAAGGGTTCGAGGGACGGCCACGAAGGGTTCGTTCGTTTCCTACTGCTGCAAATATTTCTTCCGGATCTAGGTGTTGTGATACCATGGTACTCATAGTTTCTGATACCCACCATACAGGGAATTCTAGTGTGGGGTCGGATCTATGTATGTGATTTTTGGATGGTATTACACACTTTTACGTCACACAGTTATCTTTTTACTGCCGTCATTGTAATTTTGTAGTTTTTTTAGAAAATTATCGTATAATAAATTCAGATGTTTAATTAAACTGATTATACCTAGATCATTACACCAATGTTCACCAATGCAGAAACGATCCGTTACTGTAACCAAGAATTAATAATTATGTCTGTCGCGATTACTGAGCTAAGGTAAATACTTATGTACAGGCAACTTTTACCCGGGGCTTTTTTAAGGTACTTTGCAAATGCTGTGTCCTCCTGCCTAGAATCACCTATGTGATAGGTAGTAGATGTAGATCTTGTTGACGAACCTTTTTCTAATAAATTAATAAACATCCGGGACGGTTCAATAGCTGAGTGACGACAATTTTTATGTCAACTTACCTACGTTATGTTATGATTCTTAAATTGTACTTTGTTAAATGTTTTTTTTTCTTGGACAAATAATCCTTCGCTTGTATTTTTCTTTTATACCTGAGACAACTTTTAGATGGAATTTGGTTGTCCAGCTTCCACAGAGAGATATTCAGTTCGCTTCTCCAGCGTTTCCATGAATTCTCCAGCGGTATATTCTTTATATTTAAGTTTGTTGGTGAACTTTATAATTCGCTTTTTTATACTTTATAATTCGATTATCGACAAAGCTTAATCCGGAGACAGGTTTCATAATTAACAATTTAAATCTGGTACAGAACTGATAGATATAGTAAGAAACTAGTTTTAATTTCGTCAATGTATTACGTATTCGTTTCTTGTGCCGTGTTAAGAAACATGGTGTTCAATGTCATTGCTATTTATTCATTGATTGATAGTGATTTAATAGGCCTTTGTTAGGGTTCGATAAGGGTTATTTATAGGTATATTTTACCGGTCTGTAGGTACGAGAGCCGCTACCGTTCTTTTTGACACGCAAAAAGTATAATTTGTATGAATTACTTATGACATGACACCCGCTCAGTTCCGTTCCAGGACCGTTATTTTGCTTGTGTTTTGATTCTGACTGTACCGGTCCTGTTACACTTTGGCAATGGAACTGGATACTGAACGGGCCCTCAAAACAGCTTAGAGAATACTTACATACATATTTATTCATACCTATTTACCATAATTGATTGAAAAATAAAAATAAAATTACATAAGTTATTGTGTATGGAAATGTAAGTCCTGGAGCGGGATTGAGACCACTTTGACGTTAGTCTTTGCCAAAAACTAGACTTTCGAAGCCAGCGAAGCGAGCCGCGTCAGTCGCCGCGACAGAGCTAGTTCATCGTAAGTTCCGTAAGCAGGGCAAAAGTTGCAAAAGAGGTTACTACTATTTACGCACCCACGAATACTCAAACGCGACTCAGAGTTGAGCACGTTCCTCAGTTTTTGATGAAAATCTGTCAAAAACTCGTCACTTGAGACGTGCTAAACTCTGAGATGCGTTTGAGTATTCGGGGGTAAGAGCGTTTCTTGTAAATGTTATGTGCGACGCTACATGTGTTGACTCCTGATGCAATGGTGGCGTGTGCGCATGTGACGCATTGACCGTGACACGGACGTGTGGCCCTGCGCCTGGTCAGTAGTCACTGCCTGGGGTTTATACTGCAAGTAGGGCTTTCGTTAACCCAAAACACTTTTAAAAATAGTAGCTTTAGGATTACCTACGAACTAAAAATACCCAGTACCTTAACCCCGAATACTTAAACGCATCTCAGAGTTCAGCACGTCTCAATTGACGTATTTTTGACAGATTTTCATCATAAACTGTCAAAAAACCGTGACTTGAGACGTGCTCAACTCTGAGTCGCGTTTGAGTATTCAGGGGTTAATCGCATAACTTAATTTAAGCATTTCGGAAAAATGTTTGGGTGTGTAGATTGTTATGATCTTAGACGAAGCTATCCAATGAAACCGTATGAACCTTATACAACTACTTAGGCCCGGTTCTAATATTCTACTAACGAACGAAGGATCGTTAATTAGCATAGACACGTTGTTTTTTTGATTAATTAACCATCCGTCGTCCGTTAGTAGAAAAGGAAACGGGCATTAGTAGTAGTGATAAAATAGAAATGCGGTATTGACAACCCTATTGTTAATAAGTCATCTGTATCATAATCACTTTCGGTTCTACTTAAAGACATGAAGCAAGTTCCAGCCATTGTCAGTAGGCGTGGCCGAAGAGCAGGGTGAACTGGATAATACCGGTTAATCCAGGAAACAATTTTATAGTGCAAAAAGTGTATGATTCTTCAGCATGTTTCCATGTCCAACACCATAGACAAATTCGAATATCTACGCTATACAACTTTCTGGTTCCTCAGAATTACTGTGATAAAAGGATTTATTAAGTAATGGATTGATACCTACAATCTACATCAATAAGTAAAACATGTCTTCAGTGAATTAAATAGCAACATGCTCTTGATTACAAAACTAAGCATCTACCGATTACTAAGCACTCGTCAAGATGTCCCAATTTGCCACTTTCTAAAAATAAATCCTGATTGTACTACCAATGGGTTCAGATTACAAAAGCATCACTCGCTCATCGTCGCAGCCCTTTACTTCCGTAAATGAGCACACGAAGCTAACGTGTTCAGATTCCATAACATCTCTTAAAGGCAAGTGGGACGATTGGGTTTCCCAACCGCGCGCCCATCTAATTTTCCCCGCTAAACTGGTCAGACAATACTGTCATAAAATCTTTAAGGATTGGTCTGGTGGGGGACCGGCAGTCGCAGGATGTGGTCTCAAGCGCAGCGCAGTGGGTTTTCTGAAGGCTGCGCCGCGAGCCGCATGCCAACACCGCGGCCGACCTCGCGCGACCCTATTAAAACAAGATACGTCGCCAACCCGACATAGTGTCACCGATGATCCGAAGCATGAGGCTCATCTGCGTGTGTCTGTCTCTCGCGGCTGTTGTGGAGGTGGCGCTGCCGGCGCCGGCTAATGGGTTCGTGTTCCCGGACGAAAGGAGAAGGGAGAAGAAATTGGAGGAGATTATTACACCACCAGTTTTGCCGGTGTTGGAGCATTTGGAGCGGGATCCGAGTACGCTGCTGCCGAGCGAGAGGCGAGCCCCATCTCAGACTGTTAAGCCACGGTTCGGGTTTGGTGGAGGATTCAACGTCGCTCCATCGAATGGCGGTCTGACTGCTAGCATCAGCAGCAGCGCGAACGGCGCCGGTGCCAGTCAATCCGCCTCGCAATCCTTCTCGTTTGGCTTCAACGAGGGATTCAGCGCGTCGCATTCGGCGAGCCAGGCGGCGTCATTCAATGGCTTTGGAAGGTCAGTGACATTTCTGTTATGGTCCGGTTAGTGACACAGCAGACAGGTCAACAACATTCGTCTCTTTATGAGCACATTATAATCGTCTTAAAAATGACCTGATGATTTCTAAAGAGCTTGTCATATTACGAGTTTGATTATTCCCCACTCCAATATGATATTGTGTGCTCCAGCGGTCTAGCTAGAGAGATTATTCTAATTTCAGATAAGCAAATCAACTTATATGATTATAATTATAATAAAGGTGTGCTGTGGGTACCAAAACTACAGTGCCGCGGTTTATGGCTTTAAACAAAATAATACAAGACTTCAACTTCAATCTTTCAAATATCTTTAATCTAAGTGAAGATGTGAGGTTGTTTGTGTCTCAATAATGGCGTAATGGTTTAACACATCAGAATGAAACTTAGAAAACACATTTTTAGCACTTATAACGTGATACCCAAGAAGAAAAATGTGGTTTTGCAATTGTTCTGGAACCATCTTTTTACCAAGACTAACGGGATAGAAAGCGCTTATATCCACGAAGGAAGGTCATACATACATACATACATACATACATTATTATCACGCCAGTATCCCTAATGGGGTGGGCAGAACCATAAGTAAACATAAGAAAACTTGCAGCCACTTCTGATTTAAAGTCCTAAGATGGATATGGTGAACCATGGTGACAGGTGATCCGATCATCGCCTATATAGATGGCCCAATTTATAGGCTTATTTAATCTTATAAAACACCCTCGGCGGCTACCACTTAGACTAGATGCAACCTTATATTTGGGCTACGTAAAACTATCTGCTTGGGCGAAGCTAATTATAAGCGTCTAACCCCCGAATACTCAAACGCATCTTAGAGTTGAGCACGTATCAACTCCCGGTTTTTTGGCAGTTTTTGATGAAAATTTGTCAAAAACTCGTCACTTGAGACGTGATCAACTCTGAGATGCGTTTGAGTATTCGGGGGCAAGAAAACCAAATATGAATGTAACTTACTCCGTGCATTTATTACAAGCTCTTTTAGAAACTGGATTTGTGGAGTATTTATAAAAAAATATAAAATTTTGATAAAAAACTATCAATCCATTATCTTTGAAAATGTTTTATTTATAACGTGTGTTATTTATTATTGTCTAGAGTTATATAATTATAAAGATGTATAATGCGTTCGCATGGCATATTTTGTGAAGTATAAGTATATTTAAAAGCGATGTTTTCAATCTAAATTTTTACTTGCCTGTTGAAATTAGGCTATAAGTTGCATTTGAAATGAAAAATGGTTTCAATAAGATATACAATGAAAAGTCGCCATTTTCTCAAAGTTTCTTTATTTTAAAGTACCAAACCTTTATAGGGTAAATTGGTTTTAGAATGGTATACATCAGAACTACAGCATTATCGCCATATTGTAACGAATTAAGGTTCTTCTAAAGCGCACTTTAAATCTTTTCACCACACTGATTCGAAAAAACTAGTGACACGACTAGGTAGAGACATAGAATGAAAAAATCAAATACCTATACCTACTCTTTGAAATGAGATGCATAAACTTAAATAACCTCAGCTCATTTCAAATATATTTTAGCTTTATTCTATTTGCTAAATGGATATTTAAATTGTATTCCATCTCAGAAACTACCTACGTAGTTGGTTATTAATAAGGTTATATTGTATAATAGTTTTTTTTCGCTAAAGAAACAAAGGTCCAAGACAAACAGCACTAAAGTCCAATGAGTCAAACCAAAACTCAAATTTTACATCTACCTACATGTAGACGTAACCGATACGCAAACACTGTTACGATCACCTCGTTGACAACTAGTTGTAAAATCTTGTATTGTTACAAAACACTTCAAATAAGGCTTGTACAACAATTCAATGCCAGCTCTATAAAGTTTAATTACAATCATGTCATTATCATTCGTAATGTGTCCTACCTATATGACATACGGAGCCAAAACGTGGACACCCGTGGACAGAACGGATCGTCCACCAGCTGAAAGTCAATCAGCGAGCTATGGAAGGAGCTATGCTCAGAATTTCTCTGAAGGATAGGATCCGTAACGATGTTATGCGACAGAGAACCAAAGTCATAGACATAGCTTACAGAATTAGTAAACTGAAGCGGCAGTGGGCTGGACATATCTGATGAAGAACCGACAACTGCTGGGGTAAATGTGTTCTTGAATGGAGACCATAGCTCGGCAAACGTAATGTAGGACGCCCTCCGGCTAGATGGAGTGACCATCTGCGAAAGTCTGCTAGTAAAGACTGGATGCGACAAGCCGAAGATAAGACGCGATGGCGCTCAATATAGGGGAGGCCTATGTCCAGCAGTGATAGGCTGATGATGATGATGAGGCTTAAACCATAAGCCCTGAAACTTTGAGGGTGTATTTCTCTTATGGCGTAAGGGAGCACAAAGAAAGGAATTTCCAAAAATTACGTTTGTATATTTTGTATGTTTGTATAAAAAACTTCCACTTGTAAAATTATACACGTACGTATAACACTAATTTTGTCCTAAATCTGTAGAGGTATCCAGTGCTACAAAGTTCTTACAAAATTTTTTCCATTACGAACGATATTGTGCTGCCTTCAGACTTGCCTTCCCAGCAGACTATAAGCGACGTTTACAATGAAATAACATAAAATGTTTTCATTCCAGCGGCTTCAGCGGCAGCCAAGCCAGCAGCCAAGCATCTTCTTTCAACGGAGGAGGCAGCTCGGTGTCGGGAGCCGCCTCGTCCGCCTCGGCCTTCGCAGGCGGTTCCACCAGCCAGAGTGCCTCCTCTGCCTTCGGCTTCAACAGCAATGGCTTCAATACGCTCAACGGATTTCAACCGCCTGATGTAAGTTTGTTTTAAAGCTCTTTCCTTTGTTGAAGACACGACAAATAGGGGTAAAAACGCTTCGTCGTTTCATATTTTTATATCGAAAGCTACCTCTATGTACTGTTATACTCTTACTAACTGCCGCCCGCGGCTTAGCTTGCGTGGTACCCGAAAAAAAAATAGCCTACATGTTAATCCAGTACATGTACTAGGTATATTCCAAGTTTCATTCAAATCCATTCAGCCGTTTAGGCGTAATTGAGGCACAAATAAACAAACATCCAAATATCCTCACAAACTTTCGCATTTTTAATATAAGTAAGATAAGATTTATTTTTGTTTAAGACAAACGTACAAAAGTAGGTATTTCATATTACTTAAAACTTGATAACAGAAAATGAAACACAAATTACCTAGTGTTATTATTATTATACTTACAAATGTTACACGTGTGTTTTCCAGGCCACCTTCGGCGAAGGTCTTCTTGACATCAGGCACCGAGGAGTCCCAAACTTCCCTTTCCCACAGTTCCCGAAGGGGCTCGGCGCTGGTGCCTTCCGCTCGCGACCCTCGGGCAGAAGCAGGATAACTACTTTCGTAGTCTCTGACTAGAACATAGCGAAATTCGAATTAAAACTAAATTTTCACGAGTGAAAGCTTGTCTACATAAGAACATACTTAGTTACATACTTTATATGAGAAGACAAAGGTATATACCCTGTCATTCCGATAAAATATTATAACTTCAAGATTGATACAATTTTTGCAATAGGGAAAGTAAAGTTTTACAATGAGCATGCATGTCACCATATAATTAAAAAAATATTGTGAGCGAACTATATACTGTATACAAAAGTAGAAACTTCTGTTTCATGGTCTAAGACTAAACTATTAGAATTAAAAAGAGTACCTATGCCCTTTTTGTAAAACTTTACTTTCTCTATTCAAAAAATCTAGTCGTATAGGTTTTTAATCCACAGAGATTAAAGTACATACATACATAGGTACATAAAATAACGATTTTTTTCCCATAGGGGTAGGCGGAGATCATGGAATTCATAAAGTAAGAATTCCGAAATCTAGAGTAGGAACATAAATATAGCCAAATTCGATGTTAACAAAATTGAACCATTTATATTAGAACTACTACTCGTGTCACTATTTCTTCCGAACCAGTGTGATGAAACGATGTACGTGCTCCTCAAAGGCTCCTTTCGTGCACTTGACACAATGTTTTCGAACTTTACAGATTTTAGGACTTGCCGATTTCCACACTGTTTAAGGGTACTGGTAAAGCGTACCTAAATAAATCTCCGAACAGAATCTGCTGGACCACCAGTGCTTTTTTATAATAATTGGCATACGCAGAACATTATCGTCTATAATTCCTATTATGTTATATATAACAACATCCTCAATAACCAGATCAGTAAAACATTTTGTTTTTTGTTAAATCGCGGATTGAACATGTAGTGTAACAGAAATTACTTAAGCTATGTAGAAGAAAAAACAGTAAATAATAAATAAATAACACCCAACAGTCACATACATAGTCCTGACCCCACACTAGGATTCCCTGTGTCGTAGGTATCAGAAACTACGAGTACCATGGTACCACAACACCCAGACCCGGAAGAAATATTTACAGATCATGCAAACATTTCTTCCGCAGCGGGAATCGAACCCGCGCCTCTTGCGTCTCTGCCGAGCAATCGCCCGCCACGCCACCGAGGCCGTCATATATATACAACTCAATAAGAAAAACCATTTTAAAGTCATATTATTAAAAAAACGATCAAGTAAAAATATCATTAGGTACTCATTAAATAGGATTTTTTTTAGAAAATAATGTTTGTATACCTAATGTAATTTTGTTTTCAAGAAGTCTCTAGTCTAAATCTAGGCTTGTTGTTTCTGATTCTGATCAATTAGTTTAGAAAAATAACTTTATTTATTATATAGATTTTAAGATGTTATGTAACACGAAAATAAACGATTGATAAAATATCTAAGTTAAAGTTTTCCCAGACTAACTCGCTAGTGACTGAAGCCAAAAATATGTTTGAAAATTATGGGCTGGTTAAAAGTAATTATTATACTGAATACTAACATGATTTTTTTTTACTAGAGGCGCTAAAAAATATAGGCAATAATCCTATTATATTTATAAATGTGAAAATTTGTAATGATGTTTGTATGTCTGTGCCTCAATCACGCCTAAACGGTTGAAAGGATTTGAATGAAACTTGGAATATACATAGTACATGTGCTGGATTAACATTTATAGGCTATTTTTTACCCGGGCACCACGCGAGCGAAGCCGCGGACGTCAGCTTGTCTGACCAATAAATTATCGCTTGTCGAAAATTAAATAGTCGTATGAAACTCACTGGGGGAATTGAGAAACTCATTGAAAACAAATGTGTGGATGACAAAAAAAACTAAGGCTTTTTACCATCTAAAGTAGATGATTTGTAAAACGTCAGGAGGCAACTTTTACCTGTACTTTTACCGCTGTAGTGCCCGGGACGAATTAGGTAGGACGGAGTAGACTTGCCCAGCACCTATTCCATCCTCTCAGCTTAGTCGGCCTTGTCCTCAGGAAAGACATGGTCAATGCGTGCGGAGCTGACTAAACCGCGGGTTTCCTCACGATGTTTTAAGAGAAGTACCTATAAGATGTGATACCAAGAAACGCATAAAAAGAAGCAATGACAGGCTGAGGTGTTTTGTACTATTTGAATTCATCTTGCTATTAGTAAACTGAAAGGCTCTATTCTATTCGAATATCCAAACACTACCACTAGACCACCGGTGTAACATAACGTTCTTTTGTTTTAACGTAGTAGTGTAATTGTAGAATTACATCATATCGAACCCCTAGCACTAAAGTTAAGATTTAAATACTAATTATATCTTCCTAATCAGTAATCCTATACGTACTAACCATTAGCCACGGCCTCTGATGAAAATACATTAGGTACATGAAACCAGATGACCAGACCACGTGACTTCGCAGGTATGCGTTTAGTTTTTGACACCTACTAAAGTCTACCCAGACAGAGGTTTTGATTACAAAACCTACCTCTTACAGGATCCCGTTGGCACCCTAAGGGTATGAAAACCTAAAAATGGCTGTTTTTATCCATAATGCAAATCTGTGCTATTTTGCGTAACAAAAAGACTAACTACTGGATGTTTAAAATACGTAGTCGAAGTAAGAACTTCAGCTGGGCAAAATAACCAGCGGAAACCGGTTAGTAAACGGACTGGTCTAATGATTAAAAATAGGACTTTATTATCACATAAAAAACATACTTATAATTATGTAGAACTGCCACTAAAAACTATCCATAAAAGAGTCAATTTTATAGCCAACCAGAGGAACGCTCCGCGACTTTGCCCATCACAGAACACTATTACACCTATGTTGAGTTTTATTTCGTATCTGCCCCCTTTTAATTTATTTTTATTGTGTTGATAAAGCGGCAATAGAAAAATGTACACACTATGTGAAAATTTCAACTTTCTACCTATTCCGGTTCATGAGATACAGCCCGTTGACAGACAGACGGACAGACAGACGGACAGACGGATGGACAGACGGACGGACAGACGGAAGGCCAGCAGAGGTTTAGTGCCTAATAGGATACCGTGGGCACCCTTCGGGTACGGAACCCTAATAAAAAAACATTACTTTTGAATATGGGGTACCTAAGTCAGTTAATCATATTTTTGTAGGCACTGTTCGATTGTCTATGTCTTTTTGACCTTAGGTAATCTGTAAGTCAATGAACACATATATCTGTATGATGTACCTACCTAATTGTCAGTCATTTATAAGCATTCTGTTTTGGAGTTTGTTGCAAGAAAAATTAAATTTATGAGTTGTTTTAAGTACTTATTTGCTTTTTTCTATGATATGGAGTGGTGCCGTTTTTTGTAGGTACCTACATGCAATGGCTAAGTTAAAAGTATTATTTCGGAATAAAAAATGAAGGCTCCAGGCTCAGGTAATAGGTAGGTATATTATTATATATGGTGAATAGGCGAAAACGAAACGATTTTTTCATTTGGCTGAGCTCAAAGACAAGATAGGTACAGTAACCGTCATACAGCTATTTCTAATCGAAATCACGATGTCAACTCTACTACTCGGCGACTATAAGATACCCAATACCTACCTTACCTACCTGTAACCATGAAGGTACACATATTTTCTGGTAAGTAGTCCTGATGCCTCTACCAGTGGGGTAGAGGCATCAGGACTGTAGACTTTTGCAGATTTTTATTTACTAGCAGTTCTGGCTGCGGCCTTTTTACATATTTTTATTGTGCCGTATGTACATACATAAACTGATATATTGTTTTGTATTAGGTATATACGCTTACTGGATTATCAAATTTGGATTTACAAATTTCGGGTATGATAGATAATTCCAAAACAATTAGAAAAGTTTAAGCACTAAAGCTAGTCGAGCAATAAAACTATTAATCTTGTCTACTCGCTATCAATAAAATTTCAAAACCATCGAAACCTCTAAAAGCAGTTACGGATCCTTCCTATCTCAGGGTAAACCAGTCGATATGATTTATGTTAATTACACCTACTCTTCTACAATGTCAACTTATTTCGAACTAGATGTACCATCATTCCATTCCAATCGGTCGTTTTGTACCCTCGTTGACAGTGTGTAGCAGTCATGAAATTACTTGTGTTAGTTATGTGTTTGTGTTCCGTTAGTGGCTTTAAAATATTTCCGCTGGCAATAGAGCCTGCTTTGCCACAAGTTGATGTTCTAACAGAAAGTGTAACGACAGAAGCTATAGTTTTTACTAATCTTCCCACAACCAGTGGTGTTTCGGTACAAAAGGATACTGCGCAAGATTCTACAGCCGTATCGATAGAGTTGTCACACTCTGAAGCTCCGTTGACGAGCCCAGATGCTGATCTGGCGTCAAATTCGTCAAAAGCTACATCAAATCTCACAAAATCCGATATAAACAAGTCAGAAATCACAACTGATTCAACAAATTCATCAGATTCTGCTGTGACATCAACAAGTCCTATCGAAGTACAGGAAACAAACAAAAGTCCCGAATTGGCTACTGATTCCACCACCACTGCGAACACCGATGCGTCCAATACAACAAGTCCATCAGAATCAGCAGTAGATGTGGTAGAAGTAAAAGCTTCAACCATCCTGTCAGAACCGGCACAAACTTCAACAAACTTATCAGAATCATCAACGAAAACAACAAGTCTATCAGAATCGCCAGCAGAAACAGAAAGCCTATCAGGTTCAGTGAAACTATCAAACACAGAAAAAACTTCAACAATCTTATCAGATAGCTCTAAAATGGGAACTTTAGCTTCAGAAGATTCAGTAAAGTCGACAAAATATAAGACAGCAACCAGCCTCTCAGATTCTGCGACAGATTCAAAAAGCACAACAGAATCTGCTGCATCAACAAGTTCGCCTGAATTATTGAGTTCATCAAATCCTGTCAATACCAGCCCGGTAGACGTAACTTCTACTTCAACTAACTCTCCTGATACGGAAACTTTGTTCGAAACTTCGTTTGAAACAACGACAGAAGATCTCAGCTTTTTGTCTCTAGATTTACTACCACCGAAGGTAAATTGTGTTTTTTTTTCGGCGGAGGCCTAATTATATAATAAATAACGTTGTATTTCATGCAACTGCATCGTAAACCTTAATAATATAATTATGCCTACTTAAACAAAATATAAAGAAAGCGTAAATAATAATTATTTGATTGAAAATTAATAATCATTACAGGTGATTGCACATGGGAACTTAACTTAGTAGATAGTAGATTCTTGAGGACCATAGAGTTGCCAAGTCTTCATATAAGTTTTCTTTCTTATCTGATTGTATTCACGTCTGTAACTTCATTTCCTTTGTTTCAGACCGAGTTCCGGAAAAACGAACCTGATCCAAGATACGACTTTTTCTAATTTCACAATACAACCTGATCAATAACAAAGCCTTTACCGTAGAGTCTTAACTGAAATACAAAGAAAATATTTATCCTTTGTCTCATTTATACTAGTCATATTAACTTGTTAAGCTTGATACACAACATGGCTCTAATGCAATTTTTTTCTTTTGTGTTCTCGAGCTCGCGAACATCTGCGCGAATGATGCATTTGCAGTGTGGTCGCTAGTTCCATCCGAGATGCGTTTGTTTCCCATGGTCTTATAGGCCCAGTAGTAAATGAATACAGGCAACCCTACATGATTTTTTTTATTGTTTAACTTCCGTCATTTACGAATCATACTTTAATAACTATTTAATTGTAGGTACCTACTATAAGTGGAAACTTTAAATTGGATTCACTTATATACTTATTTCCTTATGTACTTATTCACTTATATACTTATTCACTTATATACTTACTTCCTTTTTTAACCCGACGCAATAAGAAGGTTGTATGTGTGTGAGTGTGTGTGTTAAAATTAATAATTTTTGAAATTTTTGTTATATACCCGTACGAAGCCTTGCTTAAATATAAATAAAAGTTTACTACATCAACAATGAAGTTATCATCATCATCAGCCTACAGCAGTCCACTGCTGGACATAGGCCTCCCCTAATGAGCGCCATCGCGCCCTATCTTCTTCCCATATTATCACTCCACCTAGCCGGAGGGCGTCCTACATTACGTTTGCAGAGTCGCGGTCTCCACTCAAGGACTCGTTTACCACAGCGCAGCGTTCGTTGGTTCTTCGACAGCTATGGCCAGGCCAGCCCACTGATACTTCAGTTCGCTAATTCTTTCCTCAAAAGTTTCATGTAATGCCAAAAAAGGTAATGTTAAAAATGTATAGGTATGCATACTAGGCAATAAGGAAAACACGAACCATAGTGTAGTCTCAAGGTTATTACGATAAGAATTATTCAGAACAATGATTTAATTTGACCTCTATAAGAAATTAGTGATTCACCTTTATGATAACGCAGGTAAGTAAAGTACCAAATTTAAATTACAACTTATAAAATTTGTAAGAATAATTTTGCCCATAATTATTTTTATAACAATTACGAAAAGAAAATGTTTTTACATTATCGTTATCCTTATTCAATAACAACAGTCATGCTTTTATAGCATCATGCAACAACATAACATCTATAAATAGGTGTGGGTGTATCATACCTACAATCAATTGTTAGTATAAATGTTGTTTTATGACCTCTTACAACGGAATAAGGTCTATTTTGCAAAATACCTTGTAATGACGTAGTGTGATGGTTAATCTTGGCATGATTCTCATCTGATTGTGGAGATTCCCACTGATGAACCGACCAAACCACTCCTTAACTTAACCCATGTGCCAAGATACATGAATAAAATACTCATTTTACTATGTATGTGACTTACATATTTATAACTTAGTTGGTTCACGGAGTAGGAACTTGGAAATGTATCAAATCACTTAATAAGCATATCTATCTACCTCAGATATTATTAAAGTATGATTTGCAAAAATATTTGTAGAAGGTCGATAAGGTTACCTATGTGCTAAAATTTGTAAAGGTTATTTTCTGTGCCTGGGGTAGATTTCTAAAGAAACTGAATCCGTCTTTAACGTAGGTAAGTAGTATTAGGTACTACTAGTGGTCACTAGTTCTTCGAACCAGTGTGGTGAAAGGATTTTAAGTGCGCCTCAAAGAGGACTAATTTGTGTCACTATTTCTTTCACTTAACACACATGTTTTAGAACTTTAGGTTCTACGACATGCGCCTGTTACCGTGAGGAAGCGTTTTTCTGCATCGTTTGAGATTGAAAGTACTGGTAGCAAAAACTTAAAATAATTGCTGCACGCACGACCAAATTTGAACCCACAACCTTAGGATTGAAAGGCGGGTTAACCACTAGACCACACACGTAGCGCTCCGTACATGTACTGTACATAAATGTTTCTTGCCTTTTACCATCTATAGTAGACTAGCTGCCGCCCGCGGCTTCGCTCGCGTGGTATCCGGATAAAAAATAGCCTATATGTTAATCCAGTACATGTACTATGTATATTCCAAGTTTCGTTCAGATCTGTTCAGCGGTTTAGGCGTGATTGAGGCACAAACATCCAAACATCCAAACATCGTTACAAACTTTCGTACTAGATGGCAGCACAGGTAAAGTTAGTACGCGCTATCGTTGCGTTTTGAGCTTTACGCCGGTAATTTCAAGCAAACTAAGACTTTTTAATTTTATAATATAAGTAAGAAGTAAGATAAGAAGTAAGATGATTTATACAGCGTCAGGAGGCAACTTCTACCTTCACAAACGGGACGCTGTAGTGCCCGGGACGAATTAAGATGTTGTTACACACGCTGTGAAAATTTCAACTCTCTACCTATTAATTTTATTATGGTTCATGAGATACAGCCCGCTGACAGACGGACGGAAGGAGGGACGAACAGCGGAGGCTTAGTAATAGGGTCGATTTGGCACCCTTAGGGTACGAAACCCTAAAAAATACCATAGTTCGAGGGGAACCAGCATAAAATACCTCAATCACCGCTATTTTACGGGCATTACTTCACTATAACAGGGCTTTAGGAAGAAGTTCTTTATATCGTGAGTTGGTATAAAAGTTTATACTTAATCAATTTTGTACTACCTACATATATTTAATAGGTAGGTACCTGCTTGTCATGGATGATTGCAATCCACGACTGCATCAAATCGTGATAACAGACAAGGATGGCGAGGTATAAATAAAGCTCCTAAATACTTCCTTCTGCATTCATTAGTAGGCATGATGAGGGGTGTTTGCGAAGCGTGTTGTATCATTATATTATTAGTGAATTTTATTACTTGTGAAGAAGTCGCGGAGGTCATTTACCCAGTGCTGGCGCCTCCGAAGACTTCAAGAGCAATAGTGACAGAGAGAGCTAAGGATTTTCCTTTGCTAAGGCTGCTGGCAGGGAGCGACCCTCAAGTGCCTTCAAACATTAAAATTGTTCAACCAGTGTACGTGCAAGTAAGTCACAGACTGGAATGTTTTGGCCTACCCTTAATTTATTGACCTAAAGCTGGATAACTTGAAAAATTAGACCAGTAGGCCTATAAAAAGACGAACCATTCTGATTTATGTATAACTAGCTTCCAATAGCTTCCAATGTACCCACATAAAGCCCGGTTTCCACCGCTAAACTCGCAAGAGCAAACTGCATACTTGTATTTCTACCAACAAATAGATGAGCGGAAAGGACAGAGTGAGCAAAAAGAGTTGAAATGAGCTCGCTCAGTTCTATGGAGCGGAGCGGAGTCCTTACGGAGTCCATTCAACTCACAATGATAATACAAATAGAGAGTAAAACTCTTTGTTGGTGGAAATGTAAAAGTCCATTCCGCTTAGCTATTTCCCGGTCATTAACCTTTCGCAGTGAAAACCCGGCTTATTTTAAATGTAGCTTTCATGTATTTCAAGTTTCAGCCAAATCTGTTCAGGCGATTGTGGTACAAACATCGTCACATCCTCACAAACTTTCACATTTACAAAATTAGTAGGACTTAAAAAATACTTCTCTGCTAGACTGGAAACAAAGAAAAAACATAGAATGCTTCCAGCTGCTTCTCCAATATAATTAAATAATTAACTTACATTTCTACTACTTTATGTACCTACAATCTCTGGAAAATAAGGAATATTCAGAAACGAAACATCCCATTAGAAAAACCTTGGGTGATGCGGTCGCAAAGCGACAAAGCCCTTAAATAAATAAAAAAAAGAAAAACCTTGGTCTGCCTTCCTGTTACTATACATACCTTAACGGGGTCCGATGTGAAACTAATAGTTGTTACAAACAAAGTAGATAAACAAAGTAGTTGTTACAGATATTAGTAGGTATTAGGATACCTACTAATATCTGTAACAACTACAACTGTAACATGAAAACGATTAATATGTTGAGTACCTAATGAGTTTCTTCCAGAACTATATCGTCACTGGAAAGGCAAATTTACGTAAGCGCCAATCGAGAAAAAGCCGTTTGAAGTTCATTTTTTCGTTTTTTTAATCATAACTTTCTACCTAATTATCGAATTTTGATGACGTCAACGTAAGATTTCATTCTTTTTTCATTTTCTATGTCCAGCAATTCATATTATTGTATTTGGACTGCTATTTTAGGATAATAACTCAATATGCCTATTTGGCGCCATTTTGGCGCTTACGTAATTTTGCCTTTCCAGTGACGATATGTAACTACTCGTACAAGTATAATCCAAATAAGTTTAGCCATTTGGGCGTGATACGAAAACAATCATGCATAACTTTCATTTTAGTAGACTTTATACCTACCTAATAGTTGGAGTACCTAGGTATAACAATAAACTCTTCTCAACCATATTTAACACATATTTAACTTATGTTATGAATGCGTCCAGCTGCTTCTCACCCCAAGCATGTCGTAAGAGTCGACTAAGGGATAGTATCTTCTCCAACATGATGAATCTATATGGGCGATGGGCTGATTACCTGTCACCATGGTTCACCATTTCGATCTTGGAACTCTTGGACCAACAGTGGCTGCAAGTTTTCTTATGACTACTTGTGGCTCTGCCCACCCCGTTAGGGATACGGGCGTGATAATATGTATGTATGTTATAACTTATGTTAACCAATTTTGTTGTGTTCTTTTTTTTCTCGCTAATCTGTTTTATTTAATTCGCAGAAACTAGAAGACCAAAAGAACGTCATCGGCAACTGGAATCCCCAAATCAATCAAACAATATAGGTAGATAGATTTAATTGTATACTTTATACACTTCGATCAAATAAATAGAAGACTTTACAATAAAAACTTTTATTATTGGATGGTTAGTAGGTATAAGTACCAATTGATTGGATAAGTTTTTATTAGGTATATAAAAACTTTTAATAAAGAAGTATTAAATGTCGAATAATTATTATCATTCACGGACTGGAATATTCCAAAAAGGTAGATAAATTGTTATCTTTACAGCCTTAAGGCCATGCCCACTTTAAGTATCCTACTGGAGTCTCGATTTATACTTAATACTGCGAAGCATCTCTAACATTCCATACATTTGATTCTACATAAAATTTAGCCAAACTGGAGATACAATTTATGTAAACAAACCGTCAGTATTTAACCTAAAACTATATAATAATAGTTTTTAATGTTATAGTTTGTCTTTGTAAATAAAAAAAAATTAAGTACATAAAACTTACTTTTTTATTACGTGTTTACGGAACTTTTAAGTAAGTACCTAATACTAATAGTTAAATTAAGGTGTATAAACTAAAGTTGGAAGGTTTATTTACCTAAAACTAAATTGATTTCATCGTAATAACGAAAAATACGTGACGGTTTGTTTACATAAATTGTATCCTCCAGTTTGACTAAAGTATCTACCTACACATTATGCAGTTATCCTTACACACAAATGCAGAATTTAGGTCAAATCCTGTCTAAATATTATGAAGCAATTTGCTTCGATGTAGGATACCAGTCGCCTGTACGTACCCTACCATGATGTGGGGCACAGGGCACAGAACACTAATACTCCATGTGCGGCCGCCTTAGTCTTACGTAAATTCATATAATGACGTCGCCAACAATTATGATATTAAATAAAAGATATTATCAGAACATAGAACATAGTATAAAAGCCTGCAATTCTCTCTTGTCTCCATTACCAGCCTGAACAAAGAACAAAAGTGTTTTAAGAAAAGTGAGAATTAAGGAAAATATCATGAAAGCCGCGATACCTTACGTTTTTATTCTTCTATTATTTATTGAAGTGATATATTCAGCAAGTATTAGTATACCAGCCATCAGTTTTCCGGTAGGTTAATTAAATAGTTACTTTATTAACAAAGAAACAACCAGGTTGATTACTTACTTACGCTATGCCTCTATTGAATGTTTTTTGTTTTTACCTACATACAGAATAGTTTGTTTTTACAGAGTTCAAATAAAGTCGCAGAATCAAATAAAAACGTGAGGGTCGTTCGTCAATTAGGTATGTTTGCACCTACCTATGTTGAAAACATAAAAACATTTGTAGGTATACCTAACTCATTGAAATTTTTCTTGAAGATTCAGAAACTTAACTCTAAGTCCTAGTATAATATTGAAAATTACTATCTTAGTTCGATTTAAAGTTTAAGTAGAATTTAATTAAAAACCTATCCAATTAATAAAAAACTTACTATTCGGAGATAACATTCTACACGAGTCGTTCGTCAACTCGTCCTGAAATCTCATGCCGTTTAGGACGAGATAACGAATTGCAAAAGCTGATACCGCGGCGTTCTAAAAACGTAAGCAGTTTCACAAAGTCTAGTCAAGTGGGTACGATAAACAAATTCGATTATAGGGGGGTAGTCAGAGGCACGTAAAACTGTCACGTTCGCAATCTTTTAGTTACAGATAATAAGTACCTAACCTACACATAATTAATATGCAGGTATAAGTGCGTTGGTACGTTCCAAAATTACACATCATTTGAGTCACGATTACATTTTTTCATTTGTTTTCTTTCTCGCAGGTTACCAATCCAGATCAACAGACATAGTTGTAGTGAGCCCAGGTAATTACCTATAAGGCTAATAACGGTAATATAATTGTTTTCATATAGCATCTTAGTTTCATTACATTACGTGGACGTAAACAAGGATTTTCCTATTACAATAATTAAATTGTCTAGTTCCTAGGAGGCACTATATCTGAATTACTAAATAATTATGTAGGTATTTGATGATGCCTACCTACAGTAAATAACGAAGAGATCTACATTAACAGTAAATGAAGATTATAATATCAATTTTACTGTTTATTTCCTTTACATACCCTTATTTATTATTTTTATATTGAATTTTAAATATTTATATAGCAAAGTTATTATAAGGTTTTCAGTTATGTTTACTGCGATTATTTTCAGGCAATCAGGCATATGATGTCCCAACTTCTGGGAACAGACAAACAGTGGTGGTCCGTGTACCAAGTAAGTAAATGATCATACCATCAGATATAAAAATTGCATCAGATAATATCTCTTAGGTACCTATACCTACCTACTTATATCAGTACAAACAAAGTTGTGAAAAGAGCACAATTTCATTGGTTTTTTCATAAGATTTCATCTACGCACACAGTCATTTAAAGTCATTTAATACAATTTACTTTAGTAACCATTTATACCCGACTGCAAAGAAGCAGGGTAATGTTTTATTGGGACACTGTGCGAAACGCACAAAAGAAAGAACTTTTATTTTAGGTAAAAATGGTTTATTTTGGGAACCTTAATGTCGTCGTTCTCATTATTCTTAACATAACCTCCAAAGTTGTAGTGTTGCCATCTTGCAACTTATTCTTATGTTGGTATTGAACATATATTGGGGCCCGGACTAAAATTACATACCGGATACCTTTTAACTAATAAGTCACAAACATAATGACAAACAATGTTACTAAATCTTAATTTAAAAATAAAAATTAAATTAACTTAATTATTACTGATCATCATTAGAAAATTTGTTTTTATTTTAATCTGCTAGTATGGCACAACTTGGCTACTAGTTTTAACTTACATCTAAACACAAACTTAATACTAATCATTATCAAGTGGTAAAGGACACACTTTCATGATACTTTTTGTTATAATAAAACCCTTAGCAGTCTTAACATTAAGTGCACGCACTTTACCGTCCCTGCCTGGCATGACTGAAACAATTCTACCCGTAGGCCATTTCAAGGGAGATACATTGTCATCTTTGATTATAACCAATGTTCCTGTTTTTAGGTTTGGTTGGACACCTTTCCATTTGGGTCTGTTTTGCAGCATTACTAAATATTGCTTGTGCCACTGATGCCAAAAACTTTGTTGCATTTGCACACATTGTTTCCAAAAGGAAAGTTTTCCAACATTTTCACCAACCAAGTTAATCTCTGGATAAGAAGTTAAAGTAGAGCCTGTCAAGAAATGAGCAGGTGATAGGTAAGACATGTGTTCAGGATCAGCTGACATAGGCGTCAGAGGTCTGGAATTTAAGATTCCTTCTTTTTTGGTATTATCTTTTTTACAATTATGTATGAATCTTTTCACATAGGACATTATTCTTGTTAGTTTTTCAATACTGGAATATTTATCAAACACAGAGGTAAGATCATTTATTTTATTGCATGTATTACATGCTTTAATTTCCGGTTTTAATTCAGGAATATTGTTCACATTAACTTTATCTTCACTTTTAAGATGTGTGTACATAGCACTTTTTAAATACTCAGGTCCATGAAACCACAATCTGCCTACCTCTGTCTCCAATAATTTTGGTGACAATCCGCGGGACAAACAATCTGCTGGATTCTCACAAGATTTGACATAGTTCCATTGAAATTGCGCTGACAATTGGTTGATTTTCTCGACTCTATTAGCTACATATACACTTAGTCGCACAGGCGCAATGTTTAACCAACAAAGCACAATTTGTGAATCCAGATATAAAAATGTTTTTACCGCATATTTTAGGGACAGTGTGTCGTGAACCTTTTTAGCCAACATGGCCAATAATAAGGCGCTGTTAAGTTCAAGTCGTGGTGTGGTTAGTTGTTTATTTTTAGGATTTATTCGTGACCTAGAACATAATAGGTTTACCTGAGGGACATTGTTCGCATTAAATGATCTTAAGTATAGGCAACAGCCATAAGCAATGTTAGATGCATCAGCATAACCAACAAGTTCTAATGTGTTGGATGATTGGTCATTGATATTCCGTGGTATCGAAATACATGACATTTGTACCAATTCGTTAGCAAATTCAACCCACTGCATATTGAGATCCTCAGGCAAAGCATCATCCCATTTTATATCCGCGAACCACACCTGTTGCATTAAATACTTAGCTTGAACTAACAACGGACCTACAAGACCCAAAGGGTCAAAGAACTTGCTTATGAAGCTCAGCATTTGTCTTTTAGTGTAAACTTTCAACACTAGTTTTTCAGGACATTGCATTTTCAATGTGTCACACCCTACATCATAGGTGAGCCCTAATGTTTTCATAAACATGCTATTTTTATCAAAATCTACATTTCCGAAATATTGTAAATTAGAAGGTATATCTTTTAAAATATTCCTTTCATTTGAACACCATTTGTGTAGCGAAAAACTTGCTTCTTTCATTATTGCAATTAATTCTAATTTGGTTGCTTCTAACTCATTTAAATTATTGCTTCCACATTGTACATCATCAACATAAGTTGAATATTTGAGAGCTGCCGCAGCCAGAGGATATCTTTCACCATAGATCTTAGTAAGTTCTAACAAACAGCGAGTCGCAAGGAAAGCTGAACTTTTTACCCCATATGTGACCGTTTGCAACTGTAGGCACTTCACAGAATCATGCGTGGAATCCCGCCACAAAATGTTTTGCAAACAGCAGAATTCTTGGTCTACTAAAATACCCCTGTACATAGCCTTAATGTCACAAAGTAGGACATATTTATACGTTCGAAAAAGCGTCAATATATCAAACAGTTCACTTTGTACAACGGGACCGTTGAGCAACACGTCATTCAAGCACAAACCGTTTTTAGTTTTCATGCTCGCGTCAAACACCGCGCGAACCGGTGTAGTTTTGCTATTCGGATTAAATACCGGGTGATGTGGAAGAAAATATACTTGACCACTATCACAATTATAATTCTGTATATCAAAATACTTAGCATGCCCTTGATCAATATAATCATGAATGAAATCTTTATATTTTTGAGACAGTACCTCATCCCTAGCGAAACGCTTCTCAAGGTTATAAAACCTTTGTAATGCACAGGAAAAAGAATCCCCTAGCTGCACATTTTCTAGCTCAAGCTTTAAAGGCAAACCAACAGAAAACTTTTGATTGTCTAACTTGACTGAAGACTGAAAATATTCTTCAGCTAATTGTTGCTCACTAGTGCCCTCCTTATATACAGTGGGTACCTTTTCACATTCCCATAATTTGGAAATGGTTTCCCTAATTTCGTGCAGTTCAGGGTCCTTCTCCTTCACATTGTGTGGAAAATTATTAACTTTGTTACCTTGAATGTAGAGGCATAAATTAGAAACAAAAACCTTGCCAGCTGAGACGGGCAGGCTGCCTGCAATGACATATCCAAGTGCAGTGCTGATCAGGTACGGGCCGGCCGGCGTAACGGGCAGCGTTTCACGCTGTAAGACCTGGAAAAATATGTCACAACCCAATAGGAGATCTATTTTTCCTGATTTATTATAATTCTCATCCGCTAACTTGATGTGCGGTGGAATGTTGAATTTGGATATATCAAAGCTTTGCTGAGGCAGGTTGCAGGTTATATGCTTGACCACACAACATGAAACTTCAGTGAAATATTTTGTCACTGAAGAGTGAATGGTCAATTTTGTTTGCTTTGAAACTTTGTGAGCACCATCTAATATTCCCAGAATTTGCTGGTTAGAAGCATGGAGACTACATCCAATATTATTTGCTAAGCTTTCAGTTATGAATGAAATTTGTGACCCGCTGTCCAGCAATGCCCTAGCATTTATTATTTTACCATTTTTACCTTTAATTTGGACGATTGCTGTTGGCAACAGGACATCTTTGGCATGCGAAATGTTAGTCATATTGACCACAGCATGCTTTGCACCAGTAGCGTTGTGGGACACTGATGGGGAATCAGCATTTCCTTTATAAGATGGTGAATCGGTATGCACAAGAGTATTATGTTTCCCTTGGCACACATCACATTTAAGGCGCAACATGCATTTGCCACAATGCTCATTAAAGCATATTTTGCATAAGTTTAGACTTTTTATAAAGCCACACCTTTCTTTTTCAGGTGCCATTTTGAATTTTTTACACTCATATAATTTATGAGAATCTGTGCAATACTTACATGTCTTGGACGCTGTTGCTGCTACTGCGCTGAGTGGCTCTTTCTTAGGAGCCCTCGTTGAGCTTGAGTGGAATGCTTGCTCTTCTTCTCTGGTGCTCTCTAGAGCAATGGCTCTTTTTTCTAAGAAAGAAAGATAGTCAGAAAGAGTTGGAACCTCCTTTGAGTTTCTTTCAAGATGAAAGCCCCTGTTTGTGTAATTGTCCACTTTCCTTGCTAGAATATTGATAATCAGAGTGTCCCAATGCTGCACAGGCTGTTCTAGATTTTTTAATGCTGCTAAGTGCATGCTAACATTGCTTATAATTGATTGCAGGTTTTTTGCAGTGCATTTTGTGAAAGTGGGCAAGTCAAGCATGCTATTTACATGAAAATTTACAATTTTGGAAGTGTTTGCATATCTATTATCTAATAGAATTAAGGCCTCCTCATAGCTTGCATCATTGAGAGTTAGGTTTTTTATTATATCCAAAGCCTCCCCACTAAGCAAAGAGCGCAGATAGTACAGCTTCTCACAAGCACTCAGTTTTTTATCTGAGTGAATTATTGACTTAAATAAGTTTATGAATGGGTAGTAATCCACTACATTTTTTCCATCATAACCTGAACTAGTAATTTTGGGCAATTTTTTAAACTCACCAGTACATGTTTCTTTGCAATCGTCATATACGGGTTTGTCCTCGCGAAGAGCCTTTAGTCGACTATCCAATGTCGCGACACTTTTGTAATACCTGTCCTCGACCTCGGCATATTCTTCCTGGTCTCCTGGATCTTGGCTGAGAATCGACATATTCCACTGCTCATAATTTTTGAATGCAACTGCGAGTCGACTTCGTTTCTCTTGCAGAAGTTCGTACGAGCACTGTTTTACATTATCAGACTCGCAGAACTTCGCGATACGAGAAATAGATCCCTTCACGTACCCACGATTTGCTACTAATTCTTTTAGAGACATAGTGTACTACGACCTATGTCTTGAAAATAAATTTAAAAGTATTATCTTTTATGTCACACACACCGTCCCTAAAATATGCAATAGGCCTGGGTACAATGCGGAAAAAATATGGCATAAAATAAACTTATATCTAAGTATTACATTTACAACAAAGGAATATGGCGGTTCCTCAGTGTGACAATTTCACCACAGAGGAATTTTATAACCTATAAGTACGGAAACGGAAATCACTTCACTTTAAAATCACACCGACGATAAATGTCTATGTAATACGCCTTTCCGGATCGCACTAATATTCCGTTTGATGATTTAAATTTTCTTGGTTTTTCTTTCTGCGAAGTTAGGCAGGTTGTTTTCCAAGCTGAAGTACCGCATGGGTGGAATAGACGCACACCACGTAAGGGGTAATATTTGCTTCAGGATTACTTTTCCGCAGGATGATGAAATATCCACCTTCCTGGTTTAGCTTTGTTTTAGGCAGGCTGTTGCAATTTTTCCAAACTGAAGTACCGCATGGGTGGAATAGTCACACGCCACGTGAGGGGTAATATTTCTTCAGGGATTACTTTTCCGCAGGATGATGATATATCTACCTTCCTGGTTTAGCTGGCCTCTGGTCGGAGTTTTGTTTAGGCAGGCTGTTGCAATTTTTCCAAGCTGAAGTACCGCATGGGTGGAATAGTCACACGCCACGTGAGGGGTAATTATTTCTTCAGCGGTGCACTACCAATTACTTTATTTTAAACTCACAACCACTTTATTTATTAAACTCGAAGGACCATTTTCTTATGTGCGAAACGCACAAAAGAAAGAACTTTTATTTTAGGTAAAAATGGTTTATTTTGGGAACCTTAATGTCGTCGTTCTCATTATTCTTAACATAACCTCCAAAGTTGTAGTGTTGCCATCTTGCAACTTATTCTTATGTTGGTATTGAACAGACACTTCCAAGGACTTTGTCTAGTATTTTTTTTCCATTGTTTCAGATAACGGCTATGGACGATAGGTACCTATTGTAAATTTTAATGGCAAATCACAAACGAATCAGTAGGTTAGCAGGCTTCCTAATAATTATTATTCAAGTCACCTAATAAACTAAGTTCGTGCGTAAAAAGTAGTTTTATTGACCATTTACAATGGCAAGGTACCTCAAAATCGTCATAACTTGAAGCAACTAGAGGAATGTTAAGTAGGGATCTACGAGTATTCTGTAATTACAATGTAACAATATAAGAACAAAAAAACACAGTGCAAGTACCATCTTACATCTATATGTATAGGTACTTTAAATATTCTGAGTCATGTAAGAAAGAAATATAAGGTAAACATTTAAGCTTCTACCTAGTAACCTGATATAAAAAACTGAACAAACAACTAAGCTTAAGTTATTATCAGTTTTAATTGCATTTAATTTTGGAGATATTTCTTACTGCGCAATATAAAATGGCGAAAACTCCAAAAATATACTTAAAAGTTATATCAATTTTGGCACAGAATAAGTAAAAGTACTGCTTTTGGGATCTATTACATTAAAACATAAGACTCAACTGCAATTAGAGACCAGCTCACTATCCGTAACATCTTAGAAACAAATATTTTCTATGACTATTCTATATTTTTTTTATAGTGTGACGTTGAAGTATAGGTACTCACTTATGTGCAGGTTAATGAATTATTTTAAGAATAACCACTTTGTAATAACCTACCTATCAAGTTATACCTTATAAAATTGATCAGACAATCAACAAATTTAAGACTGAATTTTCCCCACTTTTTGCGACTTTAATACTAGTTTCAATGTAAAATACCTTTTCCAGTCTGCATACAAATGTATAATTACACGCATCATGGCATCACAGCTGTAATAACTAGTTGGATCGTGAACAGCTGATGTTGCTAGTATTATCCCATCATTGACCACTGACGAAGTACGTTTCAATGGCACAGCCTGAAAAATTAGCTGGATCATTGCATACATGGTAGGAATTTCAGGCTTATAGGCTGGATTTTAGGTATTAGGCCTAAGCACTATTATTCTCAATCTGGGTTCCTAGGATTCTGGTTTTTCATGGTTCAAGCTATAATACTTATTAGTTAGGTTATTTTTATAGATCACTAGCTGCCGGATAAAAAAATAGCTTAAATGTTAATCCAGCACATGTACTTTGTAGGTACGAGTATATTCCAAGTTATATTCAAATCCGTTTAGCGGTGATGCAAACATCCTCACAAACTTTCACATTATTACTAGCTGCAGCCCGCGGCTTCGCCCGAGTGGTACCTCGATAAAAAGTAGCCTATAAGTTATTCCAGCACACTTACTATGTATATTCCAAGTTTCATTCAAATCCATTTAGCCGTTACGGCGTGATTGAGGCACAAACATACAAAGATACAAACATCCTCACCACAAACTTTCACATATTTTATAATATAGTAGATAACGGATTATGGCCTTAAACAATAATTGAGTTCCTGGAGCTACATATTATTTCGTAACGCTTTGGATATAATCTGTAATCATGCATCTTTCTTAATAAAATTTGTAAGTTTCGTAATATTTCTATAAAGTGAGCCTACCGCCCTTCAGCGTCAACAATGTTTGGCACGCTAATGAGTGTGACGAATGATACCAGCCTATAATCAATTGTCTTTGAACTTTGTAAAAACCATTCTTGTAAAACATGAAAACATGGGATTCCTGCACTACCGGATCTCGTAACAATGTAGGTACCTAAGTAGGAAATAATTAACGGAAAAGTTTGATTGAATAAACTGTGGAAAAGTATGATCATTTTTAGTAAACATCTTAGATGAAAATTTGGCAAACATCATAACACCTCAAGCCAAATTCAATGACAAAATGTACTTAAACATAAACTACTTTAGACTTTTTAATGGGTACATGTTAACACATAGTATTTATTTTTAACGAAAACAGGAATTTAGGATCTAACATTGTATTATTAATTCTTGTTCCTGATCGGGTACTTCGACACCAATAGGAAATTAGTAATTAAGCACAGGTTCCACAAAAAGCTTTGACAGAGCTTATACTCGTAATAGAATAACAAGCACTGCAAACAACAAAGACATTAAACCAGCAAACGCTTAGGCGTTTACTGGTTTTATGTCTGTTGGTTAGCCAACGACCAGTTTCTCTAGAAAATAAGTAAAAAATAAAGGGACTCCGTCCTTCCGAAAATAAAAAGCTCTTCGCAAAAGCACGCCGACCTCACCCGGTTTTATAATGTGTAATCGAATCGAGGAATATCCTGTTTATGGGAGATGAGGCTTAACCTACGTAATTCGATTAAGAATAACAATATTGTAATTAAAATACAACAGATAATTGTATCGTTTACGAAATAAACAATTAAACAAAATCTATGATTTATGCCGATATTATGGCAATAAGTTCTGTGAAGTCCTGGCTGTTGTTGTGTCGTGACGTCAGGAAAACCGCCTTGTATAAATAGGTTTGCCGGTATGTCCTGCGGTAGTAAGCATGATGGGAGTCGGCCAGTTCGTGGGTGCGTTAGCGCTCGTAGCGCTCGCCTCAGCCTCTATCGGAGACAACTCCATCGACGGAGGTGACAGAGTGGTTCAAGTGTCCCCGGTGCTCGCCCCTCCGAGGGACTCTCGGACTCATGACACGACTCGCTCCAGACAGTTCCCTATCCTAGTTTTGTTAGCACTGCGCAATCCTCCCACGAACACAAGGGAGCATGAAGCGAAGTCTCTAGAAGACCGACCTATTTACTACGTTCAGGTAACATATTTTTTGTTAAGTATTTAGTTGTGGTTAAAAAGAAGCAAAGTTATCACATTATCACACTAAAAATAAATGCGAAAGTTTGTGAATGATTGTGCCCGTGTTGTGGAATTGGCGGAAACCTGAAATGCTTAGTTCAATACATAGTTCAAGACATAGTTCGACCAAAAATAGATCTTATGATATTCTAGGATTCCAGATTCTAAGATCTATTTTTGGAACATTGGACAGAGGCTATTTTTAATACATGAAGCTTAGGCGGCATCCATTAATTACATGAGGTGATTTTGGCGATTTTTCGACTCTCCTTCCTCCCTTGGTGAGATGTCGTGAGATATTGCTCGACCTCCTCCCCCTGACCCTGGTCTCACTTGAGATTTTTGAAAATGCGTATTTTTTATGCAAATAAGTTAATTTGTGCTTGATTGCGTTGGATTAATTTAAAACAAAAACATAATTATGCTTAATGTTTTTATTTACTTATATTTTTAATATGATTTAGCCATATTTTAGTAGAGAACTTTGTTTTACTTAATTTAACCCAGTTTTCTCGCAATAAATACGTAATATTTGCCGAGAACCCCTCACCCCCACATGATATTAAGTGAGGTTCGACTAGACCCCCTCCGACCCGTTTTTCAATAAGGACCTTTACAATGTCCTTGTCTTAAAATTGCGTATTGTTTTAGTATGCTACATGACGGCTGAAGATCTGTATGATATCACTACATAATGATGATTTGTTTTGCTTGTTCTAATGACTTAGTAAAAACAAACCTTTATACGAATCAAATCCTTAAGAACAGGTTCTAGATGCGATCTTGAACGTGACTATAATTTAATTTAAAGCCAAAAAAGAGATCACTAAAAACTTAATAGAGGTAGGTGTAGCAATGATCGTATCATGAGGGGTTTTGAACCGAAAATAGGTAGCTTATTTAATTATTTATAACAATGATAATCCTAAAGTAGTATTAATACAACTATTGAATGGTCTTTGCATCGTAAACTCTATAGACCGAGAAATATATATTTTTTGTTTCAGCTCAATATCAGTATGACATAATAACCGTGAGTTTTGCTGTTATTTACTAATACAAATTATCGGTTCATTTTCAGAAATTGGAAGATCAGGAAGTTCCCGTTTCCAGTAGAAGTAGACAAAAGCGCCACTCACATATTAAATACAAAAAACATGGTGGTTACGGTGGTTACGGCGGTCACGGCGGTCACGGCGGCGGTCACGGCGGCGGTCACGGCGGCGGTTACCAGCTGGTGACCTACGTACCCGGTAAGAGTTTCTGAAAAAAATAATGGTACATAAAAAAAAACTATTACCCATTTTTTTCTAGTGAGTTTATTTGAGTCTTTGGTTATCTCGGCCAAAAGTTAATTTCGACAAAGAGCCATTTGGACAAATAGACCACTTTGTTACTCGTCCTAGGCCAAGATACTAACGACTAGTTATTTTTCTTCAATTAGTTTTTTGACCATTCATTTGATAGGTTTCAATTTATTTCCATATTACAGCACATCATAGTGGAAGCGGCGGTGGATACGGCGGTGGATACGGCGGTGGATACGGCGGTGGATACGGCGGTGGATATGGCGGTGGATATGGCGGAGGCGGCGGCGGCGGCGGCGGCTGGGGCGGCGGTGGCGGCGGCGGCGGTGGCGGCGGCGGCGGCGGTGAGCATCCCGGTGGCTTTGGGGGTGGAAACTATGGCAATGGTTACCAAAACGGTGGATGCAGTGGAGGTTGTGGCGGACACGTGCCGTCGGTAAATTCTGGTGCGTCGGCCTCAGCATCAGCCCAAGCGCAATCTGGAGCCAATGCCGGTGGGTATGGTGGGAACTATGGCAACGGTGGGAATCACGGCAATGGTGGGAACTACGGCAATGGCGGCTACCAACATGGCGGACCAGGTGGAAACTATGGATCCAGCGGAAGCAAAGCTACGGCATCTGCTTCAGCCTCATCCTGGTCTCAATCCAGTTCTTATAAACGTATGTAACCTACCTGATGTACCTAGTATCTAATAAAAAAAATGCATGAGTAACAAAAATCCTAACCTATGCTTATCACCACAGCCCGAAAGCTTGGTCATCTTTAGATCTTAAATTAGTAAATGATATTTTTTTAATTTGCCCGCTTCGCACACGTTCTTCATTGAAGGTAGGGAGGGAATAAATGTTTGGTGTTCAGGTATGGCTCAATCATACAGCTAAACGATTCTTGACAATCTTGTCTTTTTATAATACTAGCTGCCGCCCTGCTGCCGCGGCTTCGCTCGCGTGGTACCTGGATAAAAAATTGCCTATATGTTAATCCAGCACATGTTCTATGTATATTCCAAGTTTCATTCAAATCCGTTCAGTAGTTTTGCGTGGAAGAGTAACAAACATTCATACATACAAACTAAACTATATAGTAAGGACAACTAAACTATATAACGTCGTACTACCCTTCCTACTACGAGTAAACTATATCATAAATTATGATTATCTCAACCACATTTTAACACTGTATTTTATTTTTTGTTACAGGTAAATAAACTTCATTGGAAGATATAGTACAGAATCTATAATATCCATACTATAGATTCTTTATCTGTAACTACTGCTGCTCACCAAATAGATTTACTTTCAATAAAGCCTTCTTCATTACTTTCAGTCAATTTCACAAAAGAGGGTTAGGTAAAAATACTCAGCAATGTTTTGACGAGTAAATAATTTTTAATTCTGAAAAAAAAAACAAATGTAAGATAAATAAAAGATTTTGCAAATTATTATTGTTTTTTAATGTACCTACTAGACAATGCTTTCACGCAAATATTAAAAATAAGTTTTCCCAGACTATGAGCTTGTGACTATCCCCCGAATACTCAAACGCGACTCAGAGTTGAGCACATCTCAACTCACGGTTTTTTGACAGTTTCTGATGATTATCTGTCAGAAAAAATCGTCATTTGAAACGTGCTCAACTTTGAGATGCGATTGAGTATTCGGGGGTAAGTATATCTTTTTCTATATTCTAAGTGACTAAACTACATTGCAGATTTTCGATTTGCCTATATCTACCTACCCATACCTACATTAATAAGTATTTATTTAGAACTTGAATAGTCCATTATGTGACTAGATACTGATATTTCATAGAAGACATGATATCGTCACTGGAAAGGCAAATTTACGTAAGCGCCAATCGAGAAAAAGCCGTTTGAAGCTCATTTTTTTCGTTTTTTTAATCATAACTTTCTACCTAATTATCGAATTTTGATGACGTCAACGTAAGATTTCATTCTTTTTTCATTTTCTATGTCCAGCAATTCATATTATTGAATTTGGACTGCTATTTTAGGATAATAACTCAATATGTCTATTTGGCGCCATTTTGGCGCTTACGTGATTTTGCCTTTCCAGTGACGATATCATTAAGGTGGAAAACTTAAGAATGTTAACCACAGCTGGAAACCACATTGAAAACATACCTACCACTCACAGCAAAAACCCCGTGAATCTAATAATAATTTATCGATTCTTTGATAAATTATAAAAAACTAGGTATTAGTACATGGTGTGTATGGTAAAAATGATTTTATGTTTCCGTAATTTTTAGCTTAAATAAATAAATGTTTGAGGACATATCACACAGCACCATCTAGCCCCAAAGTAAGCAAAGCTTTTGTATTATGGGAACCAGATGGCTGATAGAATACTTATATAGATACTTTTTGTTTGTAAAAACATACTTACAGTGCGAAAGTTTGTGAGTTTGTAATTCCTTTTTTTTCGTATTTTAAAGGTATCCTAATAATATTTTATATGAGAGAGTTTGTGAGGATGTGAGGATGTATGTTTGTGCCTAAATCACGCCGTAACGACTGAACGGATTTAAATGAAACTTGGAATATAGATAGTATGTCTACTGGAATAACATATAGGCTACTTTTTGTCCGGATAACACGTGAGCGAAGCCGCGGACGAAAGCTAGTATTATAAAAAGACACTAAGGCTTTTTACCATCTATAGTAGATGATTTGTTATACAGAGTCAGGAGGCAACTTTTACCTTCACAAACGGGACGCTGTAGTGCCCGGGACGAATTATATATTTATTATATTTACATAATAATTATGTATGTTATCCACAAAGCAGCGCCTGATTATATTCAATACAACTAACGTCATTTCAATTGCTCAAAGCTTTTTACAAGTTCGTATCGTCGTCGTTCGTACAAACGAATACTAAGTTTTCTAAAGTTTCCTATTACGAACTAATGGCTTGTCTTATGAAGTGATTGGCTTCATTTAGTCAATTTAGTACTTACCATCTTTCGTTGACCTGTCCTATATGCATATATGCATATCAATATCAACAACATAATAATATTGCATAGTATTTAGGTACAATAATGAAGCAGAGGACGAGGTTATCGACAACCGGTCAAAGTCGGCTAACTGCGTTTAAATTGAGATTTCTTGAGAAATTAAGTCAACGAACCGTATAACGCGCAAATAATTCGCAAAATTATATAAGAATTCATGAATTGGAGTAAATAAGTAAGTTTGAAATATCCTTAGTGTAAAATGCAGGATAGTGCAAAATGCAGGAGCTCGATTAATTAAGAATTAATGTTATTTTTAGGTTTCGTCAACTCTGTGCGAGTTTGAATAGTACGAAAGTCCTTGTGCGAAAATAAAATAACTTTATTATTATTATTGGTTAGTTTTTATGTCAGTGTTTTTGGAATTCCGTTGGTGTATTTGAACCACAACACCAATAATATTACTCTATTTTGCCTGATAAATTTTAACGTTATTGAGGTGAACGCACGGCCTACGGTCAACGTACCGAGGCTGTCCCTATAGCCTTGCACTTGACCTTGGCTGGTGCAACCCTGTTCTGATCATTTCCATCGCAAATTTGTGCGCAGCTTATTAATTTGATGAGGGTGTTTGATTACTCAATCACGTTTTATTGGAACCAATTTGGATAAAACTAAGAAGAGATTTAAGAGGTATTTTTATTAATTTAGACTGAGTATGATGAAATGTCTTTATATTATGGAGGTACCAGTCAGTATCATAGATGCATGAACCGAACACGATCAAGATTGCCTTCCCCTCAAAATAACTTTGTCAATAAACTTTTGAAAGAATACTACTTCCAACGCACGTTTTAAAGTGTAAACTAGCGCCAGTTTAGATGCGCGAATAAATTACTTTGGTGGGGGTTTAGAATGTAGGTACCAAACTACCATACATAACTACCCAAGTCGTAAGCACATAACGGAAAGCTAATATATTTTATGTTAGGAAAGCAGAAAGCGGCTTGCGCTTTCAGACAGCCTAGTTAATATTTATGAAAATTAATACGTAGGTACTTTAAAAGGTAAAACTCAGTTTTGCAGTTACGAGTGTATACAGGTAATAATAAAACAGCCGTAATCTAGACCTACCATAATTGGATACAGTTTTCTAAGCAACTGTCAAATCGTAGACTGGGCGAGCCGCTGGTAAATCTGCTTATATGACACACGAGTCTGGAAGTTAATAGGGTGAAAATAGGTAAAAGTTGTTTAAATTACGTATTCGATGACGACAATCCCGCTACGATATTACAACATTGCCGAGCATAAAAATGGTTATCTCGTCTGAATGGCCGAATTTTAGCGTAGCCGAGTAGGGTAACTAGCACTTACAAAATGGTTGTTGCGATTTAATTTTATTTAGCTGTACTACTGCTACTAGTCTTATCACTAGACCAGTTCTTTCCAAATAGGTGGGTTAAGAAGGCCACTTTATCTGATCTGCTGCTGAATTGAATTACGAACGATTTACCAAAATCTAAAAACTCCGTCACAAGAGTTGGCCACTAGCTCATAAGAACTTACTTTTTTATAAAAATTCCTACCACTTTACGGCTAAATATGAATCTGCTGCTGAATCGAATTGCGGAAAATTTACCCACGATTCGGACCATTTCACGAAAATTACAGGAATCGCTTTGGATTTCTATAAAATCTAAAAATTTATTGATTGACCTTTTTAGTCCCACAGAAGTGTGGTGAAAAGTTTTAAAGTGTATTTATTTACTTATTTTGCATTGCGCACAACGAATGTTACTTCTTACTTATATTATAAATGCGAAAGTTTGTGAGGATGTTTGGATGTTTGTGCCTCAATCATGCCTAAACGGATTTGAATGAAACTTGGAATATACATAGTACATGTACTGGATAAACATATAGGTTATTTTTTACTCGGGTACCACACAAGCGAAGCCGCGGGCGGCAGCTAGTTACTAATAAAATAGAAGTAAATTTAAGTGAACAGAAATGTCTGCTTGTACTCATAACAGGAATGAGCCAGCCTTCTTATCCCCTGTAGGTATTTGATATTGCAGTTCCTAGTTCAATGTCAGTAATACGAGTAAGTAGCAGGTGTTTGTCCCACCACCTAAGCTCTGTTTCAGCTTTTGGCTGATTTAAACGAATAGCGTTTAAATCAGCCAAAAGCTGATTCAATCCATTGCGGCACAGAATACAGAAGAGATTTATTATTTCTGTGATTGCGGGACTATTGCGCCTTGGTACACACACAGAAGCTAATCTCAGTTCCATGACCCCCACAGATGGTCAGCGTTGAATAGGTCAGGAAGGTTGGACCTTGAGTAAAGGAAAGCTGATTGTGAAAACTATTTGCATAATTTTAATACATTCATTATTATCACGCCCATATCCAATGGGGTGGGCAGAGCCGCAAGCCAGAATCTTGCAGACACTTCTGATTCAAAATCCTAAGATGAATATGGAGACAAGTGATCAGCCCATCGCCCATATAAATGGTCCATCATGTTGGAGAGGATACCATCCCTTTTTCCTTTTATTTATACTTAATAAACGAGAATAAACGGTAGGTATGCGAATTTATAAAAATGTTTTTAAATAATTGTTTTTTGGGCGATTGCTCGGCAGAGACACAAGAGGCGCGGGTTCAATTCCCGCTGCGAAAGAAATGTTTGCATGATCTGTAAATATTTCTTCCGGGTCTGGGTGTTGTGGTACCATGGTACTTGTAGTTTCTGATACCCACAACACAGGGAATCCTAGTGTGGGGTCAGAACTATGTGTGTGACTATTGGGTGTTATTTATTATTTATGTGATACAGTATTTGTACATAGTAGGTGGTATAGGTACTTAAAAGTAGGTACCTTTTTAGGTTTCCGTAGGTACCCGAATGTGCCAACAGGACCCTATTACTAAGCCGCCGCTGTCCGTCCGTCTGTCAGCTGTATCTCAGTCTCAGGAGTTGAAATTTGCACAGAGTGTGTATTTCTATTGTCGATATAACAAAAAATATAAAAATATAAGGGGGCCCCATACAAGAAACATTAATGTAGGTACGGTCGTGTACCAATGGATTTTTCTGTGCGAAAAATTTATGTACGCTATACCAGTACTCTCAAACGGTGAAGGAAAACATCACGAAGAAACCCGCTGCTTAGTCAGCTCCGCACGTATAGACCATGTCTTTCCTGCGGACAAGGCCGACTAAGCTGAGAGGATGGAATAGGTGCTGGGCAAGCCTACTCCATCTTAATTCGTCCCGGTCACTACAGCGTCCCATTAGTGAAGGTAAAAGTTGCCTCCTGACGCTGTATAAATCATCTAATAGATGGTAAAGGGCCTTTATATGTATAATATGATATTTCAGATTGATTCAACTCGATACCTTTTATGCGTTGTAAATATATATCAAAAATATGAAGCTTTGGGTCAGACTTTTGGACGGACTGCCAATGATCCTATAATTTTATCCATTTGAAAAATAAAACAAATAGTTTCAGTTAGGTAAATAAATAGGTACTTACTAGTTATTTTTATTTTGTTCTGTAGACTTATTTTTATTGTAGATTTTATTTCTGTTTTTTAACTTACTGTAATATATATTTTATTGTCTGTGTTCTTCTTTTATTGTATGTTTCAAACAACCTTGTATGAGCCTTGTAAGTTGCTTGAAATAAAGTGATTATTTTATTAGTGAAGTATTTTATTTATTTTTATTTGAAGTTACGGGACCCTAAAAATTATACTTGGCAAGTCAACAAAAACAGGAAAGTTCATATTATATACGTAGTATTGCGACGAGAAATAAGATAACCAGAAGGTACCTACCTACTAAAGGTCACGAGTATTGTTAGTTACTCGTACGTATTACCTACGTAGTCATTTATTTACAAGCTCTAGGCTCTCTTCTTGTAACTCTTATCATTATTTGTCACAGGAAAAACCGAAATAAACAACGCCAATTTACGTATATCTAATATAATGGAAGTTAATGAGTAGGTAGATAGATCAATTATCACTACAGATGGTTTGTTATGTGTCGAACTAGCTTTTGGCAGTGTTCATAGTAATCACTTAATTTTCGTAAGGTCACGTTATGTAAAATGAAACCACGGACAAAAGTTAGCGCGTGGATACACTGTTGTACACAAAGGATTTTTCTATCGTTTTATTCGGGTGTTATGTTCATTTAAATATTTGTGGACATTTCACACAGCGCCGTCTAGCCCCAAACTAAGCAAAGCTATGGGAACCAGATAGCTGATAGAATACTTACAAAGTTTTTATTGTAAATACATACTTATAACTAGTATTTTCGCTTGCGGGCGCGAGCTGCACGCAGCTCGCGAGGGACGTAATCGCTGCTGGTGAAAAAAAAAAAAAAAAAAAAAACAAACAAACATACACTTTTGGCATTTGCATCGCACCATCCTCTACGACATTTGTTCGAGCACTCCATACCTTTCGCTTATAGTTTTCGAGATATCGTCGGTCAAAGTTTGTATGGCGGCCATCTTGTTTTCCGCCATTTTGAATTTTTTTCACCGCACATCGAATTCGACCAGGGTGCATGTCCACATTCCGCAAGCAGGAGAGATCTTGGTCTTGTCGTTTCGTCTGGCAGTAGGTGAGGTCCCTGATGAGGAGCAGTTTTCGAAGATTTCGGATTTTTCCCATACTCACTGTGACATCCTGAACACTTCCCCCATACATTATTTATACCCATCTCTGCTCCATCCGCCAGAACAATTCTGTCAGTGAGTGGGTTTGCAGCTATTAAATACATACATACTTATAATACTACAACACCCAGACCCGGAAGACATATTTGCAGAACATACTAACATTTCTCCCGTAGCGGGAGGCGAACCCGCGCCTCTTGCGTCTCAGCCGAGCACGCCCTTCACGTCACCGAGGTCGTCGGAGGGCGGAGGGATAGACGGACGGACAGCGGAGGCTTAGTAATAGGGTCCCGTTGGCACCCTTCGGGTACGGAACCCTAAAAACTTCAGCTTAAAAATATCTATTCCTTCTCTTATTTCCAATAACCTGCTAAAATTCGTCATGTTCTACAGATATAGCAAGAAAACTAATAATTGCCTATTAAAAACATAAGTAAACACATGAAAAGCTCTAATAAAGCAAATTTTATAGCTCCTTTGAGGCTGTAAAACAGTTTTCGCTTTAAACCTCTTTACTACAAACTTTATAGGCTATTTACTAGCTACTGCCCGCGGCTTCGCTTGCGAAGTGCCAAGATAAGAAGGAACTGATAATTCAGTCATAAAAAATATGTTTGAATTTGTATAAATAATTTTATAACACAAGCTTTTTCAGCTTTCAAATGAAAAAGCTTGTGTTATATTTGTCATCTGATTTCAGTACAGCAGTGGTACCTTTCGATCCTGAGGTCGTGGGTTCGAATCCAGTCTTGCTTTAATGGATTTTCCTCTTAGAACCATTGCAAGCGCTCAAGCGGTGAAGGAAAGCGACTGCATTTCGTACAATTTATTAGGTATAGGTAAAGCTTGAAGACATGGAATCATATTCACGAAGGTAGCCTCTTCCAGATTTAGGTATACAATGATGAGATACAATAAGCAAGTATTCCCAAGGAGGGTTGACGTCAGGTAGGCGGCCGGTCATAAAACATCTTAGCCAAAATTCTTACAGCATGATCCTTGAAGCATGATCCTTGGTTCCGTGCCTACCCCACATAGAGTGGGATAAGGGCAGGAAGATGATGATGATGAATTACAAGCTTCCGCTAACAGCTCCGCTCACGTGGTACCTGGATAGAAATCAGCATTTATTTACTGATGGCCTTGGCGGCGTAGCGGGCGAGTGCTCACTAAGGACGCAAGAGGCGCGGTATCGATTCCCGCTGCGGGAGATATCTTAGCATCTTCTGCAATTGTTCCGTATTGGATGTCACGACGCAAGAAAAGTGTGGGTTAAAAACTATGTAAGAATGTATAAAAACACGTTGATACCTACAAACATTCTCACAAAATGTTGTTGTTATAATATTTATACTTACTCAGGGCAGGTACTAAGGTAGTAATTAACATAGGGAGTGGAAAACTGCAATATAGAGTAGGTACATAGCCGGGGTAACTGTGCACTGGTAATGGTAACGTTTTTAATCCGGTTAGAGCGAGCAGAGCATCACTTGCACGCCCGCTGCCGACGCCGAAAGCCGCCTTTCGCAAATTCAAAAAATATTTAAAAATGTACAAATCCGTCGTTTTGTGTGTAGCCTTGTTAGTGGTGATTGGTGAGTGTTTTTTTCCTTTTTTTTCTCTAGATTTTTTTGTTGTTGTTTCTACTAGAGAGAACGATAAAGATTTTATCTATTTAGAAACGCTTTGTTAAATAAAATTGGAATGTGATAATTAATATAAAAAAATTAATAAGTTCCATATAATTCAGACGCAATAAAATTCGATTAGCTAGTCAGAGTAATTTTCGAAATCAAAACAGCAATTTTATTTTTTACAAGCATCCAATCGTGATCATAACAAAACAAAAAGTTCCGATTTAAAACAAAAACACGCTGATGCTTATTAATATGGCTGAACATTGTTTAATAGTGTTTGTAGTCACGGAGAGATCGTGATTATCCTTTCCGTGGTCGTGAGAAGGATCTTTTTGCGTTAGGTAAACGATGATTCAATATCAAAATGATCTATGACTAAATTAATAATAGGGCTTGACTTTTAAGCTATTAATGCGATAGGAAAGCAAAAAAATTGTCTTTATAACCTACTTCAAAAAAAGAAGGAGGTTAACTCCGTCATTTATGAACCGATTTGGATTTTTTTTTTGAATGGTATGTACCTACTTCCTGTTTGGTCCCGTTTAAATTTGAAGAAAAAATACCACCCCTAAAGGTGAAAAATAGTAGATGAAATTTTTATAGGCTCGAATTTAAATTTCATTTAATAATGGTACCAGAGGGAAAAAATATTTGCATTCTACCATGGTTCTACTGCAAATGAACCAAACTTTATATACCGTACCGTACCGTACTACAATAAATTAACCTTTACTAAAGTACTAAGTTAAACATAAATTGAGTGTGTCAGTTCATTCTGCTCTCTCTAGAAATGCCCATCTAACTAAACAGTTCTTAGAGTAAAATCGGTTAAATTTACACTAAACTACATGTTTTTTTACCCAACTGCGAGAGAGGATAATGTTTTTGGGGTGTATGTATGCATTTTAGCCGAAGCTGTAACCTAAATGGCTGGACGAATTTTGACAATTGAGGTGAATTTGTCTGGATCACAAGATTTACATAGACTAGGTATATAAAATGTCAAAAACAGTGTGGCTGAACAGTGTACAGTGTTATTTAAATTCTACACAGTCGTGTTTATGTAAAAAAAATCTTGTTTAGGGGTAGACTGGTAGACTTAAATAGTGATTACATACTAGAGGACTGAAGTCGCCGGCAAACATTAGTATGACCTAAGTACTTGATATGAATTGATGCGTAAAGATGCTTGATTAGGTGCATATTGATACTTCAATCAACGGATTTTAAAAACCCGCCTTGTTAGCGATTGAAAATGTTAATAATGAATAACCTCCTCGATCATGGTCATAGGTAAACATAAACATTATTATGTACCTATCTAATATTACTACCCAAAATCATAGGTATCTAGGCACAGGCTTAGGTACTAAGTAATAGAGACATATTGGTTTTAAAAAATGTCTCATTCCTAAATCAAATACATTTTAATGAAAAATTAACAAATACACCGCTCCACAAATACCTTTAGGTAGTTGTCAAGTACTTACTAAAAACTTATAAAACTGGCTAAGTACGAGTCGAATTCGCACACGAAGGGTTCCGTACCATGATACATGTACTTTTTAATATGACTTTTACCTATCGTACTTTAGCCACAAAAAATGATTCTTGTATAGGGTCCTCTTTATTTTTTTAATTATTTGTTGTTATAGCGGCATTAGAAATACATACTCACAAACTTTCACATTTATAATGTAGTAGGAAGTTAGCCAAATAGATTACCTAAAGGAAACATAAACATTTCTAAAGATGACTAACCCTATCAAAGCTTTATCTTACCACTTAGTCATAAGTGCTTTTTATAAAGCGTAAAATGATATCATCAATATAAAAGGCTAAGAGAATATTTCTTGAAATTAAAAAATGATAAAAAACTAATTGGAGTCGATAGCTCAAAGGAAGCATCGCAAAACATTAGGTACCTTTACTGCTTTGAACCATGAAAGTATCCGAAACTTGGTAAAAAAGTAGCAATGAAAGATGAATAAAACGATGATTGCTCATAAAAACAGGTGGGGTTTTAAGGTGGATGGTCCAAGCTATGCCACGAGATCAACTTGCAAAGTTTGGAGACCTCGCGAATCTACTTTTCTAGTAGAAAATCGAACTTTTGTGTGGATATGAAGACTTTTCTATGTTTCTTCTCTGCTGGACTGGGAGTAAAGAAAAAACATAGAATGCGTCCAGCTGCTTCTCTCCCCGAGCATGTCGTAAAAGTCGACTAAGGGATAGTATTCTCTCCAACATGATGAGATACAATAAGCAAGTATTCCCAAGGAGGGTTGACGTCAGGCAGGCGGCCGGTCATAAAACACCTTAGCCAAAACTCTTACAGCATGATCCTTGGATCATGCTGTGCCGACCCCACATAGAGTGGGATAAGGGCAGGAAGATGATGATGATGATGAAGACTTTTCGTATGTTTGTGCCTCAATCACGCCGCATCTGCTGAAAGCAGTATCTAATTACCTACCTATGGGGGCTGGAATAACACCTAGGGAACTTTTTATTCGGGTATGCCGTTGGTGGAAGCTAGGTTTTAAGTAATTGCAGAAAAAAAATTGAATTTGGCGGTACAGCTTGGACCATCCACCTTAATGCAAAAACAAACAAGTCTTGCAACAAGTTGGGCTACACTCCAGTGGGTAGGACAATGACACCCGCGCATCCCTGTTCTGCACAATTTTATTATAGGATAGTTACAATCATAATACAATTCAATGTCTACAAATGAGAGAACGAAAGAAGGAAAATATTACATTAGTTTTAAGGAATCTGCCAAGCTTGGAGCGTGTTTTTTCTAGTAAAACGAGCTTTAAAACAAAATTGTTTTACTTCTCAAAAACTTGTCATGGATTGACTCTTAAGAATCTTAAGTACCTAGTTAAGACTCTTGAAAGACTTCGTAGTTTTTTATTATTCCAAAAAAAAATGAAAAATGTCAAAGTTAGTCATAGAAACCAAAAAGTGAATTCGAAACAATTCGCTTCAAAAACCGCTTTATAAAACAAATTTCAATATTCAAGCAGTTGACACACTCTGAATCTAGGTATCGACTCGACTCGTTTAGACTTATTTAGATAAGAAACCTAGAGTCTGGCTCCTGCCTGACCCCCTTTCATGGTCACACGAGTAGGTACTTACTACATGCTGGAAAGCACTGCATTTCTCGTACTTTATTAGTCTAGTAATTGGTCAGGTACGGTCAGCTATAAAAAGACTTAGATACAAAAGGCATCTTACAAGAAAAACCTGCTTTTGAGCCCACTTTCAAGTAGGTTAGCTACTAGGTACTCTATGATAATTATCAATCAATCATGAACGCTACTTACGTACCTTTACGTACATTGGTTTCCAATGGACATTTCTATAAGACGAACACGTGTTAAAATCACACAATTTTATTTGCAACGACAATGAACTTGCCCGCCGTGGGCGTGAAGCGTTATAAAACTAATTGCAAGTGTGGCTGATTGCAGTAAGAACGAAAACGAGAATTGAAGGCTACTCCGACAGAAATTGAGATCAAAATTCTCTTACCACTTCATGAGAAGTGTACTCAAGAAAAGCAGGTACAGTTAGCGTTTTGACAAGCAAAAAATAAACCTTGGACCGTTAGACGCCGGCATACATTCATATCCGAGCTTAATAAAGGCGATAAAATATAGAAATTACCTACTCTTGCCGATGCACATAAATTAGCGAGAGTAGGCCAAAGAGAACATCTTGGACATTGTTCGACGACCTCGGTGGCGTGGCGGGCGAGTGCTTGGCTGAGACGCAAGAGGCGCGGGTTCGATTCCCGCTACGGGAGAAATGTTTGTATGTTCTGCAAATGTTTCTTCCGGGTCTGGGTGTTGTAGTATTATGTATTATAAGTATATGTATTTACAAAAAAATTGTATAAAAGTATTATATCAGCCACCTGGATCCCATAGTACAAGCTTTGCTTAGTTTGGGGCTAGATGGCGCTGTGTGAAATGTCCACAAATATTTATATTTATTTATTGTATTTTAGACTCTCGCGATAAACAGCCAAGAAATACAATAAAATCATGTATGCCTATTAGTTCCAATATTCCACTAATGGTCGTTCATTACCATAGCAACGTTGTTATGTCTAAAAGCGCCAAACCTTTTCGCTCGTTAGTAGAATATTGAAACAGTAAAGAACTACCTAAGATACGTCCATTTATAAAAGTTTGCTATTCGTTTTTTTAGATTGACCTCTGAGAGATGTCTAGGTTAGGTATATTGCTATTTTACCATCACAAAATCTCTACATAAAAAAGTCAACCACTTCAAAGATACTTCAGTTAACGATATGATTTATTGTATTCTTTAGTAGATAATTTACTAAGAATTGGATTTATTTCTTAAGATACAGAAGAAAAAAAATAAGATTGGACCTTGAGCACCAAATAAATAAATCCCAACAATGACACCAACTCACTCACGCTCTATCACCGACAGTCACTAGGAATCCCTGGGTCATTGTTATCAGAAACTCGTGCACCATAGAATCAAACCTAAACTCGCAAGAAAATTTATGCAAACGATTATTTCGCTTTAGAAATCGAGCTCGCACAATCATATCAAACATTGACCCGCCAAACCACCGAGATCCTCAACTACATATTTTCGAATGAAGATATGTTATGTAGAAGAAAAACGGTTGCAATTAACAGAAGTCAACATAAAGTTAAACTAATAAACATCTTACTGCTAATGGAAATGGAATAGCGGAACTAAAATTGTTTTATTACAAGTTTACTGTTATATTATCAGACACTGGTAGTCTTTCTCTGTCTACGGGTAGTCTAGAGTATCCTCGCCCTCCGATCTTAAGATCGATTTTTCTGTACCCAAGAAAAATTATGTGCGCTATACAAGTACCCTCAAACAGTGAAGGGAACATCGTAAGGAAAACGGCATGCATCGAGCATATAACTGAACACGTCAAGTGCACGAAAGGAGTTTTTTTGAGGCGCGATTTAATCCTTTCACCATACCGGTTCGAAATAACTAGTGATTCGACTACTAGGTAGTAGTACCTAGTTAGACAGAAAACAACAAATGCAAATTACATTACATGTATACTTCAGCCAAACTGGAGTAAAAGGTTTATCTACCTAAAACTTACTCTTACTCGTCCCGGGCACTACAGCGTCCCGTTTGTGAAGGTAAAAGTTGCCTCCTGACGCTGTATTAAATCATCTTCTATAGATGGTAAAAGGCCTTAGAAGTAGTAATAGTACCTAAAACTAAAGTGATCATATCGTAATTTTGAAAAGTACGTGACGGTTTGTTTATATAAATTGTATCTCCAGTTTGGCTGAAATATAGATGCAGATACCGAAACACAGGTTTCATTCGCATCTTTTATTTTTCAGCTATAAATCCATATCTATTGAATTTCATTTGATAATGGTACTAGATCGATAAAATATTTGCGATTATCATTAATGGTACTAGGTACCAGGAACGAACCCAAACATTGCAATAACATAGAGCTTTGTGCACCTCTACACACTTATGGTTTAGGCCAGGGATGGGGAAACTTTTTCCTTCGCGTGCCAATATTTACTTACAAAATATATGGTGGGCCAAGTTGTTGCATTTCTGGCTAGATTATTTACTGAAATATTGATGTATGTATTTGACATATAGCTCGCGCTCGCGAAATAATAGGTGACTGTTTTTTGCGAGCCCCGCACTGCCAATGAGAATGAAATTTCTAACAATACGAAAAGTTCACTTGAATTTTGTTTGATGGTCGCGGGCCGGATTTCAACGCTTCGCGGGCCGGAGATGGCCCGCGGGCCGTAGTTTCGCCATCCCTGGTTTAGGCTGTGCTTGATTGTCAGTCATAAACGTAAGATTTACCATTTAGATACATAATTACTAGGAGCATGAGTGAAGAATGTAATGGGGGTAAATAAAGCGGAATGAGTTTGTTAGGACCGTTAGTAAATGTAGATCCGTGATCTCTGCCTACCCCTATGGGAAATAGGCGTGATTTTATGTATCTATGTATATCTAATTAGGTACTCAGTATGAAATTGATCATATTTATGCCTCTTTTGCCATTTGAATAAGTTACATGTTGTGTCATAATTAACATCATAATTTATAAACACATAGCACGTTGCTCACGACTTGAGCTAATAGGAGCTACATAGGTCAATTCATTACAAATCAACAATATTCAATATTCCTTAAATTGATTGCAATGCAACCAATTTTTCGAAGCGTTTTTGTTTTGTTTAAATATTCTAAGCGGAAGACAAATCTTTCATTGGCAAGGCATAATTACCTACCTATACTTATAGTATAAATGAGTTTTTGAATCATAAAAATTAAAATAACCAATAATTTGTATTTGTATAGATACTTAAATTATTAACAATTTGATATTACCTATTTCTTATGGGTGATGAGGTCGCAAAGTGACAAAACCCTCAATAAAAAACAAAAATAAAATAAAAATAGCCTTTATTCTATTACATGTTTAAATTCAGTATTAAAATTAATATAATCATGCCTTAATCTAGATAATAATTAGAAATAATTTTATAAAGTAATAAATGTCATGAATTATATAATAAAATAAAATGTTATAAATGTCAGTGGCTCATGTAAAAGTCGCCTCTCGGGCGAAGGCCTCCCCCATGTCTCTCCAAAGCTCTCTGTCTCTAGCCAGTCTCATCCAGTCTGTTCCAATCATTTTGTAAAATTTGTCTTCCCATCGTGTTCTTGGGCGTCCTCTTTTTCTTTTGTTGCCGCGTGGGATCCATTCCAGTACTCTTTTTGTCCACCTAGTGTTTTCCATTCGGCAAATGTGGCCTGCCCAGTTCCATTTCAGAGATCTTATTTTGTTGACGATGTCACTTAGTTCTGTTTTGTGCCTAATTGTATTGTTGCTGATTCTGTCGGATAGTCTTATACCTAGCATACTTCGTTCCATCTTCCTCTGGCACACAGCTAATTTATTTTCATCATTTTTTGTGAGGGACCACGTTTGGCAACCATATGTCAAACACGGTAGAATGATGACTTCGTATACTTTCTTCTTGATTTTTATGTTTGTTTGTCTGTTCTTCATAATCTCTTTTAGGCTCCAGTACTTTTGCCATGATATTGCAATCCGTCTATGGACCTCTTTTTGTGTACCTACAGTCTTCGAAAGAGACAGATTGACCTAAGTATATGTATTCGTTTACAAACTCAATCTTTCCTCCATCTACTGTTATCTCTTGTTTTTCTCCATTGCTTATAATCTTTGTTTTCGTTGTGTTTAGTGAGAGGCCTACTATTTTACTTTCTTTTGTTAGTTCGTTTAGCATTATCTCTAGCTCAGATGGGGTTTCGGCAAAAACTACTATATCGTCTGCGAAGCGCAGGTGGCTCAGTCGCTCTCCATCGATATTAAGTCCCTTATGTTGCCAGTTTAGGTTTCTAAAGACTGTTTCTAAAACGGCAGAAAAAACTTTCGGTGATAAAGGATCGCCCTGTCGCACACCTTTCTCAATAGGGAATTCTTCTCCTTCTCTTTCCAATCTTATTTTGGCGCAGCTTTTTGAATATATGCTATAAAGTAAGTTAATATATTCTTCGTCAACGCCTTGTTCTAATAATGTTTCCCATATCGCATCGTACTCAAGACTATCGAAAGCTTTTTTGAAGTCGATGAAACACATATAAATGGTCACTCCGTATTCGTTAGCTTTTTGGATGAGCTGTGTGACTACTTGGATGTGGTCTAGTGTCGCATAGTGTTTTCGAAAGCCTGCCTGTTCTCGCGGTTGGTTTTCATCTAGCGTCTTTGTCATCCTTTGTAAAATTATTTTGGAGAAGATCTTGTATATATTTGATATCAGGCTTATCGGTCGGTAATTGCCAAGGTCTCTTCTGTCGCCTTTTTTGTGTAAGAGTGTGATTGTTGGTCATTCCTGTGCTTAGTACGTTATTGAACAGTGTCTGCAGGGGTCTTTGAAGATATTCGGATAGAGATTTTAGTACTTCGTTTGTAACGCCATACTCTACCTCAGATCTCAGGATGTTCCATGACGACCTTTGTTGTTGTTGTGTCTTTGGTTGTGGTTTCCCGGATTGTATAGAATTGGACAAAACCCTCAATAGTATCTATTAAAAAAAGTATTTCTTGATTAGTAATTTTGTCATTTTTATTCTTATTAATAATTTGACATTTTATAAGCAAATTTATAAGCTTTAAAATAAGTATTTACATAATTTTATTTCAATTGCATTAATTTCGTACGCTGTTAAGCAAAACATGGTTGTACCTCATTTATTTCTAACACATTCCACATTTCTTGTAAACTACCTATGTGTTTGCGAATAAAGTGATTGATTGATTGATTAATGAATGTCGTCCGTCATCCGTTAGTAGAACATATAGGTAAACTAAGCTTAAAACGCTACTAACCGGTATTTTTTTATTTATTTACTTTTCCCACTAAGTAGTTCAATATTGAATCTTTTTAATCCAATACCCTAATGCAAACCCGTCGTATGGGCTATATTTGTCTTAATTGCGTTGATGCATTCGGGTCAATGACCTACGGCGAGGAGCGCGGTTCGTCGGATCCTAGTCAATCTAGGTATATCTAGTTATTAGAGATGAGATACACTTAGAATAGAACGACTTGAATCATAAAAGTATCAAAATCTTTGGCCTTTTTATTTTGTTTTTGTCTTTTCGTTAGCAATTTTTATAGCTTGAAAACAGCACTATATTCTACAGAACTTCCAGGTGCCTACATGCCTTAGTAGAACTGGCTTTTGTCAATGCAATGATGCAGTTTCCTCCATTTTTCCTCTCCAATGCGGTCTTTTACTTCTTTATGCGACATGACAGCGACTTTTCCTTTTATTTGGCTCATGTAATGATTTCTAGAAGGAAAGCGAGGTAGAGGAAGATCTTTTCATCATTTTCCCTCTTCTATTTTGAATGGTCTTTATCACAAGTAGGCATCACTTGCCTAGTGAACGGAAAATTGAAAATTGGAACGGCCATAGTAATCTCCACATAACGTTTTTTTTTACCAATTTTATTGTCAGTTTTTGATGAAAATTTTGAGCATCTTATGTCGTTCGTAACCAAACACTTAATGAAGCACTAGTTACGCATATTCAATGTGATTGTACATAAGTATTTCTTGAAGTAGAAAAGTGTCCCCCTTAGTAGCAAAAAGTAAAAAAAAACTATCTTTTGGTGGGGACACCAGTAAGGATATGTGGAACAGGCGGTTCGTCTCTAGCATACCATCTACAGAGCGCAGTATAGCGAGTAGATTCAGTTAGAAGATATTGTATCACGACTATCATGTGACGTTTATCGAATTGGCGATGCACGGACGCGATGATCCGCGCGTAACATCCGCGAATCATCCCGCGACCACGTATAAATAAACATGATACATAGTACATACGAGTACTTCATCAACATACCTAATGTACACGGTAGGACTATGCAGTTCTGTATGTGACCTCTAGCGTGACTTTTAGCAGGCACGTGTAACAGCTGAAAAATAGCGTATGAGCTGCAGTGAAGAGCTAGAGACTAGCTTAATAGAAGACCACATAAATACAATACCTACATATTTATACAATATACCTAGGTACACGGTAAAGTAAAGTAAGTTCGTATGAGCTAGTGGCCAACTCTTGTGACGGAGTTTTTGGGCCGCCTAAAGGCCTCAACCATGGCTTAACGACTTAAAAGACGGGACCGACAATTTCACATCCTCCGAAGCACGGAAGCGCTCAGTTCGTAATGTCACTTGCCGTCACCCATCCCAATTGTGACTGCGCACAACGTTGCTTAACTTCAACGATCAATCAAGAACGTCTAAGCAAACTACGCCACGAGCGCTTCACTATACACGGTACTAATGTACCTATGCAGTTTTGTTTGTGAGTTTGTGATCTATTGTGACCTCTATCATCTCCAAAAGGATCATTTTCCAAAAAAATAGCCAAGCGTGGTTTCTTGCCTGTATCTTCCACGCCTGGTCGCGTTACGAACAGGTGTAAATGCAACGTAGATTTAAGACGTGTCCAAGTGATCCCAGTGATTTTATGGAATAAAAATTTTTGACTTTGACTTTGACTTTATCGTGACTTTTAACAAGCAATCGTAAAGTTACGCTTCAGCTGATAAAGAGTGTAGACTTATTCAAACTGGCTCTGTAGTGAAGAGGCGTCACTAGCTCTCACAAAAAGCGTTTTCTGAATTCACATCGTCATTGTGTTCTAGTCTATCGATATTTATAAAGAAAAAACAACTTCTGAAGTATGAAAAAGTTATAGGTAAATAACCGATTTTACATTTAATTAACTTAAAAATAAGAAGCATCTTGTCCCTACACGTTTTACCCAATTCCTATATCAATCAACCAATGGATAACGTATGGTAGATCACCATTACCTAGTAATATTGATACTTTTGTGAAAAAAAAGCTCCAAGCATTTTTGAAAAAAAATCAACTTTGCTTTGATAATCCATCATTTTACCCGTTAGTTAGAATATAGGAGTTGAGAAGCCATAGTATTAAAACAAACTTTCCTTGGCTGTCGCTTAAAAACAAAACAAGCCTCGTCCATCAGTGCCATTCTGACATTGCGCCCGTAAACTGCGTATCTAGGTACCTACCTACTTTGCGTGACTACCAACGCGTTTATTATATTTCGGTAACTTTCTTTCGAGTCGACTTAATTGGTTACACAAGAGTAGACTTACAAGCTGATGAAACTGTCACGAATCGATGCTTTCTAGCGATAGCCATTGAAAGTAAGATTGGATAAATTTATGATTCCATGATTTCATTTTGAGATGACCTTGAATTTTAAATTACTTACTTTGAGGTAGGTATCTTCAGGTAGTTCTTGGTCGTCCGGGACAGATTCTCGAATGTAGAGCTCACACCGAAAAGCGCATAGAACTATTACTCTCACTTAGGTACCTACTACTAATCATGTCAATGTCACTAGTTCTTTCGAACCGGTGTGATGTGAGAATTAAAATGGGCCTCAAAGGGGAGCCCCTTTGAGCCCCTTTCACGCACTTGATACGTTCTCGAACGAAGAATGACTAGATTAATCTAGCTCTAAATGTTACTAGAAGCCAAAGATGTGTGGTTGAAACAATGCTCAATAATAGGTAGGTACCTACCTACTAACCTGTGTTTTTATTTCAAAGCATCGCTTCCGTCCGCGATTTAACTCGTATTGTAATCGGATGAAAAATAGCATATAAGTAGGTACTATGTATATTCGGCTTATTCCACTTCCTCGCCCCCCAACTGTCACATACATCGTCCTGACCCCACACTAGGATACCATGTATCGTGGGTATCAGAAACTCCGACTGCCATGGTACCACAACACCCAGACACGGAAGAAATATTTGTAGAGCAAGCAAACGTTTCTTCTCAGCGTCTCAAAATCTGCCAAGGCTGCCAAAATACCCCTATTCCAAGCTTCATTCAAATCTGTTCAGCCATTACGCCGTAACATCCTCACAGCCCCACAATATCTCGTATTTACTTTTGACATTTATTTACTCTTTCCAGAGGCTCGTCCAAAATGGCAGTTCTTACCACAAGTGCCCGGTTACGTGCCTGTGTACATCCAAACTGGCGACACTCCACTAGACCAGATCAACCCTGAGCTAGCAGAAGCCTTCCACGCACTGCCATCTGGCAGATCCGCCAGTAAGCAGATCGAGGCTTCACCTGAGGAAATGGCAGACCAGCCTAGAGAAGAATTGCCTCAGGATTTACCAATTTCGGCAGAGGATTCTGTTGACCACCGCCCGTACGCTAAGAATATTCTTGAGAAGAAAAAGAAGGTCAACACTGATGTTGACAAGCCCATCGAGCGTAGATAAGCTTGATCTACAAGAGATAGGTTTAGTTATAAAACGATTTAGTACTAAATTCGTAGATTAAGGATTGTCTTAGCAAACAGGGCAAGTCTCACAAAAACAATAATATTACATTATCACGCCTGTATCCCTATTGGGGTAAGCAGAGCCACAAGTAATCATATAAAATCTTGCAATCACTCCTGAGGAGTTCATGCTCGGGGAGAGAAGCAGCTGGATGCATTCTATGTTTTTTTTTCTTTATTCCTAGTCCAGCAGTGAAGAATAGATGAGAAATAATCCATCACACATTTGCGAGACTATTCTACAACTTAAAATAAAATTGTAAAACAGGAGATATTGCTGTACAGCTTACATAGAATAAAGTTGTAAAACAGCCTTCGATAGTATATTTCTCTTCTACTATGTGAACAAAAGATGTTTAATAGTAATACACGCCTGTATGTGCAAGCTTCTGACTTAGATCTTGTAGCGTATTTTGCACATGCGTTGCTCAGCCAAGGCAACATCAAACGCGTGCACTAGAAGACAAGGTTAATTTTAGCTTGATCTAAAATACATTATTTTTATCTAAATTCGCCAATGTATATCTTTATAAGTACTGGACAAAATCTAACTTGCCATTTCGCTATTTATTAATACGAACAAGTATACGAAACATGTAAGTTTTGAAATAAACGTAATTTATTTTTATACTTAGTATTTTATTTTGCACTTTTCTGGCAGTCAGTAACAGAAAATTGAGGAACATGAGTTAATTTCAAATATCTTATCCTAATGTTAAGTTTCCATTTAAAGTTCTTCCATTTGATCCTAAATTCTTTTTAACAGTTTATTGACAGAAATAAACTTACAACTCTACTTACAAAATACAAAAGAAACAGTTAGTCTAAAAGTACATACCTAACCTCCGAAGACTCAAACGCATCTCAGAGTTGAGCACGTCTTAAGTGACGAGTTTTTGACAGATTTTCATCAAAAACTGACAAAAAACCGTGACTTGAGACGTGCTCAACTCTGAGTCGCGTTTGAGTCTTCGGGGGTAAGTTCGTATGAGCTAGTGGCCTCTTGTGACGGAGTTTTTAGGCCGCCCAAAGGTCTCCGTCATGGCTTAACGACTTAAAAGCCGGGACCGACAATTTAACGTGCCCTCCGAAGCATGGAAGCGCTCAGCTCGTAATGCCACTTTCGATCTCCCATCCCTATTGTGACCGCGCACAACGTTGCATATATTATTACTAGCTTCTGCCCGCGGCTTCGCTTGCGTGGTACGTGGATAAAAAGTAACCTATATGTTATTCTAGCACACATACTATGTATGTTTCAAGTTTCATTCAAATCCGTTCAGCCGTTACGGCGTGATTGAGGCACAAACATCGTCACATCCTCACAAACTTTCGCATTATAATATTAGTAGGATAACATTTCAGAACGTCAAATGCTCATAAGTTTCTGTTTCTGACCGTAATTACTACCTTGTACAAGTTTCAATGTACATCAATCTTTTTTATTTTAACAAGACTTAATCATAAACAACTGGAACATTAACTAATATTTACACTTGCTTTAACTACTTTTAACACTATGATCTCCGCATTGTCAACATAACATTGATTTCCCAAATAATAGTCCTCAAGTTTGTTATCACTTCTTTCAACTGCTTATTTTTTAACACCACCTGCAGACAAAGAAAACACCGATAAAAAAAACTTCCAACAACATTACTTTAAACAGCATTTAGACTTTTACGCGATAGACTGTGGCCTTTATGAAGCATTGGACGATTTATTATTACAATACAATCGTTTTCGAGCATATCCATCCATGTATTGTCGGACCCACGACCGACCTTGGGATCAGAAGGCAGGGTCACTACAACTATACTTCAGCCAAACTGTAGATACAATTCATGTAAACAAAGCGTACATTTTCATTACATGTTTATGGAACTTTTAAGTATTACTAATAGTTAAAAATTAAGGTGTAAAAACTTTTGTTGTGAGGTTTATTTACCTAAAACTAAACTGATTTCATCTTAATAACGAAAAATACGCGACTGTTTACATAAATTATGTTAGTGCTCAAATAAATAAATATCCTTAGTTTGGCTGAAGTATATAGACCACTGATGCTCTACAAGACCACCAGATCTAAGACGAAATAACTACAACTATGTAGACCACCAAGTGCTCTACGAAATCTATTATAGAATCTAAATGAAAGGTTGTTCACCTGTTCAGTGAGATCTCTGTTTTCGTCCAGCGCTACTCTGTAAGCCTCTGTGTTCCGCCTCTCGTCCAAGGCTTTGTTCTCCGCCTCATCCTTCAGTGGAATCAGACTCTCCATGTGTGTGTATTCGTAGGTACCCTGCAATTTAGTACCATAACCTCAGACCAAATAAAAAGAAAAGACTGCGCACCGCGAACAACAAAAGTGAAGGCACCTTTTTATCTATTATTTTTAAGTTTTGAGGTTTTGTGCTCCAAGTAACCTAAAATTCATAGTATAATAATTAAGAAACGATGTTATTTGAAGTACAGTGAAAAGTGATTCCGTGAGACTTTTTACGTGATTTGCTGCTGTTTTTTACAAGTTTTCACAATACAGGAAGGCATAATTCTATTTTTAACCTCCGAATACTCAAACGCGACTCAGAGTTGAGCACGTCTCAAGTCACGGTTTTTGTCAGTTTTTGATGAAAATTTGTCAAAAACTCGTCACTTGAGACGTGCTCAACTCTGAGATGCGTTTGAGTATTCGGGGGTAAGACTGGTGACGTACTAAAAGCGATGAACATGGTTTTAGTGTAGTATATTGTAAATTATCCCCCTGCTAACCCTCCCCCAGTCAGCCCAACTCCTTAAAGTACCGGACGACTTTTGGGATGTTGGCAGCAGTGCTCCAGTATCGTCGATGATGTTGAGGCTGTTGGTAGTGTAGATGACGCCGATGGTGATGCCGTATAATCGATGACTGTCTGCAGTCCCGAGTTATGTCTTATTTCGTTTGTTGCGGAGTTTGTCGAGAGGAACTTTAATTCACCTGACAAGTTTCATTACACTTCTCGTAAATAAGCCGCAGCCTTTTGAAGAGCAGTCGAATCGTGCGCAGTTGCTCCTGCATCTTCGCTTTCTTATCGTTACTCGCGCTCTCGCCGTGTTGCGTCCCGTTTGGAGGCTGTGGGTTTCATAAAACCATACAATACATCTACTATCCTATTTATTTATTGTTGAATGCGAAAGTTAATGCTGACGTGATGATGTGAGGATATTTAGTTTGTGCCTCAATCACGTCGTAATAGATGAACGCATTTCAGTGAAATTTGAATACACAATAAGGGGTTCTTCGGGTCTAGGTGTTGTAGTATTATAAGTATGTATTTACAAAAAAAAGTATGTAAAATTCTATCAGCCATCTGGTTTCCATAGCACAAGCTTTGCTTAGTTTGAGGCTAGATGGCGCTGTGTCAAAAGTCCACAAATATTTATTTATTTATATTTATGGCCTTGACCATACTGGCTATATTTCATCCGGACAAGTTTATTATGTGCGCATTTATTTGTAACATACATACATAAATATTATCACGCCCGTATCCCTAACGGGGTGGGCAAAGACTCAAGTAATCATAAGAAAACTTGTAGCCACTCCTAATTCAAAGTACCAAGATAGAAATGATGAACCATGGCGACAGGTGATCAGCCCATCGCCCATATAATGTAGATGGTCCATCATAGAGAGGGTCCCTTAGTCGACTTTTACGACACGCTCGGGGAGGAAGTAGCTCGACGCATACTGTTTTTTCTTTACTTCCAGTCCCAAATTAAGATCATAACAAGCTCAACACATTTTTTGGCTTTTGACCAAATATAAAATAGGTACCACACGAGTGGTGCCGCGGTAAACTTAAAGTACAGAGGTAAAGCTAACTGTGACGTAATTATCATGTATAGAATGTGGTGATCTCAACTTACTTGAATAGCTTTTAATGTTTGAAAAACATCCTGTGTTCTACTAACAATGTCCTGTACTGTCTCCTGGCCAAACCTGAAAACAGCGAAATAAATACTGATTGTATGATTGTACCATAATTATTACTGCTCTCTCACTTGTTTTTCCGGAACATGATGCCTTGGGAGGCTTCTTCTACATAGTTTCGAACGTCTTAGAAGGCAACAAAATTAAAAAAAAATTTTTTTTTTACTACCTCGGCATGGCAGGCGATTGCTCGACTGAGACGCAAGAGGCGCGGGTTCGATTCCCGCTGCGGAAGAAACGTGTTCTGTAAATATTTCTTCCGTGTCTGGGTGTTGTGATACCATGGTACTCGTAGTTTTTGCTACTCACGAAACAGGGAATCCCAGTGTGGAGTCAGGACTATGTATGTGAGTGTTGGGTGTTATTTATCAATTTATTATCTTTAACATTTGAATCAAATGTGACAGGCCAGAAACTGGAAGACAACACAATGTAGTATACCCACAACCCCAAGGATATGTATTGAAAAATTTTTGGGATGGACATTTCAAAATCGAAGGTTAACTTATTGTATTTACATTATTGGTATCAAATGAAGTTAACAGATAACTTCCTTTCAAGTGTATGCACATACTTGCAAAGTGAAGCAGTGTTAAATTCCTTCTGCTGCTGCGCCTGCGAGGGCGCGGGCGGCGGCGGCGGCGCTGTGTTTGACGGCACCACGGCGCCCGCAGTCTGCATGCCACCTGGAGAACAATCGAGTCCAAAATCGATGATTTAAATAAGATGTAAGATGGGAGCCGCATTATGAAAGTCAAATGGAACTGAACAGGACACATTTCGAGACGTGGACGACCAGTGGAGTAAGACCGATGCCCGATTTCTATAAATAAAGGATGACAAATGCTAGTTTTAATCGACTTCTGAAAGAAGGTTCTCAATTTGAATATATGTTATTTTTTGTATGTTTGTTACGCGATTATTCCACCATAATTGGTTTTGATTATTATTTCACTGATGTATAGAGAATGGCCCCAAGGTGGCCCCATATAAATTTGATGTCTAAGTGATTTATACTTTTCAAGTAATATTTAAAAGCCGTATGATGACTTACCTACATAACTTTATTCGAAAGAGTATCAATGGCCACTGACATCCTGACATATGTAAACGCCAACTACCTGTTACCTAGTTTTTATAGATTGGCACCTGTTGGCACCAAGGGTTTTTATTAATTTTTCATTGAAGTCGATTTTGTTTTTAAAAACGTAATATCGTAGCAAAATTCAAGGAGACCATAAATGGATCTATTTCATTCTTCAGGATAACTAAACATGAGCAGATGTTGTGTAATGTTATGTACACACCTGGTTGCTGCACTGGTTGTGGTCCCATGCCGGGGTTAGGAGGCCCAACACCTACTCCCATACCTCCCACTCCCTGGAAACAATCGGGTAATTCAAAAAATAGCAATGAATACATCCATAGACACAAAAAATTGTATTGCAAGCTTTGATGATTCAGTTACAATTGTAATTTCTTACTGATATTATAAATATTTCCGATCCTGCCCTACCCGGATAGAGTGGATTCTCATTGTCTTCAGAATGTCATCAGACCACCTGTCTGGTGGTCGCCTGCTGCACAGACCACCAGAGCACAGAATCGGAAAGAATGGCGTGCTAAAGAAGAGGCCAATATCGAGTAAAGGTCGGAGGTGGGCTGATAATGATGATGATATCAAATATCAATCTGGAAGTTTATGAGGATATTGTGTATTTATATTTGTATACTATGTTGGCAGAACCAAATTGGACATCAATGTTCCCCTATCAACATAAGAATTAGAATAAGCTGTTTGCTGTTTGCAATCAGATTCCCGCAGGAGAACATTGGCGAGAAATTCAGGCTACTGTTTATCCAGATACACAAGAAGCAGTCTCTTGTTTACAAAAAAATTACGCAACACATTTAGGTTACCTGTACTTGCCCCATTGGCCCCGTGGGACCCATTCCCATATTGCTCATTTGGTTCTGCATGGCGGCTGCATATGGAGGCACCATAGGATTGCCCATGTTCACCATACTGCCAGGGTTCGCCATTGGATTGCCCATTACACCTGAAATTGTAAAATAAATTGTACACATCAAATAGGTATAAGTACAGAACTATTGAGGAACACAGCTCGCCCAAGTTTTGTTTCTTATTCTGTACTGCCATCCCATGATGTATATTTTCTACTTTTGTGTTTTTTCCTCTCTTATTGTCATTTGACTTAATGTAAAACTCTCCTTCAAATTAATTAATTCTAATTAATGTTAGGGGAACAAAGATCTGCACTGACGTCACGTGGTGCGGTGTATTGTGCATTATCCCCCTGCTAACCCTCCCTCAGCCAGCCCAACTCCTTGAAGTACCGTAGAAGGACTTTGAGATGTTGGCAGTAGTGTTTCAGTATCATCAATGATTCAATTGAGGCTGTTAGTGGTGTAAATGAGGTGGTGTTACCTCTCCTTTACTTGTATCGCCATTAGTAGGAGCATTTATGCAGTTCACTGCTTGAAAATAGAAATACTAATAATTTATTTATACTCTATCTATAGTTACAGGTTGGGTTGAAGACTCCAGCCTTGATGAGATAAGAGCTAGTTCATTTTATGGCAACATTATTTCCTGGAAAATCTGTGCCAATTCCTACATCATAGAAAAAGGTAATTAAGATAGATTAGTGGTACCATGGTACTGGTAGTTTCTGATACCCACGACACAGGGAATCCTAGTGTGGGGTCAGGACTATGTATGTGACTGCTGGGTGTTATTTATTTATTTTAGACTGTGAATTTTATGTGATTTAGAATTTGTAATAATGATGTTAGTTCAGTTGTTTACCTGTTAATTGGTTAGGCATAGTTGGTAACTGCCCTCCCATGGGCCCTCCGCCGAAGCCGGATCGCATACCAGCAGCATTTGCTTGGAAGTTATTGGGAAACTGGTGTCCCTGCCCGGCCATTTTCTCCCCTGCAAGTCTGGTCTTTAGCTCAGTCAAGGGTCAAGCATAAACAAAACTTGTATAACGTAAAAATAACTGTGGAACGTAAAAATAAAAGGAAGACAACATAACCAAAACAGCGTCCAACCTCAAATAGTTATTTTTTCTATAAACTAAAGTAAGGATGGGATGGGCCATATTTATCGATATCGAGGAAATATCGTTACGACATAATCAAAATATAGACATTCAAGGACACTTTAAAAATATAAATCGATATTGTAAAGTTATTGTTAGAGTAACGTTATTTTGCTTCTATCAAAGATTACATACTTTATAAATAAAGTTCACAAACTATAGTATCGATATTTTGATTAAGTGATTTAGTATCGATATTTTATTTACAAATATCGCCATCCCTAAACTGAATAATATTTATCTGTCAAAATGATAGCTGACATCTCAATCATTTTGACAAGATAAATGACAGTGAAAGTAAGCTGACATTGATTAATTTTAATTGGTACTCTAACACAAATTAGGTTACGAGACAACCAAAGAATACTATGAATTATGTACAAAGCAAATGGATAATAAATAAAATATCTAGACGCAATACGGCGTTGAAAAGAAAGCAGCTGAAAACGTTAAGCAATTTTGTTCTGTGTGTCATTCTTTTGCTTTCTTTCTCTCTTGATTGCTTGTATGGCTTGCATGATCAGATCATCGTCGCCGTTTGTTACGTGCCCGTGGGAGAAATAAATAGGATAGAAATAAATATTCTACCTACCTACTTAACTTTTTTGGAAAAAGCGGCAATTTTAGAAATGTGATGTAGCATCGTTTTTTATTCAAAATATTTATCTACATGGTGTTTGTTTACCTATCTATACATGTAGCAAAAACCGGTCAAGTGCGAGTCGAATTCGCACACGGAGGGTTCCGTAGGTAGGTACCTACCATGGTAAATTAGAAAAGTTTCTTGCATGCAAAACATCGCACTAGGAATCTGCACAGGAGCTACGTTCGGAACGATGTAATCGCCTGCGATATGCAAATCCCCAGTGTTGAAGAATTCGTGGTTAAGATAACGCGTCGCATGTAGACCGCACAGACAATATCCACCACGTCCACCTCAATGCTATTGCCCCACTGGCCACTGCACACGCGGCCACCCGACGTCCGAAGAACTTGGCGGCCTCTGCCTCAAGAGATTCTGGGCGGTGACGCAGAAAACTCCACTTAGCGCCTCATGCGCTAAACAATCGTAACGTGACCTGGAAATTATTGCTTCCAGAGAAGAGTTTAGGGTAAATAGCTAGAGGCCTTTACCCACAGCTCTGCGATAAAGAGCTGCTGAAGACCAGATTGATTGACAGACGCAGATTATTTACTCAGTGGACGGACGGACGGACAACAGGGGCTTAGTAATGGGATCCCGTTGGCACCCTTCGGAGCCTGAACCCTAAAAACCAAGTAAGGCTGACGTGAGCCAACTTTAGACAATCACATGCGTAATAATTGGGTAAGCGATAGCGATGTAGCAATGTGTTTTAATTATGGGCAAATTCAAGTTGTCACTTGAATAAAGCATCAGGTAGATAATAGTATAGTAACCTATGTAGATAGGTAGGTGCTAAAACTTTAATTTAATTAAAGGTGATAGTATGGATTCTGTTTTGCATTTTCTTAAACTTATAACTTGGTAACAGTCCTAAAATACTGGCGTCCCTTTCTGATGCATTGAGAGAACAGGGATCGCTATAATTGTGGAGCTGTCAAATTAAGTTAAGTTTAGAAATACACAACAGAATCGACCTGAATACCTACTGTATTAAAATAGGAACTTACCTAGGTAACTATAAAAATGTCCTAGGCCCGTAGGTAGGTACCAGATTTTTTTTCTAGATAATTAAAATAGGTATTATAAATTTAAGTCATACTATAATAAAATCTTATGGCCTTATAAACATAAAGTATCTAATAATCAGGTAAATAGGGCAGGGTAAAGTAAAAAAAGACTGTAGCTTATTACATTTATTTTTCCTTTACATTATATCTTAAATTAAGTACATTAGGTATAATATGATTTAAATTAAGTATAACGATTTATTATGGATTTGCGTTAAATATGAAACACCTGCATAAATAAAATAAATTGTGCTTAATATTACAGTTAGTGAAAAATGCACTATTTCAACGGATGTCAGGTGCGGAATGACGCAATTGACGCATCGTAAATTATTTAACTACGCCATTTTGTTTTATAAGTTACTGAATTCCCGCTACATAGGAATTATTTAAATTAAGATCGGTCTCTGAAATATGTATATATATTACATATGTATGTTTTTTTATAGGTACATGTTTTTTAAGGCAAGATGGCCACATTTATGGCTACGTTAAGTATTTATTTTGGTATTTATCTTAAAAATATAAATATTCTATCTAATCTTTACATATAAGTACTTACTTAATGTAGGTATATTAATGTAATAATGAACCTATTACAGACCAACTGATGATTTGTAGATTCGGTCAGGAGTTTAGTAAATATTTAGATAACATTTTTTATGATATTTTTTTGATATAATAAATATTTTTCAACATGAAGATTTACAAATATCAACAAAATAAATTACAAATAACAGCATATTTTTTTTATTATTTACGTTAATTATCAAGTAAAATAAAATAAGACGTAGGTACTAAACTATTTTTATGATAGGTACCTACAAGGACTAAATTAGTGTCCCTAACTTGTACTACTTATGTCGCCAGTGTGATTTTTTGTAATGAACCTTTTTGCGTCTTTTTCTGTAGCAAAAGTGTAGATAAGCATATAAGTAGGTATGTAAGTAATACTTACTCGTATTTAAATTAAATCAACCAGTGGCTTTGAAAATGATCACTATAATATTCATTCAAATCAGCTTACAAACGAAATACCTACAGTAAATGTATGCAGGGTAACATTATGGAATCACCTTTTATGCACAGCTGGCGAACATCTAAAAATTATTTTTAAAATTACATGGACTAGAATTAATCTAACTAGTAAGTACCCTATACCGCTGGATAACAAAAATTATTTATATAACTTAATAGGGCGTTACCAAAGGTTTTGTTGAGATACAATCAAATTAGGTTTTACTTAAATTAAATGTTAGCATTAACTATTAGCCCTATATTGCTCTATCTTATAGGTATAAGCCCTGTTTTAGGACGTATTGAGCAACATGGACACACTAAGAATTAGGAAACTTAGATCTGGATCTTAGGACTTGTAGTGTGTAGTAGCTACCTAAGTAAAAATAGAGTTTTTATTTAAAATCATTATCAACTTTGACAACGACTGTTTGGGATCAAATCTTAGCTGTGTTAAGTTTTAGTAAAATAGCATGTGCTGTTCTTTTAAATTGACAGAAGCGTTTGAAGTTATTGCTGTTGTATTTGGTCACCAAATACAATTGGTGTGCTGTCTCCACCATTTTGTAATTCTGTATCAAAATGCGAACGCCAATCGATCGCCATTTGTCTAAAACTGATGATGGCCGGTGAATAAAAGAGGAAGAGTCTAATTCTCACACAGTGTGTGTTTTTAATAAATAATGTTAAGTTATTTTCTTACATCTTAAATACATTGAAGCCTAATTAAATTAAATTCTACTACTAAAATAAAGTATGAAAAGGAAGAAATTAAATGCCAGGACATACCTAACAACTTATTTCGGGTATTTTGTAATTTGTAGAGCTTAAAATACCTTATGTAATGAAGACGCTTCAAGGCATTTTGAACTATCGCTATTTCTTATTATTTTATGTAAGTTGTCTTTGACATCCAACTAAGGTATGAAATAAACCATAGGTATTTTATATCTGTTTACATAGATAGATTATTGTCACATAACAGCTGTTTGGATAGGTACCTATTACAAGATTTTTCTAGAACTTAAATATGAAGTTATTCTACGAAGAAAAACATATTTTTATTCATCTAAAATATTTAAAAAAATACGTAGGCAAGACTGATCAGGTATGATGTATGTACCTACTTATATATTTAAGTACATTCTAAGTACCAGTTTTGTCAAGACCTGGTAGTCAAGGCATCATAATTTCTTACTAAAAAGCTTATAGCCTTTGGTCATTATTTGGTTCACTATTTTTGGCTTCCTTTCTGTGGTAGGTATAAGGCTACGTTGGAACTATCAATACATCCCGTCAATATTTATTGAATATACTGGAAATTATCTAGTTTGAACATAGCCTCGGGAATTTGCTGCTTCGGAAACTTTCAGACTTTCAGTAAAGTGGCTAGGTAATAAATACCGGATCAAAAAAAAATATTCTTAAAACTTTGGATATTTTTGACAGTAGGTACCTACTTTCGTTTTAAGAGAATGGGGTTATATTATACGAGACTCTAGCCCCCGAATACTCAAACGCAACTTAGAGTTGAGCACATCTCAAGTCACGGTTTTTGACAGTTTCTGATGAAAATCTGTCAAAAAATCGTCATTTGAGACGTGCTCAACTTTGAGATGCGTTCGAGTATTCGGGGGTAATAGTGTTTTCCGTTTACTGATGAATTAAACTATCCAAAGTATTTTTTGAATAAGTAGTGCGTGACCTGAAATGTTAATTTTCCCAGTGGGTGCCGATCCGGTACAGAGCTTACAAAGCCAGATCTCAGATCTTTCAGAAGCATTACAGAGTAGCCTTTTGTTTTACTGCATTCTAGCCTCCTGCAGCTGGGGAGGGTACGAGAGGGGTGGCAGGAGGGGGGCTTGGACGCCGCCCCCTTGGAGGGTGTAGTACGGAGACATGTAGCCGGCCCCGCTGGCAGCTGCCGCTGCTGCTATAACAAAAACGAAGAGTTAAATAGGTTTCTTACCAACTTCACTTAGTTTTATTTTCGTAATTCGAAGATAAATCTGCCCTATTAATTGCACTTGCAGTAATCGTCATTTTTGGGTTTTTCACTTTTTTGCAGAAATGGTATTCCAAGGGGCTAATCTATACCTACATAAAAAAATAATTTCCATTATATTTTTTACTATAAGTGTATAACATGGACATGCTAAGAGATATCTAAATATATGATTACCGCGTTTTTCTCGAAACCGCCATTTTGCAAGTACCTACTGCATTTGCTATTACGAGGGCAATGTCAGTGCTCCAAAGGGAATAGAACAGTGACATATGGTACTGCTGAGTCAGATTTTTCGCTTTATTAAATACTAGCAGCCCGCCCTGGCTTTGCACGTGTATTTAACAAATTAGGATTTTTATGGTAATTTTTCCACACCTTGGGTTACATTATTGGAGTTTTAGTGAGGATTCCTAATTTTTTTTTGCAAATAAATTATAGCCTATATTATTACATAATAATGTAGCTATCTACTGGTGAAAGAATTTTTAAATCGGATCAGTTAGTTTCGGAGCCTATTCGTTACAAACAAAAAATCTTTCCCCTTTATAATATTAGTGTAGACATTCATACATATTATCACGCCCGTATCCCTAATGGGGCGGGCAGAGCCACAAGTAAACATAAGAAAACTTGCAGCCACTTCTGATATAGTCTTAAGATGGTGACAGGTGATCAGCCCATCGCTGGTAGGTAATAAGTGGTCCATGATTCCTTAGTCGACTTTTACGACATGCTCGGGGAGAGAAGCAGCTGGACCCATTCTAAGCTTTTTCTTTACTTCCAGTCCAGTAGAGAAGTAAGCTTTATTAAATTCACAGTTAAAACCTAGTGCCATAAAGAAATTGGTGAATAGGAGAGAAGGGTCGCTTATAGGAAGTCGCGGCCGAATAGTGGACCAATAAAAGGTCAAGCCATTGACACGAAAGGAGAAGAAGGTTCTGTTTAACTCTGAAAAGACTAACCGGCAGCGGTTGCGTAAGGGTCGAACCCGGCCGCGTATTGCTGTTGGTAGGCGGCGGCTCCCTGCGCCGCCGCCGCTTGGTACTCGTACAGGTGGTTCGCTGCGGCCACGGCGGCCGCATGCTGCAACTGAGGCAGCTGCACCAGCCCCCCGGCCCCCGTCCCCGCGCTCACCCCGCTCATCGCATTCATATAACTCGTCGGCGTCCCGTACACGTAACCAGGAGACAACCTGAAAATGCAGAAACATCAGCAAATAAACAAAAGAACGCACGACCCCAGATGACACCTCACTATAATGTACAGCAATAGTGAAACGTCATGATTAATGCTGAACACGGTCCACACTCTAGTACCTAGCCCCACAGGCGATTCGAGCAAGATTAGTAGACATCGAACTGTTATAAAGTAAAGGACGGCTGTCGCCGTGGCCGCCGTGCGTCATTGCCACGAAGCTTTTAAAAAGTAAACTAATAAAAATAATGAACGAACGGCACTCCGCTCTGACAGAAATATCCGCATCTCTGTGGGTAGGTAGCTACTTATCGCAGCATCGCTCTATACTGAGGAACGTCGTTCAAATTAAGATTTAGATGCTGGCTTATTCCTGTTACGAAACAGTATTAAGTTTCTTGAAATATTTTGGGTACACGATGCTCCAGTATCCAAGATACGGAGACTAGGAGCTTTATTTTTTAGCTTTGTGCATTAATTAAAAAGCTATTTTCATCGACGATCATCTAATTATTTGGAGTTGTTTCAAGCTCGCCGATGCCTATCAATGGTTCGTGATCTATTTTGAAACCACAAGCTATGAACACTAGAGTTTAAAATGGTAGCAAAGCAGTGAATGTGTCGACTTCGCTTAATTCCTGGAGGAAGGCGGTCAAGTTGTTTCAAGAGGTTTGCTCCATCCGTCGAGTCTCCGCGTCATCATTTCTCTAGTGCTCTCGCCCTTAGCCGTGCTAACTACCGCATTCAGCGTCTGTCTTTTTCTAACTTAATATAGGTTGACAGAGACAGATCGATTGGCATTTTGTAATTGAGTGGCGTTAGATTAGCTTGGTACAGAAGATGGAGATGAGCGCGCATGCGTCACGCACGCCCGCTTCTTAACTCCGCCCGCCTAGCACGCCCACCTGTGGTCTACTGATTATATTTGCAACTGTAGGCACTTGCAACCTGCATACTCTACATAATTATTTCTTTTTACGAGCATGTTCATAGGATAAGACAAAGTTATGTTTTTCTCTAGATAGATAAAGATCATTAAGCTATGTGGCAAAGCACACTCAATTAATTAACTCTATCTAGGCTACATATAATTTTATGAGTGGCAATCTACTTTTCTACATAATGAAATAGTGCGATTAGACATAAATAAAACTACCTACCTTTAGGCCAAGTGGATTAGATCTCCAATCTTCGTTACTTTGTCTAATTCTGTTACCTATTACTTAACATATTAGTTCCAAGTATCACTACTTTCATCGCGGTGACACAAATTATTTTCTAAATGCATAATCTACCAGGTCAAGATAGGTTTCAATTATTTTAAGCAACCTACTCCGTTTTATCGGTCACCTAATAACATTGCACCTACTAAGTCAATACATCTATTCAAAAGCAAAGACCTTTAATCCTGAGCATGGGCTTGATTATCTTTCCATTAAAACAAAGAGTGTCGATGAATAATAGATGAATGTAGTTTAGTTCGGCAGAGGGGTGTTGGCGTGATAACCCTGTGGCATGCCCTGGCCGAGCATCGATCGGAAGCCGATGTGGACTGTAATTAACAGGACACGCAGCAGAGAGGGAATGGCTGGCGTTCCCGTGGAGATCGAGGGTAGACAGCACGGCAGCAGTGGCGGCGGCGGCGGCGGCGCCGGCCTGCTCGAGCGCGCGCTCATACCTACGCACACACTGCGCGCCCTCGAACAGACCAGCCCACCTCTTGCACTATTACAACAAATTAAACGAAATCCACCACCAACACAACTCAAATCAACAAAATCTTACACGAACACGGCATAAAACATAAAAATTAAAGAAAACATTGTGTTGAGAACTTGAGACAATGCGGATAGTGGCGGGTGGGCGGCGGGCGCGCGCGACGCGGATCGTCGCGGCCGCCGCCCAGGCCGATATAGCTTTAAAACGTAAACATTAAAAAACCCAATCGACTAATTCACACCCAAAACGAAAAAAATCCACTCTCACGCTCACGCTTGCCATAGATACCTATGTGAACATTTTTTGTAATTTAGTCTAGGTGAGGTCCGCCGGCCGCCGCGCCGCTAGCCGTCCGGAGACGCCGCTCGCCTCATCTACCGAGACAAAAGTCAGCTCAGCAACTGTACCTTACATCTAATGCTAAAACCTAATACTTATTTACACTCCCCATTAGACTCCATCTTCCATCTAACAGAATCCACTTAGGCGTAGAAAATAAGACTTGGACGTGCAGTGTACCGTTGAAGTTCTTGCTAGAGTTCCATTTTCTTCCTGGACAGGCTGAAGCCTTAGGAATTGTTTCAGCGTTTTCTAAATAACCTAGCTAGTACTTGTGTTGAGAGTCTAACAAAGTTAAGTCTGATTTTTGTCTCGTGAGATGTAAATAGAGCATCATGCGGCGCCGCTTGTGCTGGCAAATATCGAAGTGTTGAACCATTGAACATTGAATACATCGTACAGAGGCTTTCAAAGTGCTGCCAAGCGGCTACTCACCCATACGGGGATTGCAATACGGTGGGGTACCCAGCCCGCACTCCGGCCGCCGCCGCTGCCGCCAGCCCGAACCCTGCAACAAGAACATCGTCTATTTAAAGCGAGTTAAATGCGGTGACAACAAAAAGAGGACAGTGAATTCCGTTGGAAAAAAAACCATAATTCTTTCATCATAGATCTCTTTTATTTTCGTTCTCACTTAGCGGAAGCGACTAGGAGAGCTGAAATATATCACGGTAGGTTGGACGACTTCCAAATGACACACGAGTCAACTTAGCGCAAGCAGCGTCAATGTTAATTTCTTTTTATTGCATTGTTAAGCGCGAGGCGGCAGGCGGGGCTATTTCCGTCGCTCGGCCGCCCGGGCGCAGGCGTCCAGGGACACTCTTGACAAGAAGACGACAAACACTCTATAAATGGCTTTCAGACTTTGGCACCTGAATTCAATTACTAAAATGCCTGTCGAGGCATCACATTGTCCACTGATTGGCAGCTCTGCGCTCCTAAAAATTCCGATCAACCTATCACGTCTATTTAAAAACATCATTGCTTCTTGGAATCGTCTCTCAACTCAAAATCAACTTTTCTTGAATGACAACTATGGATTACACACTCAGAATTTGCATCTAGAACGCTAAAATTTAAGAGACATGTCTTTATTTGTAAACCGTAACCGTAATTGTGTCTATTAAGATTATTCGTCACTGGAAAGGCAAATTTACGTAAGCGCCAAAAGGCCATTTCGATAAGAGTTGTTTAAAGTTTTTTTTTCAATTCATAATATGAATTGCTGGATATAGAAAATGAAAAAAGAATGAAATCTTACGTTGACGTCATCAAAATTCGATAATTAGTTATGATTAAAAAACGAAAAAAAAAACTTTAAACGGCTTCTTCTCGAAATGGCCTTTTGGCGCTTACTTAAATTTGCCTTTCCAGTGACGATATGAAACTGAGGGTAAATCTAACTTTCAAAATCAAGACATTGTCACTTTAAAGTTTCTATGAGCCAGAAAAATATAATCATCTAAATATGTCGAATTGCCGACACTACACCTTCTTATGGTACATTTTGTTTATGATTAAATTTGTAGGTACTTATTACTATAATTACTAATTAAGAATTATAAATGATTTTACTTCAATTTTAAAAACAGCAAGTAAATGTTTACGCATGTCCGAATTAAATTCAGAATTTTGATAAGCATCATTCCAAAACCTAAATGCCTACAATTTAGAAAGTGTGCAATCACTGTACCATATCTGCGATTAATAACCTGAGCAGAGGAGCATGGCAAACAAACATATTTCGCCATTGTATGGTGAAATTCACCGGTGATTACCGTGGACATCCGCAGGACCCCGGAAGAGGTTGCGCTTCAGCTGTCTCCATTGATACCAACATCAACCTTGTTGATTACAAAATTACCGCATTTGACTGTTCAACCAGCAATTTGCTTGATTGCATGGCAATTCATGGTACATTGCTGCTGTTGCAATAAAGCTAAGTTTAATAACAGAAGCTAACATGCCCTAAAGTAGAATTATAATGTTTTCGTGAAGTGTTTAAGTACTTAACTCAGAGAATAGACCAGTAAAGAATAGACAACATTGACTGCACTGTTTAGTACCGCGCGGACGACCTACAAGTACGCCTACGTGACATTGTGTTGTGTATAATTTTCATCATAGTGCGTATTTTCATTGTCTGTGGACCGGCTCATCCTGCCTTAGAAACTAGAACAGTAAATGCATCATGCTAAATAATGCTAATAACTAAAACTTGCAGGGGAGGTATGCGCCAAATTCCGTCATAAAATTCGGTCCCTCCCCCATCAAATACCTATCACCTCTAAAATGAAGGCTGTATGTCATGCTATAAGTTCGTGTACCTATGCCACCATATTCAGCCGATCGATGGCATGCCATTTGACGGCCGAGGTCGAACCACTGTCCACCACAAAGCTTATCTTGATTCATTAAAATTTACCTCTTTTGTTGTACGACCTAAAATAGGCGACGCTCTTTTGTCACCCGTATGTGACCCAGATAGATATTTATTACAGTAATCGATTGTTACAGGTACAGTAGTTCGATTCGATAGCCAATTTAAAAAATATTGAAACAGCGAAACCTAACAATATGACTGCGCGATACATTTTATTTTATGTTATTGCGTGTAAGCGTAAGCGAATAAAATCTAAATTAGTCGTAGGTAATTTCGTGATCAAACGTTGAAGCATTCGTGTAGGTGTAGGTAATGAGTTTTTGTTTTGAGCATAATTTGAAAAATTTTCAGGACGTCTTCTGGAAGGGTCGTCGAACTGCAAAGCCGACAGTAAGTGCTTTACGACGCTTGTAAGGATTCTACGGAAATACGATTTTAGACGCGTGCGGACTGAGCGGGCGGAGCCGAACGGGTATTATTATTTGTAGTACAAGTACAATGCAGAACGTTCTTCCAATGCCAATGCCTTTGCAACACACCTAAACATCTAGCTAGGTATCACTGAACACTTATGCTGAGATTCAAATAATAATCGATGCATCTCGAAGTGTGATCGTATTGTTTACGACCTTACATTTAGACTCATGCGAGTCCGATGCAGCAGCAAACCGAAGAGCTTATGAAATTTCAATGAACATAAAACCTTGTTTCACACATTACAATGTAAATACAATGTGGATAAAATAAATATGTCATGCTCATTTACTGGCTTAGAATAGACGAGTTATGCATGGCCCAGTTTTGACCAAACTGTTCGTCTCATGGCCGTAGATTTTCGTGTGTTGTATCCGGTGGCCTTCTCTTTGATCTGACCAGTGTCGTCTGCCATCTATCAATCTTCTGCTTTTCGCAGTATTACCTCTAGTTCACCGGTGGATTAATTACACGTTGACTGGTTCGTGAGTTCCCGGGACACTTATTTCCAGAGGAAACACGTGCGCGGCGTGCGCCACGTGAGCCACCAGCCGCCCTAATTTTTATGGGCTTCACTACATCAAAGCATGCAGATATCTCTTTGCAAAATGTCTGTTGACCAGAGAATTGGAACAAATAAACAGTCTTCCAGCTGATCCGTGCTGAAAGCATAGTTTGAGCAGATCAAGAGGTTTTTTGCTTTGCATCGTGTGGGGGGTATATATATATAGGTCCTGGGTATATAGGCCCCGACAAAAGATAGGTAACTTAGCGAGAAAAGATGAGACATTGGCGCACTGCCAGAGTTGATGTCGCGGCAGAGGCGGCCGGCGACGTTCCCAAAACTGCGTATATTTAGACAAAATAAAGAGCACGCCGAAGACAAAACGAGACGCAACTCTGTTTTATAAATAACCGCGTCGTTCGCCGGACGGAGTCAGCCTCGTTCGACCAACCTCTGCTCGCCAGCTGTTATACATAAATAATAATTAAGACACGAAGAAAGCTCCACGCGTCCGACTTTAAGAACCACGCAATTATGATAAAGAACCCCTAAAAAGTTTGGATAGCCGTGATCAGCTGGATGCTAAGTGGTTTATAGCAACGTCGTATCTACTGTCTGAGGATTACGAAGGATCGAAGGGCTTCGCGCGGAAGTCGCTGCTACGGATCAGGTTACGGACGAAGCGACAAAGGGAGCGGAACTACTACACTCGAGTGTTCCTGTGTAACTTCGGTCGTTGTCCGACATTGTTCTAGGATGCTATACATTTACGCCGCCGCGTTGTAAGTAAATTAACAAATAGCTGGTAATTAAACGTGATTTTGCGCGGTAAATCTCGCCGGTTCGGATTAGTTGGGATTTCGGCCGAGTGCCATGTCCGCATCACACGGAAGACTAGGACTACTATCTACTTGGAACTCGTTCAACAACTCGAGGTTATTTAGTGAGGAGACATGTCGTATGTTAATTTATCACTTCATATACCTAGTCTCGAGATTTTGTGTTATTCCACTTTCCAGTGATTTTCCTCTTTTCCTGGCCTCAATCTGAATCCTGAACTATTTTAGCTCGAGGCGTCAAACGCGCCGGCCGGCGGCGGGCGGCGCGGTAATTACACATTTCCGCTGACATTAAAATAGAGATAAATACACAACTGATAGTATCACAGGTAGCAGTGATTTCAAAAGTAGTCGAAATACTATGACTATCAGCAAATTATCATGACTACTTATATTAGTTATTGTATTAATTATAAGCCAAAGTATAAAATATTTCATAGACAGATGTATGCTTCCTACAGTAAGTTGGTCGATAATTAATTTGATGTTCTATGTATCAACAGACTCACTGGCGATTCGATAACATTAGAAACTATTGCTAACCCTTGTCTACTCGAAGGTAATGTAGTGCCATCGGTCCATTAGTTGGCTTCGCTACAAATGGAGCTCAATGCTATCGATGTTTGTGTGTTTCGAATCGACCTACCTTTCAGCTTTTCATGAATTGCTTGCTTGGATGTGGCTCTGACAACATTACTAAAACCCTTTAAATTCACTTCGTAGTTACGAGTGTCGGAAATCTATTTTTCAGTTTTTACGGTAAAATCGTCTTAGCGTCATATAAAAGTAGGTAATTTCATGGAAAATCAAGTTTTCTAAATAGGAAAGTGATTAACTTCTTCCGATAGGCTAACACACTGGCATTCGTCCAAGTTTGACGTCATACTTTTTAGATCCACAAAAACGATTAGAATACCTATTTATCAACTCTACTAATACCATTTCTTACTCTACTACTTCTTCAACTACCAACTTTTTGCAATCAAAAAACTGACCTCCGAATCCTAGAATCAATTAGACCTTTCGCTTTGCTCAGAGTTAAGCCTCCTGTCTAAAGTTTCCTTGTCAAAATTGCTGATGTAGTACCATTGATGGTACATCGCGAATATTTTTTCTCTCTAGTAGGTACCATTATTAGATGAAATTCAAATCATGGAACCTCATTGAATGAACCAATATTGAATTTGCTTCATTACCATTGCACACGTCATTGCCGATCTTTCCAATAAATAGTTGAGAAAAAATACCAGGAGAACATTATCTAGTAGGAGGTGCCAAGCCATTATAATCTGAGTCTTATATTATGGAGAACGTTGTAGTGAGCGGAGACCCTTACCATGTTTCTTTATTTTATGCTTCATTTCTTAATTATTGTTTCTTAATCATAAATAAACGTGGTAAGCATTGATTATTGTAATGATAAGTTCGACATTTGGGTCTGCCCTCAGTGCATCGCGTGCTGCTTCCCCCAGCCAATGCATTACTTATGCATATGGACTCCCCGTGTCCGAGCACCCTTACTGTAAGTAAGTAGATACCTACGCTTCTGATTGATAGTAATTTTCGTCGAATTTAGGTCAGTTTTGGGTCATATTAAGTTAGATTTGACCGGGGTCCTTGAAAATCTTGGGACAAAAAAAAGACTCAAAAAGAGGGCAGTGGGAGAAAGCTCAGGACAGGGATGGCTGGAAATCCATGGGAAGACCTTCGCCCAACAGTGGGACGAAGACGAAAAAAATTATCATTGTAATTCGTGAGCAAAGAGATCCCCTTCACTATTTTGTTTTTGGTTGAAATTGCACTCATGCCGGCACGCGATAGATACGGTAATAAGTTTTATTACTTCTAGTCCAATGATTTTGAGAAACAACATTATTTGAGCAGCGCCTTATGGCGTAGCAGTGGAAGTTAAAAAATATTATGTTTTACATTTAAAACAATAAGATAAGATAAGATAATACTTTATTGTGTAGGTATACCAACAAAAAAAAACATAAAAATTACAAAGGTTTACATAATTATTCCGGTATCCACAATTGGCGGCCTTATCGCTAGAAGCGATATTTGACTGGCAACCTAAATAATAACTAAAAAGCAAAAAAAAAAAGAAGAATGTAGTTAAAACTAAACTTAGCATTATATACACGCGTGGACCCTTCCATTGACGACAAGTTTGGGTGATGAGGATTTTGGCTGACCCTCGAACTAGTGTAAAACTGTATCTCGAGGGTTAGATTCCATCCTCACCACTCAGCCCTTCTCGCCTACGGAAAGGTCCCAGCGTGTAGATTCGGATGCAATTTGTGTATGTGTGCGTGTGTAAGTGTATGTATATGTTTGCAAGTATGTGTATGAGAAACATTTAAACAAAATAGTTTCCAGACGCTTATTCGTAGATTGCGTTTTACCGGAACACCCACCCGCTAGCCATAGAGAGCAAACGATCATCTAATTGGTCAATTGATTTCCGGTTTATATTTTGTGCTTAAGGAAATATATCAGGATACACTTTAGCGCCATCTAGGATACCTTGGAGATCTAATTCTTTTTTATCTTTTAAGAATGTTCCCAATTGCATAGACATCATCATGGTGCAAACATTTGTGGGTCACTTTGCATAGAGAATGTTCTCTTCTATAGATAGTGGAAGCAGATCATAAATACCTATAGCTAGTTTTAATGTCTTATGATTCGGTTTTATCCGAAATTCTAAACGTAAACATTCGTGGGATTGTTTTGTACTGCGCCTGCGCATCGTTTTGAAAACAAAGCGGTTAGGCATGAGTTATGTGAGAAACTTGAAAGCCACAATATGCTAGTTTTTTCAAAAATGTGTAGCAACCACAGAAAATTATATAATGACCGTATTCAAGAACATTTTACCATCTATAGTAGATAATTTATACAGCGTCAGGGAATTAAGATGGAGTAGGCTTGCCCAGCACCTATTCCATCCTCTCAGCTTAGTCGGCTTAGTCAAGAATAATGTTCAAGCGTTAATCATTACTCAAAATAAGATTCATTTATACCTAATATACTTCCTTTCAGAATCTCAGAACAAAAGGTAGGTATGTGTATGTATTATGTATTTGTCAGAGGAGGACTGTGTAAACTGTAAAACATTTACAATTCATTCGCTGATGGAATTTTGTGCCTCAACAGAAAAGTAACGTTCATGAAATTGTGAAATAAATAATGACGATACAGTAAGTAAGGGGCGTTTTGTTGGCCATGGGACAGGTGTAAATCGATTAGTGCGCGCTCATTCCGCTCAATAATTCAACGTGTCGCCGCGCTGTTTGGACAACTGCCGGCCTTCATCAACACCCATACAATAAAACTTTAACAATGTTTTCATAATCGAACGCCACAACGTATTTAGAAACTGGGCTAAACATTACCACGATACTCGGACAGCGTAGATACACTGTGCGAAATTCATGCCTCGTACAAAATAACAGCTAAATAAACAGCTAGAATAATCAACAGTAGGTTATGTCAGTAAATTAAAAAGTCGTGTATAAGCCTCAACTTCCGTAAGTGTTGTGAAAATTTTGAAATGAATTGACGTTAGTGAGGCGATAGACCGGAATCCGTTTCATTCCTTTCAGCGTGGCACGAGAAAACTGCTTATTTATTTTGGCGCCTGCGTTGATGCGCTAGCCCCGAAGACAGATACGCAGTTACGCTTCCATCAAATCCATTCAATATTATTTTATAAAAATGATTAATATACTGAGGTATGCATTATCCTAAACGCTCGATACTTATTTGCATGATTCCAATGTCGTTCAATGAGTTCGCAGGTAAAGAGACCCGCTGTGATGTCCGTTGGCGGGTGAACATTCCCTTTCAAATCACTACGACCCTCCACGAAATAACGGTAACCGTTGCATTCTATTCAAAAGCAGAACCGGTCTAGTTCAACGGTTATATTACAAAAGGGGTATTATAATATTGCGCAGATAGTCCAGAAATACAGGATAATCCTGCAGAATGTCCGAGGGTTCAGTGCATTCAGTTTATGCTAAGGAGGGCGCTGTAAACAAACAGCCACAGGAAAGATCCCGAGATACAGTAGACTAAACAGCAGCTTTAATGCATTTCAATAATAACGGCTCCCAACTGAACATCAAGATTACACAAAGAATCATCTGAATACGTGCATAAAAACACGATCTATTCAAAGAACTTGCATGAGATCAAGATTGGATAAAAGCCGAAACAAAAATGACCGGTATTCTGGGAACATCAGCAAGCTGAGGATTCCAAGATCAAAATATAAAGGTAGGTATAATCTTTGTTCTATAACCGGATGCCACCTAAATCTTTTGTAATAGATATGTAAAGGCAAGTGATAATGATGATAATCTTTAGCACTTAATTCACTTAGCAAAGACCGTGGATGTGCTTAGAAGTAGGTAAACATGTTTTGTTCTAACTTTGCTATCGGGCTTTTTAGCGGCAAATCCCTATTAATAAAAAGCCTACTTCAATCATCGGTGGCTGATAATAGAAATCAATGTTATCTGTCACAGTGACCCACTGATTTTGACAAACTGTAAGGAATCTACCAGTAGTGTAGTCCATAAGACAGCAAATCCTTGAACGTGCGCGCTGAAAGATTCTTGCAATTTGCATGGAATGCGTCAGATGGTATCAGAATCGCAAATCGCCTGAGACAAGCAGGACAGTCCAGCTGATGACGTGGCGGAAACCATACAACAATGTAAAATGCTATTTTAAACTCTAGAACATCATACCTATCCTATGTAAACAGTATACCAAACACGGTAAAAGTACTTAGGTATGGGAACCAGATGGCTGATAGAATTCTTATATATATTTTTTTGTAAAACATGCTTACAATACAACACCCAGACCCGGAAGAAATATTTGCAGAACATACAAACATTTCTCCCGTAGCGGGAATCGAACCCTCGCCTCTTTCGTCTTAGCCGAGTACTCGCCCGCCACGCCACCAAGGTCGTCGTACGTAATAAAATACGTATGTTTGTCATTTTTACCCGAAATAGGTAATAATAGTAAAAAAGTAGGAAGTTAGCGGCGGTCAACAATAAATAAATCAGGTGTTCGTCTGTTTTATAAAAAAAAACGTAACTGTCAGTTTTTTGCCACGCGGCATGGGGCGTCTGTACGAGTATTCTGACTAAAGCGAGTGGCATATGGCGGAGCCGGTATACCTCGACCAGGTGCTCGTCATGCGCGCCCGCACCCATTGTCCCCCCCCCCCCCTGCACTTACCCCCCTCTGATGCAGTACCCGACACATCAAACAATGCTACGACTTACAATGAACAAAATGACAGAGTTCGATCTCGCTGGAGCGATAATATCTTTAATCCTGTTTGAAACGCATGGTAAAGGGGTTGAGTTGAGTAGTACCAATTGTATCCATTATATATTTTTACAGATCTTTTGTTACTGTCAAAAAGGTTGTCGTTGGACTACTCTTTTGTTTGCACAAAAGTTTTTTGAAAACCAAATTATTTTTATTTTATATTATTAAAATTTTTATTGCGCAACATTTTCACTTAAGTACCTATTGTCCTGAGCTCTCATTGATACTACCTACACAAGAGATGGCTTAAACAATGCTGCTCTCAACGCTGTGGCAGAGGCTAAGCTTCTCTTTAAAACAAAAATTAGTCTGAATCATTGATAGAAGAAGAATTGACATCGAACTGATCAGAACACTATTTATTTTTTATTTATTTTTTTAGCCTATGTGGTCTCACTGCAGGGCAAAGGCCTCCCTCCCTTTTTTTTTCAATCCCTTGTCACAGTAGGCCAGTCCGGAAGACGCACATCCAACTTGTTCCACCATCTCCGTGGTGGTCTGCCGCGTGAACGTCCTGTGTTGGTCAGATCACGTCTTAAAAAACTAACTTCGCTTACAAAGACGATTGCAATAACAAGTGATTTTTCAGGCACTATAAGTATCTATGTTGGTAACCACAGATTATAAGCACCACAGTAACTTACAATTAGAGGTTACTGGCTGTTATCAGCGATCTGCCTATTGTGCATGATTGTTGCACGGAAGTCCACAATGCTTTGTCATTTTTGCCGTCCATTTGATGACTGGTTCTATGACCATAATTGAACGGTAATGGTCTATGGTAAAATATTTTCCAAATAAATCCCAAAACGGGGTTGTTGAAGATTGTATGGGAACTTAACGGGTCGTCCGATTTGCTTGAAACTTGATTTGGAGGATCTAATTAAACACAAAATCATAACGAATTTAGAGATTTACCAAAGAAATGCAACGGGGTGTCAAGGCTGTTCAAACACGAGATGCAGTCAAAAGAATCTACTCTACGCGAGTAAAACCGCGGGCGTTCGACTAGTCTAGTATTGATTGTAAAAGGCTTTCCTATTACTAAACCCAGATTTATTGTTAAACTAGACTTAATTTGATAGCTAGAAACTTATAACTCTCCCTAGTTCTATAAAAAAGAGATGATCTTTATTAATATTTAGATTATAAAATATATTGTATATATAAATACTTTTAGCTAGGGGAAATGCACACAAGATAATCGGTTTCAATCTTAAACCAATATCTTTAATCATAGATGATGCATGACTCCGACCAGTGACCTCTTTATCGGTAATTTGATGTATAAGTTATTTAAAAATTGGTTATTGTTGATATATCAATTTTTAGGTAAAATAACGCAAAATGTACAAAATCGTCGCTAATATTTCAAAAAGTGATACAGAACATGGTGTTTTTGTCTATTGTCGTACAAGCAAAAACAAGTTATATAACGGTAACTTTACGAGTATGACTAACTAGGCTCAACAAATATAGTGTTCCATAATTACTAAGCGTGTGTACCTATTAAAAGCTCCCTGGGAGAAAATCACAGAATGCAACAATTACGTAGGCAAGTAAAATTTCTACTACTATTCGTGTCATTAGTTCTATAAAATGAGTCTAATCTTTATAGGTATATAATAAAACTTTTAAGTTAAACTTTTTAGACTGCTCACTACTACATACTGAAACAAAAGTCCTGGAAGCATGGAACTTCCATGGAATTCCCGAAATTCTACTCTTAGAGGATGCAGCGAAGATTGTGTAAAAAAAACAAAGCTGGCAAAGTTACTGGCGTTCAAAAAAACTGAAAACATTTTAAACAAACAGTTTTTGGCAATATCTTGAAAACAGAATAATTTGACGTAGTAAACTGTTGGTAATTTTGTTTTATGCATAATCATTTGAAACTGTGCCAGTGAACAGTATTGCATTGCAAGTATGCTATACAAATTGATTACCTACCTCCTAGCGTTTAACTAAATTATGAATGAAGCTCGGAAATCATTCATCAAACTATTTCGTATTCACCTCTGCAGCTCAGGTTGAAGTTGGAGGACACTTTTAGGGCAGATTTCATCGTTCAAAATGGCGTTTAGCTCTAAACTGAGTTTATGAGCTGTCAAGTTGTATGAAAAATTGAAAACTATAAAACTATAGAAAACAGGTATGATTTTATGTATACAGCCAGCTACTGACTGCAAGATTTTAAAATAAGATTTATGTTTTAAATAAGATGTTACTTTATACACTAAGGATAAGTTATACCTAAGATCGATGCGTGTTTTGTCGATTTCTAAAAAAAGAGCTAGCAAACATAATTGAGTCTTTATTTTAGGTATGAAAATACATAAAATGGAATCAACAGTACAAGTAAGTGGTGATATCAAATTGCATATTTATAACTTCATAATTATTGTATGCAAAACATACTAAGTTGCACCCCGTATAAAATAATATCAAACCAGCAATTTCATACCCCGTGGTCACAATTTACAAACCAATATGTCACCTTGTAAGGGTTGTAACAGACTATGCATATCCGGAACCATAAACTAAGTTCTTACAGCGAATAGATGTGAAACTACATAACTTTTTAGCTACCACGTGACTCCTCAAATTCTTCCAGCAAGAATCAAAATATTGTCGGCTTGATTTTTATCGAGTGGGAGTTGCGTTTCTGTATATTTGTATCATACCTAGGGCGCAATCAATTAGTGGCTTGTAACTTCCGTTTCCGAGCGTTTAGGCACTTCCGCCGGGGCTGACAAACATAAAGCTTTTACAATAATGCACTTTGTTACCTTACCGATAAAGTATTTATTGCAATGCGTCAAAAGATTCAATCGTAAAAGGTTTAAGTAAAATTGGAGAGAATGCAGGTGTTGAAACTGTATCGATAAATGTCATATCTAGGGACTGTGTGGGGTGATTTAATAACGAAGTTTTTACATTATAAGACTATCTTACTTTACTTGGATTAAAACAGTCAAGTGCGAGTTGGGATCGTGCAATCAGGGTTCTGTACTAGATGGTTAATCGATTAGACGAATAACCGTCGGTTATTAGATTAATGAAATGATCGACGGAAAGTCTTTTTTGTTTTGTCAAATTATTTTTGAGTTTCATTGGGCTAGCGCACTTTGGGCAATTGAATAAAACCTACCTAAATAAAACCACTCCAGATAATCATAAAGTATCGAATCGAATAAAAATTATTATCAATATTCGGACCTAAGTACTTATTATGCTATCGTTATCGCGTCCAATCAGTATATGACCCACTTATTGTTAATTGATTAAGTTGGTTTTACAACGAGGTTTTAAAAAGTTACATAAATTTAAAAATACTTCTTTTGTGCGTTCGGCACAAACTCTTCAAACTTTTTGGCTACGTCATACACTTTCGTAACGATGCTTTCTTTCACCTTCAGAAAGTACTGGAATAGAACAAAACACTTTTTCGAGCAGTAAAATCCATTGGTTTACGGCCGGATTCGAACCTTAGAATTGAAAGTCTGAATCATTACCATTCTTTCATTGCATAATAAATAGTTACTAATAATTACTCACTGTATATACAAAAGCTTAAACACATGTGCCAAAATATCAGGAACTAAGAATCATGGCTATCATATAATTCCGCTAAACACTAACGATGTCATAAACTCCTAAGCTATTCCACGTGTTCAAAAAATCCAAGATATCTCACAACAACGATTCCTTAGAAGTACGAGACGCACACATACAGACCCATTGTCCCCCGCCGAGTATTATCACACACTGAGAGACGATCTCACATTTTTTTGTCCGTTGACAACACAGGCTTCGAGAAAAAACACTCATGTGTACGAGAAACGGGCAAAAAAATGCTCCTTTTACAAACAGCTGAGCGATAATGTGAGATTTTAAACTAGTAACCTTTCGAGATGGATTATGGTTAGAATAACTTGTCTGGTTTATCAGTTGAAGTTTTCTATGTGATTCAAATCTTGTTACGTCATACGTTTTGACATGAAAATCAAAATAATTCACAAGTCCATCATTGTGGATTTCAAAATCAAACGATTGACGAGCTGATTTCAAATATTTACTGTACAATTTTTAGTAAAAGTAAACTTCAAGAGCCATCACGCAAAACTTGTTAAGTTCCTAGGACCCCTAAACTATGAATGACCGAAACCTACATCGATCTCGTACAACTGATAAAAACAGCATCGCCATGTATGTAGGTATATAAAGGGTCATTTTTACCATTGGGCAATTTTGTGATTGATAAATTTTCGTATTTGGACATTGCCTTTGACATTTTTTTGCACATATAGTCGTGCGAAGGAAATCGGTTGCCCATAGTGCAGTACACAATCATAAATATCTTTTGGAATTGATAGTTTTTGATCAGTCATCCCGTTTTTTAAGTTTCTTCAAAGTGCACTAACCTGGAGCCAGGTTCCCTCTGGGTTTAGCTCCTAGGATGGCGAGGTTGACGTTTGCTTTCCGTCCGTCTATGATGGGGTTCGGGTCCTTACACGCTCGCTCTGCCGCTTGCCTGTCGCCCATTATTACCTGAAAGGAACGAGACATCTTGTGAGTTTTTAATGGAAAGACTGAGGTAGAAGAAACACTTGAGGAAATACTAGTTTTCGGATTTTCTAAATGAAACAGCTGTGTTACGTTTTCTACAACGTGATTATAATACAGTACGTTGAAGATTCCCATGCAGATAGGTCAAAATAGAATCCAATGATTACCTGTGGTACTGAAGGCAAATAATGAATTGAATTAAAGGATGACGTAGAAGCGACATTAGCTATTGTAATGCATGCGTGAGCCAGGTCGCCACCTCGATGCCTCTATCGATCCGACCAGACCTAGCTGACCTTCCACATACCTGGAAACATTAACTACCAGAGTTCTATTTTAATTGGATAGCATAAACAAACAGCCAATGGAATCGAAGCAAAATGTCTGATGACCTCCAGATACCGAAGGTCTGGAGTAAATTGGAAATTTAAATAAATCACATTTATTTTTTTATAGCTGTGAATAACGAATTGTGACCTTCTTTCGGTGATGCTAATTCAGAGTTGAAATATTCAACAACCTACAAGAAGGTTTTGAGAATAGGGATCGTTGCATAATAATTTCTAATACTTTTTAGTTAAGTTAAATTCTACTATTACATACACATACACATTATCACGCCCGCATCCCTAATGGGGTAGGCAGAGCCACAAGTAGACATAAGAAAACTTGCAGCCACTTCTGATTTAGTCCTAAGATGGACATGGTGAACCATGGTGACAGGTGATCAGCTCATCGCCCCTATAAGTGGTCCATCATGTTGGAGAGGATACTATCCCTTAGTCGACTTTTACGACATGCTCGGGGAGAGAAGCAGCTGAACCCATTCTATGCTTTTTCTCCACTTCCAGTCCAGCAGAGAAATTCTATTATTCTTTCTTCTAATATTATAAAATGCTAATACGTTTTTAGTTTGTAGGTTTGTCTTTTTTTCACTCAGCAATGATGGATCGAATAGACATATTTTTTTCATAGTGGTAGGTTTTTGGGCCGGATAGTGACATATCATAGCCATATTTCTGAGCAAAGCTGCGTATGGAAGCTGGTAAAATGTTTGATTCACAAAGGTATTACACGTGAGTTACAAGGCTTCAACTGAAGACCTGTATGTGTCTGAACTTCTGAACATCCTTAACATTATCTTTTAGCAATCGCGAAGTATATAAACGACTGAATTAGTATTTTAATGTAAAAATTAGGTGTCGCGATCGGTTCAATAAACTTGGCGATGAAGTACATATATATCGGATAAAGGTACGTTTTGTTTATTAAAGCGTATAAATTGTAGTTAGGCGCGCCGATAACGAAAGCTATCGAATACAAACTGGTGCAATCAAATATTATTCTAGTTTTATTCACTGCTTATCCTTGACTAGTTATATTAACTGACATAAAAATCCTACTATAGGTATAACATTATAAACGCGAAAGTTTGTAAGTATAGATGTTTGTTATCTTTCACGCCTAAACGGCTAAACGGATTTGAATGAAACTTGGAATGTACATAATACGTGTGCTAAAATAACATATAGGCTACTTTTAATCCGGTTACAACACGAGCGAAGCCGCGTGCGGCAGCTAGTATAAATATATAAATCTTACGCTAACTGAATGACTGACAATCAACGCACAGTCTAAATCAGAAGCATGAAACTTGGAGTTAATATTTCTCCAATGGTGTAAAGGTGCCAAAGGTGCACTAAATAAGAAATTCCCAAAATTCAGCTTCTAGGTGACGTTGCAGGAAGATGAACCTTCCAAATTAAAATTTTCTAGCTTCAGAAGTTTGGCCTGCGCATTGATTGCAGAAAAATGTTTACTGTTTTATATGTCACCGTAATATTGTAAGTACCGTTAGATTATAATCTCGCGAGATTGTAAACTGTCGAACATCTGCTCAGATCGAAATTAGTAAGTTAGGTTAGGTTAGTTAGTGAAAAATTACGCGCGAGGCGAGCGAGCAGAGCGAGCGTACCGAGGCAGCGACATCCGAAGCGTAAATTTAAAGCAGTTAAATTGTAAGCAGTATGTTACGGTTCACAATCTTTCGACAGTTTACAATCTCGCGAGATAGAAGAAGACGATATATCTAACATCTAATAATAAATAAATATTTGTAGACTTGCTTGTACTTTGGGAACAAATGGCTGATAAAATAATTTTATACTTTTTTTCGTAAATTCATATTTATAATATGTAATACTACAACATCCAGACCCTGAGGAAATATTTACAGATCATGCTAACGTTTCTCCCGCAGCGGGAATGGAACCCGCATCTATTGCATCTCAGCCGAGTACGCGCCCGCCACGTCACGGCATAAAGCGAAAAGCTATAATTTTTACACCATCTTTTTAAATACCAAATGTACTCCCACTGAGTGTATAAAAATGTGAAAATGAAGTGAACAGCTGAATAAATTATGTGAGTATTTTTATTATAAACAAGATGGTAACTACACTGCTAAACTAGTGGAACGCTCCGCAACTTTGTCCGAGTTAATTTTTTCTTCCCTCTGTATCTTATAAGAGCTGAATTTCAATAATTCCTTTTTTAGTGTACGCCTACACCATAAGGGAAATATATCCTCCAAGTGTCATGCTTCTAGGACTTACACGGGACTTCTAGGCTTTAGGTTGTGCGTGTGCCAATTAGTGAGTAACGTAAGAGATCATCATCATCATCTCATCATCTTCCTGCCCTTATTCCACTCTATGTGGGGTCATCACAGCATGATGCTTGGATCATGCTGTAAGAGTTTTGGCTAAGGTGTTTTATGACCGGCCGCCTGCTTGACGTCAACCCTCCTTGGGAATACTTGCTTATTGTATCTCATCATGTTGGAGGATACTATCCCTTAGTCGACTTTTACGACATGCTCGGGGAGAGAAGCAGCTGGACGCATTCAATGTTTTTTCTTTACTCCCAGTCCAGCAGAGAAGTTAACGTAAGAGATTTATATATTTAGATTAAATCCATCGGGAGAAATATTGAAAATATTGCATTGATAACATTATTAGAAAGAAGTGGAATTACTTTACTTATATCTCTAGTAACATGAGTAGTAGTACGTAATTGTGTGCGTTAGCATATCGTTCGTTATGAGCCAGTTTTAACGTCCTGTCTTTATCTTATACTCGCTCCAATTTGCATTGTTACTTTGGCAATTTACAACAGCAATTTCTCTATGGCAATTGCCATTGTATACTCAAACTACAGTGAAAGAGTGATTCCAAATTCCGTGCTCAAAGTGTCGTGGTATTTGTTTGTTAAAGGTAGTTCAAAGCAAGCGTTAGTGACGCCGACAGCGTTACTACGAAAATTCGAGCGTCGTCGTTTGTACATTGTCATTGACGCTAGCTTCAAAAGTCTACCTGACCATGCGAATTTCACGTTTTAGACATTTTACTCCTTTGGCAGTTTGGAGGACGTCAATAAAAGCAGATAAAAGCAAACGAAGGCTAGTGTGTTGTCAATAGGCACCAATGTAAACAGAACAGGAGGGCATTCGCGCAATTTTTAACGTTTCGAACGTAATCAAAAACATGCATTTGACTGTGAACGCTGTCAAAAAATAACACGATAACGAAATGTGCATAACAAACCATTTACGAATATGATTTGACTTTGGTAAATACGTTCAAAATTAGCGTGAATTGAAATAATGTAAGTTCGTATAAACTAGTGGCCAACTTTTGTGACAGAATTTTTAGGCCACCTAAAAGCCTCCGCCATGGCTTAACGACCTAAAAGCCGGGACCGGTAATTTAACGTGCCCTCCGAAACACGGAAATTAAAATATGTACACAGTATGAGGTGAGTGTGAATGGTACTGTTGGAAGGGGAAGACCTAGGCGTACAATACCTGGACCAAATCGGCGACGTTTTGGAAAAGGGCCAGGTCAACGAGCATGCATGAGGAATGTAATGAGAGTGAATGAAGCGACAGAAGTATGTCAGGATAGTAGGAAATGGAGATCCGTGATCTCTGCCTACCCGTATGGGAAACAGGCGTGATTTTATGTATGTATGTACATAGATAAAATCATGTGATGCTCGAACCTCAATTTGCCTGAATACATACATATGTATGAAGGCAGATTGAGGTTTTTCTAGGATGTTTTCTGAATATTATGTATTTCTTAGGTTCCAGAACAAAAAATGTTATGTAAAGAGTAATATGAATAAGTCGCTAAGTATTCGTAGACGTCTACGTCGTAGCGCGTAGCAGAGGCGTTCCGGACCCGCCCAATACTCACCGACAACCACTTACGCCTTGACTAATTTATTTAATAACCTGTATCAATTCTAATTAATTCCCACTTAAAATTCAATTCAATTGTTTCGATGTACAGCGCAGTACTTGTTTTTGATTGTACTAAATAGTTCAAGTTAAAATCTAATAGTCAAACACTCTTTTTTTGTGAATGAAAGGAGCCTTTGAGGCGCACTTTAAATCTTTTCGCTGCACTGTTTTGAACGAATTGTGGTACATGACTAGTGATAGCATTAGTTTCGCTACAGAGGTAAAGAAGATACCTCTGTAGCGGACGATTGTGACGTGTGTTAACTGTGGGTTTGATTCCTGCTTGGGACATAGAGGATTATAATGTATTATGGATGCTAACTTATCTATTTTTTCAGTATGGTTACAAAAATTAAATGATATTTTTTATCTTGAAATATAATTTGTCAATTTCTTTACAGATATTGGATACCTTATATATTAACATAGAGATAACCTCTTATACTCGATAGATTACTATGATTGTAAGATAACGCCATAATACTAATTGCAGTATGTAAATTGCAGTAAATGATAGAAGGAGATCTTTACAAAAATTCTACGAAGTTTTTTGCGTAAAATAGTTTTTAATCAAGTGCCCGAAAGTGCCTTTGAGGCTCACTTTAAATCCTGTCACCATACTGGTGAAAATTAGTTATTTATAGCTTTTTGCGTAAAATAGGCTTTAGTCCTTACTGTTATAAGAAACATTTTTTTATGAAAAGGTGTATCTAACCCATAGGGATTCGACGGACCTCAAACCGAAAAAAACGTTCTTAGACTAGAAAGGGTTATTTGTTTATTTTTTTCAAGTGAATGCAGTAAAAAGCTAATCAGATTTGACAATTTGAGGGCCACGTATAAGTTTTTCTGAGATAAGATAAACGTGTGATTAATTTGACGTGGGTTATCTTTTATTAATACCTATTATTATTTGAAATTAACGTTTTTTACTATTATGCTAGAATTTGTCTTTTTATAGTCTTAACCTATACTAGATACCTTTGGCATATATCCTACTATATTATAAATGTGAAAGATTCTGAGGATGTTTGTATGTTTGTGCCTCAATCACGCCTAAACGACTGAACGGATTTAAATGAAACTTGAAATATACATAGTACATGTAATGGATTAACATATAGGCTATTTTTCATCCTAGTACCACATGAGCAAAGCCGCGGGTGGCAGCTAGTACTAGATAATTTATACAGAGTCTGGACTTGCCTAGAGTAATGGGACGTTATAATGCCTGGGGCGATTTTTTAGAGGAAAAAAGAAACTATTTATTTGGTTAACAAGAACAACGCCTACATCATTGTTTGAGATTAGTCGGCCTTATCCACAGGAAAGACATGTTCAATACGTGCAGCTAAGCCTAAAGGAGGAATAATATGATTATTGATATTCATCTATGTAATATGTAGTTACTATTTCTAGGTGAAAACCGAACGGTAAGTTTGCAGAAACAGACACCATTCTAACATAAAAACTCTTGATCTCTAAACTAGTATAAAGTGAATAGACTTGTGCCACATCATAGTAAGGGCCTATCGGATGTCATGCACTCTATTGTGTCCAGGCAGTACTTCAGCACAAACCTTGCTCGTCTCCCCAGACCGAGTATTTAGTACAGCCGGGAGCGAACTGTTGACTATGTTAACAACTCTTTGAGTTTCAATGTTTTAGAGTCAATTTGCTCCCGTTCGCGGCCTCGCTTGCGTTGTTCCCGTATAGAAAAAAAAATACCTTGTGACGATAATATTACCCTTACAAAATAAATGATTATGTATGTACTACGGGAACGAGCCAATGCTAGTTGATAAGGCTAGATTAGACGTATGTATAATCAAAACATCGTACAACATTTCTATTTCTATATTTTGGAAAACAAATCATCTATTTAAATCCAAACGAAACAACGTTATTCAGTTATGAATATGAATTTATAGAGTACATCATTCGTTTTGAAAATTGCATTTGTTTGTAGCTTCGCAAAGTGCTGCCGACGCTGTGTTGCGATTATTACAGCTATTTGGATGTCACGAGGGTGTACCGGACCCTTCCTCGGGGTCTAAGCCACCCTAAGAATTGAAAATGGGGTTGTGATTCATTTCCCACGGGCCTGCACCGACGGAGCTAAACGCCTCAAAGTAAAACCGAAGATGCATTCAACAAAATGCAAACCAGCTTTGTTTATTTCAAAAACCTAGTCCCAAATAATGACGAGAAAATATGCCAATTTATGCGTGAATAATGAAAACTCGCATCGCAACCGAAGCAATCGTTAAAAAGAAAATGTAAGCAACTGCAGGTAATGAACAAAAAGCCGCGAGTCTAATTCATTTTCTACGCAGTGATTGTCGCTGAAATGAATTAGCTTTACGATTTTACAGTAAACCTCAAATTATGCATTCTTACTCCAAGGTAACAGTTACTGTTTTCAAGGTTCATCAGATCTGTATCATACGATGTTGGCTAGTTTTTACAAATTGCATATGAACGCATATAACAAAATCCAGTTTAGACGCACAATACACCTGTATGAAGCACTTCCGTGCTAGATGTAATTTTGCGATATAATGGTATGGTGCGCTAGGTATAACAGTAGGCATTATAGGTAGCAAGGTGCGATAACGCGCTGCTAACCGTGCGATACTGCTGTTTCATAGCCAACATTCAACTGCGCAGGGGCATACAAAGGTTTACGTGTCAATACAATTTTACACAATGCTTTCAGTCGTGAAATACGTCATAAATACTCACAAAGCCATATCCTCTGCTTTTGCTGGTTTGTCTGTCTGTGATGACCACTGCTTCTTCGATGTCGCCGTATACCGCAAAGTGTTCTCTTAAGCTTTTATCCGTGGTGTGGTAGGGCAGTCCTCCGACGAAGAGTTTGGTCCATGTGGTGTCCTTCTGGCCGGGCAGCGCGCCCAGCGCCAGGAGTCCCTCGGACTCGGCGCCCGCCATCAGCATGCCTTGCACGGCCTCCGTCGCGGCGGCTTCCTTTACACTTCGGGATCACTGTCACTGCCGCGTTCGCGGGCTCCGTGCTTGCCTCGCGGTCGCACGAGTCGTAGTCGGTAGTGTGTGGGATGGTGGCGGATGCGACCGGTCGTAATGGTGGTTGGACGCGAACTGATGCTCGGTCGCGGCGCACGTGGCGCTCCGGTACTAATTTTAGCCCCCGCCGCGCCCCCCTCGTCACCAGATGCGTCGCCCCGGCACCCGTCTGCCTGGCTGGCCACATGCGTTGCGTGCCCTGCCATGCCCTACTGCTTGCTACCCTCCTGGGCCGCTTAATGATATGCCTCGTTATCACAGTTGTTTCTCCTGTTCAATCGAGGGACACACCGGGAGCCGTTGCGAATATTTGCAACTGCCAAGTAAAGCACCAAGCTTATGTATCACTCGTTATTTTTGTTATCTATTGGAATTCTTTTACGGTAACTGGCACCTTAAACCGCGTTTATCGCTCGGTAACCCATTACTGCGTTTAGTTAGTCAATGTAGTTGGGCATGTATAGATAAGATTAATAATGTGAACTCAGGCAAGGTAAAATTTGTTACACTTCGCGGGTTAACTGGATAATAAAACATAGAAAAGTCTTATTGTTTTAGTAGTGGTTTTATTTTTATCAATTTGATATGTTTCCAAATACACCATAGCTACTAAAGAGTGATTAGTGGTGCGTTCTGAAAATCATAGGTACAAGTAATCAATCATTAGCCTTTAAACATCTATTGTAGATGATTTATGTGGCATCGTATAGAACAATTGGAACTAGAGCACTTTTTTCATGACTAAATGAGTAAAATATAAAATGTGCCTTTCCATATCATATAGGTACCTACCAATTTAATAAATTAACAGGCGACCTCTGTGTCTTCTAAACTGTGACTAAGGACGGCAACACCAGGTCACAGGGTCGAATCTCGCAGCTGTACAAATATTTGATTTTCTGCTTGAAGATAGATGTTTTAGAAACGCCGATCTGTACAGATCTTTTACCTAAGTACTTAATCGGTACATCCTAGAAATTAAACGATATAAAGCTGCAATACGTCTTAGATATTTGACAAAATAAAGCCACTAGCCTCTTGGGTAGGTACTTTGCCTTGATGTAACTCACGGTTTTCTACATTTGGTTGACTATCAGCCGGATTCTCGAAGGCAGATCATCTTTAAAATTAACTAATCAATGGTCAAATCTCATATCAAGTGGCGAATGAGTTGCTTTAGCGTTGATTTCGTACTTTTTGAACAGTGATTACTAAATCAGAATATCAAATCATTGATCAAAATCTCTTGTCAAACGACAGAACGGGTCCCTGAAACGTCAATTAGGAGTTTTTCTTTGATCAAGCGGTTATCAATTTAATTGTCAACTAATCAGTGCCTGAGCTATAAGGTACAATTCAGTGTAAAAGAGTACACCTATGTGTGTAGTAAATAATAAACTTGATTATCACATATCGCACCGGCAGGAAACCTGATCAGCTATGCGTACACTTGGCCACAGAATACACAAGTACTTACCAACATTGTATGACGTTGTGGGAACCATTGTTCTTGCGCCGTGTGGAACGATCGCTTCCTCCCGCACTATGTAAACTGTTGACAGAGATTGTTTCCTTTTATTGTAGGCCTATTTCCTATTTTGAGACTGCTCTGATTGGTTCTGATTGAGGTATAGCTAGTCCTACTTTCATCATTCGTTATTTTCTTGCAATTTTCCCACTAAGAACCTAAAGGCACTACAAAATCTTTCAACAACATGGAGCTGGTCCAATTAATAAAAAAAATTGTTGTATCACTAATTTTTTCGAACCAGTGTGATCAAAGAATGTAAAGTGCGCCTCAAAGGTTCTTTTCGTGCACATGACACAAATGTTGCCGAACTACTAATAGTATTTATCCGAAAGTTTTACAATCATCGTCATCATCGTCTTTGCCCAGTGCTGGTTGCGGGCTTTCCTAGTTTGACAATACCGGATATTATGTTCTTGGATATCAAAGAGGGTTTCACAATACAATAACGTGTAACCTAATCAATAGACTTGCTGTTTTATCTCCAAGCTTGGAAGATATTCTCTACTATTGTATGTAAGTATGATTCTTAGGGCGTTACCAAAGACATGTCTAAACATTAGGTTTGGTATTTATGCACAGCCCACATAGTTATTCTTTACTTCGTCAAAAAATGTTTTTTTAAACAATATTGTTTGGTTTTGTTTTTGTTTAATAGCATTTTATATTTTCGGCAAAAGTTTATACCGGAATCCATATTTTTTTGTACTCTTGAGTTTATCAAAACGAAAACACTGCTCGAAATACGTTTGACCCTTGACCATACTTTGACGTTTGCTTTTATAGTAAAATGGTAACGTGTCGTCGCGTAACGTAGATTAAACAAAAATCAGAATATATTTTTTTACTTTTATATCTAATAATGTACCTACATATTTACGAATACTGACATTCAAATCAAATCAGTTCAACATTTCCGAGCTTCTATTCTTAGCCTTGCACACCTGGCCGGTGTCTTCCTGGCCGATCAGCTGTTACAATCAGCTGTTCCTACGTCACATTATGTCAAAATGAAGAAAACCTGAGATAACCTTAAGCATATGCCACTTTACATCAACTTCTAAACGAAAACCGGCATTATTACGATGGTATAGGGTACAAAACAATTCAAATGCTGAATTCAATTCGGCAAACTGCTAGTTTACTTTTGCCAAATAGAATTAAACTGTGTGCTTAAGATGTTAAAGTTCAATATCGCTGGCGTGCATTCTGCAAGTCCAGCACAGTGACCGGGTGAAACTTCTTTTTAAGTATTTGATATTTCGTAGGTGGAACGATATAGCTCAGTGAGGTATGAAGGGGTCGTGGGTTCATTGATCGCTTTTATTATGAGCGCGTGCGCTGACAGCTGGGCCTACAGCCCTTGTGAAGGGTGGGCAGATGGCATAGAAGAATTTTTTTTTATTGAACAATACTTGTTTCATCATGCGGTAAATCTAGGAACTATCGCAACGACTTTTTTGGACAGACATCACAAAAAATCGTTTTACCTTTCAATCAGTTACAACGGCAATTTAAAGTCAATGAGAACAAAAGTTTATTAGCAACTAAGAACAAACAAAACAGTTAGGTATGTAGAAGACGTATTTAGCCCTGCCTGGTACAAATGTCTTACATACTATTACTAATGAAATTTAACACTGGTTGGCTCAGTCAGTGGGTGATACCAGGCTTAAATTGTGATGATGATGATGAGGGTTTGTTCCTCTACTCACGCAAACAAAAGTGTATCTCTAAATGGTTTAAATATCGAGTGAAAATAAAATAAAAATTGCAGCAAATACCTTTTGACAATATAATAGGTCACTCTGCATATAGTAAGGGGTCAAACAATGGTCAAATTCGCATGGGGAGGAGTATTATGCCAATTACAGGACGGATAAAATCTCGTCCCAAACAAAGAAGCTTTATGAATAAACCCCAGTCCAACGTTACTATTCGGTCCGATGAAAGTAGATAAAAAATACAAAAAGTTTGTGAATTTTGGACAAATGGAACTCGTACAATGGGGATCAGAGGGACCCCGCGTGTGCCTGCGCACCCCATGACGCTTTCATCCCCTTGGTGAATATGAATGCACAAAGCCGTAACCGGGTAACTCAATATATTGATTTTTTTACGCTTGCTGAGGACTTTGGGAGGGAACTAGAAGGACCGAGTAATAAAATGAAAGTGCACACTTATAACATCTTGCATTATATGTTTCAAAATTGAAACAGAGCAGCCCAGTAGGGTAGCTAATCATTTTAATCAAACCGACTATACATAATATTATTACAAAAATATATTAAACCATCTTTATACGTGATTCATAAAATATCAGGGGGATATTTTTGTCTAAACTTACGGGACATCGTAGTAACCGTAGTAGAATAATGAGAATATAATCAGATGGAGTGGGCTTGGCCAGGACCTAGTCCATCATCTCGATTTAGTCAGTTTTATCCACAGAAAAGACATGGTCAGTGCGGAGCTGACTAAACCTCGGGTTTCCTCACAATGTTTTCTTACAACGTGTTCATGTGCAAGATATTTTTTACGGAACTAAAAATCTATTGGTGCATGGCCGGGATTCGAGGCCACGACCTTCAGTACAGTACCTCCCACTAGGCCAACATGACTCTAATAATATTTACTACCATAAATAATCATAGACTTTTACGTAGGATCGATACGATACAGATAACAATCATTTAAAACTAACATAAATATTCCATGTTGTATAGATTTCTATGTAAACCTTGGTAGTGATTGATTACAACCGTAATGTTTCTACAACAAACAGAAAGATAACACACGTGAAACTCATATATAGAATTATTTTTGGCCATGAGATTAAAGTTTCAACAATCAGTATCAAATTAAACGCGTTGAAGTCTTTTCTATGAAAATAATATAATGTAGCTAATTCGTAGAATAGTAGCATCACGTCAACAAGAGATAAATCAATTTAAGTTAGGTACATATATTTAAAAATTACGGCCAAGTGCGAGTTGTACTCGTTCAATACGAATTCCGTGGCAATTTAGACAATTTTACCACTATTCTACTAATATTATAAATACAAAAGTTTGTGAGGATGTGAAAATGTTTGCACCTCAATCACGGTGGCTAAACAGATTTTAATGAAACTTGGAATAAATTTTCCGTAAACTGGATACTTATAAATTACTTTTATCCAAGTACAAACGGGTACTTCTATATAAAACAGCAATAAGCTAATATTTTATAGAGTACTAGATAAAGTTTCTCATCATCAAGTCTCATGAAGAAAAATGCTATAATATGTCAAAGCCAAAATTTCTTTATTCCTTATAATCACGGGGATCATTTGAACACGTCTGAATTTACGTTGTCGTAACGCGACCAAGCGTGGAAGATCTGTATCTTCCAGTAGAGCAGAAACCACGATTGGCTATTGAAGTTTTTGAAAAATGATCCCTTCACAATCATGCTTATAAAAGGAGTGCATTATTCCATCCCAAGCCCATTTTTGTCTTCTATATAATCAGATTATTTTATAGTAGGTACTTAAGCGTTGTTTCTGTGGTGCGATTTGCTTTAAACTCGGTATGGATATTTACTCTACTCGTAAATAGGTCCTCAGAGAGGTCGTCAAATTTAACTACCGCATCTTCCATCACATTTCCACCTACTGATCTTAAGTTATACCTACCATTAAATTACTTATAAAAGTAACTTCGTACGCGTGGTACTTATAAAAGTAATCTGACGCGTACCTACGTAGTTAGTAATATAATAGGATATTATAAATGTGAAAGTTTGTGAGAATGTTCGGATGAAACTTAGTATTTACATAGTACATGTTTGTGCTGGAATAATATATATGCTAGTTTCTATTACGCAAGCGGAGCCGCAGGTGGCAGCTAGTATAATTAGGTATCCTTGCCTAACTAAGTGAGCTGGCTATTAATTGGGCATTACACGGTCACCCCCAAGATGTACATCCCTTACTGTTATGTGCGTTATCGTAGAAATAGCTGCAGTGCCATCTGACGTGGTTCTAAAGTAGCTTTTAACCAGACAAACTCGCAAGAGGCTAGAGTTTGAGTTAGTTACCGAGTAAATTCACAGATGGTGCTAGTAGCAGTGTTTTGAAACTAATATATGAGAACACAGGTAGCGCCACATATCCTATTTTTAGGGTTCATACCTAAAGGGTGCCAACCTTGTGCCAACGGAACCATATTACTATATAAGCCTCCGCTGTCCGGCCGTCCGTCCGTCTGTCAGCGGGCTGTAGCTCATGAGCCCTAATAATGTGAGTTGACATTTTCAGAACGTGTATTTGCATTGCTGCTATTACAACAAATAATAAAAATAAAATAAGAGGGGACGAAATACAAGAAACCTTTATGATGGTATGGAACCCTTAGTGTGCGAATTTGACTCGCTTTTGACCGGTTTATAGGGATCCGTACCCGAAGGGTGCCAACGGAACCTTATTACTAAGCCTCCGCTGTCCGTCCGTCCGTCTGTCCGCGGAACCTGTCTCATGAACCGTAATAGTTAGAGTTGAAATTTTCACTGTATATTTCTACTGCCACTATAACATAACAACAAGTAATACTTATAAATCGAATAAATAAAAAAATAAAAAAGCCCCTTATGAGATAAAAAAAATGTAAAGTGCATAGGGTAAAAGTCATATTAAAAAGAACATGTACGATGATACGGAACCCTTTGTGTGCGATTTCGACTCGCACTTGACCAGTTTTGTTTAATAAGTTGGCTACTGATCAACATCTTCTTAGAAAAATTCATAAATTACTTTGGCGGCATTATTATTTTATTATGCAATTGCGTAAGACGTATGACACATATAAGTATAGGCACCTAAATGATATTTATGACGACCACAATAATTAACTTACATAGATTGTTTTATTCTGTAGAAACCAACCTGACCCACTTTTTCCTTTTTTTCTTAAGATAAAACTACTTCTCTGCTGGACTGAGAGTAAAGAAAAAGCATAGAATGCGTCCAGCTGCTTCTCTCCCCAAGTTTTTCTTAAGATAAGACTACTCTGCTGGAATGAGAGTAAAGAAAAAGCATAGAATGAGTCCAGCTGCTTCTCTCCCCGAGTGTGTCGTAAAAGTTAGGGATAGTATCCTCTCCAACATGGTGGGCCACCTATATGGGCGATAGGCTGATCACCTGTCACCATAATTCACCATATCCATCTTAGGACAGTAGGACTGGATCAGAACTGGCCGCAAGTCTTCTTCTGTTTGCTTGTGGCTCTGCCCACCCCATTAGGGATAAAGGCGTGATAATATGTATGTATAAGACTGGTGCTTTCTAAGGAGTAGACAGAGTCACGTCCAATCAATACGTTTAGTGTGTAGTGGGTAAGTAATTAGCATATCTGCCTATTACGGAAAAAGCACAGACGTACCAGAAATACTAATGACTGTTTATTTTTGGTAAATACTAATTAATTTGCGTTTTTAACATACTTATGCAAATAAAACAATGGGCAGAAGTACTACAGGTATGTACAGTTAGCAACGGAAGTTCATGAACATTTGATGATCTATTTCTTCAATAGCGGAATCCGTGACCTCATGATCAAAATCATTACTACAATTTGAAGATACTTAACCTACGTCATGGCATATTATAACATTTTTCAATGCAGAGTTACCATTTTTCACCCAACAAGTCTTATCAACTCTTACCACCCTACCTATCCCTTTTAACTTTTGCTGCTGACTTTACATTTTTTTTTATAATTAGTATACTAAAAATATTTATTAATTGTACTCTAATACTATTACAATCTAGCCAATTAGTAATTTAAATTTAACCTAGTTTTATAAAGGAAACTAGCTGCCGCCCGCGGCTTCGCTCGCGTGGTAGCCTATATGTTAATCCAGCACATGTACTATGTATATTCCAAGTTTCATTCAAATCCGTTCAACCGTTTAGGCGTGATTGAGGCACAAACATACAAACATCCTCAGAATCTTTCACATTTATAATATAGTAGGATTATATCTAAGAATGTTGCCAATAGCTGACTGTACCTAACTCGTAAATTGACTGTTAGCTTCCAATGTAGGCAGTTATCATTTGAATCGCGTTATGACGTCACTCTTGAGCTTAGGATGTGAGTAGGATGTGATGACTCCTTTTGATGACGATCTCCTTTTATAATGGTGACGAAATCCACTACAGAAGCTTGGTAATGGTCATCGCTGACTATCCTGTACCATAAATAACCCTACCATCGTGAGAGCACTGGTGGCCTAGTGGTAGCTGCCGTTTTCCGACCCTAAAGTCATGGATTCAAGTCCAGTGGATTTTTCGAAAAGCTATGTGCGATATACCAGAGATAATCTGCGAAAGGCTGCTGGCAGAGACTGGAGGCGTCAAGCCGATAGACCGCGATGGCGCTCATTAGGGGAGGCCTATGTCCAGCAGTCAACTGCTGTAGGCTGATGATGATGATGGTAATACCAGTAGGTACTCTGAGTTGGAAAATACGTGTCAAGTGCACGAAAGGAGCCTCTGAGGCGCACCTTATAATCCTTTCACCACACTGATTCGCAAGAACTAGTGACACGATTAGTAGTAGTTCCCTACCATCGCAGGCGAAAGATAAAAGTAAAAAGTCAGCTCTGAATGGGGTAGAATGGGATTCTGGGTAGTTTAGTTACTAAGGCCTTAATCATTTCCTACTCTAGTGATTTATACTACGACGGGAGGCAAAACTTTTGCCTATACTAACGGGACGCTATAAGTAGGTACTTTGAATGATTTTTTTCCTTTTTTTATGGAAGAGGGGGCAAACAGCAAGCGGCTCACCTGATGGTAAGTTTTGATGGAGTAGCTTTGCCCTGCACCTATAAATAGACTGATAGTGTGGACAAGACCGACTAAGTTAAGAGGGTACCACAGGAAAGACACGGTGAATACGTGTCGAGCTGGAGGTGACTTGAGACCAGTTTATCAAGTTTAAGATGAAAGATTAGAAGATGGACCCAACTGTAGATTGTATTTTTGATTTTTGTTTAGGAACCATCTAAAAGATGATTTAAACATAATCTGAAGACAGCAATATAAAAGTATCTTCAAGCTAGTATAGATACCTAGTTGGTTATGGTTATAGGTAGCTACTTATTGCTGGTTATCTCGTTCGTAGCTTCTACAGGTCAATGTTATCAGGTTACCTACGCACCTTTAGGTACCTGGCAGGCATGACAAGTAGAGTAGAATTTTAAATTAGTTGATAAAGCGACTTTGTATTATCCATACTATATAGTATTATAAATGCGAAAGTAACTGTTTCTGTCTGTCTGTCTATTACCTTTTCACGCCTAAATTGCTGAACAGATTTTAATGAAATTTGGCAAGGAGATAGATTCTATAAGAATTTATTTTTTCCATAGAAAAGATAGGAAGGACATAGGCCACTTTTAATCCTGTAAAACAATCCCAAAATGGAAAAAGGATGTAAAAGATAATCGGGATAACGCGTAAATACTTCTTAGACATTAATTTATGACAAGATAGTTAATTTTACATTCTCTATACACAACTGAAATAATCATCAAAATCAGTTAACTATTGGCGGTATGTTCTGTATGTTTACCGATATCTTGTTGAACATACATTGAAAAGAAAAAAACTTACAGTCGAACATAGAACCATATTCTTAGACGAATAACATCCAAGCATTTTTGTTGAAGTCGGTTAAAAAAGCTCAATGCGGACAACGCGGGGCGTCCTACTAATACTTAGTTAGGTACATAAAGGTATTTTTGCTAGATTCCTTCCAATATCATAAACAACAACATCGTTAAACGCGATCGATATTACGACTTGGTGGACTTAAAGGTCAAACAAGACCTCTGGGCTCGTCATTAATGAGTCATTCATCCGATCGATGGAATGACGTCACTCAAGGAACGAAAACAACTTAAAACCTCGCCTTCGAAGTTCTATTAGGAACAAGTAGAACGTCCCGCGACTCATTCTACCCAAAGTTTTTTTACACTACCTTCATCTTCCTCCTTCTTCCTACGTATTTCTTAATAAGTACCTACACCATAAAAGGCTCTCCGAATTTCATGCTACTAGGGTTTATGGATTAGGCAGTTCGTTGATTGTCTGTTAGTAACATTATTTTTATTGATCGAGCAAGCGAAGATTTCAGTGGCAACTTGGAAGATTTGGCGTTGTATGTTTGTGGATATGTTTTGGATATGTTTGTTAGAGCATAACTTTCGAACCGTTAATCCAATCTGTATGAAACTTGGTTGGTCAATAGTTGTGCTATGAAGATTTGCTTGGAAGCATATCAGCTAGACTGACATAAGAACCGCAACGTCATAACGTGATTATGGTCAATCCCTTTTCTGCAGTAACGTCTATCAACTTATTTAGACGCAAAATGACATGGCCTAGGCCTCTTATGTTAAAGATAATAAAAAAAGTCAAAAAGTTAAAAGTACTTTAATCACTTGGACAGGTCTTAAATCTACGTTGAATATACCTGTTCGTAGCACGACTAAGCGTGGAAGATAGAAGCATGAAACCAAAGCTAGGTATTATTATGTAACTAATCATTCTACTACCGAGTTAAGAGCTATAGGTAGGTACATTTCCATATGAATTATTGACTATCAAATTGAAACTGTCACACATATATAGGTATATGGCGAACCATAAGGAAAGCAATGTATTTTTCCTGTATCCGAAAGTTTGTGAGTGTTGTGAGGAGGTTTTTTTCCATAATCACGCCGTAACGTCTGAACGGATTTGAATGGAACTTAACTTAATCCGTAACTTGATAATATTTAAATAGGCTTCCTTCTATCCAAATAAAACGGGAATGAAGTTTGTACCGTAAGTAGAAAGGTAAGGTACCCACCTAACAAACGACTGGAATAACTCAATTATTGCTAGCAATTTTCTGGTCAATCTCTGACTCATCTATTATACAACAAATTGGCCTTGACCAGAAGCAAGGCCCGTCTATTGTGTTTTTAACAATCTTGGGGCCTATTGCTTCATTGTGTGATACTTCAAACTCTTAAATCATAACTGAAATGATCCTATATTCAAATCATCAAATGATTACACAGTATTCAAGCGTGATGTCAAAGATTTAACGGAATTTTTAGGTACGGATTCAAAATACTTTCCACAAATTTGCAAATGTTTCTACTACCTACTTGTTAGTGCAGACATGTTATGGTATTCCACAGAGTATACCACATTTGCTATGCAACTAGCACCCAATTCTTAAACGTCTTATCTGACTTAAAGAAATTAGAGTAAGAGGAGTCTGTTTCATACTGCAAACGATTGTTTTCTGAATGGCAGCAAGTATGACATCATCACCGCCTCGAGGTCGCCTTGCCTGTTTCACAGTATAGAACCTACCAGTACATCAACTCTTTTCGACAAAAGCAGATTTTGGGAATTCAACTAAGAAAAACTGCTGTTGATGCTCTTATACTCATCCAAATGATGAATATTTACAATAATCCTACACGTTACAAGAGTAATGAATCCCTGCTCGATTTCATCATAATTATCCTGACTGAAGAACTAAATATTGTGCCTAGAATAACTGTGACAGAGTAATTCTCGTCATCACTTTTCTCGTCAAAGTATGATTTGTGTGTGTGCGTGAATCTGACTCAATAGTCACTGCAATTTCTGATCAGGAACAGCAGGTATGTATGATGTGTGTGTGATTCTCTGATCGTGTGTCTGTAGATGAGTCACTGTTACGCTAGTTTATTGTGCCGGAGTGATCGCGGGTATACGTGAACGCGACTCCAGTATTAAAATAGTACTCGGCGAGCTCTTACGTTTCTCAGTCAGTGAAAAGTTTATTTATTGAAAGAATCATGGCCAACGTCATGGGTAAGTCAGCATTTTATTATTCACTCCTTAGAGGCCAAAAGGCTTTTAAACGACATTAACAAATTTTTATTTGCATTCTATTTCCATTTGAATTGCACCGGCCGGCAGTTGTTTTAGTGAATTCCTAAATACTTTTTGGAGACCTTGAACGAGTGGCTTTTGAAAAAAGCGGCGAGTTTGTCGGCCTTTTGTTGGCACTGCTCCAAATCCGGGTGTGGTTGCGTATTATGATAGAATACTGAGATCAATACTAGGCAGAATCAAGCATTCCTGCACTATTTTCTTGGGACAGCAAGAGGCACCTACCTACTTTACATACAACCGAGCACGTTCAGCAAGGTGCCACGAGATAACAACATGGCAAACAAGTTTTGGAACATCAAAACATTAGTTTTTATTTGTTCGCTTTGACATTGTTTGATAGGTTAGTCGCGATGAGCTCATCCATAATTCTGTCGCAGCCGAAGGTCACATAGCCCTACGAACTGGTCACGCCATGTGAACTCACAGAATATAATTTAGAAATCATTGTTCATACCTAGGTATGAACATTTGTTTTAGTAAACAGTAATTCTGATCAGCCTATAGATAGAAATGTATTCGAATTCCTGCGCGCTTTAAATAGCAAAAAAAAACAAAATCATAACATGAACAAGCATATTAACCCCCTTGATATTTGGTGCCCTTGGACTCAACGTATTTCATCTTGGGGGTTGGCTTAATGCTTTGCTTGGATAAAGCATTTCAATAGATTTTATGTCTTGTACAAATATAATATGAATAAACACGCGCTCTTCTGCTACTATTATTATTACTCCGATGATGTTAACTTTAATGATAATAAGAGGTGTTCCCGCGAACGTAATAAATCTATTTTTACTTACTTAAGTCTAACAACTATTCACAAAGTAGTTTTGAATCAACAAATATACCACTGCATGTATGTAGATATCAGGTTGATCTGTCAAATTCTGACAATTCCTCTGTCACTGGATTAGGTAAACCGCAGCGTGACGTCATTGCAGGTCATACCTAACCTTAAGCACATAATAGTATGAGTATGTAGGTAGTTTAGTGAACTACTGTTAGATACTTAGGTCTGGAAAATATAGCTTCATAGAAGATCCATCTCTTGAGGAAACTGGAATGTGGAAAGGAGCTTATGACTCCCACTAAGTAGTGCGGGTGTAAAGTTAGAGTTGTAGGTACTTAGAACCAACATACGTTACCTATAAAATGACTGGAGCAGCTTCATCAATTTTCAGCTCTAAAATTGTCTAGGATTTATTTAAATCTTTGCGATGCGGTTTATTTAAAACCTGACTCACCAAATTCTGTTGCCGGTGATGCGAAACAGTGTTATGAATTCATGTCCAGCTGCTTCTCTCCCCGAGCATGTCGTAAAAGTCGACTATGGGATAGTATCCTCCAACATGATGAGATACAATAAGCAAGTATTCCCAAGGAGGGTTGACGTCAGGCAGGCGGCCGGTCATAAAACACCTTAGCCAAAACTCTTACACCATGATCCAAAAAAGATCATGCTGTGCCAACCCCACATAGAGTGGGATAAGGGCAGGAAGATGATGTTTTGACTAAGCTAAAAGTCCACTGTTTAGATTGTACCATGTATAGGTACAACATCCATTTTCACAACATATTGCAATGTTTTCACTAAAACCAGTAGCGTTTTTAAATAGATTCGGTAGAATTCGGTAGAAGGAATGTGAGTAGGTACTTACAGTTTTTCCGCATTATGCTATAATACTTATGTAAAACTGCCTTGGTATCCTTATTTGAATACTAACAGCCGCCAGATTGTTGTATTGCCGTAATTGAGTCTAGCACAGATGGGTGGCTATGACTAAGAAGGCTAGTGCTCACCGAAACAAAAACACAGATATTCGACCTTTGTAATTGTAATAGATCTTACCCGGTTTTCGTGGTAAAAAATGACAGCTTCTGGTTTAGGTAGGTTTGCAGATTTGGAAGTGGGCGTAAAGTCACGCCGTCTTGAAGTGGCTTAACCTAGAATAGTACTGATAAGCTAAAATCTTAGGGTTCCTTTAAAGGTTTTGAGAAACACCAAAAGCTTTGAGCTCACTTTTCAAGATAAATTCTTCCAAAAACGGCATAATAGCTGCTAGTGTAACCCAGCTTTACGCGTCTGGAATGGAGGTGGGCCAGCGAGGTCGTTGGAACATTGATTGAATTTGTTAGATGACATCATGCCAGAATTAGACCGGAGTGATAAGATCCTAGATGGTCTAGAATCTAGACCAACTAAGTTCTTCATCACTTCATAAAATCTAGACTCTAGATTTTAGGTAAGAAGCAGAAAATTATGAAACTTTTCTAGTTATAAGTATAAAGTAAAATAAATAAGGTAGCTGTAATAATTGCTCGCAGCAGAATGCTTAGTAAATAATTGTATTGTGTAGGTAAGGTATATAGGTGTGCCGTGTTTCCATCGTCCAGTTTCGGCTACGTAGCAAATTGAATAGGTTTATAGGTATAAAATAACAGGATATACCTATAAAATAGGTTAATAATTTTACTTATACCTATGGAAATGCAAATAAGTTAATTTTTTTAGCTCTTGGTACGTGAATAAACGAAACCAAAACATATTTTATCGTCAAACTTAACGCGTCTGGATGTGGAGGTCGTCTGAGCATTGATTATTGGATGACATCATTCGCATGAAACTTATAACATAAACAGATCTAGAAACAAGTTACGATATTAAATTGGATCCAGTTGTTGACAAACTGGGAAATAACCGTAGGAAAGTTATAGATAGAACACCATGCAAATAAAATATTAAGGAATCGATTGATGCCGTGCGCATACCGATAACTATATTTAGAGCCACAGTTACTGACGAGCCGACCACCAAACCCTGAAAGGCAAGCTCCAAACTTACATCTAATAGGTATGTAGGTATCTACCTACTAAATAGGACTAGCGGGAAATCGCAATGCGGATAGAATGCTAACCACACTCAGGTCACCGACTCTGTCACTCTGTGGCTATTTCAATCACAACAGGCGACATTTTATTATTTTTGTTTCTAGATGTGGCGACTGGGGATAACCTCCAGTATCAGTTCTATCCAGTTTCAAGTGGATCTGTGCAGTTTAAAGTGAGAGCTGCCAACGATGCGCACATTGCTCTCACCACCGGGCCCCAGGAATCCGAGCCGATTGTTGAGGTTTGTATTACTTACAAAATGACTCGCTAGATGATGCAAATAGATCCTCATTTTACTAGGTACATACTTAACTACACTAGCAGTTCGCCCTGAACAGAGATCTCGCGCGCGATGTCAGAATTCACGCCCTTAGATTTCTTGCACTAACAAACTATTTATGTATTACAAGTCTCAATTAGACCATTGTCTATTCCGTAAATAGCTAGATTAGATTTAATGTCTTGATTACAGTACAAAATCTAAACTTTATGTCGACTCTTAAATTTTTGCAAACACAATTACCTACTGCATATCACAACGGTACCGCCGCTATCTAGCTAATATCCAGTCTAACCTGAACTTCAAAGATAGTAATCTTCATAGTGCAATCTAACTAATTATTGGTAGGCTAAACTAATTATTAGCCTACCAAGTTTCATACAGATTATATTAACATATTATCCAAAAACATACAACGCAAAATCAGTTGCAACTTCACTGAGATCTTCGCTCGCTTGATCTGTTATATTATTTCTAATTATTCTCATGACGTCACTTTCAGATTTTCATCGGCGGCTGGGGCAACACGAAGAGCGTGATCAGAAAGAACAGAAGCAAGCCTGAGGTTGCAGAGACCGAAACCAACGGCATCTTGAACGGCGGCGAATTCCGCGGATTTTGGGTGCGATGGGACGGCGGCATCATCTCCGCCGGGCGCGAGGGAGAGTCCATTCCCTTCCTCTCGTGGGCTGACCCCCAGCCCTTCCCCGTCGCCTTCGTAGGCGTGTGCACCGGATGGGGTGCCAACGGAACTTGGAAAATCGAAGGTACCCACAAAGCTTAAACAACCTCGCGCAAAATGTACCCAACTCCACAAAATTGCTCTTTATTGTCGATTCAGATGGGGCAGAATTCAATACTCCGGACAAGTTAGAGTACGTTTTCGGGCCCACCGCCGCAGGCTCGCTGGAGTTCGAATACCGCGGCCCCCACAACTGCCACGTTAGTCTCACCAGCGCGCCGGCAGAGGTCGACCCCATGTATGAGATTATTCTCGGCGGATGGAATAACACCAAATCAGTAATTAGACACTGCAGACAGCAGCCGGACAAGGTAGTTATAAGGATGTCGTTTTACCGCCATACTTCATAACGTACCTACCAACCGATCGTAAAGCTTCTGGTATTCGCGTAGGTGACGATCGACACTCCTGGATTGATGGATCCGAATCAGTACAAGAAATTCTTGCTGGAGTGGCGTTGCGGCAGGGTGACGGTGCGAGACCGAGCGTCGGGAGCCGTGCTCATGGACTGGTTGGACCCCACGCCTTTCCCCATTACGCACTTCGGCGTGCGCACCGGGTGGGGCGCGCGCGGCGCCTGGCGCATCAAGCACTTCAACACCGATGCTGGCGGCCAAATTCGTTGAGTGTCGGCCCAATGACAAAACTACATTCGATTTAATACTCAAAATTTCAAATTCTAACGGGATTGTTAGCTACTGGTGTCAAAATATATCTAACCTTCTTTTCCTAGTCAAGTTTTAGGTGCGATACACCTATGTTATTAACCAATAAAACCACCGTAATGCAAGGAGTTAGTAATTAATTTACGGAATGTCTGCACCTGGATGATGATGACAAGTTGTTGGTATGTTTGTTGGGTACATTTTGTTTTCCTCGCAATGCACAATAATTCGCATGCTAAGCACAAAACTTCTTCGCGAAATGGCTAAAACTGAATTTTGGTGAACTACTACACCTATTTGTGTAGCTTTTTTTTATTTTACTAAGCAGGTACCTACTACCTACGCTACTAAACTGGATACGAGTAGAATACTTTAACGTAGATCAAAACTAGCCGCAATATTAATGCTTAGAATATTTTTTCATCTATGTGTGGTCTTGGCTTACAATTTTTACTTACCTACTTTTATTCAAAAACAAACTATAGCTTCGTATCCCGTCACATGAGACCTAGCCTCAATAACGGCCAATGGTTTTATGGTATCAATATTTCCTGTAACCTTTCAGTACCTCCATCGGCGCCAACAGCCGCTGCGCTGTACGCGGCTCCCCCCGGATACCCTGCTCCTGGTTACCCAGGTGCCCAGGGTGGTTTCGGCGCTGGGCTGTGGGTAGACGCGACCGGCGGCCAAGTCCCTCCCGGCGCTGTGGTCGGAGGTCAGGACGCCTCAGGAGAGCCATTGTACGTCGCCCGCGCCCAGCATGAGGGCGCCATGATACCGGGCAAGCTGGTCGCGTCTCACGGATGCGCTTACGTGCCTTGGGGAGGACAGGAGCAAGGGAAACCACAGTACCAGGTGAGATTTTTAACATCTCCTACTTTAGTGACGGATTTAGTATTTCCTGTGTATCTCCGTTGAAAAATTTCTTGACAAACAGACTAATCTAACAGTACCTACCTACTGCTCTTCTAACGGCAATCTTTTAAGAAATAATTTAAGGTTTACTTATTTATTAATAGTCATTTTATGATTTCGGGAAGCTTGCAAACTTTCAGGAATAAAATTTGTATGCGACCTCAAGATCCTTCTATAAGTACCAACACATCGAAAGCATTATCAAAATCGGGTATCAATAATTAGTGGAAATATCGTGACAGACAGACTAACGCAAAAGAGGAATGTGTACTGAAAACGTATAATGCAATAGGGGAAGTAGGTAGGTACCTAAGTAATTTGTATTTAAGAAAGAAAGAAAGAAATGTTTTTATTTGGCAGACACAAACAACACAGAACAGGAGAGTAAAAGGTAACAAATTTAAAAAAAGAAAACGAACAAGAGATATTTAACAAAAGTAGGTACCTACAGTAAAATACGAGTAAAACCATGCATCTGGTACATTACCTAGGTATTACGTATACATTATACCTACGTGTACAAACTTATCTGTAGATTAAAAAACCGTAAAAATATTGTTTCCAGGTATTAGTCGGAGGTCCTAACAACTGGATACCGACAAGCGGCTCGAACGTCCCCCCCGGAGCATTCCCCGGAGGCGAGTCTGAGGATGGAGAGCCTCTGTTCATCGGCAGAGTGCGCCACGAGGGCAGCGTCACGACTGGCAAGGTCCAGCAGTCCCATGGCGTCTGCTACATCTCCTTCGGAGGCCAAGAACTGGGATTCCCCGACTATGAAGTTCTTATGCCTTGAAGCACTATGTTGGCTTAGCACTATGTGCCTATTCTTATGTACTGCACTGCATAATTTTATGTTATAGAACTGCATATTTTTGTTAAATTATTATTAAATACTATAAAAGTATAAACATTACATTAATTAATGTGGGTTTTATTGAAATAATGTGAGCTAAACCATTGGACTAGGACTAGGAGAATAAATTATATTAAAATGTGTAGGTATCCTACTAATAAGTATTATAAATTATGTTTGTGCCTCAATCACTGCTAAACTGATTAGAATGAAATTTGCTACAGAGGTAGGTAGATAATACCCTGGAATACCCTGAAATAACATATAAGCTACTTTTAATCCTGTAAAGTGATCCACAAATGAAACAAGGATGCAAAAGGATACCCGGGATAACGCATTGAAGCTTCATTTAACTTTTGTTCAGTATTTTTTATTTATTTATTCAGTTTTTTTCTCTAAAACAGTGTAACAAGGTGCTACCTTGCCGTAGTCGGGTAAATATACAACGGGTAATACCTACGTAGCTTAGGTATAAAATACTAGTAACAAAATTTCGGTAAAAAAACTGACTTTGACGGCCACTCATGACTTTATTTTATAATAGTTTCTAAACTACAACACCTTGCAACACCCAGACCCGGAAGAAATATTTGCAGAATCAAACATTTCTGCCGCAGCGGGAATCGAACCCCCCCTTGTGTCTCAGCTGACCACTCGGCCGCCACGCCACCGAGGTTGCCGGGTTACGTACTGGAGATTAACATCAGTTAGTCATAATTATTGCCCATCCCTATTATGACAGCCGCGAATAGTTGGTTCCCCTAGTATGAAATTAAAAAAAAAACTACTGCATTTTATTGATCGAACAATACCATATTCTAATATTATTTAAATGTAACAAGAATGTAACATTAGTTTGTAAGCAGAACTATTTTGAAATAGATATCTAAATAAAATTGGTTTTGGCTGTAAGTTTAGTCGGGCCTTCACTTCATGATTTTGTAAATTTTGACCTGACGTAACGAATTATAATCCCAATCTATGCTATATGGAAATAAAAAAGAACATAAAACAAACAGTATACCTACTCATTATACTACGAGTACACAGAAAGAAAAAGCAGATTCCATTATTATTTATAACCACACCTGTCAATGTCATTTTTATGAAGTTGACAGCACAGCAGTAGTCTTAGTGTTTGTTTCGTTCGTGATATGAAACATCGCCGGCCATTACCACTATGGTGAAGGTACAGTCAGGTTATCAATTTTATCAAATTTGACTCATTATTAGATAAGTTATCCTAAAGATATCGTAAAATCCGACATACAAGGGGCACCTTCTAACAACACCTACGAAACTAGTGTTTTTCATTTATTATAAAATAAAGTCTTGCTATTTGCATAGAGCCAAGCTCCTCTCTCCATTGACGCGATACAAGATAAGGCCAGAGCGAGGTCGATATAAAATACAGTAATATTTTCTTTAGTAAATACATTATTTTGTATTGTATTAATCACATCAATCCTCATGTTCGTTGACATTTTTTTTCACGCCAAACAACAGTATCTGGTAATTGATCTGGCAGAACCAAAATTTCATACACGCCCTTTAGTAATACTTCGTTTTCATAAGGTATATAACAAGTGTATATGCGCACTTGTCCTGGAATAAGGTTGTCACCAACGTGTGCTCTGCCGATGTATAAAGGCTTTCGATCCGGTTCGATTGCACAATATCCTGCTTCAAAAGCATGTGGGGGAATTCGATTACCACTTGTTTTCACCCACGATGAATCGTAACCACATAAAACCTATAAATAAATAAAAAACTTAAAAAAGTCATATATGTATTTTTGAAGAGTTTGTTTATTTACTTTCCTGCTTTTTAATTGAATGTTTACCTCGTATGTGTTCTTTTTAAAGATTTCAGGGCCAAACACAATGTACGCGCATTCCTCTGACGGCACATACTTTCCTGGGATCAACGACGCTTGGTGCATAGCTCGGATTATATACAAAACTTCGCCATTTTCGTATCCACCAATAAGCGCATCTTTAGGCACTCTGCCATTTCGAGTCTTTGGAACCCATCTTAATTGTCCACCTTCTATCGGTTTGATAGATAGTGTTCGAGAAATTAGTGGTGATACTGAAAGAAAAGAAAATTAATTACGTAATAATGTTGCTTCAAGTAAAGCCACTATGAAACAGAATTACATTATTCTATTATTTGAAAACAACCTTCAATTTTCCAATGCGCAATTACACCCCATCCAGTCTGACTCCGAACACCGATGTAGTTGATCGGATGAGGGTTTGGATCTAAGTATTTGATAAACGCTGGCTGGCCTCTCACGCCAGCGGACACCTCATTGTTATACCATCGTATCCATAAGTCAACATATTCAGTTTCATTCAATATGCCAGGAGTTGATGCTTCTGCCTTATCTGGTTGTTCACGATCTCTCCTAATGATGGATTTAGTGTTACTCAAACCACCAATGTGAATCTGCAATAGTGGAAAATTAATAAACTTGATACGTCATAGATCAGCAGGCAAACCACTAGCCAGGTAGTCTGATGACATTGTGAAGATTCGGTTAGCGTAGGATCGGAAAGAACGGCCTGCTAAAGATGCCTATAATCAGCAGTTGGTGGATGTAGACTGATACGATGATGATAATTAATTAAATGAATTGATCTAATCATTAGGCTATGTGACGGGGGTTATAATGGGTACTGACCTCAGTCATAGGGTTACTCTCAAAAGGCCTTTTTGTAAGAGCAATTTGTGCATCATTGGCCGCTTTAACTTTAAGCTTCACAGCACCCGATGTCTCAGGGATAAGAATATAAGGCACACAATCTTGTGTTTGAATATCTGTAAAAGTAAGTATAGGTACCCTACCCACTGATGCAAAGCTTGGTCTTTTCTAAGACTTGGATTTACTTAATATTGCTGTTATGTACTCCCTATTGCCCATTTTTTATTTTCCCTGCTCCAGGAATCGAACCAGCAACTCTCGCGTCTCAACTCAGCCTCTACCTATACTCGCCTTCCCGAATACCGAAGTTATCGTGTAATTAAACCTGCTATCGAACACTCGGAACTTTCAATCTGCTTTTGATGTTGACTGTACTTATATGTAGATTAAGTAGGTACTTAGATAAATCACACTATCGCTTTATTAAGGTAAAAATAAGTGAACAATGATTCGTGCATTGTGAAATAACTACAAACAACAGTTTGTTAATCAGGTACTATAATGAATATTGCACAATGTTACATTTCATTCAGTCTTTTAAAAAATAATTATAGATTACTAATTGCAGCCCGCGGCTTCGCTCGCGTTGTACCTGGATAAAAAGTAGCCTATATGTTATTCCAGCACACGTATCGTACTTATTTTTATACCTAACATTCAGACGTTACGGCGTGATTGAGACACAAACATCGTCACATCCTCTCTCACAAACTTTCGCATTTAGGTATAATATTAGTAGTAGGATGAAACATAAAACTTGCTCTTTGATTCAATGTCCTTAACTAATATACAAAAAATGTACCTTATGGCGATAAAAAATTACAACTTTAATTTTTCTAAACAATAGCCAACAGTTATATTGCCGCTAAGTAATTCGTTTATTGCATAGTCAATCTTTTTTTTGTTCTCTATGGTTTCAGGCAACCTCTTTGAAATTTTGAATCCATGATAATATCGACAAAAATTGAAACACTTTTCTTCTTGTCTATTCTAATAACAAATTCTGTAAGTGGGGCCAGTTGACCAATTCAAAACATGCATTAGGTCAACTGTACTCGAGGGGCCGCTAGTTCGAGCGGGGCCAGTCGACTAAAGAGCCGTATCCTCTACCTATTTGGGCTGATATATATTATACTTATGCATTATACTCATTAATTTTGAATTTTTTATTATTAATTTTGAACATACCAATCCAATCACCCATCACTGCGACCTTGGATAAATCTTCGAGACTTTATTATTATTTTATGTACAACAAAGAAACTAAGAAGTTACAAAATAATATAGGTAATAATGAGGTATAACTTTGTACGTAGGTAAATAAATAAATATAATTATTATTAAGCTCGGCAGTAATCTAAACTGATCGGTAGCCGGCCGCTCCAGCCCCGTCCCACGCGGCCACAGAACACTATTCTATTACTCCTTGCACGCGGCTTTTGTTGTGTTGGTACTATTGGTTTGATTGACTTAAGTGAGTGAGTGAGTGAATGAGTGAATGAGATTGTTGGTTGTGACTTGACAACTTGACTGATCATTATAGAGTCCGTTTCACGAAAGAAGTGAAAGGAGAGCGGGAGAGGCGCTAGCTGTAGTCTTCGTATAACATGAAATTTTCGTAGAATTTTGTTTAATACCGCCAATTTTCGTAGGACTTCTTGCGTGAAAAGGACTCTAGAAATAATGACCCGAACGAAAAGATCAGAGTTTTTACTTAGTGCTGAGGTTTCGTTCAAATTCATGCCAGGATGTTCAAATCAAATAAATAATAATAATAAATTCTTTATTTCGAACAACTTAAAAAGCTATAACCCCTCAGGCGCCCTCTTCCAAAACGCGGAATCACCGTTGAGCGTCTCGCCCTCTCTGAATTAAAACGAGTAAAGTTGCTATTATGTACTTACTTATGTATTTTCCGAGATTTCTCGATTTTTTTATTAAATACGTATAAAAAATGATATATTTAGCTTTTTGTTTTGGAATGGAAATAGAATTTCGTTTGTTCTAAAACTTTTGCTTTTGTTTATTGCGATTTGCGAGTTGGTGAACTAAACTAAAAGCAGATGTGGATTTATTTGTTTTCTAAATAAAAACGATTAATAAAACCAAAAAAATACTTTTCTGTGATTCACCTCCAGGTACAGTCAAGAACAAAAACATGTATACACATAGAGTTTATATAATTTGGTATTCATCTACAGAGGCAATAAATTGTATACATCCAAACATTTTAAAGTATGTTTAGCTGATTTTTAAAAGCTGCATTTTAAAACTCAACAGTTGATTTTCTTTTAAGTTCTCGGGTATCTTGTTGTAAATTTTATGTAGGTATCATGCACAAAACGCTATTGTGCATTATTGTTGTGTTTGATTTCACTAAGCAAAATTTATTTCTATGACGAGTAGGTATTTAGATTATTTATAGCCGAGATTTTTTTTTAATAATTCATGTTATTTTTTGCAAATAATGCTATTTCAAGTATTTATAAACTTGGTAATGTCAAAATTTTCGTAAATTTAAAATATGGCAAGCTGTCAATATTTTTTTTAAATTAATAGCTCTTATAATTTTTTGCGCTATAAATAGATCCTATAGGTCCTATAGGATCCTATAGATCCAACCTAGCTGTAAGTTTTCTTAAAATTTAAAAATAAAATAAATAATAAATAAATATTCATTTGTACTGTTACCCCAGAATATATGACCATATCTCAATATAGAGGCAACCGAGCAGTGGTACGCAGTTAATGTTGTTTGGATACTTGCTACTTTTGACAGGTGACGTAGCGCATAAGCAAAACTATTAATTCTTTTAATCAAATTGTTCGTGTCCGCCAGCAGAATCCAACCATAAACACAAATAAGAAGTAACTATTATTATTCTAAGCTTCATTCAAACCGTTCAGTCGTTTGAACGTAATTAATTAATTTAAAGCGATCGTTTTGTAAAAATATATTTTGGTTCTTATGTACACTCTTTATTTTTTAAATTTATATTATTCGGCAGAATATTATTAACCACATCAATCCTCATCTTCGTTGACATCGTTTATTTCACGCCAAACAACAGCATCTGGTAATTGGTCTGGCTGAACCAAAATTTCATATACGTCCATTTGTAATTCTTCGTTTTCATAAGGTATATAACAAGTTTTGTAGTGTGTGTGCACCTTTCCTGGAATAAGGTTGTCACCAACGCGTGCTCTGCCGATGAATAAAGGCTCTCGATTCGTTTCGGTTGCATATCCTGCTGCAAAAGCATTTGGGGGAATTCGATCAACCCTTGTTTTCACCCACGACGAATTGTAACCACATAAAACCTTAAAATTAAAAAATATATTATTGAAGAGTTTGTTTAGTTGCTTTCCTGCTTTTTGATCGAATGTTTAACAGGACCTACCTCGAATGTGTTTTTTTTAAAGGTTTCAAGGCCAAACCCAATGTACGCGCATTCCTCTGAGGGCACATACTTTCCTGGGATCAACGACGCGCGGTGCATAGCTCGGATTATATACAAAACTTCGCCATTTTCGTATCCACCTATTAGCGCATCTTTAGGCACTCTGCCATTTCGAGTCTTTCTAACCCATCTTAACTGTCCACCTTCTATCGGTTTGATAGATAGTGTTCGAGAAATTAGTGGTGATACTGAAAGAAAAGAAAATTAATTACGTAATGATGTTGCTTCAAGTAAAGCCCTTATGAAACAGAAGTACACATTCTATTATTTGAAAACAACCTTCAATTTTCCAATGCCCAATTGCACCCCATCCAGTCCGAACACCGATGTAATTGATCGGATGAGGGTCTGGATCTAAGTATTTGATAAATGCTGGCTGGCCTCTCACGCCAGCGGACACCTCATTGTTATGCCATCGTATCCATAAGTCAACGTATTCAGTTTCTTTCAATATCCCAGGAGTTGATGCTTCTGCCTTATCTGGCTCATCACGATCTCTTCTAACGATGGATTTAGTGTTACTCCAACCACCTAAGTGAATCTGCAATAGTGGAAAATAAATATACTTGATACGTCATAGATCATATATCACCATAGATCACCAGGCAAACCACTAGCCAGGTAGTTTAATGACATTGTGAAGATTTGGTTAGCGTAGGATCAGAAAGAACGGTGTGCTAAAGATGCCTATAACCAGCAGTTGGTAGATGCAGGCTGATACGATGATGATAATGAATTTAATTAATTGACCAAATCATTGGGCTATGTGACGGGGGTTATAATGGGTACTCACTTCAGTCATAGGGTTACTCTCAAAAGGCCCATTTGTAAGAGCAATGTGTGCATCATTGGCCGCTTTAACTTTAAGCTTCACAGCGCCCGAGGTCTCAGGTATAAACACATACTGCAGATTATCTTGTGTTTGAATATCTGTAAAAGTAAGTATAGGTAGGTAGGTACCCATTGATGCAAAGCTTGGTCTTTTCTAAGACTAGGATTTACTTAATACTACTGTATTAATAATACTCCCTATTGCCCTTTTTTTATTTCTCCTGCCCCAGGAATCCAACCCGCAACACTACCTATACTCGCCTTCCCGAATACCAAAGTCATCGTCTAATTAAACCCGCTATCGAACTCTCGGAACTTTCAATCTGCTTTTGATGTTGACTGTACATTAGATTATGTAGGTACTTAGATAAATCACACTATCGCTCTATTGAAGTAAAAATAAGTGAACAATGATTCATGCACTGTGAAATAAGTACAAACACCAGTTCAGGAATAAATTATTAATCAGCCAGGTAATTTAATGAATATTGCACAATGTTACTTTTTATTCATTCTAGTTTAAATATTTTTATAGTTTATGTATCTTCTACCTATTTGGGCAGATAAGTATTTAGGTACCTACTTATGCATTACTTTTATTATTAATTTTGAACATACGTACCAATCCAATCACCCATCACTGCGACCTTGAATAAATCGTCGAGACTATTATTATTGTACAACAAAGAAACTATGAAGTTACAAAAAAAAATATAGGTAATATTGTAACTTATTTTTTATTTATTTACGTAAGTAAATAAATAAATATTCCTAGTATTATTAAGCTCGTCAGGAAACTAAACTAAACCAGTAGCCGACCGCTCCAGTCCCGTCCCACACGGCTTTTGTTGGTTTGATTGATTGACATAATAAGTGAGTGAGTGAGTGCACTCACTCACTCACTCACTTATTATGTCAATCAATCAAAAAGTAAGACTGTTGGTAGTGACAGGTTGTGACTTGAGAACTTGACTGATCATTGTAGAGTCCGTTTCACGAAAGAAGGAGAGCGGGAGAGGCGCTGTAGTCTTCGTGTGACAGGAAATTTCCGTAGAATTTTGTTTAGTACCGCCAATTTCTGTGGGACTTCTTTCGTGAAAAGGACTCTAGAATGACCCGAACGAAAGACCAAGATCAGTGTTATCACCTTGGAGCAATTTATTGTTCCGAGATTTTCACCTAAGATTATGGTTTTAAGTTTAACCCAAGTGTAGCTGTGGTTTCGTTCTAATTCATGCTAGGGTGTTCTAATCAAATAAAGTTAATTAAACTATCAGCCAACCGCGACCATTCCAGGTCCAGCCCTGTCCAGCGCAGCTTTTGTGATTTGATTCTTTGATTGGGACTTGGGACGTGCCATGAATGACGTGACGTGCGTGACGTGATATGACCTCAGAACAATAAATACATGTTCTGAGTATGACTGACAACTTTACTATATTAGTGTTTCCAACTGTTTCCACTAATGACTCATTAGTGGAAACAGTATTCTCATTAGTAATGAGAAATGATTTGAAATAACCTGAAATAACTGAGGTTTCCTTCTAATTCATGCTAGGATATTCAAATCAAACAAAGTTTGTTGTCATCTTTTTGTTTTGGAAATAGAAATATGTCTTCGTTATAACTTTAGGTTTTGTTTGATAACAAAAAAGTGCTCGATCGAGTTCTTAAACCTAAAAGCAAAGCAAGGTGTAGATTTATTTTACTTTCTATTCGATGGTTGTTTAAATCATATGCATAGTTTACTACCTACAAAAATACTTTGCTGTGATTCATCTCTACATAATAAACTTCAAAATAATTATTTCTACTACATTAAGTATTCACAGCATGAGATCATTGTTCACAGCTCCTTTTAAATTGATGACCATCGAAATTTATACCTACAAGCAAGAATCCTATAATTCCAACGATTTTCTAAAAGGACTACCATCATGGGAGATATCATAGGTAGGTTTATACATAGGGATACCTGCTTAGCCCCCCCCTTCGTAAATAGGTAAGTAAGTAGTTTGTAGGTGCCTATTTTTGAATCTTATTTAATGCTTACCTACATAATTATTCATATTTTAGAAAAACTTCAAAAAGACTTAACACTTTACATTTATGTTCAATCATAAAAAAATTGTGAATATTACAGAAACAAAGGTTACATCATTTCAACCGTATCTTTTTAAAATATATGGTAATGGCGTGTGGTTCGACATCAAAGCCCACAACAAAGCACATATAGGATTGTCCAATAATTGTGGAAGAAGTCAATACTTGGTAAGAATATCTGTGAATATACTGGATTATTTCCATCTGTGGCTTAAATCTATTTAGCTGCTACACTATAATGATGTACCTACTGTGATATAGGCATAGATATCTGCACATACCTAAAATATATGAAAGTGTATCCCACAACCATATTAAATCTGGACTAGCTGCCACCCGAGGCTTCGCTAGCGTGGTACCCCGATAAAAAATAGCCTATATGTTAATCCAGTACATATACTATGTATATTCTAAGTTTCATTCATATCAGTTCAGCCGTTTAGGTGTGAAAGAGACATGAGAAACATCCATACATACAAACTTTCACGTTAATAATATTAGTAGGGTGTATTTTAATAATTTTATACTCAGTTTTTATTTTTCTACTAATTTTATATCTAGATATATGTAGGTATATCTGGATAAAATTACAGTAAGTAGACCTAAGGTTGTGGTAGTTAACTGGATTTTTCGACTATATTACTCATAAATAACACCTTGTTTGCTTTCAGTTTGAGTTTAGTAATCCAGCAAGCATCAGTATCTTCGAATCATCTGAATTAAAAGCATCTAAAAGTGGTCTACCATTTACACTCTCGCTGGACAGCTATAGTCGGTTCTGGATCTACTGGAACTGTAACTCCATTAGGGCAGGCATCGGAAACAACAATGATGTAGTTGTTTCATGCTATATAACAGATCAGCCAAACTATTTTACGTTGCTTACCAAGGATACTGTAAATCCATGCTTCTTTAGATTTGAATGTGAGTACTTATTCTGACATAATTTCAATGTCATTTTTTCACATAATTTGTTTGTTGTCATCATAACAAAGTTCTGGTACATATTGATCAAGTTAATAAATAGCATTTTTAATATTTCAGTGCCACCACTCTGTTTAAGAATGCCATCGGCTATCAGAGAACCACAGATCACTACAGGGAAGCTTCAGTGGAAGAGTTGTGATAACCAACTGCCCGATGAAACTGTTATTGGAGGTTACATCAATGGTGAAATTGTGTATGTTGTGAGAGCTCACCACCAGCTTTCATTGACACCCGGAGTATTCATACCATCCGAAGGCTTGGCCTTTATACCTTGGGGTGGATCTGATAATCCTTCTCAACAGTTTGAAGTTAGTATTATTCTCTAATCATCATCTTATCTTCCTGCCCTCATCCCACTCTATGTGGGGTCAGCACAGCATCATCCTTTTGGCTAAGGTGTTTTATGACCGGCCGCCTGCCTGATGTCAACCCTCATTGAGAGTACTTGCTTATTGTATCTCATCATGTTGGAGGATACTATCCCTTAGTTAACTTTTATGACATGCTCAGGGAGAGAAGCAGCTGGACGCATTCTATGTTTTTTCTTTACTCCCAGTCCAGCAGAGAAGTTCTCAGTATTATTCTCTAACCATCCTCCTTATATAAGTTTGAATATTTGTGCACCTTAGTTACTAATCCATTTGTATAAAACTTCATCAACTAATAAAAGTAATTCATGATTTGCAATAGCATATAGTCCATTTTCATGTACCATGCAAGTAAAGCTGAAGGCAGAAGTTTTCCATACTATAATTGTAGACAATTTTCAGGACCACCAAATACATACATACATATTATCACGCCCGTATCCCTAATGGGGTGGGCAGAGCCACAAGGAAATATAAGAAAACTTGCAGCTACTTCTGATTTAGTCCTAAGATGGATATGGTGAACTAAATAATTAATAGGAATAATGTTATGCATTACAAAATAGGAAGTAAGCAACAATGGATTTGCTTTTATAAATGTACTTCTTGATTATGCCGCCCAAACAAATCCTTTGTGGTGTTTTTTGATAACAATCCATACAGTTGTTGTTTTGGGAATCAACTTTTATAAACTTTCAGGCATTATGTGGGTTCAATTTTAAATGGAAACCAGCTTCTGATGATAACATTCCAGTTGACGCGTTCGTAGCTGGCTACTCAGAAGTGAACAGAGAGCCACTCTACATTGGCCGAGCTATGTACGAGGGTAACAAAATACCAGGGAAAATTGCACGGTCCCACAAAACTTGTTATATCGCCCACAAAGGCAGAGAGATCGCGATAAGAAACTATGAAGTATTGACAATACCTGGATTGAATGTGCATTGTGAAAATAAATTTATACCAACTGATAATAGTATGGATGATATACACATTGATGAATTCGACGATTTTCATGTTTACCTAGCACAGATGTAGTGCACCAGCTAAACAATATCATGTTGAAATGTTTGCAAAGTAAATAATATTTTCTAATGTAGACATACATAATCGAAATTAAATTTTAGATAATACGATTCTTCAGTCTGGTAATCTTAAAAGTGGATTCTCAAATCAATACCATCTATAGTACATGATTAATACAGCGTCAGGAGGCAACTTTTACCTTCATAAACAGGGCGCTGTAGTGCCCAATCCTCAAATCAATAGAAATCATAATAATCTTAGCATCACCGTCATGGAATGAAATATTTGCAGGAATTATTATGATCGACAGATCAATTGTAGCGAAATATTCCTAGAGGAAATGATTTATATTGATTTTAATTACTTTCAGGCTTTGTGTGGGTTCAACTTAAAATGGAAGCCAGCTAGCGCACGTCGAGTTCCAGTAAATGCTGTCATAGCTGGCTACTCTGAAGTGAACCATGAGCCGCTTTTCATCGGCCGAGCTAGGCATGAGGACAACTTAATACCGGGAAAAGTACAGATATCCCATAAAGTCTGTTACATAGCCCACAAAGGGAGGGAGATCTCAGTAAAGAAATTCGAAGTGTTAACTGAACCGGGACTGAATGCACACTGCGCAAACAAATACTTTGAGGATTTCGATGAAGACGCTCGTGATGATGATTCGGATGATGATAATGATGACGATGATGATGATGATGATGAACGTATGATGATGCCACATTTGCATGAACTCTGATACTCTTTGTTCTGGGTCAATAAGAAGAGGTGGAAGATTTTTTCAACTGAATAAATTATGTTTATTATAATATGTACCTACCTACCTAAACAGTGAGAAATTAAAAAAGGGGTAGGGTACAAGGTGTATTATATATATAAATTTGTGTGATGTACCTACTTATAATAATAGGAATATATTAAAATAATTTTATGTACTGCATATTTTTTGTTTATTTTGAAATCCAAACTCGTTCCATTATAGTGAGGAGCTTATAGAATTCTGTTCCATAAGACTTACTTAGTGGCGTCCATCAGGAACGAATACTCCATAAAATATGCTGAATAACCGGAACACATTTCCTTCAAAGCAAGTGTTATACATTTTCCGGTTCCGGTCTACGTTACGCCATCTAGTAAGCGAATAGGCACTATTTTTAGCAAGTTAGGCAAGAAACTTACGTTTTCTTCCATAGAACCTCTATACTCTTTCAGAGAAGAACTAAAACTGATTGTTCGAATGTCAATCATAAACTTCAATCATTCTATAAAATGAATTCACATCAAGCCCATCGCTTTTCAACGTTTTATCAATAAAATCAGCAAACAGAAGGAAAGGACTGTTTCTAAAAAGGAATTAACCTACACTATAGACAATGGCGGATGCCGGGCCATCTGCGACGCCATCAGAATTCGCTGCCAGCGAGATGCCCGTCTCTGAAGCCGGCGAAGGTACTGTTTCATCCAAAAGTACAAACATTCTTTATAGATTTCAGGAGCACGAAATGCGGCGGCAGGAAAGACCGTGGTGGCCTAGCCGGTCGACGGAGTTGCCACAACGACATTGATGAGGTTCGTTAGTCGTGGCTCCTATTCTAAGGCTAACTGCTAATGAAAAAGTTGTTCTATCCAAGAGCGTGCCGATGTTTGCTGACGGCAAAGCGTGCAGCCAAAACCCAGATTCCCTAGTGCTAGAAGCAATAAGGCGGGCCCGTTCTGCCGGAGTTGCAGCAGAATCTAACAAATTTTTCTGCAAACTTCTGCAGATTGGCTCATCCCATTGCCTCTGTTGGTGTAGTTTCTCTGGAAAGGTTTCAGCTAGGCAGACCAATGTCCAAGCGCTCTTAGCTTCGTCTATGGAATCAATTTTGACATTGCCTAAAGCTGCATTAATAATTTTTGAAAAAAGTGTCGAGGTGCTATGAACGGAAGATAAGAACGCTGGGAGAGACACACTGGAAATTTTGCGAATGCCTAGACCACCAAACCTTATAGGTAGGGAAGCCTGGCACCATGAAACATCTGAAATGGGACAATTTAGAATTTTGATTAGCATATTTTTCAAGGCCTCGTCCAGATCAAATAAAAGACCATTGAAGATCCATAGTGGGCTGCAATATAAAAATATAAATATATATATATATATCATTATAAAACAAATGGAAGCCTTCTATTTTTATTGGCATGGCGGCTAGGGGTAGAAAAATGTTTTTTTATATTTTGTAATTTTTATATTTTTCAATTTGATGTGTACGATTTTGGGGGGTCATGTGACCCCCTCTTCGGACCGCGCCTGGTCAGGTGTCAAACTATACACGTGGCTTGCGTCCCCGACCCCTAACCTAGTTCATGGTTATTAGAATTTTAATTATGTTTGCCTACAATTGTTTCTGGTTTGGTCCGCCAGCAACGCCGGCGCCAGAGCCGACAAGCTTTCCCCCGTACCCGCCGTACGCGGTGGAGCCCGTGCCGCCCTCGGTGGCCGACACCATCATCGCGGGCCGCGACATGCGCGTCCAACACAAGACCATGCCGAAGACACCCGTGCGACCCCCGCCTAAGCCGGCCAGACCACGGTACATTATCAGAATATAATCATAATAATAAAATTTATTTTTGAACAATATAGGTACCTAAAGGTACCTACCTACAAAAAACTTATTTCTAAGATCTTAGATACTACAAGATTACTAGGTAGTTAACTTGGCTCAAACAAACACAGTGTGTTGCTGTGTATTGAAATGAAGTGGACTGAAATTGTTATTGATGTGAGGAGAGGTAGGCTGCTACGACTATGTAAGCGCCCTATTAAATAGAATAATAGGTATATATGCCTACTTACATTTTTTAATCCTACTTCACGATTCTTTCAGTATCTTCCGGTGTATGGCTAGGTTAAGGCAGTTGATGAAATTACCAATAATAAAATTCGTAGTGTTAGAAAATTATATGACAAACTAGCTGCCGCCCACGGCTTCGCTCGCGTGGTACCCGAATAAAAAATAGCCTATATGTTAATCCAGCACATTTACTATGTATATTCCATGTTTCATTGAAATCCATTCTGTAGTTTCTGTGTGAAAGAGTAACAAACATCCATAGATACATACAAACTTTCGCGTTTATAATATTAGTAGGTACCTAAGGATGGTTATTTTCTATACTTAGTTGAAAAGTCTCATAAGTAACTCCTAATTATTTGAGCAAATACTGAATGCATCGAATACTCTTCGACTGCTTCGAAGTAGGGTGAAAAGTCACTTCTGATAAATTACTTGTGAATTCTATCCAGGGGTCCTAAAGCAACAGACGTGAAGATGTCTAAGCGCGCAAATCGATTGCACGCGCGCTGCTTGCGTCGCCATAACGCTGTCCTGACGGATCGCCTCGAGAGGATATCCAAACCGCGAAGAAGGGATATAATCTGCCTGTGGAGGGAAAATGCTGAAAATTTACCAGCTGACACGGTGAGCTATATTTATATACCAATGCTATATACCAATGGCTTAAGAATTATTTTGTCATATGGTGCTGACGTAGAGCATCAATATGCTATAGATAGATGTTACTGCTGTAAGTACTATGCTATACTGTGCAGGCGCGGACGCAGCCTGAAAAAAAGGGGGGGGGGGTGACTAATAATAGAATATGACGAGTAAATCAGATTTTATTGCACACATTATAAAATAAATGGAAGGCTTTTATTGGCATCGCGGCTAGGGCAGAAAATTTTGGCGTTTTTAGGGGGGGTCATGTCCCCCGTGACCCCTCCCTTCGGACCGCGCCTGATACTGTGTCTGATAGCGTATAACCATTTCGCTCAACATAAAACATAATGGAAGTACCTATCGTTTGCAGATCGCTCGCCTGCGCTCTTTGCTAGACGCTGACGAGCCGTTCAAGCCGGACCAAGCTTACGAATACTTTGTCAATCTAAAAAAGATCAAGAAGAAGACAGCCACGTTAGTTTTCCACGCTTATTGAACCCCTTTTAGACAATATTTTCATGCGATGATGCTGTTATTTCCTAGTATCAATCAATATCAAAACAATTCGTCTATTCGTCAGTAGGTCCTTTACAGGTAGAATGCTCGATGCACGACCACGACCGGGCGCGTGTTTATCGAATGTGCGCGAGAGCGCATCCACTCGACAAACATCAGTCCAGTACATTTTTTTTTATTACACAGCGCCATCTAGCCCCAAACTAAGCAAAGCTTGTACTATGGGAACCAGATATGATAGAATACTTATTTACTTTTTTTTGTAAACACAGGTACTTATAATACATAAACTACAACACCCAGACTCGGAAGAAACATTTTCAGAACATTTCTCCCGTAGCGGGAAACGAATCCGCGCCTCTTGCGTCCTAACCGAGCACTCGCCCGCCACGCCACCGAGGTCGTCAAATTTGGCATGCATGGGAGCAAGCTACCTACCTAATGAATTACTAGATCCATATTGACTAGGAAAACCTAGTCAATATACCTACTGTGCTTTATTCGATGGCAATTGTTGAATTTTTACAACAGAACGCGAGTGAATCAAATCAAGAAGGATGTCCTAGCGATGTGCGCTGACAAGCGTTTCGTGTGGGCGCGCAACGCCACCGTGGCCTTCGCTAGAGGCATCCAACAGCGGCTGTCGAGGCCTGGTCGCTACGCTCTAGCTGATGGGTAAACTCTAGCTTTTTTTGTTGTCGTTGTAGATTTATAATTAGCCAACTTACTTATCGGAATCTAGCTATCACAAATACTAGAATCAAACCTGAACTTTTCAGCTGGCTAGTTACCCTAGTGCCACAGAGGTCTACATAATAAATTAAATAAATAACACATTACATGGTTCTGACCCAAGATAGGATTCCCCGTACCCTACAGGAATCAAAAAACATCCAGACCATGAAGAAATATTGAGAGAACCTGTAAACATTTTTCCCGCATCTGAAATCGAACCTACGCCTCAAGTGTCAAAGCCGATTAATTAAACTATGTTTTCCAGGATGCTGAGACTATCGAATATAATACTGGACGACATTTGCGGGTACATGCATATGAAGACACCGTCGCGCCGCTGCCCGCATCCCAAAGCCAAGTTTATGATGGAGATGTCTGATAAGGTATTTCCTCTTGTCATAGCTCGTCAGCCTCAAACTGTTCTAACACTTTTACCCACGAATACTCAAACGCGACTCAGAGTTGAGCACGTCTCAAGTCACGGTTTTTTGACAGTTTTTGATGAAAATCTGTCTTGAGACGTGCTCAACTCTGAGATGCTCAAACAATGCTCAAGGTGAATCGACACTCAAGCTTTTTTGACAGTTTTCGATTGAAAATTTACAGCGAGTCTGTGCTTTGATCTGATTCGTACAGGATAACTGGTACGGCTTCCGTCCTTATCCCACTTACATTGTGTGCCCTACGTGTGAAAAGGATGGGCTGTTTTTGAATACTATCTTGGATGATCGTTGCGACATTTTGATGTCAGAGGCTCAGAGGATGATCAGTGGGCCGACTTTAACATGAAATGATATCTATCACAGACAGACTTTGCTTCAGGAACTGTGAAATCACCGAGTGATAACTTTCTTTGATTCAATTTCGTACTCTTGAAAGTCATTTGGTGACTTCAAAGTAAAAAATAAGTAAATTTTAAAAACACCAAATGAATTTTAAGAGTACGAAATTGAAAAAAATCAATGGAAATGGTCAATTTTGGTGATTTTAAATCACTCGGTGATTTTCAAGAATTAATAACCAGGACTGTAGGATCAGATAAAGATAAAATGTATATCCGATATAAGTGGTAATCTATGTATTTTTGTACCAGGTTGCAGTATGGATAGATGAGATACTATGCGAGTCTGATGACAGGATGCTGATGATGGACTTTGATGAAGACGACGGTAAGTTCCTCAGATGTTTAGGCAAAACTGGTCACTGGCACTGGTTTTATCATTGTACCAGACTATGTGGTGTGATGATTTGGTTACCTACTCCCGACATTTGATTCCGATCCTGACTTCACTTCTACACAATGATCTTTAATTTTAACGTTTTTAATTAAAATATATTTTTATATTTTTTACCGAATTCATCGCTAGTTGTAACTTTGTTGAGCATAACTTAACGCATGCTGTGTCATCCTATAATTGGAGGAACACATAGATCTAAGATTTTTTTAATTTCTATTTATAGGTATTTTTCATGTGATTTCTTCGCTGGGTGTCCTTAATAAATAATGAAATAAATGATAAGGATCAAAAGCATTAAAAAGTGTCAAATTCTACGAATTAGAGAAAAAACTTCAAATGATGAATTAGAGTCGAGTCGAGTGTCGGGAGTAAGCTTAGTTGAGTACCGTTGAGGCCTTGTATATAAAATAACCATTGTGGCGAAAGGATAAAGAACAATTGTCACGAGTTTCAACTCCACCAGCTGCAACGAACAAGGTAAGTGATTCAAAATTTGAAATTGTGACAATTGTTCCTTTATTTCCGAAACAACTCTGAGAAAATTGGACGAAATGGATCAAATCAAATTTTGAACAAAAATAACATTGAACAATTGTTGCAAATTCATTCCCAATTTCCTCGGAGCTGGCACCGGGCGGGTGATTATGTAACTCTGTTGCAAACAGTTTCTATTTCAAAATCATCCGGCTATACATCAAAGCCGTGATTGCAACAAAGCTTACCTAAACGCCGTGAGGATCTCAACAGAGGTATGACATGATTTTTATGTACGAGTAGAGGTGGAACAAAGCTACGCGGACGCTGCACGGCCTGAGATGCCTCCAGAGAGTGCTACGCCTTCAGCATCCGCGCACACTGTTGCTGGGGGGGAGGCTGAGACCACTGCTACCCCTGGCGCTACCCCTGGCGCTACCCCTGGGGAGACCACCACTGGCTCCCCAGCCGCGACGGCCCCAGCTTCCGAAGCGCCAACTCCGGCAGTCAGCGCGGAACCCACGCCTGGGGGAACCCCGAAACCTTCTAAAACTGACCTGACTCCTAAGTAAAAGTAAGTTTAAGACTGTGGACCGCTCATATTAAAACTAGCTACGGAAATGTCACGTGACAACGCTGAGCTATTATAGTTCCGTAAAATACGTACTTTCTAGTCATACTCGCAATAAAGATTAAAGTGTAAACATTTTATGTGACAACTAGCTGCCTTCCGCGGCTTCGCTCGCGTGGTACCCGAGTGAAATAATAGCCTAATGTTAATCCAGCACATGTACTATGTATATTTCAAGTTTCATTCAAATCCGTTCAGCCGTTTAAGCGTGGTTGAGGCACAAACATCCAAACATCCTCACAAACTTCCGCATTTATAATATAAGTAAGATACATAAATTAGGCTTAAACCATTGTGGAAATGGAATCGCTCGAACGATGCTGTTTGTCTATTAGGATCAGATTATTTGGACTTTGGCTATGAGTCTGGAAGTTGTACTGTGAATTTATGACCACTTTGTTTCCGAAAAAGGTTCAGAAGTGAGGTCACATTGACGTTTTAGAAGAAACAATCAATTGCTCATTATAATTTTGTTAATTACAAATACAAAAAAACAAAATCGTTTATTTATGTTATCGACTATGGATACACCATAAAATTTAATTCACTAGCCCCAAACTAGGATTCCCTGTATTGTGGAAGGTAGTCTCTTCCTACAAAAATAAATAAATAAATAAAAAATTTGTTCACAGATGTGTTAGGCGCAGACGAAGCCGGCGACGCTGGTTTCGCTGATGACTTCTTGAACATGATGGGAGGTGTAAGTATTTATTAATCATCATCATTAACCGGAAGATGGATAGTATCCTCTCCAACATGATGAGATACAATAAGCAAGTATTCCCAAGGAGGGTTGACGTCAGGTAGGCGGCCGGTCATAAAACACCTTAGCCAAAACTCTTACAGCATGATCCAAGGATCATAAAGACCAACCCCACATAGAGTGGGATAAGGGCAGGAAGATGATGATTAACCGAGAGACGGGATACTTTGTAATTCGAGTGATCACAATGTTATCCTGGCGCTGATTATGTAACATCAGTTTTATGTGGAACTGTCAAAATGACAGCAATTTATTTGACAACCAACTGACTGCAACAAAAATGCTTTCTAGGCGACCTCGGTGGCTTGGCGAGCGAGTGCTCGGCTGAAACGAAAGAGGCGCGTGTTCGATTCCCGCTACGGGATTATTATTTATGTATTTTCGAAAAAAAGTTTATAAGTATTCTGTCAGCCATCTGGTGCCCATATTACAAGCTTTGCTTAGTTTGGGGCTAGATGGCGCTGTGTGAAATGTCCACAAATATATATTACTATTATTTATTCTCGGCTTATAAGTCAAATATATTGCTATCGATTATAATAAGAATCCAGACCCGATAAGAAGTATTCACAGAATATGCAAACATTTCTCCCTCTGCGGGAATGGAACCCGCACCGCTCGTGTCCCAGCCGTCCCAGGGACTCGCCACGCCACTGAGGTCTTATGTATTTTACTAAAGATATACCCTGTATTATTTAGCCTATATTATTTTAATACTCTGACGTCTCTATAGGGAGTCTGCGTGCTAATATTGAAGATGGAAACGAATTTAAATAATTTAGAAACAGTCCTTGAACAGCATTCTGTTGGCAAACCCGAGCCAACCGCACCCACTTGATACAACTGCAAATATTCGTGGAACAAATCAAGTGAAACTGATAAAATAAAAATGCTACTAATAGAATACAAAGGAACTAACAGAATAGTCACCGAGTTTTATAAAAATAAGTTAGAAAAAATAAAGTAAACTTCAAACTGACTTATCTATTTAATTTACTTGTTACAAGTGAACACGCTTCAGGTAATTATTTATATTTATTACTTGAAATCATTCTTCATTTTCCAAATAAATTTCCTAATTATATATTTTAAGTTACCCGATTCTTCGTGTTCAGTTGTATCAAGTTGGAGAATGAAGGATGATATTTTTTATTTATTTTAATGAAATGGAAATGAAATGAAATTTGATTTTTATGTTTCAGGGTGGACTGCTAAAAGGCCGTAAGTAGCCAATTGAAAACGTTATGGTGTCCGTCCAGTATACCGTTCCATACAAGGACCTTACCGTCCCGGCACTCGCAAAAAATATACAGTTTGTATGAAATAATTTCACTATATATGCATATTTGGCACGACCAATACGCGTTATGCACAGGTATAATATAAAGGGTGGAATTTTCTGATGTCACCTGAAGGGAAAGTAGTCTAAATACTGAAGACAGCAAAGTTTACATACGTCACCGTAAAATTGTAAATACTGTTAGATTATAATTTATCTCGCGAGATTGTAAACTGTCAAAATAAATAAATAAATAATAATTTGCTATCTTCAGTATTTGAAGTACTTCTCCACCAGTGGCATTATAAAATTCTACTCCGTATAATATGGAACGAGGTTTTAGACGGAGACCATAAAAGTCGTTTATTAGTTTATTCTACTGATGTCTGTTGGTAACTGATAACTTTCCGTTTTAGCGCAACCTGCCTACTTGAAGTTTACAGGTATGTTTAAAAGTTATGTATGTTACGACACAGTTTTTCTAAAAACTACTGTAGCTATCATCGTTTACAATTAGTTAATAAAAACCTTTGTAATCTTTGTTCCCAATAAAAAAAAAATTAAACTAGCTGTTGCCCGCGACTTCGTACGCGTGTAGTACGTTATTTTATTCTATAATCAATAGTTTTCATAGCGCACGCCAAAAACTATTTTGGGTTTTCTACCTTGGGTTACAATATTGCAATTTTCTAACGGGTCCCTAATTTTTTTTTAAATATATTATAGCCTATACTGATCCCTGATAATGTATCTTTCTAATGGTGAAAGAATTTTTGAAATCGGTCCACCAGTTTCGGAGCCTATTGGTTACAAACAAACAAAAATATCTTTCCTCTTTATAATATTAGTATGATTTGAATTACAGGTGAAATGTTGGAAGCATTCCTGATTTTGACTGCAGCTATGAATAAGAAAGGAGACCAGCAATTGTTGGAACACGGGAAGTTCTCACAGACCTACACTGAAGGAGCCGACGAGTAATTTACACATTATTATTCACTTTATATTTGCTCTCTGCTGGACTGGGAGTAAAGAAAAAACATAGAATGCGTCCAGCTGCTTCTCACCCCGAGCATGTCGTAAGAGTGGACTAAGGGATAGTATGATGAATCCAACATGATGAATCTATATGGGCGATGGGCTGATCACCTGTCACCATGATTCAACATAATCCATCTTGGAACTCTTGGATCAGAAGTGGCTGCAAGTTTCCTTATGATTACTTGTGGCTCTGCCCACTCCGTTAGGGATACGGGCGTGATAATATATGTGTATGTATGTATGTATGTATGTTATATTTGCTCGCGCCTTCGCTCGCCTCGCCTAAGCCGCTATGAAAATGGACGCAGCCAAACAGACTAAGGAAATGACTTAATTATTATAATGTAAAATTGTTCGCAGATTGAAATCCACGCCTGACTTCGAGGCGACAGAATTCAACACAGTATTGGCTTCGACATTGAATAAGGATCTTACAGATACCGCCAAATCAGACACGCCGAATAACCTGAAACCTTTTATGAAAGGTACTTTTATATTAAAACATGTTGTTTTTATCTAACTTCTTACATTTATTCTAACAAACGCCCTGATACTTTGTCCGTGTTGAATTTCATGCTTCTAAGACTTATTGTTTAAGCTGTGTGTTGATGATGTTAGTCAGTCAGTCAGTCAATCAGTCAGTCAGTTAGTCATTAACGTAAGAGTTTTATGTATTTAGATAGATCACCTTAGTCTTTCTTCGAAATGTGTTAAAATCCAGATTGTTATTTTTACTCGTAAGATCTAACTTTAAAAGTAAATATTGTTGATTTAAAACATTTCTATGTTTGTATTTCTTTCAGAAATTGTGGATATTTGTGCAAACTATTTGGCGCAACATGCGGAATACAATAGTAAGGCACATGTTTGTTTATATCTGATAGTACTTTGAAAATCCTACCCAGAATTTTATTGATTTTTGGTGAAATCTCATTTTTCAGACGTTTATGCTTGTTATTATGCATTACTTAAAACAAACCAGTTTTTTTATATGAGCTCCTTAACAAAATAATTGACATATAAAAAAATCTTGATATTTACACATTTAAAACTGTAATATCATTACAGAGGACAAAGGACCAGCATTTCGGCTGCTGGTAAAAACAATGAAAAATAAGCCGAACGAGCAACTGTATCAGAAGGAGAAAGCGCGTCGAACATTTGGGAAAGCTGCTACAGAGTTAGTTTTGTACTTTCCATTACATAAATATTTTTAAAATAAAGGGGATATTATATACTGTACTGTAACAAAATTGTCTTTATAATTCAAGAGAAAATAGATATAGTGATATAACTGCTACGACTCGTGCTACGACGTAGCAGTACCAGCGTAGTAGTTATAACTTCTTCTTTCTCACTGCCAGTTCGAAGCGAACGCAACCGGACGTTTGTCTTGATTGTACTGAAATGATAGTCATGTGATAAAGTTACCATAGTTTTGTTTTATAGGTGCGTATAAAAATAGATCAAGAAAGTCATTGAGCTACGCGCTGTACTACGGCGTACGTGTAGACTCCTAAAGCGTTATTCATAAACGTTAATTATCTTTTAAATTACATGATATAATATACAAGATGATTAAGATATTGATTGATCTGTTCAAACAGTTAATTAAGCACCTGTCAAATTAAACCACCTCCAATCCTTGTTTAACTTGCTAATCAACAAAATGACTGACAAAACCATTGTTTTAAGCAGCTGTGCGTGACTGTATGGAAGGTTGTGATTTCAGATCGTGGTATTTTTTGTCGTAAAAATAGAATATTTGACACCAGTGCTCTCACAAATTCGCCAAAGTCCGAAAATTAGCAGAGTATTTTCATTTGCAGACTTGAGGAATCGAAAGGTCTAGAGAGCGACCACGACGATCCCAATTTATCTCAAGAAATTCACGGGATTCTTTCGAAGTTAATGGAACCAGAGACTCCTTCAGACTTCAAGGATGACATGACAGGTTTTAAGTCTTTTGATTGCTGTTTTTTAAGCATCTGCCTTTGTATAATTATTTTCTTCCTCGATACATATTGTTTTCCTTAGCTGATCGGTTCCACCATTTTTCCATTAAAAATTGTTTTTACTCTTTACTACTTTTGTGATTTAAAGAATCGAAAAGTACCTCAAACTAATGAACTTCATTTCACAGTGGAAGTAGAAACCAAAATGTAAAAACTTAGCTAAGTTAAAAATAATGTTTTTCTTTCCAGAAACTTTGGACCTCTGTTCAAAATACTTATCCCAGCGTGCTATCGATGAAAGTAAGTTGAATTTCCTTTTATAAGTTTCTTGACAACTCAAAAACTTTCTTAGTACTTGTACGGTCAGCAACGCTAGTTAATTAAAATTTGTTGTTTTTAAATCTTAAATATCTCTGTAACTTGTTGACTTGGAACAAAAACATTGGAGGAACTTAAAATATAATGCTCTGGCCCATTACCGTTTGTAAAGAATTATTGATTCACTGCGTTCCTATAGAAAACAATTTTGCTGCCTTTTTTTAATTAAGAGTCCTGTTAGATGCATTGATGCTATTTTCTCCGTGTTCATCTTTCCAACGCGGCCATTAAAAACAATGTAAACAATAGTGCAGCCTACTGTATAAGAAATTCTTGACTTGTGCAGTTGAACGCGGGCCTGCCTTTGATATCCTGATCAAGGAGCTGGAGAGAATGGGTGCGGACACTTTCATGACCGATAACCCTGCTATTGGAACTAACTTTACAACTGCATACGTGTGAGTACAACCTTAACCTTTTGTCAATTTCTTCTTGAGTAACTTTTTAAAAAACTATGTTTTAGTGAACAAAAGGATCTTGCAAATCCATTTTAAGTGTTTTGAAGATTGTTTTTTTTTCAATAATATAATGCGTAGGTACTAAACGCTAGCGCGTTTGGTAATCTACGCCTTTTATCTTATTTCCTATTATCTTAGTCTTTTTCATATCTCTTGTTCATGAAACTTTGTGCATTTATGAGTTTGTGATAAATGAGTTAATAAGTGTACTCATTTATAAAATCTTATATCGATTATAGAAAATAAAACACAACCCTGCCTCTATACTGTCGTGGGTCTCAGAATATACGAGTAACAGGGTATACCACCAAAAAGAGAGTGAAGCGAGCCACGCTCAGAAAATTAATGAAGAGCGAAGCGAGACGCTCTTTCTCATGCACGTTAGAAAACTGCTAATTTAAGTTTGTATGCAGATTGAAGTCGGCACCGGGTCTTGGCAGCGTGGTTCCGGATCCAGCCACGGCGCCTCAGTTCATCCCGCTGCTGCATAGAGTCGTCGACCCCGCAACACCTAAGGCATTGACCAAAGATATGAATGGTAACATACCCACCTATTAGCTCCATTAGACTTTATTCAAAGTCAATTATAGTTTATTCAGTAAATTGAGTTGGTCAGAATCACTTCAAAAAGTCTTAAATAAAAAAATTGTCGCTAGTGAGTATATTCTGGGAAACTCGTGAGATTTGATGAATTTGGTTTCTATATTTCAAGAACAGAACCACTTTTTTGTAGGTACACATTTTCACTATGTTATCCAAAAGATTATTTTTAAAACATAATTATTTACTTTCAGAGGTAATCGAGAGATGCGCCAACTATCTATCAGCGTTCATTCGTGACAGAGGTATGAACATTTTCATTCACAATCAATATTTTCATACCTAAGTTATTAATTCACTTTGTCTATTATTTTTATCAGATAAGGCTCTGCAATCCCTACTGAAGATGATGAAAGCAAACGCTAGCAAGGAATTGGCTAAAAGAAACAGTTACGCTATGAACTATGGCACTGGTGCCTCTGAGTAAGTACATGTATAGTTCAAAAGCAACAGGATTTTTTGAAGTGGATATTTGTTTTTTGTTAAGATTTTCTATACTATCATGTTATAATTTATACCACCTTGTATTCAGGACTGAGACCGCGCCCTTCATCGTTCCATTCCTGCCTGTAAAAGACATCGCTGACGAGGCGAAGTTAAAACTCACTGCCGACATGGAATCCTCAACTCCTCCAGAACTCAAAATCGCTATGAAAAGTTAGATTTTTTTTTATTCAACTGGCTTTGCTCTTGTGGTACTTAATTTATTTATTTATATATTGAAATATAGTCTAACATGTTATATTCCAAGTCCTAAATAATGTCTTTTCCAAGTTCCGGTTTCTGTTTAACGGCTACGTACCTACATGTTTGGGAACATATTTTCGTACTTACGTTATTGTAGTTAGACTTTTTTTGCGACTAAACTTTATTGTTATTTTGTCTTGCAGGTCTTGTTCAAGATGTTTCCAAGCATTTATCTCAGCCCATCGCCCAGCGAAGTAAGTCATTGTGAAATACTACCTCGTGGAGAAAGGATTCAAGTACCCATCAAAGTGGCTTCTTTCGTGCACTTGCCTCATATTTTGAACTTTTTAAATCAGGCGTATTTCCAACGATGTAACAAAAAATATATATTTTGCACAACGATTTCGAACTAACGATGATGTTAGGTAAATTTTTGTTTGTGTAGGTGGCGCGGCTGGTGAGAGATACCCGCTCAACTTCCTGGCAGCAGTGAAGAACTCTTTGGGGTTAAAACCCCTCTTCAAGTACAAAGCGTATGGGCAGACATACTCTGACGCGGCTGAAATGTAAGATATTTCATATTCTTCGATTTGATCAGTATTCAGTATATTTATTCACAGAATGTATGGTATACATTAGATTAAAATAAAGATAATAATAATAATAATTTGATCTGCACATCTCGCCCGAGCACAGGCATGTGAATGTCTTATTTTTATACCCAATACATTTTATCAAATTATACACATGTCATAAACACTCATTTAAAATATAATAAAAGTGTCAATTAAATTAAATCTTGTAAGGTATGGAATGTACAATTATAATAGGTTATAGATCGAAGGATGCATGTCATGTAGTGATTGAAAATAGTGTTTAAATTAACTTCGACCGGTCCTTTTGTCCTCGTATAGTACAGTCATCTGCAATAATAAGATATTTCTTTCTTTTTCAAAATTGTGTGACAACATAACTTTAATAATAATAATATGCGTAAAGCACGGCAGCTATATTGTATATTAATGTACCTACATTACATCCGTAAAAATAGTATCCATGTAAAAATATACATTATAGCGGTCTCCTGACGATTTCTAAGGAAAGATGTAATGAGATGTATCCTATCGTGCTAAAATATACATCTTTACATTATAGCTGCCGTGTGTGAAGTAATTAATCCAAATTACATCTGCATTAATTCACAATAATACAAAATCTCCGGCTACACCTATGGAAAACTAGATTGATATTATTATGTAATCTTTTTTAATAAATAGTGATTTTAAGCAGAATGTTACCATTTGCTGTGCTTCAGGTTGAAATACGCCGGCCCTCTAGAATCGGACCCTAAAGCAGAAGACTTGCATTACGAGATCTCGTCTGAAATGAATCGGGGCGTGCCTTCAAGACTGGCGCCCACTATTGCAGCGGGCTTATCTGGTAACATAGTTTTTAACCCAAACTAGGATTCAAATGCTTTCGAACTTATTAGGTTCTACGACATGCCGGTTTTCTCACAATGTTTTCCTTCCCCGTTTGAGAGTACTGCTATAGCGCACATAAATTTTTCGAACACAAAAATTAATTTGTGCTCGACCGGATTTGAGCCCACAACCTTATCGGAAGGCGAGGCCGCTACCAATAGACCACCAGAGCTCTACCCTTTGTCGACTTTTACGACATGCTCAGGGAGAAAAGTAAGTAGCTGGACGCATTCTATGTATTTTCTTTACTCCCAGTCCAGCAGAGAATTAGGTAATAAATTAGCTTAACATAAGTTCATAACGTATCGTCGAACCGGATCTGGTCGCTCTATTCAAGCTTTTCATCAATAAACATCAACAATTCAAATAATTGTTCTAAAATAGTTGTATGTTAATTGATAATCTTTTTTTTCTCAGACGTCATGACGGATGCTTCGAAGCATTTGGCTAAATCGGGAATGGAAAAAGGTAAGTAAATAATAATTTATGTTTTACAATGTTACAATGTCAATGTCTACATAATATTCTGTTGGTTTATAGGTAAAGCGCTCGAATACTTGGTGGGGCTGATGAAGGAAGAAGGGGAAGCTAACTTGGGACAAATGCAGGGTTATCAACAGACCTACAACGACGGCGCCAGAAGGTAAGATTACCTACTGATTTAGTGGTATCCGATCCTACTAGGTACTACAAGTCTACAGAGCAGAGCACTGGTGGTCTAGTTGATAGTGACTCCGCCTTCCGATCCTAAGGTCGTGGGTTCAAATCCGCTCGTGTACCAATGGATTTTTCTGTGTGAAAAATTGATGTGCGCTATACCAGTAGGTACTCTCAAATATCGTGAGGAGACCGGCATGTCGTAGAACCGTAGAAAGTGCGAACACATGTGTTAAGTGCACGAAAGGAGCCTTTGAGGCGCACTTTAAATCCTTTCACTACACTGGCAGTGGTTGGAAAGAACTAGTGGCACGATTATATAGAATTTAGGCTATGGGTTCAAACTTGAAAACAACAGTCCAACACAATTTTTTGTGCATTTTAATACTGTTGTTTTCAAATAGGGATGGATTAATTTCGCGATTTTTAAAACATTTAAATGTGGATGGTATCTTTACTGAGC